>JAVLUX010000013.1:9227500-10427500 GCA_032164185.1 Moxostoma hubbsi | reverse complement strand
ATAGATAGATATTGACCCTCAGATAGATAGATAGATAGATAGATAGTCATTGACCCTTAGATAGATAGATATTGACCGTCAGATATATAGATAGACAGATAGTCATTGACCCTGAGATATAGATAGATAGAGTATGACCCACAGATAGATAGATAGATAGATAGTTATTGACCCGCAGATAGTTAGATAGATAGATAGATAGATATTGACCCTCAGATAGATAGATAGATAGATATTGACCATCAGATAGATAGATAGATAGATAGATAGATAGATATATCATTTTTTACTTGGTTGCTAGGGTAACCCAATCTGGTTGCTAGGCAGTTTCCAGGGTGATCCTTATCAAGCCTCCTTTTCATTCTGAGTGAATAAAGTCATGAATAAAGTCAACCCGGAAGTCTCTATGATTTTCTGTTGCATAGATATGTGATTTGTTACTTGGTTGCTAGGGTAACCATATCTGGTTGATAGGCAGTTACCAGAGTGATATATATCAAGGCTACTTTCCATCTTGAGTGAAATAAGTGAAACAGGATGTCTCTATGATTTTCTGGTGCAGAGATATGTGACTTGTTACTTGGTTGCTAGGGTAAACACATCTGGTTACTAGGCAGTTACCAAAGTGATACTCATAAGGCTCCTTGCAATCCTGTGTGAAATATGTCAACCCCTAAGTCTCTACGATGTTCTGGTTCAAAGATATGTGATTTGTTACTTGGTTGCTAAGGTAACCCTGTCTGGTTGCTATGCAGTTACCAGAGGGATACATATCAAGGCTACTTTCCATCCTGAGTGAAATAAGTGAAACAGGAAGTCTCTATGATTTTCTGGTGCAGAGATATGTGATTTGTTACTTGGTTGCTAGGGTAAACACATCTGGTTGCTAGGCAGTTACCAAAGTGATACTCATAAGGCTCCTTGCAATCCTGTGTGAAATATGTCAACCCCTAAGTGTCTACGATGTTCTGGTTCAAAGATATGTGATTTGTTACTTGGTTGCTAAGGTAACCCTGTCTGGTTGCTATGCAGTTACCAGAGTGATACATATCAAGGCTACTTTCCATCCTGAGTGAAATAAGTGAAACAGGTAGTCTCTACGATTTTCTGGTGCAGAGATATGTGATTTGTTACTTGGTTGCTAGGGTAACCCCGTCTGGTTGCTAGGCAGTTACCAGAGTGATACATATCAAGGCTACTTTCCATCCTGAGTGAATTAAGTCAACCCGGAAGTCTCTATGATTTTCTGTTGCAGAGATATGTGATTTGTTACTTGGTTGCTAGGGTAATCACATCTGGTTGCTAGGCAGTTACCAGAGTGATACATATCAAGGCTGCTTTCCATCCTGAGTGAAATAAGTCAACCCGGAAGTCTCTTTGATTTTCTGTTGCAGAGATATGTGATTTGTTACTTGGTTGCTAGGGTAACCCCATCTGGTTGCTAGGCAGTTACCAGAGTGATACATATCAAGGCTACTTTCCATCCTGAGTGAAATAAGTGAAACAGGAAGTCTGTATGATTTTCTGGTGCAGAGATATGTGATTTGTTACTTGGTTGCTAGGGTAACCCCATCTGGTTGCTAGGCAGTTACCAGAGTGATACATATCAAGGCTACTTTCCATCCTGAGTGAATAAAGTCAACCCGGAAGTCTCTATGATTTTCTGTTGCAGAGATATGTGATTTGTTACTTGGTTGCTAGGGTAATCACATCTGGTTGCTAGGCAGTTACCAGAGTGATACATATCAAGGCTACTTTCCATCCTGATTGAAATAAGTGAAACAGGACGTCAGTATGATTTTCTGGTGCAGAGATATGTGATTTGTTACTTGGTTGCTAGGGTAACCCCATCTGGTTGCTAGGCAGTTACCAGAGTGATACATATCAAGGCTACTTTCCATCCTGAGTGAAATAAGTGAAACAGGAAGTCTGTATGATTTTCTGGTGCAGAAATATGTGATTTGTTATTTGGTTGCTAGGGTAACCCTGTCTGGTTGCTATGCAGTTACCAGGGTGATACTTATCAAGCCTCCTTTCCATACTGAGTGAACAAAGTCAACCTGGAAGCTACTATACTGTGGCTATGAAGATTTTAGGTCATTACTTATTGGCTGCTTGATAAAATAAATCCTCTGAGTGAGAGAGAGAGAGAGAGACGCAGGGCTGACAGGCCCTTTTTTGTCTGTGTGTGTGAAAACGTCAGTTGGGATTTAAATTTCTGAACATTCCGCAATGTTAAGTCAATGGGAGTTTTTCCGAGTTTTGATCGTCATTTTTAGGAAAACCGTAAGTCCAATCAGTTAGAAAAGATATAGCACACTATTCGGGATTAGTCTGAAGGTCTGTGCCGAGTTTGGTGCATGTAGCTTAAAAGCTCTAGGAGGAGTTAGATTTAGAAATTTAGTCTCAGAAGAATAATAATAATATTAAGTTTAAATAGGATTTCAGTAAGTTGGCTTTCTCAAGCCAACCTAACTAGATTAAAAAGTTTGAGTACAAACTTTAGGTTGGCTTGAGAAAGCCTAGCATAAAGTTTGAAGTAGTTGTAAAAGTTTGAAGATTTAAGGTTTTTAGTTTGATGTAATTATAAGTAGTAGTTTTCAAAGTTCAAAGTTTAGAGATTATAAAACCATTCAGTCTATCAATAGATAGATAGATAGATAGATAGATAGATAGATAGATAGATAGATAGATAGATAGATAGATAGATATTGACCATCAGATAGATAGATAGACAGATAGACAGATAGAGTATGACCCACAGATAGATAGATAGATAGATAGATAGATAGATAGATAGATAGATAGATAGATAGATATTGACCATCAGATAGATAGATAGATAGATAGATAGATAGATATTGACCCTCAGATAGATAGATAGATAGATAGATAGATAGATAGATAGATATTGACCCTCAGATAGATAGATAGACAGATAGATAGATAGAGTATGACCCACAGATAGATAGATAGATAGATAGATAGATAGATATTGACCCTCAGATAGATAGATAGATAGATAGATAGATAGATAGATAGATAGATATTGATCCTCAGATAGATAGATAGATAGATAGATAGATAGATAGATAGATAGATAGATAGATAGATAGATAGATAGTCATTGACCCTTAGATAGATAGATAGATAGATAGATAGATAGAGTATGACCCACAGATGAATAGATAGATAGTTATTGACCCTCAGATAGATAGATAGATAGATAGATAGATAGATAGATAGATAGATAGATAGATAGATATTGACCCTCAGAAAGATAGATAGATAGATAGATAGAGTATGACCCACAGATAGATAGATAGATAGACAGATAGATAGATAGATAGATAGATAGATAGTCATTGACCCTTAGATAGATAGATAGATAGATAGATAAATAGATAGAGTATGACCCACAGATAGATAGATAGATAGATAGATAGATAGATAGAGTATGAGTATGACCCACAGATAGATAGATAGATATTGACCCTCAGATAGATAGATAGATAGATAGACAGATAGATATTGACCCTCAGAAAGATAGATAGATAGACAGATAGATAGATATATTATTTTTTACTTGGTTGCTAGGGTAATCCAATCTGGTTGCTAGGCAGTTTCCAGGGTGATCCTTATCAAGCCTCCTTTTCATTCTGAGTGAATAAAGTCAACCTGGAAGTCTCTACGATTTTCTTTTGCATAGATATGTGATTTGTTACTTGGTTGCTAGGGTAACCATATCTGGTTGATAGGCAGTTACCAGAGTGATACATATCAAGGCTACTTTCCAGCCTGAGTGAAATAAGTGAAACAGGAAGTCTCTACGATTTTCTGGTGCAGAGATATGTGATTTGTTACTTGGTTGCTAGGGTAAACACATCTGGTTGCTAGGCAGTTACCAAAGTGATACTCATAAGGCTCCTTGCAATCCTGTGTGAAATATGTCAACCCCTAAGTCTCTATGATGTTCTGGTTCAAAGATATGTGATTTGTTACTTGGTTGCTAGGGTAACCCCGTCTGGTTGCTAGTTAGTTACCAAAGTGATACTCATAAGGCTCCTTGCAATCCTGAGTGAAATATGTGAAACAGGAAGTCTCTACGATGTTCTGGTTCAAATATATATGATTTGTTACTTGGTTGCTAGGGTAACCATATCTGGTTGCTAGGCAGTTACCAGAGTGATACATATCAAGGCTACTTTCCATCCTGAGTGAATAAAGTCAACCCGGAAGTCTCTATGATTTTCTGTTGCAGAGATATGTGATTTGTTACTTGGTTGCTAGGGTAATCACATCTGGTTGCTAGGCAGTTACCAGAGTGATACATATCAAGGCTACTTTCCATCCTGAGTGAAATAAGTGAAACAGGAAGTCTGTATGATTTTCTGGTGCAGAAATATGTGATTTGTTATTTGGTTGCTAGGGTAACCCTGTCTGGTTGCTATGCAGTTACCAGGGTGATACTTATCAAGCCTCCTTTCCATACTGAGTGAACAAAGTCAACCTGGAAGCTACTATACTGTGGCTATGAAGATTTTAGGTCATTACTTATTGGCTGCTTGATAAAATAAATCCTCTGAGGGAGAGAGAGAGGGAGAGACGCAGGGCTGACAGGCCCTTTTGTGTCTGTGTGTGTGAAAACGTCAGTTGGGATTTAAATTTCTGAACATTCCGCAATGTTAAGTCAATGGGAGTTTTTCCGAGTTTTGATCGTCATTTTTAGGAAAACCGTAAGTCCAATCAGTTAGAAAAGATATAGCACACTATTCGGGATTAGTCTGAAGGTCTGTGCCGAGTTTGGTGCATGTAGCTTAAAAGCTCTAGGAGGAGTTAGATTTAGAAATTTAGTCTCAGAAGAATAATAATAATATTAAGTTTAAATAGGATTTCAGTAAGTTGGCTTTCTCAAGCCAACCTAACTAGAATGTACATTTCCTGAAGAAAATGTGAGTGGTGCTTGCCGTGGCAAAATTTCTTACCACAATGTCCCACCTACTGCCCAAAGTTGAAAGAGGCCACCCCCATGACAGTAGGATGTTCTGGTGCAGAGATATAGGTGTTGTTCCGTGGTTGCTAGGGAAAACCATCTGGTTGATAGGCAGTTACTAAGGTGACAGCCACCAACGCTACTTGCCATCCTGAGTAAAATAAGTCAACCCGGAATTCTCTACGATTTTGTAGTACATAGATATGTGATTTGTTACTTGTTTGCTAGGGTAACCCCATCTGGTTGCTAGGCAGTTAACAAGGGGCAAGCCAAAAATGCTCCTTGCCATCCTGACTGAAATAAGTCAACCTGGAATCTCTACGATTTTCTGGTTCAGAGATATGTGATTTGTTAATTGGTTGCTAGGGTAACCCCATCTGGTTGCTAGGCAGTTACCAAGGTGACAGCCAACAATGCTCCTTGCCATCCTGAGTGAAATAAGTCAACCCGGTAGTCTCTGAGATTTTCTTGTGCAGAGATGTGTGATTTGTTTCTTGGTTGCTAGGGTAACCCCATCTGGTTGCTAGGCAGTTACCAAGGTGACAGGCAACAATGCTCCTTGCCATCCTGAGTGAAATAAGTCAACCCGGAAGTCTCTGTGATTTTCTTGTGCAGAGATATGTGATTTGTTTCTTGGTTGCTAGGGTAACCCCATCTGGTTGCTAGGCAGTTACCAAGGTGACAGGCAACAATGCTCCTTGCCATCCTGAGTGAAATAAGTCAACCCGGAAGTCTCTGTGATTTTCTTGTGCAGAGATATGTGATTTGTTTCTTGGTTGCTAGGGTAACCCCATCTGGTTGCTAGGCAGTTACTAAGGTGACAGCAAACAATGCTCCGTGCCATCCTGAGTGAAATAAGTCAACCCGGAAGTCTCTGTGATTTTCTTGTGCAGAGATATGTGATTTGTTTCTTGGTTGCTAGGGTAACCCCATTTGGTTGCTAGGCAGTTACCAGGGTGATATTTATCAAGTCTACTTTCCATCCTGAGTGAAATAAGTCAACCCGGAAGTCTCTACGACATTCTGATCCTAAGATACACATCTTAGTGATATTGAATGGATGTCAATGGTGTTTTGTTGCTAGGGTGCTTTAAATGGTTGCTAGGGCATGGCTAAGTAGTTCACATGATGAAAGATGAAGACTGATTACTCACCCAATTAAAACAAAGCAACTATCATGTCTCTAGGACATTCTGATCTGAAGATATCTTACTTCAATTGAAATCAATAAATGTGGTTGCTAGGGTGCTCCAAATTGTTGCTAGGGAGTGGCTTGGCAGCTGCCAATGATGAATCTCCAAAGGCTGCTTGTCAGTATGAATGATTCAAACCAACTCCCATGCCTCTGTGACATTCAGAATGGAAGATATCTCTCTTTGGATTTTGGTTGCTAAGGTGCTCGAAAATGGTTGCTAGGGAGGGGCTAGGAAGTGTTGAGGGGATTCATGATTGGCTGTTTTACTGCCCCAAGTCAAACGAGACCACCCTCGTGTTTCTATGATAATTCAGTCCGGAGATATCCTTTGATCTCTTTCAATGGAAGTCTATGGGAGTTGTTGCTAAGGTGCTCTAAATGGTTGCTAGGGCGTGGCTTGATAGCTTCACAATGATCCTGAGAGACTGATTGGTCATCTGAGTAAAATGAGCCCGCCCCCTTGTCTCTAAGACACTGTGATCCAGAGTTATGTTCAATACAAAATCTACCATAGACTTAACATTGGGGCAAATTTGGGCAGCTCATGCCCCCCAGGGGTGCAACTTTTACCCCATTGTGAGGTATGTTCTCACAGAGCCTGTCAGCCTCTTCAAATGTGGTTAATCACACGTCTCTGTGAAATCCTCGATCTGAGCTATGACTCGTCAAAGTTCGGCGCAATGTTAAGTCAATGGGATTTTTTGCCCAATTTTTTGCCCCAGTGGCAATCACCGTACCCCCGATTGATTATAAAAGTCATAGGACACCATTCCCAAATAATCCGCACGATTTGATGCCTCATTTGTGGGTTTGCGACCAAAAAATTTTGAAAAAAATTCCATTGACTTACATTGGGGCAACTTTGGGCAGCTCCTGCCCCCCAGGGGTGCAACTTTTACCCCATTGTGAGGTATGTTCTCACAGAGCCTGTCAGCCTCTTCAAATGTGGTAAATCACACGTCTCTGCGAAATCCTCGCTTTGAGCTATGACTCGTCAAAGTTCGGCGCAATATTAAGTCAATGGGATTTTTTGCCCAATTTTTTGCCCCTGGGGCAAACACCGTACCCCCGATCGCTTATAAAAGTCATAGCACACCTCTCCTCAATGAGCCGCACGATTTGACACCTCATTCATGGGTCTACGCCAAAAGGTGCGGGACGAGTTAGGTGCCGAAGTTTTGTACGGAAGAAGAAGAAGAAGAAGAAGAAGAAGAAAAATAAGTATGTGAGATTACAATAGTGTTGCTTTGCAAGCACCACTAACTAGATTAAAAAGTTTGAGTACAAACTTTAGGTTGGCTTGAGAAAGCCTAGCATAAAGTTTGAAGTAGTTGTAAAAGCTTGAAGATTGAAGGTTTAGTTTGATGTAGTTATTAATTTTAGTAGTTCTCAAAGTTCAAAGATTTTAAGACCATTCAGTCTATCAAATATGATAGATAGATAGATAGATAGATAGATAGATAGATAGATAGATAGATAGATAGATAGATAGATAGATAGATAGATAGATAGAGAATGACCCTCAGATAGATAGATGGATAGATAGAGAATGACCCTCAGATAGATAGACAGATTGATCGAGTATGACCCACAGATAGATAGATAGATAGATAGATAGATAGATAGATAGATAGATAGATAGATAGATAGATAGAGAATGACCCTCAGATAGATAGATAGATAGACAGATAGATAGATAGACAGAGAATGACCCTGAGATAGATAGATAGATAGAGAATGACCCTCAGATAGATAGATAGATAGATAGATAGAGAATGACCCTCAGATGGATAGATAGATTGATAGAGTATGACCCACAGATAGATAGATAGATAGATAGAGAATGACCCTCAGATAGATAGATAGATAGACAGATAGATAGATAGACAGAGAATGACCCTGAGATAGATAGATAGATAGATAGATAGATAGAGAATGACCCTCAGATAGATAGATAGATCGATAGATAGATCGATAGATAGATAGAGTATGACCCACAGATAGATAGATAGATAGATAGATAGATAGATAGATATTGACCATCAGTTAGATAGATAGATAGATAGATAGATAGATAGATAGATAGATAGATAGATAGATAGATAGATATTGACCATCAGATAGATAGATAGATCGATAGATAGATCGATAGATAGATAGATAGATAGATAGATAGATAGATAGATAGATATTGACCCTCAGATAGATAGATAGGTCGATAGATAGATCGATAGATAGATAGAGTATGACCCACAGATAGATAGATAGATAGATAGATAGATAGATAGATAGATATTGACCATCAGTTAGATAGATAGATAGATAGATAGATAGATAGATAGATAGATAGATAGATAGATAGATATTGACCATCAGATAGATAGATAGATCGATAGATAGATCGATAGATAGATAGATAGATAGATAGATAGATAGATAGACAGATAGATATATCATTTTTTACTTGGTTGCTAGGGTAACCCAATGTGGTTGCTAGGCAGTTTCCAGGGTGATCCTTATCAAGCCTCCTTTTCATTCTGAGTGAATAAATTCAACCCGGAAGTCTCTATGATTTTCTGTTGCATAGATATGTGATTTGTTACTTGGTTGCTAGGGTAACCATATCTGGTTGATAGGCAGTTACCAGAGTGATATATATCAAGGCTACTTTCCATCTTGAGTAAAATAAGTGAAACAGGAAGTCTCTACGATTTTCTGGTGCAGAGATAGGTGATTTGTTAGTTGGTTGCTAGGGTAAACACATCTGGTTGCTAGGCAGTTACCAAGGTGATACTCATAAGGCTCCTTGCAATCCTGTGTGAAATATGTCAACCCCTAAGTCTCTACGATGTTCTGGTTCAAAGATATGTGATTTGTTACTTGGTTGCTAGGGTAACCGCATCTGGTTGCTAGGCAGTTACCAGAGGGATACATATCAAGGCTACTTTCCATCCTGAGTGAAATAAGTGAAACAGGAAGTCTCTATGATTTTCTGGTGCAGAGATATGTGACTTGTTACTTGGTTGCTAGGGTAAACACATCTGGTTGCTAGGCAGTTACCAAAGTGATACTCATAAGGCTCCTTGCAATCCTGTGTGAAATATGTCAACCCCTAAGTCTCTACGATGTTCTGGTTCAAAGATATGTGATTTGTTACTTGGTTGCTAAGGTAACCCTGTCTGGTTGCTATGCAGTTACCAGAGTGATACATATCAAGGCTACTTTCCATCCTGAGTGAAATAAGTGAAACAGGTAGTCTCTACGATATTCTGGTGCAGAGATATGTGATTTGTTACTTGGTTGCTAGGGTAACCCCGTCTGGTTGCTAGGCAGTTACCAGAGTGATACATATCAAGGCTACTTTCCATCCTGAGTGAATAAAGTCAACCCGGAAGTCTCTATGATTTTCTGTTGCAGAGATATGTGATTTGTTACTTGGTTGCTTGGGTAATCACATCTGGTTGCTAGGCAGTTACCAGAGTGATACATATCAAGGCTACTTTCCATCCTGAGTGAAATAAGTCAACCCGGAAGTCTCTCTGATTTTCTGTTGCAGAGATATGTGATTTGTTACTTGGTTGCTAGGGTAATCACATCTGGTTTCTAGGCAGTTACCAGAGTGATACATATCAAGGCTACTTTCCATCCTGAGTGAAATAAGTGAAACAGGAAGTCTCTACGATTTTCTGGTGCAGAGATATGTGATTTGTTACTTGGTTGCTAGGGTAACCCCGTCTGGTTGCTAGGCTGTTACCAGAGTGATACTTATCAAGGCTACTTTCCATCCTGAGTGAATAAAGTCAACCCGGAAGTCTCTATGATTTTCTGTTGCAGAGATATGTGATTTGTTACTTGGTTGCTAGGGTAATCACATCTGGTTGCTAGGCAGTTACCAGAGTGATACATATCAAGGCTACTTTCCATCCTGAGTGAAATAAGTCAACCCGGAAGTCTCTCTGATTTTCTGTTGCAGAGATATGTGATTTGTTACTTGGTTGCTAGGGTAATCACATCTGGTTGCTAGGCAGTTACCAGAGTGATACATATCAAGGCTACTTTCCATCCTGAGTGAAAAAGTGAAACAGGAAGTCTGTACGATTTTCTGGTGCAGAGATATGTCATTTGTTATTTGGTTGCTAGGGTAACCCTGTCTGGTTGCTATGCAGTTACCAGGGTGATACTTATCAAGCCTCCTTTCCATACTGAGTGAATCAAGTCAACCTGGAAGCTACTATACTGTGGCTATGAAGATTTTAGGTCATTACTTATTGGCTGCTTGATAAAAGAAATCCTCTGAGGGAGAGAGAGAGGGAGAGACGCAGGGCTGACAGGCCCTTTTTTGTCTGTGTGTGTAAAAATGTCAGTTGGGATTTAAATTTCTGAACATTCCGCAATGTTAAGTCAATGGGAGTTTTTCCGAGTTTTGATCGTCATTTTTAGGAAAACCGTAAGTCCAATCAGTTAGAAAAGATATAGCACACTATTCGGGATTAGTCTGAAGGTCTGTGCCAAGTTTGGTGCATGTAGCTTAAAAGCTCTAGGAGGAGTTAGATTTAGAAATTTAGTCTCAGAAGAATAATAATAACTAGATTAAAAAGTTTGAGTACAAACTTTAGGTTGGCTTGAGAAAGCCTAGCATAAAGTTTGAAGTAGTTGTAAAAGTTTGAAGATTTACGGTTTCTAGTTTGATGTAATTATAAGTAGTAGTTTTCAAAGTTCAAAGTTTAGAGATTATAAATCCATTCAGTCTATCAAATAGATTAGATAGATAGATAGATAGATAGATAGATAGATAGATAGATAGATAGATATTGACCCTCAGATAGATAGATAGATAGATATTGACCCTCAGATAGATAGATAGATAGATAGATAGATAGAGTATGACCCATAGATAGATAGATAGATAGATAGTTATTGACCATCAGATAGATAGATAGATAGATAGATAGATAGATAGATAGATAGATAGATAGATAGATAGATAGATAGATAGATAGTTATTGACCATCAGATAGATAGATAGATAGATAGATAGACAGATATTGACCATTAGATAGATAGATAGATAGATAGATAGATATTGATCCTCAGATAGATAGATAGATATTGACCCTCAGATAGATAGATAGAAAGATAGAAAGATAGATAGATAGATATTGACCGTCAGATATATAGATAGATAGATAGTCATTGACCCTGAGATATAGATAGATAGAGTATGAACCACAGATAGATAGATAGATAGTTATTGACCCGCAGATAGCTAGATAGATAGATAGATTGTCATTGACCCTTAGATAGATAGATATTGACCGTCAGATATATAGATAGACAGATAGTCATTGACCCTGAGATATAGATAGATAGAGTATGACCCACAGATAGATAGATAGATAGTTATTGACCCGAAGATAGTTAGATAGATAGATAGATATTGACCCTCAGATAGATAGATAGATAGATAGATAGATATTGACCATCAGAAAGATAGATAGATAGATAGATAGATAGATAGATAGATAGATAGATATATCATTTTTTACTTGGTTGCTAGGGTAACCCAATCTGGTTGCTAGGCAGTTTCCAGGGTGATCCTTATCAAGCCTCCTTTTCATTCTGAGTGAATAAAGTCAACCCGGAAGTCTCTATGATTTTCTGTTGCATAGATATGTGATTTGTTACTTGGTTGCTAGGGTAACCATATCTGGTTGATAGGCAGTTACCAGAGTGATATATATCAAGGCTACTTTCCATCTTGAGTAAAATAAGTGAAACAGGAAGTCTCTACGATTTTCTGGTGCAGAGTTATGTGATTTGTTACTTGGTTGCTAGGGTAAGCCCTTGTCGTTGCTAGGCAGTTACCAGAGTGATACTTATCAAGCCTCCTTTCCATCCTGAGTGAATTATGTCAACCCGGAAGTCTCTACGATTTTCTGGTGCAGAGATATGTGATTTGTTACTTGGTTGCTAGGGTAACCGCATCTGGTTGCTAGGCAGTTACCAGAGGGATACATATCAAGGCTACTTTCCATCCTGAGTTAAATAAGTGAAACAGGAAGTCTCTATGATTTTCTGGTGCAGAGATATGTGACTTGTTACTTGGTTGCTAGGGTAAACACATCTGGTTGCTAGGCAGTTACCAAAGTGATACTCATAAGGCTCCTTGCAATCCTGTGTGAAATATGTCAACCCCTAAGTCTCTACGATGTTCTGGTTCAAAGATATGTGATTTGTTACTTGGTTGCTAAGGTAACCCTGTCTGGTTGCTATGCAGTTACCAGAGTGATACATATCAAGGCTACTTTCCATCCTGAGTGAAATAAGTGAAACAGGTAGTCTCTACGATATACTGGTGCAGATATATGTGATTTGTTACTTGGTTGCTAGGGTAACCCCGTCTGGTTGCTAGGCAGTTACCAGAGTGATACATATCAAGGCTACTTTCCATCCTGAGTGAATAAAGTCAACCCGGAAGTCTCTATGATTTTCTGTTGCAGAGATATGTGATTTGTTACTTGGTTGCTAGGGTAATCACATCTGGTTGCTAGGCAGTTACCAGAGTGATACATATCAAGGCTACTTTCCATCCTGAGTGAAATAAGTCAACCCGGAAGTCTCTCTGATTTTCTGTTGCAGAGATATGTGATTTGTTACTTGGTTGCTAGGGTAATCACATCTGGTTGCTAGGCAGTTACCAGAGTGATACATATCAAGGCTACTTTCCATCCTGAGTGAAATAAGTGTAACAGGAAGTCTCTACGATTTTCTGGTGCAGAGATATGTGATTTGTTAGTTGGTTGCTAGGGTAACCCCATCTGGTTGCTAGGCAGTTACCAAGGTGATACTCATAAGGCTCCTTGCAATCCTGTGTGAAATATGTCAACCCCTAAGTCTCTACGATGTTCTGGTTCAAAGATATGTGATTTGTTACTTGGTTGCTAAGGTAACCCTGTCTGGTTGCTATGCAGTTACCAGAGTGATACATATCAAGGCTACTTTCCATCCTGAGTGAAATAAGTGAAACAGGTAGTCTCTACGATTTTCTGGTGCAGAGATATGTGATTTGTTACTTGGTTGCTAGGGTAACCCCGTCTGGTTGCTAGGCAGTTACCAGAGTGATATATATCAAGGCTACTTTCCATCCTGAGTGAATAAAGTCAACCCGGAAGTCTCTATGATTTTCTGTTGCAGAGATATGTGATTTGTTACTTGGTTGCTAGGGTAATCACATCTGGTTGCTAGGCAGTTACCAGAGTGATACATATCAAGGCTACTTTCCATCCTGAGTGAAATAAGTCAACCCGGAAGTCTCTCTGATTTTCTGTTGCAGAGATATGTGATTTGTTACTTGGTTGCTAGGGTAATCACAGCTGGTTGCTAGGTAGTTACCAGAGTGATACATATCAAGGCTACTTTCCATCCTGAGTGAAATAAGTCAACCCGGAAGTCTCTCTGATTTTCTGGTGCAAAGATATGTGATTTGTTACTTGGTTGCTAGGGTAACCCCATCTGGTTGCTAGGCAGTTACCAGAGTGATACATATCAAGGCTACTTTCCATCCTGAGTGAAATAAGTGAAACAGGAAGTCTGTATGATTTTCTTGTGCAGAGATATGTGATTTGTTACTTGGTTGCTAGGGTAACCCCATCTGGTTGCTAGGCAGTTACCAGAGTGATACATATCAAGGCTACTTTCCATCCTGAGTGAAATAAGTGAAACAGGAAGTCTGTATGATTTTCTGGTGCAGAAATATGTGATTTGTTATTTGGTTGCTAGGGTAACCCTGTCTGGTTGCTATGCAGTTACCAGGGTGATAACTTGTCAAGCCTCCTTTCCATCCTGAGTGAATAAAGTCAACCCGCAAGTCTGTATGATTTTCTGGTGCTGAGATATGTGATTTGTTATTTGGTTGCTAGGGTAACCCTGTCTGGTTGCTATGCAGTTACCAGGGTGATACTTATCAAGCCTCCTTTCCATCCTGAGTGAATTAAGTCAACCCAGATGTCTCTACGATTTTCTGGTGCAGAAATATATGATTTGTTAGTTGGTTGCTAGGGTAACCCCATCTGGTTGCTAGGCAGTTACCAAGGTGATACTCATAAGGCTCCTTGCAATCCTGTGTGAAATATGTCAACCCCTAAGTCTCTACGATGTTCTGGTTCAAAGATATGTGATTTGTTACTTGGTTGCTAGGGTAACCACATCTGGTTGCTAGGCAGTTACCAGAGTGATACATATCAAGGCTACTTTCCATCCTGAGTGAAATAAGTCAACCCGGAAGTCTCTCTGATTTTCTGTTGCAGAGATATGTGATTTGTTACTTGGTTGCTAGGGTAATCACATCTGGTTGCTAGGCAGTTACCAGAGTGATACATATCAAGGCTACTTTCCATCCTGAGTGAAATAAGTGAAACAGGAAGTCTCTATGAATTTCTGGTGCAGAGATATGTGATTTGTTATTTGGTTGCTAGGGTAACCCCATCTGGTTGATAGGCAGTTACCAGGGTGATACTTATCAAGCCTCCTTTCCATACTGAGTGAATCAAGTCAACCTGGAAGCTACTATATTGTGGCTATGAAGATTTTAGGTCATTACTTATTGGCTGCTTGATAAAAGAAATCCTCTGAGGGAGAGAGAGAGGGAGAGACGCAGGGCTGACAGGCCCTTTTTTGTCTGTGTGTGTGAAAACGTCAGTTGAGATTTAAATTTCTGAACATTCCGCAATGTTAAGTCAATGGGAGTTTTTCCGAGTTTTGATCGTCATTTTTAGGAAAACCGTAAGTCCGATCAGTTAGAAAAGATATAGCACACTATTCGGGATTAGTCTGAAGGTCTGTGCCGAGTTTGGTGCATGTAGCTTAAAAGCTCTAGGAGGAGTTACATTTAGAAATTTAGTCTCAGAATAATAATAATAATAATAATAAGTTTAAATAGGATTTCAGTAAGTTGGCTTTCTCAAGCCAACCTAACTAGATTAAAAAGTTTGAGTACAAACTTTAGGTTGGCTTGAGAAAGCCTAGCATAAAGTTTGAAGTAATTGTAAAAGTTTGAAGATTTACGGTTTCTAGTTTGATGTAATTATAAGTAGTAGTTTTCAAAGTTCAAAGTTTAGAGATTATAAAACCATTCAGTCTATCAAATAGATTAGATAGATAGATAGATAGATAGATAGATAGATAGAGTATGACCCATAGATAGATAGATAGATAGATAGATAGATAGATATTGACCCTCAGATAGATAGATAGATAGATAGATAGTTATTGACCATCAGATAGATAGATAGATAGATAGATAGTTATTGACCATCAGATAGATAGATAGATAGATAGATAGATATTGACCATTAGATAGATAGATAGATAGATAGATAGATAGATAGATATTGATCCTCAGATAGATAGATAGATATTGACCCTCAGATAGATAGATAGATAGATAGAAAGATAGAAAGATAGATTGATAGTCATTGACCCTTAGATAGATAGATAGATAGATATTGAACGTCAGATATATAGATAGATAGATAGTCATTGACCCTGAGATATAGATAGATAGAGTATGAACCACAGATAGATAGATAGATAGATAGTTATTGACCCGCAGATAGTTAGATAGATAGATAGATAGATATTGACCCTCAGATAGATAGATAGATAGATAGATAGATAGTCATTGACTCTTAGATAGATAGATAGATATTGACCGTCAGATATATAGATAGACAGATAGTCATTGACCCTGAGATATAGATAGATAGAGTATGACCCACAGATAGATAGATAGATAGTTATTGACCCGCAGATAGTTAGATAGATAGATAGATAGATATTGACCCTCAGATAGATAGATAGATAGATAGATAGATATTGACCATCAGAAAGATAGATAGATAGATAGATAGATAGACAGATAGACAGATAGATATATCATTTTTTACTTGGTTGCTAGGGTAACCCAATCTGGTTGCTAGGCAGTTTCCAGGGTGATCCTTATCAAGCCTCCTTTTCATTCTGAGTGAATAAAGTCAACCCGGAAGTCTCTATGATTTTCTGTTGCATAGATATGTGATTTGTTACTTGGTTGCTAGGGTAACCATATCTGGTTGATAGGCAGTTACCAGAGTGATATATATCAAGTCTACTTTCCATCTTGAGTAAAATAAGTGAAACAGGAAGTCTCTACGATTTTCTGGTGCAGAGTTATGTGATTTGTTATTTGGTTGCTAGGGTAAGCCCTTGTCATTGCTAGGCAGTTACCAGAGTGATACTTATCAAGCCTCCTTTCCATCCTGAATAAATTATGTCAACCCGGAAGTCTCTACGATTTTCTGGTGCAGAGATATGTGATTTGTTACTTGGTTGCTAGGGTAACCCCGTCTGGTTGCTAGGCAGTTACCAGGGTGATACATATCAAGGCTACTTTCCATCCTGAGTGAATAAAGTCAACCCGGAAGTCTCTCTGATTTTCTGTTGCAGAGATATGTGATTTGTTACTTGGTTGCTAGGGTAATCACATCTGGTTGCTAGGCAGTTACCAGAGTGATACATATCAAGGCTACTTTCCATCCTGAGTGAAATAAGTCAACCCGGAAGTCTCTCTGATTTTCTGTTGCAGAGATATGTGATTTGTTACTTGGTTGCTAGGGTAATCACATCTGGTTGCTAGGCAGTTACCAGAGTGATACATATCAAGGCTACTTTCCATCTTGAGTGAAATAAGTGAAACAGGAAGTCACTACGATTTTCTGGTGCAGAGATATGTGATTTGTTACTTGGTTGCTAGGGTAACCCCATCTGGTTGCTAGGCAGTTACCAGAGTGATACATATCAAGGCTACTTTCCATCCTGAGTGAAATAAGTGAAACAGGAAGTCTGTATGATTTTCTGGTGCAGAGATATGTGATTTGTTACTTGGTTGCTAGGGTAACCCCATCTGGTTGCTAGGCAGTTACCAGAGTGATACATATCAAGGCTACTTTCCATCCTGAGTGAAATAAGTGAAACAGGAAGTCTGTATGATTTTCTGGTGCAGAAATATGTGATTTGTTATTTGGTTGCTAGTGTAACCCTGTCTGGTTGCTATGCAGTTACCAGGGTGATACTTATCAAGCCTCCTTTCCATACTGAGTGAATCAAGTCAACCTGGAAGCTACTATACTGTGGCTATGAAGATTTTAGGTCATTACTTATTGGCTGCTTGATAAAAGAAATCCTCTGAGGGAGAGAGAGAGGGAGAGACGCAGGGCTGACAGGCCCTTTTTCGTCTGTGTGTGTGAAAACGTCAGTTGGGATTTAAATTTCTGAACATTCCGCAATGTTAATCAATGGGAGTTTTTCCGAGTTTTGATCGTCATTTTTAGGAAAACCGTAAGTCCGATCAGTTAGAAAAGATATAGCACACTATTCGGGATTAGTCTGAAGGTCTGTGCCGAGTTTGGTGCATGTAGCTTAAAAGCTCTAGGAGGAGTTACATTTAGAAATTTAGTCTCAGAATAATTATAATATTAACTAGAATGTACATTTCCTGAAGAAAATGTGAGTGGTGCTTGCCGTGGCAAAATTTCTTACCACAATGTCCCACCTACTGCCCAAAGTTGAAAGAGGCCACCCCCATGACAGTAGAATGTTCTGGTGCAGAGATATAGGTGTTGTTCCATGGTTGCTAGGGAAACCCATCTGGTTGATATGCAGTTACTAAGGTGTCAGCCACCAACGCTACTTGCCATCCTGAGTAAAATATGTCAACCCGGAAGTCTCTACGATTTTCTAGTACAGAGATATGTGATTTGTTACATGGTTGCTAGGGTAACCCCATCTGGTTGCTAGGGAGTTACCAAGGGGCAAGCCAACAATGCTCCTTGCCATCCTAAATGAAAAAAGTCAACACGGAATCACTACAATTTTCTGGTTCAGAGATATATGATTTGTTACTTGGTTGCTAGGGTAACCCCATCTGGTTGCTAGGCAGTTACCAAGGTGACAGCCAACAATGCTCCTTGCTCTCCTGAGTGAAATAAGTCAACCCGGAAGTCTCTGTGATTTTCTTGTGCAGCGATATGTGATTTGTTTATTGGTTGCTAGGGTAACCCCATCTGGTTGCTAGGCAGTTACCAAGGTGACAGGCAACAATGCTCCTTGCCATCCTGAGTGAAATAAGTCAACCCGGAAGTCTCTGTGATTTTCTTGTACAGAGATTTGTGATTTGTTTCTTGGTTGCTAGGGTAACCCCATCTGGTTGCTAGGCAGTTACCAAGGTGACAGCCAAGAATGCTCCTTGCCATCCTGACTGAAATAAATCAACCTGGAATCTCTACGATTTTCTGGTTCAGAGATACGTGATTTGTTAATTGGTTGCTAGGGTAACCCCATCTGGTTGCTAGGCAGTTACCAAGGTGACAGCCAACAATGCTCCTTGCCATCCTGAGTGAAATAAGTCAACCCGGTAGTCTCTGTGATTTTCTTGTGCAGAGATGTGTGATTTGTTTCTTGGTTGCTAGGGTAACCCCATCTGGTTGCTAGGCAGTTACCAAGGTGACAGGCAACAATGCTCCTTGCCATCCTGAGTGAAATAAGTCAACCCGGAAGTCTCTGTGATTTTCTTGTGCAGAGATATGTGATTTGTTTCTTGGTTGCTAGGGTAACCCCATCTGGTTGCTAGGCAGTTACCAAGGTGACAGCAAACAATGCTCCGTGCCATCCTGAGTGAAATAAGTCAACCCGGAAGTCTCTGTGATTTTCTTGTGCAGAGATATGTGATTTGTTTATTGGTTGCTAGGGTAACCCCATTTGGTTGCTAGGCAGTTACCAGGGTGATATTTATCAAGTCTACTTTCCATCCTGAGTGAAATAAGTCAACCCGGAAGTCTCTACGACATTCTGATCCTAAGATACACATCTTAGTGATATTGAATGGATGTCAATGGTGTTTTGTTGCTAGGGTGCTTTAAATGGTTGCTAGGGCGTGGCTAAGCAGTTCACATGATGAAAGATGAAGACTGATTACTCACCCAATTAAAACAAAGCAACTATCATGTCTCTAGGACATTCTGATCTGAAGATATCTTACTTCAATTGAAATCAATAAATTTGGTTGCTAGGGTGCTCCAAATTGTTGCTAGGGAGTGGCTTGGCAGCTGCCAATGATGAATCTCCAATGGCTGCTTGTCAGTATGAATGATACAAACCAACTCCCATGCCTCTGTGACATTCAGAATGGAAGATATCTCTCTTTGGATTTTGGTTGCTAAGGTGCTCGAAAATGGTTGCTAGGGAGGGGCTAGGAAGTGTTGAGGGGATTCATGATTGGCTGTTTTACTGCCCCAAGTCAAACGAGACCACCCTCGTGTTTCTATGATAATTCAGTCCGGAGATATCCCTTTGATCTCTTTCAATGGAAGTCTATGGGAGTTGTTGCTAAGGTGCTCTAAATGGTTGCTAGGGCGTGGCTTGATAGCTTCACAATGATCCTGAGAGACTGATTGGTCATCTGAGTAAAATGAGCCCGCCCACTTGTCTCTAAGACACTGTGATCCAGAGTTATGTTCAATACAAAATCTACCATAGACTTAACATTGGGGCAACTTTGGGCAGCTCATGCCCCCCAGGGGTGCAACTTTTACCCCATTGTGAGGTATGTTCTCACAGAGCCTGTCAGCCTGTTCAAATGTGGTTAATCACACGTCTCTGTGAAATCCTCGATCTGAGCTATGACTCGTCAAAGTTCGGCGCAATGTTAAGTCAATGGGATTTTTTGCCCAATTTTTTGCCCCTGGGGCAATCACCGTACCCCCGATCGATTATAAAAGTCATAGGACACCATTCCCAAATAATCCGCACGATTTGACGCCTCATTTGTGGGTTTTCGACCAAAAAATTTTGAAAAAAATTCCATTGACTTACATTGGGGCAAATTTGGGCAGCTCCTGCCCCACAGGGGTGCAACTTTTACCCCATTGTGAGGTATGTTCTCACAGAGCCTGTCAGCCTCTTCAAATGTGGTAAATCACACGTCTCTGCGAAATCCTCGCTCTGAGCTATGACTCGTCAAAGTTCGGCTCAATGTTAAGTCAATGGGATTTTTTGCCCAATTTTTTGCCCCTGGGGCAAACACCGTACCCCCGATCGCTTATAAAAGTCATAGCACACCTCTCCTCAATGAGCCGCACGATTTGACACCTCATTCATGGGTCTACGCCAAAAGGTGCGGGACGAGTTAGGCGCCGAAGTTTTGTACGGAAGAAGAAGAAGAAGAAGAACTAGAATTTACATTTCCTGAAGAAAATGTGAGTGGTGCTTGCCGTGGCAAAATTTCGTACCTCAATGTCCCACCTACTGCCTAAATTTGAAAGAGGCTACCCCCATGACAGTAGGATGTTCTGGTGCAGAGATATTGGTGTTGTTCCATGGTTGCTAGGGAAACCCATCTGGTTGATATGCAGTTACTAAGGTGACAGCCACCAATGCTACTTACCATCCTGAGTAAAATAAGTCAACCCGGAAGTCTCTACGATTTTCTAGTACAGAGATATTTGATTTGTTACTTGGTTGCTAGGGTAACCCCATCTGGTTGCTAGGCAGTTACCAAGGTGACAGCTAACAATGCTCCTTGCCATCCTGAGTGAAATAAGTCAACCCGGAATTCTCTGTGATTTTCTGGTTCAGAGATATGTGATTTGTTTCTTGGTTGCTAGGGTAACCCCATCTGGTTGCTAGGCAGTTACCAAGGTGAC
Source organism: Moxostoma hubbsi (assembly GCA_032164185.1). Lineage (NCBI taxonomy): Eukaryota > Metazoa > Chordata > Actinopteri > Cypriniformes > Catostomidae > Moxostoma > Moxostoma hubbsi. The sequence goes on along the minus strand of JAVLUX010000013.1, from coordinate 10,406,577 downwards.
AGCCAACAATGCTCCTTGCCATCCTGAGTGAAAGAAGTCAACCAGGAAGTCTCTGTGATTTTCTTGTGCAGAGATATGTGATTTGTTTCTTGGTTGCTAGGGTAACCCCATCTGGTTGCTAGGCAGTTACCAAGGTGACAGCCAACAATGCTCCTTGCCATCCTGAGTGAAATAAGTCAACCCGGAAGTCTCTGTGATTTTCTTGTGCAGAGATATGTGATTTGTTTCTTGGTTGCTAGGGTAATCCCATTTGGTTGCTAGGCAGTTACCAGGGTGATATTTATCAAGTCTACTTTGCATCCTGAGTGAAATAAGTCAACCCGGAAATCTCTAAGACATTCTGATCCTAAGATACACATCTTGGTGATTTTGAATGGATGTCAATAGTTTTTTGTTGCTAGGGTGCTTTAAATGGTTGCTGGGGCGTGGCTAATTAGTTCACATGATGAAAGCTGAAGATTGATTACTCACCCAATTAAAACAAAGCAACTATCATGTCTCTAGGACATTCTGATCTGAAGATATCTTACTGTAATTGAAATCAATAAATGTGGTTGCTAGGGTGCTCTAAATTGTTGCTAGGGAGTGGCTTGGCAGCTGCCAATGATGAATCTCCAAAGGCTGCTTGTTGGTATGAATGATATAAACCAACTCCCATGCCTCTGTGACATTCAGAATGGAAGATATCTCTCTTTGGATTTTGGTTGCTAAGGTGCTCGAAAATGGTTGCTAGGGAGGGGCTAGGAAGTGTTGAGGGGATTCATGATTGGCTGTTTTACTGCCCCAAGTCAAACGAGACCACCCTCGTGTTTCTATGATAATTCAGTCCGGAGAAATCCCTTTGATCTCTTTCAATGGAAGTCTATGGGACTTGTTGCTAAGGTGCTGTAAATGGTTGCTAGGGCGTGGCTTGATAGCTTCACAATGATCCTGAGAGACTGATTGGTCGTCTGAGTAAAATGAGCCGCCCCCTTGTCTCTAAGACACTGTGATCCAGAGTTATGTTCAATAGAAAATCTACCATAGACTTAACATTGGGGCAAATTTGGGCAGCTCCTGCCCCCCAGGGGTGCAACTTTTACCCCATTGTGAGGTATGTTCTCACAGAGCCTGTCAGCCTCTTCAAATGTGGTAAATCACACGTCTCTGTGAAATCCTCGTTCTGAGCTATGACTCGTCAAAGTTCGGCGCAATGCTAAGTCAATGGGATTTTTTGGCCAATTTTTTGCCCCTGGGGCAAATACCTTACCCCCGATCGCTTATAAAAGTCATAGAACACCATTCCCAAATAATCCGCACGATTTGACGCCTCATTTGTGGGTCTGCGACCAAAAAATTTTTCAAAAAATTCCATTGACTTACATTGGGGCAACTTTGGGCAGCTCCTGCCCCCCAGGGGTAAAACTTTTACCCCATTGTGAGGTATGTTCTCACAGAGCCTGTCAGCCTCTTCAAATGTGGTAAATCACACGTCTCTGCGAAATCCTCGCTCTGAGCTATGACTCGTCAAAGTTCGGCTCAATGTTAAGTCAATGGGATTTTTTGCCCAATTTTTTGACCCTGGGGCAAACACCGTACCCCCGATCGCTTAGAAAAGTCATAGCACACCTCTCCTCAATGAGCCGCACGATTTGACACCTCATTCATGTGTCTACGCCAAAAGGTGTGGGACGAGTTACGAACCGAAGTTTTGTACGGAAGAAGAAGAATAATAACTAGAATGTACATTTCCTGAAGAAAATGTGAGTGGTGCTTGCCGTGGCAAAATTTCTTACCACAATGTCCCACCTACTGCCCAAAGTTGAAAGAGGCCACCCCCATGACAGTAGGATGTTCTGGTGCAGAGATATTGGTGTTGTTCCATGGTTGCTAGGGAAACCCATCTGGTTGATATGCAGTTACTAAGGTGACAGCCACCAATGCTACTTACCATCCTGAGTAAAATAAGTCAATCCGGAAGTCTCTACGATTTTGTAGTACAGAGATATGTGATTTGTTTCTTGGTTGCTAGGGTAACCCCATCTGGTTGCTAGGCAGTTACCAAGGTGACAGCCAACAATGCTCCTTGCTCTCCTGAGTGAAATAAGTCAACCCGGAAGTCTCTGTGATTTTCTTGTGCAGCGATATGTGATTTGTTTATTGGTTGCTAGGGTAACCCCATCTGGTTACTAGGCAGTTACCAAGGTGACAGGCAACAATGCTCCTTGCCATCCTGACTGAAATAAGTCAACCCGGAAGTCTCTGTGATTTTCTAGTACAGAGATATGTGATTTGTTTCTTGGTTGCTAGGGTAACCCCATCTGGTTGCTAGGCAGTTACCAAGGTGACAGCCAAGAATGCTCCTTGCCATCCTGACTGAAATAAGTCAACCTGGAATCTCTACGATTTTCTGGTTCAGAGATACGTGATTTGTTAATTGGTTGCTAGGGTAACCCCATCTGGTTGCTAGGCAGTTACCAAGGTGACAGCCAACAATGCTCCTTGCCATCCTGAGTGAAATAAGTCAACCCGGTAGTCTCTGTGATTTTCTTGTGCAGAGATGTGTGATTTGTTTCTTGGTTGCTAGGGTAACCCCATCTGGTTGCTAGGCAGTTACCAAGGTGACAGGCAACAATGCTCCTTGCCATCCTGAGTGAAATAAGTCAACCCGGAAGTCTCTGTGATTTTCTTGTGCAGAGATATGTGATTTATTTCTTGGTTGCTAGGGTAACCCCATCTGGTTGCTAGGCAGTTACCAAGGTGACAGCAAACAATGCTCCGTGCCATCCTGAGTGAAATAAGTCAACCCGGAAGTCTCTGTGATTTTCTTGTGCAGAGATATGTGATTTGTTTATTGGTTGCTAGGGTAACCCCATTTGGTTGCTAGGCAGTCAACAGGGTGATATTTATCAAGTCTACTTTCCATCCTGAGTGAAATAAGTCAACCCGGAAGTCTCTACGACATTCTGATCCTAAGATACACATCTTAGTGATATTGAATGGATGTCAATGGTGTTTTGTTGCTAGGGTGCTTTAAATGGTTGCTAGGGCGTGGCTAAGTAGTTCACATGATGAAAGATGAAGACTGATTACTCACCCAATTAAAACAAAGCAACTATCATGTCTCTAGGACATTCTGATCTGAAGATATCTTACTTCAATTGAAATCAATAAATGTGGTTGCTAAGGTGCTCCAAATTGTTGCTAGGGAGTGGCTTGGCAGCTGCCAATGATGAATATCCCATGGCTGCTTGTCAGTATGAATGATACAAACCAACTCCCATGCCTCTGTGACATTCAGAATGGAAGATATCTCTCTTTGGATTTTGGTTGCTAAGGTGCTCGAAAATGGTTGCTAGGGAGGGGCTAGGAAGTGTTGAGGGGATTCATGATTGGCTGTTTTACTGCCCCAAGTCAAACGAGACCACCCTCGTGTTTCTATGATAATTCAGTCCGGAGATATCCCTTTGATCTCTTTCAATGGAAGTCTATGGGAGTTGTTGCTAAGGTGCTCTAAATGGTTGCTAGGGCGTGGCTTGATAGCTTCACAATGATCCTGAGAGACTGACTGGTCATCTGAGTAAAATGAGCCCGCCCCCTTGTCTCTAAGACACTGTGATCCAGAGTTATGTTCAATACAAAATCTACCATAGACTTAACATTGGGGCAACTTTGGGCAGCTCATGCCCCCCAGGGGTGCAACTTTTACCCCATTGTGAGGTATGTTCTCACAGAGCCTGTCAGCCTCTTCAAATCTGGTTAATCACACGTCTCTGTGAAATCCTCGATCTGAGCTATGACTCGTCAAAGTTCGGCGCAATGTTAAGTCAATGGGATTTTTTGCCCAATTTTTTGCCCCTGGGGCAATCACCGTACCCCCGATCGATTATAAAAGTCATAGGACACCATTCCCAAATAATCCGCACGATTTGACGCCTCATTTGTGGGTTTTCGACCAAAAAATTTTGAAAAAAATTCCATTGACTTACATTGGGGCAACTTTGGGCAGCTCCTGCCCCCCAGCGGTGCAACTTTTACCCCATTGTGAGGTATGTTCTCACAGAGCCTGTCAGCCTCTTCAAATGTGGTAAATCACATGTCTCTGCGAAATCCTCGCTTTGAGCTATGACTCGTCAAATTTCGGCGCAATGTTAAGTCAATGGGATTTTTTGCCCAATTTTTTGCCCCTGGGGCAAACACCGTACCCCCGATCGCTTATAAAAGTCATAGCACACCTCTCCTCAATGAGCCGCACGATTTGACACCTCATTCATGGGTCTACGCCAAAAGGTGCGGGACGAGTTAGGTGCCGAAGTTTTGTACGGAAGAAGAAGAAGAAGAAGAAGAAGAAAAATAAGTATGTGAGATTACAATAGTGTTGCTTTGCAAGCACCACTAATAAGTATGTGAGATTACAATAGTGTTGCTTTGCAAGCACCACTAACTAGAATGTACATTTCCTGAAGAAAATGTGATTGGTGCTTGCCGTGGCAAAATTTCTTACCACAATGTCCCACCTACTGCCCAAAGTTGAAAGAGGCCACCCCCATGACAGTAGGATGTTCTGGTGCAGAGATATAGGTGTTGTTCCATGGTTGCTAGGGAAACCCATCTGGTTGATATGCAGTTACTAAGGTGACAGCCACCAACGCTACTTGCCATCCTGAGTAAAATAAGTCAACCCGGAAGTCTCTACGATTTTCTAGCACAGAGATATGTGATTTGTTACTTGGTTGCTAGGGTAACCCCATCTGGTTGCTAGGCAGTTACCAAGGGGCAAGCCAACAATGCTCCTTGCCATCCTAAATGAAATAAGTCAACACGGAATCACTACAATTTTCTGGTTCAGAGTTATGTGATTTGTTACTTGGTTGCTAGGGTAACCCCATCTGGTTGCTAGGCAGTTACCAAGGTGACAGCCAACAATGCTCCTTGCCATCCTGAGTGAAATAAGTCAACCCGGAAGTCTCTGTGATTTTCTTGTGCAGAGATATTTGATTTTTTTCTTGGTTGCTAGGGTAACCCCATCTGTTTGCTAGGCAGTTACCAAGGTGACAGGCAACAATGCTCCTTGCCATCCTGAGTGAAATAAGTCAACCCGGAAGTCTCTGTGATTGTCTTGTGCAGAGATATGTGATTTGTTTCTTGGTTGCTAGGGTAACACCATCTGGTTGCTAGGCAGTTACCAAGGTGACAGGCAACAATGCTCCTTGCCATCCTGAGTGAAATAAGTCAACCCGGATGTCTCTGTGATTTTCTTGTGCAGAGATATGTGATTTGTTTCTTGTTTGCTAGGGTAACCCCATCTGGTTGCTAGGCAGTTACCAAGGTGACAGGCAACAATGCTCCTTGCCATCCTGAGTGAAATAAGTCAACCCGGATGTCTCTGTGATTTTCTTGTGCAGAGATATGTGATTTGTTTCTTGGTTGCTAGGGTAACCCCATCTGGTTGCTAGGCAGTTACCAAGGTGACAGGCAACAATGCTCCTTGCCATCCTGAGTGAAATAAGTCAACCCAGAAGTCTCTGTGATTTTCTTGTGCAGAGATATGTGATTTGTTCCTTGGTTGCTAGGGTAACCCCATTTGGTTGCTAGGCAGTTACCAGGGTGATATTTATCAAGTCTACTTTCCATCCTGAGTGAAATAAGTCAACCCGGAAGTCTCTACGACATTCTGATCCTAAGATACACATCTTAGTGATTTTGAATGGATGTCAATGGTTCTTTGTTGCTAGGGTGCTTTAAATGGTTGCTAGGGCGTGGCTAAGTAGTTCACATGATGAAAGCTGAAGACTGATTACTCACCCAATTATAACAAAGCAACTATCATGTCTCTAGGACATTCTGATCTGAAGATATCTTACTGTAATTGAAATCAATAAATGTGGTTGCTAGGGTGCTCTAAATTGTTGCTAGGGAGTGGCTTGGCAGCTGCCAATGATGAATCTCCAAAGGCTGCTTGTCAGTATGAATGATATAAACCAACTCCCATGCCTCTGTGACATTCAGAATGGAAGATATCTATCTTTGGATTTTGGTTGCTAAGGTGCTCGAAAATGGTTGCTAGGGAGGAGCTAGGAAGTGTTGAGGTGATTAATGATTGGCTGTTTTACTGCCCCAAGTCAAACGAGACCACCCTTGTCTTTCTATGATAATTCAGTCCAGAGAAATCCCTTTGATCTCCTTCAATGGAAGTCTATGGGACTTGTTGCTAAGGTGCTGTAAATGTTTGCTAGGGCGTGGCTTGATAGCTTCACAATGATCCTGAGAGACTGATTGGTCGTCTGAGTAAAATGAGCCCGCCCCCTTGTCTCTAAGACACTGTGATCCAGAGTTATGTTCAATACAAAATCTGCCATAGACTTAACATTGGGGCAAATTTGGGCAGCTCCTGCCCCCTAGGGGTGCAACTTTTACCCCATTGTGAGGTATGTTCTCACAGAGCCTGTCAGCCTCTTCAAATGTGGTAAATCACACGTCTCTGTGAAATCCTCTCTCTGAGCTATGACTCGGCAAAGTTCGGCGCAATGTTAAGTCAATGGGATTTTTTGCCCAATTTTTTGCCCCTGGGGCAAACACTGTACCCCTGATTGCTTATAAAAGTCATAGCACACCATTCCCAAATAATCCGCACGATTTGACGCCTCATTTGTGGGTCTGCGACCAAAAAATTTTGCAAAAAATTCCATTGAATTACATTGGGGCAAATTTGGGCAGCTCCTGCCCCCCAGGGGTGCATCTTTTACCCCATTGTGAGGTATGTTCTCACAGAGCCTGTCAGCCTCTTCAAATGTGGTAAATCACACGTCTCTGCGAAATCCTCGCTCTGAGCTATGACTCGTCAAAGTTCGGCTCAATGTTAAGTCAATGGGATTTTTTGCCCAATTTTTTGCCCCTGGGGCAAACACCGTACCCCCGATCACTTATAAAAGTCATAGCACACCTCTCCTCAATGAGCCGCACGATTTGACATCTCATTCATGGGTCTACGCCAAAAGCTGCGGGACGAGTTAGGCGCCGAAGTTTTGTACGGAAGAAGAAGAAGAAGAAGAATAACTAGATAGGTACATTTCCTGAAGAAAATGTGAGTGGTGCTTGCCGTGGCAAAATTTCTTACCACAATGTCCCACCTACTGCCCAAAGTTGAAAGAGGCCATCCCCATGACAGTAGGATGTTCTGGTGCAGAGATATAGGTGTTGTTCCATGGTTGCTAGGGAAACCCATCTGGTTGATATGCAGTTACTAAGGTGACAGCCACTAACGCTACTTGCCATCCTGAGTAAAATAAGTCAACCCGGAAGTCTCTACGATTTTCTAGTACAGAGATATGTGATTTGTTACTTGGTTGCTAGGGTAAACCCTTCTGGTCGCTAGGAAGTTACCAAGGGGAAAGTCAACAATGCTCCTTGCCATCCTGAGTGAAATAAGTCAACCCGGAAGTCTCTGTGATTTTCTTGTGCAGAGATATGTGATTTGTTTCTTGGTTGCTAGGGTAACCCCATCTGGTTGCTAGGCAGTTACCAAGGTGACAGGCAACAATGCTCCTTGCCATCCTGAGTGAAATAAGTCAACCCGGAAGTCTCTGTGATTTTCTTGTGCAGAGATATGTGATTTGTTTCTTGGTTGCTAGGGTAACCCCATCTGGTTGCTAGGCAGTTACCAAGGGGCAAGACAACAATGCTCCTTGCCATCCTAAATGAAATAAGTCAACACGGAATCACTACAATTTTCTGGTTCAGAGATATATGATTAGTTACTTGGTTGCTAGGGTAACCCCATCTGGTTGCTAGGCAGTTACCAAGGTGACAGCCAACAATGCTCCTTGCCATCCTGAGTGAAATAAGTCACCCCGGAAGTCTCTGTGATTTTTGTGTGCAGAGATATGTGATTTGTTTCTTGGTTGCTAGGGTAACCCCATCTGGTTGCTAGGCAGTTACCAAGGTGGCAGGCAACAATGCTCCTTGCCATCCTGAGTGAAATAAGTCAACCTGGAAATCTCTGTGATTTTCTTGTGCAGAGATATGTGATTTGTTTCTTGGTTGCTAGGGTAACCCCATTTGGTTGCTAGGCAGTTACCAAAGTAACATCCAACAATGCTCCTTGCCATCTTGAGTGAAATAAGTCAACTCGGAAGTCTCTACGATTTTGTAGTGCAAAGATATGAGATTTGTTACTTGGTTGCTATGGTAAACCCATCTGGTTGCTAGGCAGTTACCAGGGTGATATTTATCAAGTCTACTTTCCATCCTGAGTGAAATAAGTCAACTCGGAAGTCTCTATGACATTCTGATCCTAAGATACACATCTTAGTGATTTTGAATGGATGTCAATGGTGTTTTGTTGCTAGGGTACTTTAAATGGTTGCTAGGGCATGGCTAAGTAGTTCATATGATGAAAGCTGAAGACTGGTTACTCACCCAATGAAAACAAAGCAACTATCATGTCTCTAGGACATTCTGATCTGAAGATATCTTACTGTAATTGAAATCAATAAATGTGGTTGCTAGGGTGCTCTAAATTGTTGCTAGGGAGTGGCTTGGCAGCTGCCAATGATGAATCACCAAAGGCTGCTTGTCAGTATGAATGATATAAACCAACTCCCATGCTTCTGTGACATTCAGAATGGAAGATATCTCTCTTTGGATTTTGGTTGCTAAGGTGCTCGAAAATGGTTGCTAGGGAGGGGCTAGGAAGTTTTGAGGGGATTCATGATTGGCTGTTTTACTGCCCCAAGTCAAATGAGACCACCCTCGTGTTTCTATGATAATTCAGTCCGGAGAAATCCCTTTGATCTCTTTCAATGGAAGTCTATGGGACTTGTTGCTAAGGTACTGTAAATGGTTGCTAGGGCGTGGCTTGATAGCTTCACAATGATCCTGAGAGACTGATTGGTCGTCTGAGTAAAATGAGCCCGCCCCCTTGTCTCTAAGACACTGTGATCCAGAGTTATGTTCAATACACAATTTACCATAGACTTAACATTGTGGCAAATTTGGGCAGGTCCAGCCCCCAAGGGGTGCAACTTTTACCCCATTGTGAGGTATGTTCTCACAGAGCCTGTCAGCCTCTTCAAATGTGGTAAATCACACGTCTGTGTGATATCCTCGCTCTGAGCTATGACTCGTCAAAGTTCGGCGCAATGTTAAGTCAATGGGATTTTTTGCCCAATTTTTTGCCCCTGGGGCAAATACCATACCCCCGATCGCTTATAAAAGTCATAGAACACCATTCCCAAATAATCCGCACGATTTGACGCCTCATTCGTGGGTCTGTGACCAAAAAATTTTGCAAAAAATTCCATTGACTTACATTGGGGCAACTTTGGGCAGCTCCTGCCCCCCAGGGGTAAAAGTTTTACCCCATTGTGAGGTATGTTCTCACAGAGCCTGTCAGCCTCTTCAAATCTCGTAAATCACACGTCTCTGCGAAATCCTCGCTCTGAGCTATGACTCGTCAAAGTTCGGCTCAATGTTAAGTCAATGGGATTTTTTGCCCAGTTTTTTGCCCCTGGGGCAAACACCGTACCCCCGATCGCTTATAAAAGTCATAGCACACCTCTCCTCAATGAGCCGCATGATTTGACACCTCATTCATGGGTCTACGCCAAAAGGTGCGGGACGAGTTAGGTGCCGAAGTTTTGTACGGAAGAAGAAGAAGAAGAAGAAGAAGAAAAATAAGTATGTGAGATTACAATAGTGTTGCTTTGCAAGCACCACTAATAAGTATGTGAGATTACAATAGTGTTGCTTTGCAAGCACCACTAATAAGTATGTGAGATTACAATAGTGTTGCTTTGCAAGCACCACTAACTAGATAGGTACATTTCCTGAAGAAAATGTGAGTGGTGCTTGCCGTGGCAAAATTTCTTACCACAATGTCCCACCTTCTGCCCAAAGTTGAAAGAGGTCACCCCCATGACAGTAGGATGTTCTGGTGCAGAGATATTGGTGTTGTTCCATGGTTGCTAGGGAAACCCATCTGGTTGATATGCAGTTACTAAGGTGACAGCCAACAATGCTACTTGCCATCCTGAGTAAAATAAGCCAACCAGGAAGTCTCTACGATTTTCTAGTACAGAGATATGTGATTTGTTACTTGGTTGCTAGGGTAACCCCATCTGGTTGCTAGGCAGTTACCAAGGGGCAAGCCAACAATGCTCCTTGCCATCCTAAATGAAATGTCAACACGGAATCACTACAATTTTCTGGTTCAGAGATATTATTTGTTACTTGGTTGCTAGGGTAACCCCATCTGGTTGCTAGGCAGTTACCTAGGTGACAGCCAACAATGCTCCTTGCCATCCTGAGTGAAATATGTCAACCCGGAAGTCTCTGTGATTTTCTTGTGCAGAGATATGTGATTTGTTTCTTAGTTGCTAGGGTAACCCCATCTGGTTGCTAGGCAGTTACCAAGGTGACAGGCAACAATGCTCCTTGCCATCCTGAGTGAAATAAGTCAACCCGGAACTCTCTGTGATTTTCTTGTGCAGAGATATGTGATTTGTTTCTTGGTTGCTAGGGTAACCCCATCTGGTTGCTAGGCAGTTACCAGGGTGATATTTATCAAGTCTGCTTTCCATCCTGAGTGAAATAAGTCAACCCGGAAGTCTCTACGACAATCTGATCCTAAGATACACATCTTAGTGATTTTGAATGGATGTCAATGGTGTTTTGTTGCTAGGGTGCTTTAAATGGTTGCTAGATCGTGGCTAAGTAGTTCACATGATGAAAGCTGAAGACTGATTACTCACCCAATGAAAACAAAGCAACTATCATGTCTCTAGGACATTCTGATCTGAAGATATCTTACTGTAATTGAAATCAGTAAATGTGGTTGCTAGGGTGCTCTAAATTGTTACTAGGGAGTGGCTTGGCAGCTGCCAATGATGAATCTCCAAAGGCTGCTTGTCAGTATGAATGATATATACCAACTCCCATGCCTCTGTGACATTCAGAATGGAAGATATTTCTCTTTGGATTTTGGTTGCTAAGGTGCTCGAAAATGGTTGATAGGGAGGGTCTAGGAAGTGTTGAGGGGATTCATGATTGGCTGTTTTACTGCCCCAAGTCAAATGAGACCACCCTTGTGTTTCTATGATAATTCAGTCCGGAGATATCCCTTTGATCTCTTTCAGTGGAAGTCTAAGGGACTTGTTGCTAAGGTGCTCTAAATGGTTGCTATGGCGTGGCTTGATAGCTTCACAATGATCCTGAGAGACAAATTGGTCGTCTGAGTAAAATGAGCCCGCCCCCTTGTCTCTAAGACACTGTGATCCAGAGTTATGTTCAATACAAAATGACATTTCATGTGCCGTCCTGCACCATAGACTTAACATTGGGGCAAATTTGGGCAGCTCCTGCCCCCCAGGGGTGCAACTTTTACCCCATTGTGAGGTATGTTCTCACAGAGCCTGTCAGCCTCTTCAAATGTGGTAAATCACACGTCTCTGTGAAATCCTCGCTCTGAGCTATGACTCGTCAAAATTCGGTGCAATGTTAAGTCAATGGGATTTTTTGCCCAATTTTTTGCCCCTGGGGCAAACACCGTACCCCTGATCGCTTATAAAAGTCATAGCACAACATTCCTAAATAATCCGCACGATTTGACGCCTCATTTGTGGGTCTGCGACCAAAAAATTTTGCAAAAAATTCCATTGACTTACATTGGGGCAACTTTGGGCAGCTCCTGCCCCCCCAGGGGTGCAACTTTTACCCCATTGTGAGGTATGTTCTCACAGAGCCTGTCAGCCTCATCAAATGTGGTAAATCACATGTCTCTGTGAAATCCTCGCTCTGAGCTATGACTCGTCAAAGTTCGGCGCAATGTTAAGTCAATGGGATTTTTTGCCCAATTTTTTGCCCCTGGGGCAAACACCGTACCCCTGATCGCTTATAAAAGTCATAGCACACCATTCCCAAATAATCCGCACGATTTGACGCCTCATTCGTGGGTCTGTGACAAAAGCTGCGGGAGGAGTAGCGCGCCAAACTTTTGTACGGAATAATAATAATAACTAGAATGTACATTTCCTGAAGAAAATGTGAGTGGTGCTTGCCGTGGCAAAATTTCTTACCACAATGTCCCACCTACTGCCCAAAGTTGAAAGAGGCCACCCCCATGACAGTAGGATGTTCTGGTGCAGAGATATTGGTGTTGTTCCATGGTTGCTAGGGAAACCCATCTGGTTGATATGCAGTTACTAAGGTGACAGCCACCAATGCTACTTGCCATCCTGAGTAAAATAAGTCAACCCGGAAGTCTCTACGATTTTCTAGTACAGAGATATGTGATTTGTTACTTGGTTGCTAGGGTAACCCCATCTGGTTGCTAGGCTGTTAACAAGGGGCAAGCCAACAATGCTCCTTGCCATCCTGAATGAAATAAGTCAACCCGGAATCTCTACAGTTTTCTGGTTTAGAGATATGTGATTTGTTACTTGGTTGCTAGGGTAACCCCATCTGGTTGCTAGGCAGTTACCAAGTCGACAGCCAACAATGCTCCTTGCCATCCTGAGTGAAATAAGTCAACCCTAGAAGTCTCTGTGATTTTCTAGTACAGAGATAAGTGATTTGTTTTTTGGTTGCTAGGGTAACCCCATTTGGTTGCTAGGCAGTTACCAAGGTGACAGCCAACAATGCTCCTTGCCATCCTGAGTAAAATAAGTCAACCCGGAAGTCTCTACGATTTTCTAGTACAGAGATATGTGATTTGTTACTTGGTTGCTAGGGTAACCCCATCTGGTTGCTAGGCTGTTAACAAGGGGCAAGCCAACAATGCTCCTTGCCATCCTGAATGAAATAAGTCAACCCGGAATCTCTACAGTTTTCTTGTTTAGAGATATGTGATTTGTTACTTGGTTGCTAGGGTAACCCCATCTGGTTGCTAGGCAGTTACCAAGTCGACAGCCAACAATGCTCCTTGCCATCCTGAGTGAAATAAGTCAACCCGGAAGTCTCTGTGATTTTCTAGTACAGAGATAAGTGATTTGTTTTTTGGTTGCTAGGGTAACCCCATTTGGTTGCTAGGCAGTTACCAAGATGACAGCCAACAATGCTCCTTGCCATCCTGAGTGAAATAAGTCAACCCGGAAGTCTCTGTGATTTTCTAGTACAGAGATATGTGATTTGTTTCTTGGTTGCTAGGGTAACCCCATCTGGTTGCTAGGCAGTTACCAAAGTAACATCCAACAATGCTCCTTGACATCTTGAGTGAAATATGTCAACTCGGAAGTCTCTACGATTTTGTAGTGCAAAGATATGAGATTTGTTACTTGGTTGCTATGGTAAACCCTTCTGGTTGCTAGGCAGTTACCAGGGTGATATTTATCAAGTCTACTTTCCATCCTGAGTGAAATAAGTCAACCCGGAAGTCTCTACGACAATCTGATCCTAAGATACATATCTTAGTGATTTTGAATGGATGTCAGTGGTGTTTTGTTGCTAGGGTGCTTTAAATGGTTGCTAGGGCGTGGCTAAGTAGTTCACATGATGAAAGCTGAAGACTGATTACTCACCCAATTAAAACAAAGCAACTATCATGTCTCTAGGACATTCTGATCTGAAGATATCTTACTGTAATTGAAATCAGTAAATGTGGTTGCTAGGGTGCTCTAAATTGTTACTAGGGAGTGGCTTGGCAGCTGCCAATGATGAATCTCCAAAGGCTGCTTGTCAGTAGGAATGATATAAACCAACTCCCATGCCTCTGTGACATTCAGAATGGAAGATATCTCTCTTTGGATTTAGGTTGCTAAGGTGCTCGAAAATGGTTGCTAGGGAGGGTCTAGGAATTGTTTAGGGGATTCATGATTGGCTGTTTTACTGCCCCAAGTCAAACGAGACCACCCTTGTGTTTCTATGATAATTCAGTCCGGAGATATCCCTTTGATCTCTTTCAGTGGAAGTCTATGGGACTTGTTGCTAAGGTGCTCTAAATGGTTGCTAGGGCATGGCTTGATAGCTTCACAATGATCCTGAGAGACTGATTGGTCGTCTGAGTAAAATGAGCCCGCCCCCTTGTCTCTAAGACACTGTGATCCAGAGTTATGTTCAATACAAAATGACATTTCATGGGCCGTCCTACACCATAGACTTAACATTGGGGCAACTTTGGGCAGCTCCTGCCCCCCAGGGGTGCAACTTTTACCCCATTGTGAGGTATGTTCTCACAGAGCCTGTCAGCCTCTTCAAATGTGGTAAATCACACGTCTCTGTGAAATCCTCGCTCCGAGCTATGACTCGTCAAATTTCGGCGCAATGTTAAGTCAATGGGATTTTTTGCCCAATTTTTTGCCCCTGGGGCAAACACTGTACCCCTGATCACTTATAAAAGTCATAGCACACCATTCCCAAATAATCCGCACGATTTGACGCCTCATTTGTGGGTCTGCGACAAAAATATTTTGCAAAAAATTCCATTGACTTACATTGGGGCAACTTTGAGCAGCTCCTGCCCCCCAGGGGTGCAACTTTTACCCCATTGTGAGGTATGTTCTCACAGAGCCTGTCAGCCTCTTCAAATGTGGTAAATCACACATCTCTGCGAAATCCTCGCTCTGAGCTATGACTCGTCAAATTTCGGCTCAATGTTAAGTCAATGGGATTTTTTGCCCAATTTTTTGCCCCTGGGGCAAACACCGTACCCCCGATCGCTTATAAAAGTCATAGCACACCATTCCCAAATAATCCGCACGATTTGACGCCTCATTCGTGGGTCTGTGACAAAAGCTGCGGGAGGAGTAGCGCGCCAAACTTTTGTCCGGAATATTAATAATAATAACTAGAATGTACATTTCCTGAAGAAAATGTGAGTGGTGCTAGGCAGTTACCAAGGTGACAGCCAACAATGCTCCTTGCCATCCTGATTGAAATAAGTCAACCCGGAAGTGTCTGTGATTTTCTTGTGCAGAGATATATGATTTGTTTCTTGGTTGCTAGGGTAACCCCATTTGGTTTCTAGGCAGTTACCAAAGTAACATCCAACAATGCTCCTTGCCATCTTGAGTGAAATAAGTCAACTTGGAAGTCTCTACGATTTTGTAGTGCAAAGATATGTGATTTGTTACTTGGTTGCTAGGGTAACCCCATCTGGTTGCTAGGCAGTTACCAAGGTGACAGCCAACAATGCTCCTTGCCATCTTGAATGAAATAAGTCAACCCGGAATCTCAACAATTTTCTGGTTCAGAGATATGTGATTTGTTACTTGGTTGCTAGGGTAACCCCATCTGGTTGCTAGGCAGTTACCAAGGTGACAGCCAACAATGCTCCTTGCCATCCTGAGTGAAATAAGTCAACCCGGAAGTCTCTGTGATTTTCTAGTACAGAGATATGTGATTTGTTTCTTGGTTGCTAGGGTAACCCCATCTGGTTGCTAGGCAGTTACCAAAGTAACATCCAACAATGCTCCTTGACATCTTGAGTGAAATATGTCAACTCGGAAGTCTCTACGATTTTGTAGTGCAAAGATATGAGATTTGTTACTTGGTTGCTATGGTAAACCCTTCTGGTTGCTAGGCAGTTACCAGGGTGATATTTATCAAGTCTACTTTCCATCCTGAGTGAAATAAGTCAACCCGGAAGTCTCTACGACAATCTGATCCTAAGATACATATCTTAGTGATTTTGAATGGATGTCAGTGGTGTTTTGTTGCTAGGGTGCTTTAAATGGTTGCTAGGGCGTGGCTAAGTAGTTCACATGATGAAAGCTGAAGACTGATTACTCACCCAATTAAAACAAAGCAACTATCATGTCTCTAGGACATTCTGATCTGAAGATATCTTACTGTAATTGAAATCAGTAAATGTGGTTGCTAGGGTGCTCTAAATTGTTACTAGGGAGTGGCTTGGCAGCTGCCAATGATGAATCTCCAAAGGCTGCTTGTCAGTAGGAATGATATAAACCAACTCCCATGCCTCTGTGACATTCAGAATGGAAGATATCTCTCTTTGGATTTAGGTTGCTAAGGTGCTCGAAAATGGTTGCTAGGGAGGGTCTAGGAATTGTTTAGGGGATTCATGATTGGCTGTTTTACTGCCCCAAGTCAAACGAGACCACCCTTGTGTTTCTATGATAATTCAGTCCGGAGATATCCCTTTGATCTCTTTCAGTGGAAGTCTATGGGACTTGTTGCTAAGGTGCTCTAAATGGTTGCTAGGGCATGGCTTGATAGCTTCACAATGATCCTGAGAGACTGATTGGTCGTCTGAGTAAAATGAGCCCGCCCCCTTGTCTCTAAGACACTGTGATCCAGAGTTATGTTCAATACAAAATGACATTTCATGGGCCGTCCTACACCATAGACTTAACATTGGGGCAACTTTGGGCAGCTCCTGCCCCCCAGGGGTGCAACTTTTACCCCATTGTGAGGTATGTTCTCACAGAGCCTGTCAGCCTCTTCAAATGTGGTAAATCACACGTCTCTGTGAAATCCTCGCTCCGAGCTATGACTCGTCAAATTTCGGCGCAATGTTAAGTCAATGGGATTTTTTGCCCAATTTTTTGCCCCTGGGGCAAACACTGTACCCCTGATCACTTATAAAAGTCATAGCACACCATTCCCAAATAATCCGCACGATTTGACGCCTCATTTGTGGGTCTGCGACAAAAATATTTTGCAAAAAATTCCATTGACTTACATTGGGGCAACTTTGAGCAGCTCCTGCCCCCCAGGGGTGCAACTTTTACCCCATTGTGAGGTATGTTCTCACAGAGCCTGTCAGCCTCTTCAAATGTGGTAAATCACACATCTCTGCGAAATCCTCGCTCTGAGCTATGACTCGTCAAATTTCGGCTCAATGTTAAGTCAATGGGATTTTTTGCCCAATTTTTTGCCCCTGGGGCAAACACCGTACCCCCGATCGCTTATAAAAGTCATAGCACACCATTCCCAAATAATCCGCACGATTTGACGCCTCATTCGTGGGTCTGTGACAAAAGCTGCGGGAGGAGTAGCGCGCCAAACTTTTGTCCGGAATATTAATAATAATAACTAGAATGTACATTTCCTGAAGAAAATGTGAGTGGTGCTAGGCAGTTACCAAGGTGACAGCCAACAATGCTCCTTGCCATCCTGATTGAAATAAGTCAACCCGGAAGTGTCTGTGATTTTCTTGTGCAGAGATATATGATTTGTTTCTTGGTTGCTAGGGTAACCCCATTTGGTTTCTAGGCAGTTACCAAAGTAACATCCAACAATGCTCCTTGCCATCTTGAGTGAAATAAGTCAACTTGGAAGTCTCTACGATTTTGTAGTGCAAAGATATGTGATTTGTTACTTGGTTGCTAGGGTAACCCCATCTGGTTGCTAGGCAGTTACCAAGGTGACAGCCAACAATGCTCCTTGCCATCTTGAATGAAATAAGTCAACCCGGAATCTCAACAATTTTCTGGTTCAGAGATATGTGATTTGTTACTTGGTTGCTAGGGTAACCCCATCTGGTTGCTAGGCAGTTACCAAGGTGACAGCCAACAATGCTCCTTGCCATCCTGAGTGAAATAAGTCAACCCAGAAGTCTCTGTGATTTTCTTGTGCAGAGATATGTGATTTGTTACTTGGTTGCTATGGTAAACCCATCTGGTTGCTAGGCAGTTACCAGGGTGATATTTATCAAGTCTACTTTCCATCCTGAGTGAAATAAGTCAACCCGGAAGTCTCTACGACATTCTGATCCTAAGATACACATCTTAGTGATTTTGAATGGATGTCAATGGTGTTTTGTTGCTAGGGTGCTTTAAATGGTTGCTAGGGCGTGGCTAAGTAGTTCACATGATGAAAGCTGAAGACGATTACTCACCCAATTAAAACAAAGCAACTATCATGTCTCTAGGACATTCTGATCTGAAGATATCTTACTGTAATTGAAATCAATAACTTTGGTTGCTAGGGTGCTCTAAATTGTTGCTAGGGAGTTGTTTGGCAGCTGCCAATGATAAATCTCCAAAGGCTGCTTGTCAGTATGAATGATATAAACCAACTCCCATGCCTCTGTGACATTCAGAATGGAAGATATCTCTCTTTGGATTTTGGTTGCTAAGGTGCTCAAAAATGGTTGCTAGGGAGGGGCTAGGAAGTGTTGAGGGGATTCATGATTGGCTGTTTTACTGCCCCAAATCAAACGAGACCACCCTCGTGTTTCTATGATAATTCAGTCCGGAGATATCCCTTTGATCTCTTTCAATGGAAGTCTATGGGACTTGTTGCTAAGGTGCTCTAAATGGTTGCTAGGGCGTGGCTTGATAGCTTCACAATGATCCTGAGAGACTGATTGGTCGTCTGAGTAAA
Organism: Moxostoma hubbsi; assembly: GCA_032164185.1. Taxonomy (NCBI): domain Eukaryota; kingdom Metazoa; phylum Chordata; class Actinopteri; order Cypriniformes; family Catostomidae; genus Moxostoma; species Moxostoma hubbsi. The sequence goes on along the minus strand of JAVLUX010000013.1, from coordinate 10,388,316 downwards.
ATGAGCCCGCCCCCTTGTCTCTAAGACACTGTGATCAAGAGTTATGTTCAATACAAAATTGGCCGTCCTGCACTATAGACTTAACATTGGGGCAAATTCGGGCAGCTCCTGCCCCCCAGGGGTGCAACTTTTACCCCATTGTGAGGTATGTTCTCACAGAGCCTGTCAGCCTCTTCAAATGTGGTAAATCACACATCTCTGCGAAATCCTCGCTCTGAGCTATGACTCGTCAAAGTTCGGCGCAATGTTAAGTCAATGGGATTTTTTGCCCAATTTTTTGCCCCTGGGGCAAACACCGTACCCCTGATCGCTTATAAAAGTCATAGCACACCATTCCCAAATAATCCGCACGATTTGACGCCTCATTTGTGGGTCTGCGACCAAAAAATTTTGCAAAAAATTCCATTGACTTACATTGGGGCAACTTTGGGCAGCTCCTGCCCCCCAGGGGTGCAACTTTTACCCCATTGTGAGGTATGTTCTCACAGAGCCTGTCAGCCTCTTCAAATGTGGTAAATCACACGTCTCTGCGAAATCCTCGCTCTGAGCTATGACTCGTCAAAGTTCGGCTCAATGTTAAGTCATTGGGATTTTTTGCCCAATTTTTTGCCCCTGGGGCAAACACCGTACCCCCGATCGCTTATAAAAGTCATAGCACACCATTCCCAAATAATCCGCACGATTTGACGCCTCATTCGTGGGTCTGTGACAAAAGCTGCGGGAGGAGTAGCGCGCCAAACTTTTGTCCGGAATAATAATAATAAGAATAAGAATAATAATAATAACTAGAATGTACATTTCCTGAAGAAAATGTGAGTGGTGCTTGCCGTGGCAAAATTTCTTACCACAATGTCCCACCTACTGCCCAAAGTTGAAAGAGCCCACCCCCATCACAGTAGGATGTTCTGGTGCAGAGATATTGGTGTTGTTCCATGGTTGCTAGGGAAACCCATATGGTTGATATGCAGTTACTAAGGTGACAGCCACCAACGCTACTCGCCATCCTGATTAAAATAAGTCAACCCGGAAGTCTCTACGATTTTCTAGTACAGAGATATGTGATTTGTTACTTGGTTGCTAGGGTAACCCCATCTGGTTGCTAGGCAGTTACCAAGGGGCAAGCCAACAATGCTCCTTGCCATCCTGAGTGAAATAAGTCAACCCGGAAGTCTCTGTGATTTTCTTGTGCAGAGGTATGTGATTTGTTTCTTGGTTGTTAGGGTAACCCCATCTGGTTGCTAGGCAGTTACCAAGGTGACAGCCAACAATGCTCCTTGCCATCCTGAGTGAAATAAGTCAACCCGGAAGTCTCTGTGATTTTCTTGTGCAGAGATATGTGATTTGTTTCTTGGTTGCTAGGGTAACCCCATCTGGTTGCTAGGCAACTACCAAGGTGACAGCAAACAATGCTCCTTGCCATCCTGAGTGAAATAAGTCAACCCGGAAGTCTCTGTGATTTTCTTGTGCAGAGATATGTGATTTGTTTCTTGGTTGCTAGGGTAACCCCATCTGGTTGCTAGGCAGTGAACAAGGTGACAGCCAACAATGCTCCTTGCCATCCTGAGTGAAATAAGTCAACCCGGAAGTCTCTGTGATTTTCTTGTGCAGAGATATGTGATTTGTTTCTTGGTTGCTAGGGTAACCCCATCTGGTTGCTAGGCAGTTACCAAGGTGACAGGCAACAATGCTCCTTGCCATCCTGAGTGAAATAAGTCAACCCGGAAGTCTCTGTGATTTTCTTGTGCAGAGATATGTGATTTGTTTCTTGGTTGCTAGGGTAACCCCATCTGGTTGCTAGGCAGTTACCAGGGTGATATTTATCAAGTCTACTTTCCATCCTGAGTGAAATAAGTCAACCCGGAAGTCTCTACGACATTCTGATCCTAAGATACACATCTTAGTGATTTTGAATGGATGTCAATGGTGTTTTGTTGCTAGGGTGTTTTAAATGGTTGCTAGGGCATGGCTAAGTAGTTCATATGATGAAAGCTGAAGACTGGTTACTCACCCAATGAAAACAAAGCAACTATCATGTCTCTAGGACATTCTGATCTGAAGATATCTTACTGTAATTGAAATCAATAAATGTGGTTGCTAGGGTGCTCTAAATTGTTGCTAGGGAGTGGCTTGGCAGCTGCCAATGATGAATCACCAAAGGCTGCTTGTCAGTATGAATGATATAAACCAACTCCCATGCTTCTGTGACATTCAGAATGGAAGATATCTCTCTTTGGATTTTGGTTGCTAAGGTGCTCGAAAATGGTTGCTAGGGAGGGGCTAGGAAGTGTTGAGGGGATTCATGATTGGCTGTTTTACTGCCCCAAGTCAAGTGAGACCACCCTCGTGTTTCTATGATAATTCAGTCCGGAGAAATCCCTTTGATCTCTTTCAATGGAAGTCTATGGGACTTGTTGCTAAGGTACTGTAAATGGTTGCTAGGGCGTGGCATGATAGCTTCACAATGATCCGGAGAGACTGATTGGTCGTCTGAGTAAAATGAGCCCGCCCCCTTGTCTCTAAGACACTGTGATCCAGAGTTATGTTCAATACACAATTTACCATAGACTTAACATTGGGGCAAATTTGGGCAGCTCCTGCCCCCAAGGGGTGCAACTTTTACCCCATTGTGAGGTATGTTCTCACAGAGCCTGACAGCCTCTTCAAATGTGGTAAATCACACATCTGTGTGATATCCTCGCTCTGAGCTATGACTTGTCAAAGTTCGGCGCAATGTTAAGTCAATGGGATTTTTTGCCCAATTTTTTGCCCCTGGGGCAAATACCATACCCCCGATCGCTTATGAAAGTCATAGCACACCATTCCCAAATAATCCGCACGATTTGACGCCTCATTCGTGGGTCTGTGACCAAAAAATTTTGCAAAAAATTCCATTGACTTACATTGGGGCAACTTTGGGCAGCTCCTGCCCCCCAGGGGTAAAAGTTTTACCCCATTGTGAGGTATGTTCTCACAGAGCCTGTCAGCCTCTTCAAATGTGGTAAATCACACGTCTCTGTGAAATCCTCGCTCTGAGCTATGACTCGTCAAAGTTCGGCTCAATGTTAAGTCAATGGGATTTTTTGCCCAGTTTTTTGCCCCTGGGGCAAACACCGTACCCCCGATCGCTTATAAAAGTCATAGCACACCTCTCCTCAATGAGCCGCTCGATTTGACACCTCATTCATGGGTCTACACCAAAAGGTGCGGGACGAGTTAGGTGCCGAAGTTTTGTACGGAAGAAGAAGAAGAAGAAGAAGAAGAAAAATAAGTATGTGAGATTACAATAGTGTTGCTTTGCAAGCACCACTAACTAGATTGAAAAGTTTGAGTACAAACTTTAGGTTGGCTTGAGAAAGCCTAGCATAAAGTTTGAAGTAGTTGTAAAAGTTTGAAGATTTACGGTTTCTAGTTTGATGTAATTATAAGTAGTAGTTTTCAAAGTTCAAAGTTTAGAGATTATAAAACCATTCAGTCTATCAAATAGATTAGATAGATAGATAGATAGATAGATAGATAGATAGATAGATAGATAGATAGATATTGACCCTCAGATAGATAGATAGATAGATAGATAGATAGAGTATGACCCATAGATAGATAGATAGATAGATAGATAGATAGATAGATAGATAGATATTGACCCTCAGATAGATAGATAGTTATTGACCATCAGATAGATAGATAGATAGATAGATAGATAGATAGTTATTGACCATCAGATAGATAGATAGATAGATAGATATTGACCATTAGATAGATAGATAGATAGATAGATATTGATCCTCAGATAGATAGATAGATATTGACCCTCAGATAGATAGATAGATAGATAGAAAGATAGAAAGATAGATTGATAGTCATTGACCCTTAGATAGATAGATAGATAGATATTGAACGTCAGATATATAGATAGATAGATAGTCATTGACCCTGAGATATAGATAGATAGAGTATGAACCACAGATAGATAGATAGATAGATAGTTATTGACCCGCAGATAGTTAGATAGATAGATAGATAGATATTGACCCTCAGATAGATAGATAGATAGATAGATAGATAGTCATTGACTCTTAGATAGATAGATAGATATTGACCGTCAGATATATAGATAGACAGATAGTCATTGACCCTGAGATATAGATAGATAGAGTATGACCCACAGATAGATAGATAGATAGTTATTGACCCGCAGATAGTTAGATAGATAGATAGATAGATATTGACCCTCAGATAGATAGATAGATAGATAGATAGATAGATAGATAGATATTGACCATCAGAAAGATAGATAGATAGATAGATAGACAGATAGATATATCATTTTTTACTTGGTTGCTAGGGTAACCCAATCTGGTTGCTAGGCAGTTTCCAGGGTGATCCTTATCAAGCCTCCTTTTCATTCTGAGTGAATAAAGTCAACCCGGAAGTCTCTATGATTTTCTGTTGCATAGATATGTGATTTGTTACTTGGTTGCTAGGGTAACCATATCTGGTTGATAGGCAGTTACCAGAGTGATATATATCAAGTCTACTTTCCATCTTGAGTAAAATAAGTGAAACAGGAAGTCTCTACGATTTTCTGGTGCAGAGTTATGTGATTTGTTATTTGGTTGCTAGGGTAAGCCCTTGTCATTGCTAGGCAGTTACCAGAGTGATACTTATCAAGCCTCCTTTCCATCCTGAATAAATTATGTCAACCCGGAATTCTCTACGATTTTCTGGTGCAGAGATATGTGATTTGTTAGTTGGTTGCTAGGGTAACCCCATCTGGTTGCTAGGCAGTTACTAAGGTGATACTCATAAGGCTCCTTGCAATCCTGTGTGAAATATGTCAACCCCTAAGTCTCTACGATGTTCTGGTTCAAAGATATGTTATTTGTTACTTGGTTGCTAGGGTAACCGCATCTGGTTGCTAGGCAGTTACCAGAGGGATACATATCAAGGCTACTTTCCATCCTGAGTGAAATAAGTGAAACAGGAAGTCTCTATGATTTCCTGGTGCAGAGATATGTGACTTGTTACTTGGTTGCTAGGGTAAACACATCTGGTTGCTAGGCAGTTACCAAAGTGATACTCATAAGGCTCCTTGCAATCCTGTGTGAAATATGTCAACCCCTAAGTCTCTACGATGTTCTGGTTCAAAGATATGTGATTTGTTACTTGGTTGCTAAGGTAACCCTGTCTGGTTGCTATGCAGTTACCAGAATGATACATATCAAGGCTACTTTCCATCCTGAGTGAAATAAGTGAAACAGGTAGTCTCTACGATATACTGGTGCAGATATATGTGATTTGTTACTTGGTTGCTAGGGTAACCCCGTCTGGTTACTAGGCAGTTACCAGAGTGATACATATCAAGGCTACTTTCCATCCTGAGTGAATAAAGTCAACCCAGAAGTCTCTATGATTTTCTGTTGCAGAGATATGTGATTTGTTACTTGGTTGCTAGGGTAATCACATCTGGTTGCTAGGCAGTTACCAGAGTGATACATATCAAGGCTACTTTCCATCCTGAGTGAAATAAGTCAACCCGGAAGTCTCTCTGATTTTCTGTTGCAGAGATATGTGATTTGTTACTTGGTTGCTAGGGTAATCACATCTGGTTGCTAGGCAGTTACCAGAGTGATACATATCAAGGCTACTTTCCATCCTGAGTGAAATAAGTGAAACAGGTAGTCTCTACGATTTTCTGTTGCAGAGATATGTGATTTGTTACTTGGTTGCTAGGGTAACCCCGTCTGGTTGCTAGGCAGTTACCAGAGTGATACATATCAAGGCTACTTTCCATCCTGAGTGAATAAAGTCAACCCGGAAGTCTCTATGATTTTCTGTTGCAGAGATATGTGATTTGTTACTTGGTTGCTAGGGTAATCACATCTGGTTGCTAGGCAGTTACCAGAGTGATACATATCAAGGCTGCTTTCCATCCTGAGTGAAATAAGTCAACCCGGAAGTCTCTTTGATTTTCTGTTGCAGAGATATGTGATTTGTTACTTGGTTGCTAGGGTAATCACATCTGGTTGCTAGGCAGTTACCAGAGTGATACATATCAAGGCTACTTTCCATCCTGAGTGAAATAAGTCAACCCGGAAGTCTCTCTGATTTTCTGTTGCAGAGATATGTGATTTGTTACTTGGTTGCTAGGGTAATCACATCTGGTTGCTAGGCAGTTACCAGAGTGATACATATCAAGGCTACTTTCCATCTTGAGTGAAATAAGTGAAACAGGAAGTCACTACGATTTTCTGGTGCAGAAATATGTGATTTGTTACTTGGTTGCTAGGGTAACCCCATCTGGTTGCTAGGCAGTTACCAGAGTGATACATATCAAGGCTACTTTCCATCCTGAGTGAAATAAGTGAAACAGGAAGTCTGTATGATTTTCTGGTGCAGAGATATGTGATTTGTTACTTGGTTGCTAGGGTAACCCCATCTGGTTGCTAGGCAGTTACCAGAGTGATACATATCAAGGCTACTTTCCATCCTGAGTGAAATAAGTGAAACAGGATGTCTGTATGATTTTCTGGTGCAGAAATATGTGATTTGTTATTTGGTTGCTAGGGTAACCCTGTCTGGTTGCTATGCAGTTACCAGGGTGATACTTATCAAGCCTCCTTTCCATACTGAGTGAATCAAGTCAACGTGGAAGCTACTATACTGTGGCTATGAAGATTTTAGGTCATTACTTATTGGCTGCTTGATAAAAGAAATCCTCTGAGGGAGAGAGAGAAGGAGAGACGCAGGGCTGACAGGCCCTTTTTCGTCTGTGTGTGTGAAAACGTCAGTTGGGATTTAAATTTCTGAACATTCCGCAATGTTAATCAATGGGATTTTTTCCGAGTTTTGATTGTCATTTTTAGGAAAACCGTAAGTCCGATCAGTTAGAAAAGATATAGCACACTATTCGGGATTAGTCTGAAGGTCTGTGCCGAGTTTGGTGCATGTAGCTTAAAAGCTCTAGGAGGAGTTACATTTAGAAATTTAGTCTCAGAATAATAATAATAATAACTAGATTAAAAAGTTTGAGTACAAACTTTAGGTTGGCTTGAGAAAGCCTAGCATAAAGTTTGAAGTAGTTGTAAAAGTTTGAAGATTTACGGTTTCTAGTTTGATGTAATTATAAGTAGTAGTTTTCAAAGTTCAAAGTTTAGAGATTATAAATCCATTCAGTCTATCAAATAGATTAGATAGATAGATAGATAGATAGATAGATAGATAGATAGATATTGACCCTCAGATAGATAGATAGATAGATATTGACCCTCAGATAGATAGATAGATAGATAGATAGATAGAGTATGACCCATAGATAGATAGATAGATAGATAGTTATTGACCATCAGATAGATAGATAGATAGATAGATAGATAGATAGATAGATAGATAGATAGATAGATAGTTATTGACCATCAGATAGATAGATAGATAGATAGATAGACAGATATTGACCATTAGATAGATAGATAGATAGATAGATAGATATTGATCCTCAGATAGATAGATAGATATTGACCCTCAGATAGATAGATAGAAAGATAGAAAGATAGATAGATAGATATTGACCGTCAGATATATAGATAGATAGATAGTCATTGACCCTGAGATATAGATAGATAGAGTATGAACCACAGATAGATAGATAGATAGTTATTGACCCGCAGATAGCTAGATAGATAGATAGATTGTCATTGACCCTTAGATAGATAGATATTGACCGTCAGATATATAGATAGACAGATAGTCATTGACCCTGAGATATAGATAGATAGAGTATGACCCACAGATAGATAGATAGATAGTTATTGACCCGAAGATAGTTAGATAGATAGATAGATAGATAGATATTGACCCTCAGATAGATAGATAGATAGATAGATAGATATTGACCATCAGAAAGATAGATAGATAGATAGATAGATAGATAGATAGATAGATAGATATATCATTTTTTACTTGGTTGCTAGGGTAACCCAATCTGGTTGCTAGGCAGTTTCCAGGGTGATCCTTATCAAGCCTCCTTTTCATTCTGAGTGAATAAAGTCAACCCGGAAGTCTCTATGATTTTCTGTTGCATAGATATGTGATTTGTTACTTGGTTGCTAGGGTAACCATATCTGGTTGATAGGCAGTTACCAGAGTGATATATATCAAGGCTACTTTCCATCTTGAGTAAAATAAGTGAAACAGGAAGTCTCTACGATTTTCTGGTGCAGAGTTATGTGATTTGTTACTTGGTTGCTAGGGTAAGCCCTTGTCGTTGCTAGGCAGTTACCAGAGTGATACTTATCAAGCCTCCTTTCCATCCTGAGTGAATTATGTCAACCCGGAAGTCTCTACGATTTTCTGGTGCAGAGATATGTGATTTGTTACTTGGTTGCTAGGGTAACCGCATCTGGTTGCTAGGCAGTTACCAGAGGGATACATATCAAGGCTACTTTCCATCCTGAGTTAAATAAGTGAAACAGGAAGTCTCTATGATTTTCTGGTGCAGAGATATGTGACTTGTTACTTGGTTGCTAGGGTAAACACATCTGGTTGCTAGGCAGTTACCAAAGTGATACTCATAAGGCTCCTTGCAATCCTGTGTGAAATATGTCAACCCCTAAGTCTCTACGATGTTCTGGTTCAAAGATATGTGATTTGTTACTTGGTTGCTAAGGTAACCCTGTCTGGTTGCTATGCAGTTACCAGAGTGATACATATCAAGGCTACTTTCCATCCTGAGTGAAATAAGTGAAACAGGTAGTCTCTACGATATACTGGTGCAGATATATGTGATTTGTTACTTGGTTGCTAGGGTAACCCCGTCTGGTTGCTAGGCAGTTACCAGAGTGATACATATCAAGGCTACTTTCCATCCTGAGTGAATAAAGTCAACCCGGAAGTCTCTATGATTTTCTGTTGCAGAGATATGTGATTTGTTACTTGGTTGCTAGGGTAATCACATCTGGTTGCTAGGCAGTTACCAGAGTGATACATATCAAGGCTACTTTCCATCCTGAGTGAAATAAGTCAACCCGGAAGTCTCTCTGATTTTCTGTTGCAGAGATATGTGATTTGTTACTTGGTTGCTAGGGTAATCACATCTGGTTGCTAGGCAGTTACCAGAGTGATACATATCAAGGCTACTTTCCATCCTGAGTGAAATAAGTGTAACAGGAAGTCTCTACGATTTTCTGGTGCAGAGATATGTGATTTGTTAGTTGGTTGCTAGGGTAACCCCATCTGGTTGCTAGGCAGTTACCAAGGTGATACTCATAAGGCTCCTTGCAATCCTGTGTGAAATATGTCAACCCCTAAGTCTCTACGATGTTCTGGTTCAAAGATATGTGATTTGTTACTTGGTTGCTAAGGTAACCCTGTCTGGTTGCTATGCAGTTACCAGAGTGATACATATCAAGGCTACTTTCCATCCTGAGTGAAATAAGTGAAACAGGTAGTCTCTACGATTTTCTGGTGCAGAGATATGTGATTTGTTACTTGGTTGCTAGGGTAACCCCGTCTGGTTGCTAGGCAGTTACCAGAGTGATATATATCAAGGCTACTTTCCATCCTGAGTGAATAAAGTCAACCCGGAAGTCTCTATGATTTTCTGTTGCAGAGATATGTGATTTGTTACTTGGTTGCTAGGGTAATCACATCTGGTTGCTAGGCAGTTACCAGAGTGATACATATCAAGGCTACTTTCCATCCTGAGTGAAATAAGTCAACCCGGAAGTCTCTCTGATTTTCTGTTGCAGAGATATGTGATTTGTTACTTGGTTGCTAGGGTAATCACAGCTGGTTGCTAGGTAGTTACCAGAGTGATACATATCAAGGCTACTTTCCATCCTGAGTGAAATAAGTCAACCCGGAAGTCTCTCTGATTTTCTGGTGCAAAGATATGTGATTTGTTACTTGGTTGCTAGGGTAACCCCATCTGGTTGCTAGGCAGTTACCAGAGTGATACATATCAAGGCTACTTTCCATCCTGAGTGAAATAAGTGAAACAGGAAGTCTGTATGATTTTCTTGTGCAGAGATATGTGATTTGTTACTTGGTTGCTAGGGTAACCCCATCTGGTTGCTAGGCAGTTACCAGAGTGATACATATCAAGGCTACTTTCCATCCTGAGTGAAATAAGTGAAACAGGAAGTCTGTATGATTTTCTGGTGCAGAAATATGTGATTTGTTATTTGGTTGCTAGGGTAACCCTGTCTGGTTGCTATGCAGTTACCAGGGTGATACTTATCAAGCCTCCTTTCCATACTGAGTGAATCAAGTCAACCTGGAAGCTACTATACTGTGGCTATGAAGATTTTAGGTCATTACTTATTGGCTGCTTGATAAAAGAAATCCTCTGAGGGAGAGAGAGAGGGAGAGACGCAGGGCTGACAGGCCCTTTTTCGTCTGTGTGTGTGAAAACGTCAGTTGGGATTTAAATTTCTGAACATTCCGCAATGTTAATCAATGGGAGTTTTTCCGAGTTTTGATCGTCATTTTTAGGAAAACCGTAAGTCCGATCAGTTAGAAAAGATATAGCACACTATTCGGGATTAGTCTGAAGGTCTGTGCCGAGTTTGGTGCATGTAGCTTAAAAGCTCTAGGAGGAGTTACATTTAGAAATTTAGTCTCAGAATAATAATAATAATAATAATAAGTTTAAATAGGATTTCAGTAAGTTGGCTTTCTCAAGCCAACCTAATAAGTTTAAATAGGATTTCAGTAAGTTGGCTTTCTCAAGCCAACCTAATAAGTATGAGCAATAACAATAGTGATGCTTTGCCTTTGGCAAGCACCACTATTAATAAGTATGAGCAATAACAATAGTGTTGCCTTGCCTTTGGCAAGCACCACTAATAATAATAATAATAAGTATGAGCAATAACAATAGTGATGCCTTGCCTTTGGCAAGCACCACTAATAATAAGTATGAGCAATAACAATAGTGATGCCTTGCCTTTGGCAAGCACCACTAATAATAATAATAATAATAATAAGTATGAGCAATAATAATAGTGATGCCTTGCCTTTGGCAAGCACCACTAAAAATAATAAGTATGAGCAATAACAATAGTGATGCCTTGCCTTTGGCAAGCACCACTAATAATAATAATAAAGTATGAGCAATAACAATAGTGTTGCCTTGCCTTTGGCAAGCACCATTAATAATAATAAAAATAATAATAAGTATGAGCAATAACAATAGTGTTGCCTTGCCTTTGGCAAGCACCACTAATAATAATAATAATAATAATAAGTATGAGCAATAACAATAGCATTGCCTTGCCTTTGGCAAGCACCATTAATAATAATAAAAATAATAATAAGTATGAGCAATAACAATAGTGTTGCCTTGCCTTTGGCAAGCACCACTAATAATAATAATAATAATAATAAGTATGAGCAATAATAATAGCGTTGCCTTGCCTTTGGCAAGCACCACTAAAAATAAGTATGTGAGATTACAATAGTGTTGCTTTGCAAGCACCACTAATAAGTATGAGCAATAACAATAGTGTTGCCTTGCCTTTGGCAAGCACTACTAATAATAATAAGTATGAGCAATAACAATAGTGTTGCCTTGCCTTTGGCAAGCACCACTAATAAGTATGTGAGATTACAATAGTGTTGCTTTGCAAGCACCACTAATAATAATAGTAATAAAAATAATAAGTATGAGCAATAACAATAGTGTTGCCTTGCCTTTGGCAAGCACCACTAATAATAAGTATGAGCAATAACAATAGTGTTGCCTTGCCTTTGGCAAGCACCACTAATAAGTATGTGAGATTACAATAGTGTTGCTTTGCAAGCACCACTAATAATAATAAGTATGAGCAATAACAATAGTGTTGCCTTGCCTTTGCAAGCACCACTAATAATAATAATAATGAGCAATAACAATAGTGTTGCCTTGCCTTTGGCAAGCACCACTAATAATAAGTATGAGCAATAACAATAGTGTTGCCTTGCCTTTGGCAAGCACCACTAATAATAAGTATGAGCAATAACAATAGTGTTGCCTTGCCTTTGACAAGCACCACTAATAATTAAAATTAATAATAAGTATGAGCAATAACAATAGTGTTGCCTTGCCTTTGGCAAGCACTTCTAATAATAATAAGTATGAGCAATAACAATATTGTTGCCTTGCCTTTGGCAAGCACCACTAATAATAAGTATGCAAGAGAACACTAGTGATGCTTTGCCTTTGGCAAGCACCACTAAAAATAAGTATGTGAGATTACAATAGTGTTGCTTTGCAAGCATCACTAATAATAAGTATGCAAGAGAACACTAGTGATGCTTTGCCTGTGGCAAGCACCACTAATAATAAGTATGCAAGAGAACACTAGTGATGCTTTGCCTTTGGCAAGCACCACTAATAATAAGTATGCAAGAGAACACTAGTGATGCTTTGCCTTTGGCAAGCACCACTAATAAGAAAATCTAAATAAAACGCATGTCGGTATAATGATTGACATCGCAATGGTTGTGCAACTCTAAATTGCAAGTACTGCCCCAGCACACTAGTTGCTGGATGGAGAAAGACATTTTTCTTTTCTCTGTAAGACTGGTGAGACGAGCAGCCCCGTAACTTTGATCAAAAGTTAACAGCATCAGATAAAAAAATAGATAAATTATGTTCTATTTTCTTTCGATTTGGTGAGTACGCATTTTGTAATGTGTAAACTTACATAAATGTGGTCAAATGTGTACTGCTGTATTTAATTGAGAGAGAATGAAAATATATTTCATTGTCCAAATGTAATGCTGATAAGTTATGTTGTTTTACAAGGTAAAAAAAAAAGATGTAATCCTTGAAAGATAATGTGTTTGAGTTCCAAATGTTCATATTTTGATGATGGTCAAAATGAGAAGTTTAAGTAGCGTAATGTTAATTAAGCTGTCAAATTGGGACTGAAATACTACTGTTAAATGTTAAACAGGGTAACATGTGTTACGATGTACTGTTGTTAAGCCAGAAGCAGTGAATTTAACGTGTCGTGAATTAAAAGAACTGCCTGTTATATATTCAGGTCGGGTTTTTTCTTCTATGCTGGAACTGTGTTCGTTTCAGCTTTATGAAGCAAGATGGCGAGCCATTCCCCAGTGAGATGAGCATTGACTACTGTGAGAGTTAAGTTCCAACCAGCACCCGAGGAGTTGGGTAGGAAAGTTCTTTGTACCTGCTAGTATTTCTGTCCTATAAACGGAACCGATCTTTGATGGACCACTCAAAGAGTTTTTTCTCTGGAACTGAATCTTTTGAACTGAATCTTTTGAACTGAATCTCTGGAACTGAATCTTTTGAACTGAGTCATTTGAACTGGTTACCTTGTGTTCACTAAGAGTTATTTCTGAAAGTGATTGTTTAATTGTCCAATTTTATAATTGTTAACAAGGTCATTGTTTGTTTAATATTGTATGTGTTCTAAGAATTTCAATTTACAAATTCTAGAAGTTGCACCCAAACGGACAAAGTGAATTTATTACTGTAAATTGAAATTTCATATCCCTGTGATTTTGGGTAGAGATTGTAAAAATTTACTAATTTTATTTATTCAGAAAAACAGCTACTGAATTTATTTTCAATACAGATATTCTTTATTATTTAACCAGTGTTTTTCAATTACGCCTCCATAGTCGAACATACTGGTCTATGTACATATTAGTAAGTACATCTCAACTGACACATGTGTTACAAGGGCAGGGAATTATGTGAAGTGTAGTCCATGGGGAACAGATGCCAGGGGAGAACACAGGGCAGACAACAGTGAATCGTGACAGTAAGCATGGCTGCAGACATCAGTCATTCCGTGTTGACTGGGTGTATATGAGCTGAACTTTTTTCATAGTACTTTAGTGAGCATTTAGATTTCTGTCATAAAATAACCTTATAATTGTCACATTCAGACTTTTGTTCTGTGCTTTTATGTTGAAATTCCTGTTTAGTTCCTGTTTCCTGTTTGGTTTTTGTAGTCCTTTTGTAGTTCCGTTTTTTGATTGGTTTTCCCCTGATTGTCTCCCATGCCCTGATTGTTTCCCCAGGTGTTACTAGTTTTCCCTTGTGTATTTAAGCCCTTGTTTCCCTCCTGTCCATTTGTCTGTTATTTCATGTTTATCTTGTTTTGCACCTAGTTCTCCGTGGTTTTTGTTATCCCAAGTTTGCTTGTTTTTGGATTTAATAAAAAGCTGCACATAGATCCTCTCCCGTTGCCTGTCGTTACAGAATAACAGACCACAAACATGGATCTAGCAGCAATCTTCCTTCAGCTGAGCCGAGTGAACCTCCCTTTAACGGAATACTCACGTCTGTTTAGCACCGTTGCCCGATGCACTGGTTTTTCTGATGAGCATCTCAAGTCTATATTCCAGCTCGGCCTCCTGGCCCATGGATGGATTGAGTTGCCAGAGACTGGTGATTACACATGGGAGAGGTATGTGAATTTGGTTTTGGAGACGTTTGCTCCTGTGGGTACTTCCAACGAGCCCACGCCTGCCACGGCCAACGAGCCAACGCCCACGCCTGCCACGGCCAACGAGCCAACGCCCACGCCTGCCACAGCCATCGAGCTGGAAGCCTCGTCCGTCCCAGAGCCAGCGTTGCCAGCCTCGTCCGTCCCAGAGCCAATGTTGCCAGCCTCGTCCGTCCCAGAGCCAGCGCCTGTAGCCTCGACCGTCCCAGAGCCAGAGCCAGCGCCTGTAGCCTCGACCGTCCCAGAGCCAGAGCCAGCGCCTGTAGCCTCGACCGTCCCAGAGCCAGAACCAGTGCCTGTAACCTCGACCATCCCAGAGCCTGAGCCAGTGCCTGTAGCCTCGACCGTCCCAGAGCCAGCGCCTGTAGCCTCGACCGTCCCAGAGCCAGAGCCAGCGCCTGTAGCCTCGATCGTCCGGAGGAGGAGGAGAAGAAAGTCCACCAGGGCTCTGCACTCTCGAGCCTCCCAGGGCTCTGCCTCTTGAGCCTCCCAGGGCTCCGCCTCCCAGTGCTCCGCCTCCCGAGCTTCCCAGTGCTCCGCCTTCCAGTGCTCCGCCTCCCGAGCTTCCCAGTGCTCCGCCTCCCGAGCGTCCCAGTGCTCCGCCTCCCAGTGCTCCGCCTCCCGAGCGTCCCAGTGCTCCGCCTTCCGAGCTTCCCAGTGCTCCGCCTTCCAGTGCTCCGCCTCCCGAGCTTCCCAGAGCTCCGCCTCCCAGGGCTCTGCCTCTCGGGCCTCCCAGGGCTCCGCCTCCGGGGCTCCGCCTCCCGAGCCTCCCAGGGCTCCGCCTCCCGAGCTTCCCAGAGCCCCGCTTCCCGAGCCACCCAGTGCTCTGCCTCTCAGGCCTTCCAGACCTCAGCCCCTCGGGCCATCCAGACCTCAGCCCCTCGGGCCTTCCAGACCTCAGCCTCTGGGGCCATCCAGACCTCAGCCTCTTGAGCTTCCCAGGTCTCCGCCTCCTGGACCTTCCTCTCCTCCGGAGCCTTCCATCCCTCATGAGCCTTCTACTCCGGAGCCTTCCTCGCCTCCAGTGCCCTCTGCGGCTCCACCCCTGGAGCCTACCATGGCACCGTCTCTGAAGTCGGCTCCGCCTCCTGAACCTTCCATGGCTCTGCCTCCTATGGCTCCGCCTCCCATGGCTCCGTCTTCCGGGCCTTCCATGTCACCAGAGCCCTCCAAGACTCCGCCTTCTACGGAACCGCCTTCCGAGCCTCCCACGTCACCAGAGCCTTCCACGATTCTGCCCCTGAAGTCCTCCACGGCTCCACCCTTGAAGTCCTCCATGGCTCCGCCTAACTCAGCTACGCCCCTTGAGCCTTCCACGGCTCCGCCTTCTACGGCTCTGCCCCTGAAGTCCTCCACGGCTCCGCTTTCCTCGGCTCTGCCCCAGAAGTCCTCCACGGCTCCGCCTCCGCCCCTCGAGCCTTCCACGGCTCCGCCTCCTATTGCTCCACCTAACCTGGCTCCGCCTCCTGAGCCTCTCCCTGTTCTGTGGCCTCCTTCCAGGCCTTTTGACTCTGCCCTGTGGCCTTCCCCTAGGCCTTCTGACCTTGTCCCTGTCCTGTGGCCTTCTCCCTGGCCTCCTGACCCTGTCCCTGTCCTTTGGCCTTCCCCTAGGCCTTCTGATCCTGTGTCTGTCCTGTGGCCTTCTCCCTGGCCTTCTGACCCTGTCCCTGTTCTGTGGCCTCCTTCCAGGCCTTCTGACTCTGCCCTGTGGCCTTCCCCTAGGCCTTCTGACCTTGTCCCTGTCCTGTGGCCTTCTCCCTGGCCTCCTGACCCTGTCCCTGTCCTTTGGCCTTCCCCTAGGCCTTCTGACCCTGTGTCTGTCCTGTGGTCTTCTCCCTGGCCTTCTGACCCTGTCCCTGTTCTGTGGCCTCCTTCCAGGCCTTCTGACTCTGCCCTGTGGCCTTCCCCTAGGCCTTCTGACCTTGTCCCTGTCCTGTGGCCTTCTCCCTGGCCTCCTGACCCTGTCCCTGTCCTTTGGCCTTCCCCTAGGCCTTCTGACCCTGTGTCTGTCCTGTGGTCTTCTCCCTGGCCTTCTGACCCTGTCCCTGTCCTGTAGCCTCCTCCCAGGCCTCCTGACCCTGTTCCTGTCCTGTGGCCTCCTGACCCTGTTCCTGTCCTCTGGCCTCCTCCCGGGCCTCCTGACCCTGTCCCTGTCCTGTCTCCTTTACCCGGGCCTCCTGACCTGTTCCCTGTCCTGTGGCCTCTTCCCGTGCCTCCTGACCTGTTCCATGTCCTGTGGCCTTTTCCTTGGCCTCCTCCCGGGCCTCCTGACCCTGTCCCTGTCCTGTCTCCTTTTCCCGGGCCTCCTGACCTGTTCCCTGTCATGTGGCGTCTTCCCGGGCCTCCTGACCTGTTCCCTGTCCTGTGGCCTTTTCCTTGGCCTCCTCCCAGGCCCCCTCACCCGTTCCCTGTCCTGTGTCCTCCGGACCCGGTCCCTGTCCCATGGCCTCCTCCTGACCCGGTCCCTGTCCCGTGGCCTCCATCCAGGCCTTCTGACCCGGTCCCTGTCCTGTGGCCTTCTGACTCGGTCCCTGTCCTGTGGCCACCTCCCAGACTCCCTGACCCTACCTTGTTCCTTTGCTCCCCTTGTGCCCCCTTGAACTGCCTATTTGCCCCTGGTGCCCCCCTGAACTATACCCGTTTTCCACTGTGCTCCATGGACAATTTATTTATTTTTTATTTTTTTTATTTTTTTTTTGGAGCGTCTGGAATCTGCTCCTTAAAGGGGGGGCTCTGTCACATTCTGTTGACTTTTGTTCTGTGCTTTTATGTTGAAAATTCCTGTTTAGTTCCTGTTTCCTGTTTGGTTTATGTAGTCCTTTGTAGTTCAGTTTTTTGATTGGTTTTCCCCTGATTGTCTCCCATGCCCTGATTGTTTCCCCAGGTGTTACTAGTTTTCCCTTGTGTATTTAAGCCCTTGTTTCCCTCCTGTCCATTTGTCTGTTATTTCATGTTTATCTTGTTTTGCGCCTAGTTCTCCGTGGTTTTTGTTATCCCAAGTTTGCTTGTTTTTGGATTTAATAAAAAGCTGCACATAGATCCTCTCCCGTTGCCTGTCGTTACAATAATGTTCTTGCAAAAACTATTTGAGTAGCTGTATGTTAACTGCACAACAACCTAATATTAACAGATATGGCTGCATTAATCGGTGATCATGTTGACTGTGAAGATGAGCAGTAAACTTTTATTGTGTTAATTATTTTAGCATTTGCATGTCTATGTCATAATATAAACTTTTTATGTTCTTCAAAATACTGTATGAGAAACTATTTTCCAATATGAATTACAGACGCTTGGCCAGCGCAGCTCTGTGTCAGCGCAAAAGCAAATTTGTATCTGGCAGCTTGTGAAACACAGATGTGTAATTCCCCTCTGCAAGGGCCAGTTATTAACTGTCTATGTGACGGTACATATAAAAGGATTAAAGATTGGTGTGCCTCATGTCAGTGATGCACATTGTATAAAGCCAATGTCTTGGACTCTGTTACGATCTGTTGTTCTGCAAGGAAGACTCCCATTGGGTGTGTGAACCATAGAGCAGAGAGTGAGAGGCTTCCTCTGGACTTTTTGTGTCCTGAGTTTTCCTTGGACTCTTCATGGCAGAGAGGATCTGGAAGCAGCAAGATCGCCGAAGAGGAGAGACCAAGCGACAGTTCAAAAGTGAGCATTGCAAGAGAGAAAATCAGCAGAAGTGGAGGTCCTTCCTTGGGTTGGTATGTTTTTAACTGAAATTGCCGCACCTCAAATGTGTCCTGAGCCAATTAGAAGTGGCTTTTCAGAGTCACACGGTTAACTGGTCTGTCCATATCCAAAGTTGATTTACGATCCTTTGTGGAGGATACTTACAAAGTCCTGCTCAAAAATAGTGCATGTTTAATCATGATCTTTTATATCTTGACAACAGTACAAGAGACATGACATTCGTTGTCATCAACATTCTTGTGTAAACAAGCAAGCATTTACATACTAAAGACATTCTTTCATGAATATTATACGTGTAACAAAACATGAAAATCCCTGGTTACAAATCATACTGGTTAATTCATTGGTTTTACAACATGGATAATACATTACATGTTATGAGAAACCTGGTTGCTGGGGTATAATATCCAGTTGAATTGTTACCATTCTTAGTAGAATGAGATGAATCATACCAGATTAAAGATTATAATCATCGATTTGTCAGTTGTAAGTGATTACAAATAACTACACTTATTTTAAAAGGTACATCGGATATAATCATTAATTTGTCAGTTATACGAGTGATCACAGGTCAGAGTCATTATCAGAATTATCTAGCAAGGTTATGTATGGTGTATATTTTATAGGGTTAAATCACAAATACTGGCGCTTTAGCTCTGTGGAAGTCATGCTGAGGGTTTAAGTTTGAGGAACAAATAAGGATCTTCTTTATTGGTCAGCTCTGTCATTACAAACCCTAGTTTGAAATTAAGCAGGCATGGGAGAGACAGTCTCCTTCAGCAATGTAGGTGCCATGGATTTGTTTTTATGACTCTCTAATGGCTCGGTGGGAGATCTCTCTGACCTTTGGAATGTGATGTGTTCATTTGATGGCTTTGTTTGTGGATAATCCTACAGTAATTTGATGCCAATAATATATGTAAGCGCAGCGTAGTTCTAGCGGGAAGACTAGCAGCTGTACATCATCGCACTTTAGCTGGGTAATTCCCAGCCAATCACATGTAAGCCATTGCTTTATAAGCCTGCTCCCAATCTATCACATTGCTGTTTCAGTGTGCTAATGCGGCAAATAGATATGTTTCGCACCTCATCCATAAAGCGCAATGTTTTCTTACTTCATACGTACTTCCACGTTCTCATCGCAAGCACCACTGTTTTGGCGCGCCTCTGACACCTAGCGGTTGGCTCCGGACTTCATCCCCTTATTCATCAGATTATTTAATTGGTAGCGTAAGACATATCGCATAATGATCAGGTCATACAGCGAGCAATTCCTATCTCACGGCATATTTACATTTTATTATCATTCAGGCATCATTAAAAGTGCAGAAATTCGTATGGCATGTCTTCATAAATCATTCACTCATCGTTGTTCAGTCCACTTTTCAATCTATGGGGATCTCAAAGCACTTTGAGCTTTGAAATTTGGAACATCGATAAAGCCCCGAGTCTAACAGTCATGTCAGCCCAACTACATACTTATACGTTTCAAAGCATTTTGATATGAGCCGTTCCCTTTTAATGCGCGTGGTCAGGGACGTTATATTTTAGTAGCAGGTAAGTAGGTCTGTCAATCACTGGATAAAACCTGTGCCGAGTCAAACTCATTAATATAATCTTGTTACTATTAAAAGAGACCTATTATGCCCATTTTTATAAGAGATGAAATAAAAATACAAGATGTAATAAATCCCAGGTGTCTCCAGAATGCATCTGTGAAGTTTCAGCTCAAAATACCCCACGGAACATTTACTATACCATGTTATAAATGTCTCTTTAGGGTGGAATTAAAAAAAACACGCTGATTTTGTGCATGTCTCTTTAAATGCAATGAAATGCTGCTCCCCGCCCCCTTTCCGGAAGAGGGCTGTGCCTTTACAGCTCCCGCTTCAGACACTAGAGCAACAACAAATCAGAACCAATATGATTGACAGCATAAATACCGGAGATCAGCCATATATATATATATATATATATATATATATATATATATATATATATATATATGATCTGCAATCCCTGTCTAGATGCGGCTCAGCCGAGGGAAGAAAGAAATGACACAGAGACCCAAGCTATCAAAGCTATCTTCCACGTTTATTCGTACATCATTTCATTATATTGTCCAGCAAAACAACATTCCCCTATACCCTCCAATTAAATAGTTATTTACTCCTATATGGGGTAAAATATATGTTTGAGTACAGAAATAGGAAATACATTCCCAGAACCGCTGCAGCTGCGTTTTGTGATGACACAGCAAGCTACATCAACAAGAGAAGTTTAAAAGAGATCTTTATTTATTCCACACCCATCATCATGGCCAGCATCATATGGGGGTTCCCTTCAGACACGCAAATGCATCGTAGTTATGCGACAATTCCGCAGTCGTCACTATAATCAATAAAGGCTGGTCCTCCTCGAAACATCATGTCCCTTATGAGACATCTGACATGGCTGAGCATTTCCTGCAACTTCATTATCCCAGCCAGACACATTCCTGGGTTTTTCAATGTAATCTCTGACTCCCTTCCTCGTTTCGCAGGAGTTCCACAGACCAGCTTTTACTGGCACCCTTTGAGGTATACTGGAATCCACAATGAAGATGCTCGGCCGCTGGTCTCCCCAATCGTACCTGAAATAGTCAACCTAACCCTAATCAATCAAACTCAACTCCCCATCAGCCGTAAGTTCTCATGCATATCTGGTGGTGGTTGGTGGCTCTCTCCCAGCACATGCTTCCCTACACAATGATTCAATTCAAGCACAGCCAATGTTCACAAGGATAGTGCATAACTATGTCCACCCCCCTTGCCAGGGCTTCCATAATCTCAAGCATGGTTCCTTTGCATAGGTATCACACAAGCCAGCCTCCCTCGCTGGAAAGCTTGCACTATAATGGGATATCTTCAACAAGGTATTGCACGACAACATCGCCAGTATCGTATGGCATTATGTATGCTGTTCACCTTGGCAAAGATGACCATTAAACAATGGCTGCCCTCGCTCAAGGGCTCAAGACTCATGGAATATCTTTCTACGAAGGGTATTCCATGCAGCAGCGCCATTATTGTATGGCTCTACGCACGTTGTTCACCTTTTGGCAAAGATAACATCAAACAACTTTTCCCCCGTCAGAGGGTTTTCATATCAAATGTTTTCTTTCAACGAAGGAATTGCACGCAATGTCACAATGGTGTTGTGAGTCCTGCAGGGGGTGCTCTCCCTGTGGTCTGTGTGGGTCGTAACGCCCCAGTATAGTGACAGGGACACTATACTGTAAAAGAGCACCGTCTTTCGGATGAGACGTTAAACCGAGGCCCTGACTCTCTTGGTCATTAAAAATCCCAGGATGTCCTTCGAAAAAGAGTAGGGGTGTAACCCCGGTGTCCTGGACAAATTTGCCCCTTGGCCTCTGTCCATCATGGCCTCCTAATCATCCCTGTATACTGATTGGCTTCATCACTCTGTCTCCTCTCCACCAGTAAGCTGGTGTGTGGTGGGCGTACTGGCGCAATATGGCTGCCGTCGCATCATCCAAGTGGATGCTGCACATTGGTGGTGGTTGAGGAGATTCCCCCCTTCCTTGTAAAGCGCTTTGAGGTTACTGATAAAGCGCTATATAAATGTAACTAATTATAATTATTATTAATGTGGCCATAATAGTATGGCTTTACGCATGTTGTTCACCTTTCGGTAAAGATACCTCAAACAACTTTTCCCTCGTTGGAGGGTTTCCATAATCACATGTTGTTTTCTTTCAATGAAGGGATTGCACGCAATGTCGCCATAATCGTATGGCTTTATGGATGTTGTTCACCTTTCAGCAAAGATACCTCAAAAAACTTTTCCCTCGTCAGAGGGTTTTCATAATCAAATGTTGTTTATCTTTCAACAAAGACACTGCACAGCAACGCCAGCCTAATGTAGGGTTATCTTCAATTTCACTCAAGTCTGCGAGTCTTCCTCATAGAAATGTAAATGCAGTGTACTTCTAGCGGGAAGACTACATTTATGCATTTGGCAGACGCTTTTATCCAAACCAACTTACAGTGCACTTATTACAGGGACAATCCCCCCGGAGCAACCTGGAGTTAAGTGCCTTGCTCAAGGGCACAATGGTGGTCCGTGGGATTCGAACCAGCGACCTTCTGATTAGCAGCCCTGTGCTCTAGCCATTGCTCTATACCTCTATAAGCCTGCTCCAATAACGCTGCAACCTCCATGCATGGGGGTAGGCTCCTCGCCCCTGCCTCCTATCTCCGGCAGGGTATGACTGGTCCGAGTACTACAACTTTGGACCACCAAACGGGGCCTACACCAAAGGAAGACATTACTTTTCTGTTTTATATTCATCAAATAAATGTCATCTTCAATTTCACTCAAGTCTGTGAGTCTTCCTGATAGAAATATTAAAGATAGAAGAATCATGTGTGAAATGATTTGTTATGCTTTACTATTATTTGTTTTTATAACGTGTTTTTGGAGACCAGCATTTCATTGCAGTTGGGAAGTTTATTTATGGATGTGTTGTGATTGTTTTATTAATATAAATATTGTGACAGTGTGTAGTGGGTGTGTTTGTGAATATTCTCTGTGTTTGACCGTATATGATTATTTCACTATGTGGAACTTGTTATACTGACCAATTGCATTGTATTTGGATGTGACTATAGATGACTGGGTCTGATAGGGATGCTTAAAGCTTTATTTTAAGACGGTTGTACAATAAAATGTACAGTTTTTCTTTATATGACTCCTGGTGTTCTGGTGACTACTGAAGCAAACAACTTAAACATTATTTTGTAATATATGTCATTCCCTACTGTTACAGGATAATGTAACATCTTAATTATTATTATTTAATTTTTTTGGACTAATAATGTTACAACGCAATGCAACATTTTCCCATACATCACCAACAAACTCTTTTTTTGTTTTGTTTTGGAAATTTTCAGTGGATGCATGAAGTTGGTTCCCCTCATGTTTTGGAGAAAATTGTAACCTTGAAATAGTGCAGAATATTAAATATTTCTTCTTTATTTTACGTCATAATGTTTCTGCTAAAAGCAGAATGCTTTGAGCAGGGAGAAAATGGGTGTTGCTCTAATCTACATTATCTGGTATTGGTGCTGTATAAGAAAACATTTTCCACTGAATTACTAGGATGATATTGAATATTAATTTGGCTTTATCTCCATGTGTCATTCAGGATGATGAATGGGAATAGTCTGCAGGATTAGAGGGGTCTTTCGAGAGCAAGAATTGCACAGTAATATTCACCTCTCAACCAGGGCAATCAAAGTGAAAGAGTGATTGCTTCCACACTGGATTTCTAGGAAAGTGTGAGACCCCATGCAAAGCTGCCAAGATTGAAATGCTTTCACATTATTTCAGAATGATTTGTCTCTATTTTAGGGCCCCAGAAAAAGGTTTAATTAACATGCAACAGCTTCTCTACATGTTGCAGATTGATTTTGCCAAATCGGTGGAACATGATCACATTTTGGTAATGAGCTGCAGCTGGAAAGCGGAAAACAGTCCTGAAATTCACACTCAACTCTCCCCTGGAGCTCAGTCATACATTCATTCAGAAAAAAATGGAGGCTGTCTCTTTCTTCTCTTCATCTTAACAAGAGTAGTCTGGCAAACCAAGTTGGACTGGCCGGCTTAGATCCGCACAGAAAATGAGGATGTTCTGAGAGTTTGGATGAATCCTTTTTTAGGCCTTCAAAATGGAAAAAAAATAAGAAAACCAGCTCTCCTAGTGTTGAATATTTTAGTTCTTATTAGTCCAGTGAACTGTTTTCACATCCTAAGTCTAGGGATAAAAGTATGTGTTTGACTTTAGCACTCAAGCAGACTTTTTTACAAGTTTGTGCAAAACCATGATAAATGTTATCCCAGCATAATATGACAATGTTTGAAGAGCATCTTGATTTCCTATATGGATGAAAAGACATATGACAAATCGGATATTTTACATACAGGAGTTAACATGGTCCGAAATGAGGTTAAAATGGTATATTGTGTTTTAAACACAGTGTTACAGTAATATACTATTAGCTGTCAGATTGAAATACTTTTAGATGTGTAATTTGTAATAAGGTGTAATTTGTCAGGGTTTTGATTGTATTTATTTGAAGACAAAATCGATCCATTTGAGCAGTTCTCGAATTAACAACTCACTCATTGAACTGTGAACCATATATTTCACAATTGTCCACAAAGCCCATTGTCATATTATTCTGGGATATCATTGATCATGGTTTTCATCATGATTTCTCTTCTTGTGTTTTCTGCCAAGGATATCTGTTACCAGAATAAGATCAGTAACACTGAAAATTCCTACCAACTCTTTTCTCTTGTCTCCTTTATCTTCCCCCATCTCCACCCAGAATGTCTAGGTTACTATAGTAACCCCCATTCCCTGATGGAGGGAACGAGATGTTGTGTAGAATGAAGTGATACTAGGGGTCTTTCTTGAAGGCCTTGGTTACCTCTGAACTTGAGAAAAGGCGAATGAAAAATTGGCAGACAGAATTTGCATGTCCCTCCCCTGGACATACGGGTATAAAAGGAGGGATTCGTGCGTCTGTCCAATAAGGATTTGCAGGGAACAGGGGTTAAAATAGTAACCTAGACGTTCACCGTCTGTCGCTCACTCGACGTTGTGTCGAATGAAGAAACACTAGAGCTCCCTATTCAATCACGCCATGCGCTGAACCGTTTATGTGAACTGCTGATGCAGGTGTGGCTAGGCAGTTGCGTGCCAAAGCAGCAGGCTGCGTCAGACTGCACATACCCTTCCCCAACGCCCCATAAAAACGTCATAAACTTTTTTGGTTTGCGCAATGGCCAAGCATGAGAGCAGGCCGCCCCAGCCCCTTTTCTCTCTCTATGTTTGTTGCCTAGAGTAAAAGCGTCTGGGCCATTTAACGCTATAAAAAGCATCAGGGAAGGCGTTCTTTTCCAACTCCTATTCTTTCAGGGGGAAAAGACCATGCGGAGAGCACAGCCTGCCCAGGCTGGGGGGAGGTTAAATGTGGTGAATACATCACATGAGTTTTCAGGCTACATGTGGAAGTGGCGTGGTGGTAGATCCTACCTAACGAGGGAGGAGTTGCTACAAACACCGCGACCGGGGCAGAGGGGACTGCCCAAGGGAGACCCAGGTCCGCCGGCAGGGGGACCGTGCAGTGGAAAAAACACACAGGGGGATTAATCTATGATGGCCAAACCCTGTGGAGCACCTATTCCAGTACAGAGTAGTTAGTATCTGTGGTGGGTCTGGACGGGAATTCCTCCGCTGAATTCACGGAGGAAAATCCAGGGAGCACAAGCCTAGTAGACCCTCCTGGGAGAAAGTGTGCACATGACCGCCTCAGTGGAGGGGAAGGGCGCTATTTGCAAGTGGAACACCCGGTCAGCCATTCCGCATTACCGAGTTCTACTTGCTCAGACCAGAGAAAATTCGGGATGAGACAGACTAAACCCTGAGATTTTTAGAATCTCGTAAAGGTATTGGGTGTTGCCCTGCTGCCGCTCTGCAGATGTCTGCTAGAGAGGTGCCATTGGCCAGTGCCCATGAGTACGCCACACTGCTCATAGAATGTGCTCGAACCCGCAAGGGGGAGGACACAGCCTGGGTCTGATAGGCCAGCTATGGCGTTGATGACCCAGTGGGCAACCTCTGTTGGAGACAGCGCCCCTTTCCGCTGTCTGCCACAGCAAACAAATAGCTGCTCAGAACATCTAAAGCTCTGCGTGCGGTCCATATAGGTATGCAAAGCACGCACTGGACACAGCAACGATAAGGCTGGGTCTGCCTCCTCCTGGGGCAGCTTCACTTGCATGTTCACGACCTCTGAGGGAGTCATAGGAACCTTGCGCGCGTAGCCCAGACTACAGGAAAGTGTTGCTGACAAAGAACGTTCGCAGGTCTCCAACCATCATGATGGACATATGAGAGCACTGACCCAACTGCACATCTCTGCGAGTCTTTAGATCAATTCATGAACAAGCACCACTTCAGGGCGTAAAGCTGCCTGGTGTGGTGGTGGCGTAGTGGGCTAAAGCACTAAACTGTTAAGCAGAAGGTTGTCGGTTAAAACCCCACAGTCACCACCATTGAGCAAGGCACTTAACTCTAGGTTGCTCCAGAGAGATTGTCCCTGTAATAAGGGCTCTGTAAGTTGCTTTGGATAAAAGCATCTGCCAAATGCATAAATGTAAATAGTAGAGGGAGCTCTGGCTTGGTTGATCATGTCTACGAGCTCATCCGAGGGCCAGACATGAAGGTTCCAGAGGTCTGGACGCAGATGCCAGAGGATGCCCTGTCCCTGAGAAAGAAGGTCCCTTCTCAGGAGAATCTGCCAGGGAGGTGCTGTCACGAGGAGCGTAACATCCGAGAACCAAGTCCAAGTGGGCCAATAGGGGGCTGCTAGGGTGACTTGTTCCTCGTTCCCCCTGGCCTTGGACAGCACCTGTGCACGTAGGCTCACTGGGGGAAATGCGCATTTGCATCTGTCCCAAGGGAAGCCTCCATTAGGGAGTACCAGAGCGGGCAGTAGGAGGTCTCTTGGGAAGCAAACAGGTCTACCTGTGCCTTGCCGAACCGCTCCCAAATCAGCTGGACCACCTGGGGTGGAGCCTCCACTCTCCGCTGCAGGTGCCCTGTCACGACAACGCATCTGCTGCCATGTTGATGCTGCTTGGGATATGAGTGGAATGCAGTGACCTGAGTTGCTGCTGACTCTAAAGGAGGAGATGGCGGGCGAGTTGTGACGTGGCGAGAGCGTACACCACCATGGTGATTTATGTACACCACCATCGTGATGCTGTCTGAACAGATCAAGACGTGCTTGCCCTGGATCAGTGGGCAAGACCTCCGTAGGGCAAGAAGTACAGCCAACAACTCTAGGCAGTTGACGTGGCCCCGCCGGGTCACCCAGCCAGGGCCCCGTTCAGGAGCTGGCGGCTGCGTGCCCATTGCACACAGTGCCCCAACCCAGTTTAGAGGCTTCTGTGGTGACCCCGACGCATCTGGACACCTGCTGTAGGGGGACTCCTGTCCACAGAAAACAGAAGTCTGTCTAAGGGTTGAATGTCTGGTGGCAGAAAATGCTGATGAACACACGGTATGCGCTGCGGCACCATTCCCATCTCGGTACTTGAGTCTGAAGCTAGTGCTGAAGCGGTCTCATACACATCAACCCAAGCGGCACATCTGTCATATGTCCCAGGAGCCTCTGGAATGTCTGCAGTGGAACTGCTGTGCCTTGTCTTAGTGAACTTAGAATGCTCGTTTGTGAGGTGCACTGTTGTTAAGAGTATAACTCCATGCCAAGAAAAGAGATGCTCTGAACCGGGGAGAGCTTGCTCTTTTCCCAGTTGACCTGAAGCCCTAGACAGCTGAGGTGCCTGAGCACCTGGTCCCTGTGGGCACACAGAGACTCTCGAGAGTGAGCTAGAATCAGATGCCCACTTCCCTTAGCGGGGCAAGGGCTGCCTCTGAGACCTTCGTGAAGACGCAATTGGACAGGGACGAGCCGAAGTGGAGGACCTGGTACTGGTATATCGGGCTATCAGAAGCGAGGTGTAGGAAGGGTCTGTGCTCAGACAAAAGTGACAAGTGAAAGTACGCGTCCTTCAGGTCTACTGCTGCGAACCAATCTAGATGCTAGACACATGTTAGAATACATTTTTGTGTGAGTACCTTTGAACAGGAGTCTGTGTGAGGCCCGGTTCAGGACTCTTAGGTCCAAGATTGGACGCCAACATTGCCATGGTTATGTTCTCGCAATGAGAACATGAACCATTCATAAAACACTGCCTGCATGTGATCGCAGCCCAGACTCGAGAGGCAGCTCTTATGACTGTCAGAAGCGGAGAAATATCTGCCGCATTCAATGTGTATTCTCTTTGAGGAAATATACTCTTTTACAGGTCTATTTGCTCTTTAAGGAAACACTGTCGAAGTGCTCAGGGACGTGCAGAGAAGGGAGAAAGCCGCTGATAATGTGCCGTAGGATCCAACAGCAACGCTCTTAGAAGCGAGTGGAACAGTAGTGGAACACCAGCTTGCTGAATACACAAATTCTCGGCTCCGAAGAAAAAATCTGAATGTACAGATGCACGATTCCCTCCTTTTATACCCGTATATCCATTCTCATTCTCTTTCCAAATCCCACCCTCTGTTCTCCTTTTATCCCCCTCATTCCTTCCAACTGTCCTACATTTGTATCACCTGTTGTAGGGTCCACTGGTTGTTTAGATCAGTTTTACTATCAGATATAACTAATAATTAATGTTTATTAATTATTAATTAATAATTAAATTAAATAATATAATTTAACTTGTTAAATTCTATCCTCGGGGCACCACTCTCTGACAAGAGAAAAATGATAGTAAGTGACTGATCAAGTCTCATAAAATTCTACCCTGAAGGTTGAGTATTTTGATTAATAATCAAAATAATCAAAAAGGGAAGAAGCTAGTCAAATTATTGCCGTACGAATCCAACAGTAATCTGGTTACATTTGGCTTCTAACAACAACAATTTAACAATACTGAAGTAATACGGGAGTTCTTGACGTGGCAGAGGCTGGCTTCAACATAAATATTCAAACAAACAACCAGGAGTACTTATTATAATATAACAAGATGTATTATAATCAAAAAGCAATAAACACCGCCAATACTATATGAATATAACACAAAAACATAAAATGGAAGCCCTAACTAAATAGTGGAGCTATATGCTAGTGTATGGATGTATGTATGTGGGTGTGTGTCTAGATTTGGTAAAATAGGAAACAAAATGGCGGATTAAACTCCACGTGGGTAACTAGTTTCAAAATGGAGGATTGGTTTCAACATTGAGAACTAGGTTCAAAATGGAAATCCAAATTCAAAATGGGGAACTAGATCGTAAAGGGCGGAGCCAATGATTATTGGAATGTGGAGGGAAAGAAAGATGGCTGGATCAGATCCAGGTGACGGAGCTAATACCATGTGCAGGTGGTAATGAGCAGACACACAAAGGAACTGAACAAAACAGGCAGGAGAATTTGAAACACCAGCCTGAGTCAAACATAAAACCGCAGTGCTGCTCACTCCGTGAATTTCAGTGTGTGTGTGTAAGAGAGAGAGAGAACAAACAAACAGGGTTGCATGCAATTTGGAGGATAAACGCTGGTAACAACATGATTGAATCGTTAGTTCAGATCACTCAATAAAATAACATTTCACCCAAAAAAATACGATCTCACAAATCAAAACAGCAATCAGCGATCGTAGTTAAACATACAATTGTAATCAAAACATCAAACATTCAGCATCAAATATATGATTTTGTTTTATAAGAAAAGTCACAGTTTCTAACCTAAATCTGCCCAGATATCAAGCCTTACTTGGGAAATCCTGTGTGATTTCAGCAGGGTTGTCCGTTTGAATTCCTGTTGCATTGAGCGGTCAGGAGAAAATGATCTGGAGTATGTCCTTTGTCTTACACTTGTCAGCAAAAAGACTCACAGCTCTGCATTATTTCTCGGGTCCGGTGATGGAGAGAAATGCAGGAGGTAGTCAACGTTGATAGAAAACGATTGAGAAGGGAAGCTGGTTGCCTTTTCTGTTTTCTGATTAAATTCACTGTTGTCTCGTTGTGAAAAAACCGGTTGTAATAAGTATCCTACATGACTGGAACAAAGCTAAGTTAATCTTACTCTACCATGGCCAAATGGTGAGGTTAGAAAAACATGGTCTCTCTT
This sequence comes from Moxostoma hubbsi, assembly GCA_032164185.1. Lineage (NCBI taxonomy): Eukaryota > Metazoa > Chordata > Actinopteri > Cypriniformes > Catostomidae > Moxostoma > Moxostoma hubbsi. The sequence continues at coordinate 10,358,381 of JAVLUX010000013.1, read as the reverse complement.
TGTCCAGAAGGAGGGAAAACTCCTTTGTATATGTAGATATGAGTGTCTTTAACCCTCTGGGGTCTGAGGGTGTTTTGAGCCCTGGAGAAGTTTTGACATGCCTTGACATTTGAGCTTTTTTCAGGTGCTTAAAAACATATTAATGGCTAAAATCTGACAACAATGTATTCAGCACAAACTGGGCTACAATAATATGTGAGCAACATGTGTGTACAGGTTTGTATTTTTGAGAAAATAACATTTATGCATGTTTTTTAAGTCATTGAAATAAGGTCATATAACACATACTTAACATTTGTCCACAAGACTTTTGAGAACTGGTTCTTGTAGCCTAGAGTTTTTGCTACAAAATTATGTGAAAATCATCCTGATCACTCATTCATACAAAACAATATAGTAATTTAACTTTTGTAAGACACTTTTAGTGTTAAAATGTCATATGCGAGGAGGCGTGAACTATCATGAATATTGAGGTGATTCACACCTGAGAAGACAAAAGAAGACCCCTCCCCTGGGCCCATCAATGAGGAATGTGACAGAAAGAGAATGAATGTGAGGAGACTTAATTATCAAAATCAAGTTTTAAGTTAAAAGAAGTAATATGGCTACATTTTCTTTACAGAAATACTTGACTTAATTTTAGACCTACACTACCTTTTAAAAGAAGTCTCTACTGCTCACCAAGGCTGCATTTATTTGATCCAAAATACAGTAAAAACAGTGATATTGTGAACTATTTTTACAATTTAAAACAACAGTTTTCTATTTGAATATTTTGTAAAATGAAATTTGTGATCAAAGAATAATTTTCAGCATCATTACTGCAGTCTTCAGTGTCACATAATCCTTCAGAAATCATAATAATATGCTGATTTAGTAATATGGGCATATTTAAAGTGCATTTTACTAATTTAACCTGAACACATATTTGCAAGCACAAGCTTTGTTGATGATAATAATGAGGCAGCATAAACACTCAATGAAATATATTCTAAACATTCATATAATTATATATCATATTACATATCATATTTACACTCACCTAAAGGATTATTAGGAACACCATACTAATACTGTGTTTGACCCCCTTTCGCCTTCAGAACTGCCTTAATTCTATGTGGCATTGTTTCAACAAGGTGCTGAAAGCATTCTTTAGAAATGTTGGCCCATATTGATAGGATAGCATCTTGCAGTTGATGGAGATTTGTGGGATGCACATCCAGGGCACGAAGCTCCCGTTCCACCACATCCCAAAGATGCTCTATTGGGTTGAGATCTGGTGACTGTGGGGGCCATTTTAGTACAGTGAACTCACTGTCATGTTCAAGAAACCAATTTGAAATGATTCGAGCTTTGTGACATGGTGCATTATCCTGCTGGAAGTAGCCATCAGAGGATGGGTACATGGTGGCCATAAAGGGATGGACATGGTCAGAAACAATGCTCAGGTAGGCCGTGGCATTTAAACGATGCCCAATTGGCACTAAGGGGCCTAAAGTGTGCCAAGAAAACATCCCCCACACCATTACACCACCACCACCAGCCTGCACAGTGGTAACAAGGCATGATGGATCCATGTTCTCATTCTGTTTACGCCAAATTCTGACTCTACCATCTGAATGTCTCAACAGAAATCGAGACTCATCAGACCAGGCAACATTTTTCCAGTCTTCAACTGTCCAATTTTGGTGAGCTCTTGCAAATTGTAGCCTCTTTTTCCGATTTGTAGTGGAGATGAGTGGTACCCGGTGGGGTCTTCTGCTGTTGTAGCCCATCCGCCTCAAGGTTGTGCGTGTTGTGGCTTCACAAATGCTTTGCTGCATACCTCGGTTGTAACGAGTGGTTATTTCAGTCAAAGTTGCTCTTCTATCAGCTTGAATCAGTCGGCCCATTCTCCTCTGACCTCTAGCATCAACAAGGCATTTTCGCCCACAGGACTGCCGCATACTGGATGTTTTTCCCTTTTCACACCATTCTTTGTAAACCCTAGAAATGGTTGCGCGTGAAAATCCCAGTAACTGAGCAGATTGTGAAATACTCAGACCGGCCCGTCTGGCACCAACAACCATGTCGCCCTCAAAATTGCTTAAATCACCTTTCTTTCCCATTCTGAGTTCAGGAGATTGTCTTGACCAGGACCACACCCCTAAATGCATTGAAGCAACTGCCATGTGATTGGTTGATTAGATAATTGCATTAATGAGAAACTGAACAGGTGTTCCTAATAATCCTTTAGGTGAGTGTATATCATACAGCATACAATTTAAATACCTGCTTTAGCCGAAACAACATTTACATGTAACTAAAACTTGCTTATTAGGAGTCATATTTCAAATTTCAATACTCTGAATCCTTGCTGGCAAGTGGCATGTTTATATAAAATAGCATGTCAACTAATAAAAACTAAATTACTTACCCGAAAGTGTATCCTCTGCTGGATCAAGTCTCTCTTCAAAATACAAACGTTCATCGGAGTCCTGCTCTTCTTCTGAGGACATCAAACATCAAACTTCTGAACAAAGTCGGGGAGTGTGTACATTTGCATTGATCGTCTCATTACATTAGCGTATGAATGGCACGCTCTGCTGGTGGGTGGGATCACATTACCTATAATGCTAATCGCTTTGTTTCATACATATTACATTGCAGGAGAATATTTGTTTTACATTTGAATAGTTTTATTTAAAAGTAGATATTTTAAGCTTTCTTTAGACATATGTTTCATGTTTGTGTGATAAGTATTTATGGAGTTTCAGTTCATTTTTGTGACACATTGATGAAATATGCTCGTGAACACAGACTGCTGAAAGCTCACCCTTTTTATTTTCTTTATTTTACAAAAGCACAAGGTTTTGTTGTTATTGTGAGTGTACACAAATAAAAGTAGACAGTTTCTAGTCTCTATTTATGTCTTACACGTATCTGTATGTCCCAAAATGACAGAGTATTTTAAGTTGTTTCAGCTGTAATGCCGAAAATATCCAGCAGGATGCGCCGGCGCGTCCGTTGACCCCAGAGGGTTAAACCGTAGGCTTGCGCAGCTGTATGCAGAGAGACCGAAATCAAATCTGTCTGCTAGTTTTGTGGAGAAAATGAAGTCATCGGTCATAGGCCCATTTTGATTGGTCAAGGCCCTACACTGTCCTCTCGACCCTGTTCGTTCTCATCTTTTGCTAGCTGCCTCTCCACAAATGTTGCCCGCACTCTCACACATCATCAACACATCCCTTACAACTGGAATCTTCCCCACCATATTAAAGCAACCCCACTGTTAAAACAATTCACACAATTCGATAGTAGTCAATAACTACAAATGGTCTCTCTCCTACCTTTCATGGCAAGAACTTGAGGGGGTTATGTTTAACCAGCTGTCTGCTTTTCTTTCACAGAACAATCTACTTGACAGTCATCAATCATAATGTCAAAAATTACATTCCATGGAGACTGCTGTCCTAGCAGTAACTGAAACCCTGTGAAATAACTCCAAAACATAGGTCCTCCTCCTCCTTGTCCTGTCTGCTGCCTTTGATAAAGTGAACCACCAGATCCTACTGCCCACACTCTCTGACATGGGCATCAGAAACTGAGCTTGGCTGGTTTGAGTTTACCTCACAGGCAGATCCTTCATGATCACCTGGAGAGCAGAAGTGTCCAGTGGTGTTCCTCGGGGATAGGTGCTTGGCCCCCTCCTCATTTAGATCTTCACAACATTATTCGGACCTATCATACAGACACATGGCTTCTCTTACCACTGCTACAAAGTCAATACACAGCTCCACCTGTCATTCCAGCCCGATGACCCTACTGTCTAAGCTTGTATTTTAGCCTGCCTTTCAGATATCTCAGCCTGGATGAAGGAACACCACTTTCAGCTCAACCATGCCAAGACAGAACTTTTGGTAATCACTGCCAACCCATCTGTTGACCACAACTTCACAATTAAAATTGGTTCAACACTAGGTATCAGCAATAGTTTATCTTGGTTAAAGATATTTGACTATGTGTATGGCTGATTAAGAAGGGCCAAACACTATAACTTATAACTGAGGTAAATTAGCAGCTATCCAACTTTTGATATAATTTAGACCAGAGATTCCCAAACCAGGGCCAAAGTTGGCCCTTGATTACCTTTGATTTGGCCTGCCTTGGCAGTATATGACAAAATGCTATTGACGCAGCTGTTCATCGCATTAATTTAGCAGATTGCAGAGTAATGATTATTGATATAATTAAATCATAAAAGATGGGAACCAAGTAACTTTCCTTTTAATATAATACAGTTTCCAGGGCTTGAAATCATTCCCACAAGTTCCACGTTCATAACACTGGAAATTCACTCACTTTACAGTGCAGCTGCAGATTACTAAACCAATAGATACAGATGAACAAATTAAATCAATAAACGTGTTTTTTATCAAACTGTAATTCCAAAAGGTGCCCAAGTAAATTCGCTCAATTATAAAATCTTCCTTCAATTCCAATTCTTTGCAACTTTAATAGCAGTCCTTCTCTCCACATCATATCATATGCTTTTTCGATGTCAAAGTCTACTGCCACTAACACCTCTTTCATCGCTAGAGCCTTTTTAACATCAGTTTCTAATCTTATTAGCGCATCTAAGGTGGATCTACCCGGTTGAAAACCATACTGATAAGGAGCTGTTAATCCTTTGCTTTCTAATACGTAATAAATTCGATTAACGATCATTTTTTTCCATTATTTTACAGAGGTTAGACGTCAGAGCTATCGGCCTATAATTTCCTGCTATTGCAGAATCTTTCCCTGGTTTGTGAATAGGGATTACTATAGCTTGTTTCCAGGATAATGGTAGTTGTCCTTCCATCCAAATTTTATTGAAAAGATCCAATATAACTAAGTATTACTTCATTCATCTGTTTAATCATATTATAGCAAATTCTATCTTTTCCAAGAGCAGTACTTCTAACCTTCATTAATACTCTTTTAAGTTCCCACATATTAAAGGCAGCATCCAAAGCTGTTTGACCATCAGGTTTTTTTTCATAAATATCTTGATGTTGCTTTAAAATTTCTTCCCTCCTTCTCTTATAATTTATTCCTAGGTTATCAGAGCTGTGTGGCTTTTGAAAGGTGGAAGCTAACATTTCCTCTTTATCTTCTTGCGTCACTGCTGTTTTCCCTTCATCTCCTAAGACTGGAATATTCTGAGTTCTATAAACACCAACCATCTTTATAAGGACACACCATACTTCTCCTAGTTGGGTTTCCCTTCCAATTGAGGAGCAGAATGATTGCCAATACTTCCTTTTAGCTTGCTTTATTATCTTCCTTGCCTGAGCCCATTTCCTCTGATATATAATTAAAGTTATGGGTATTCAGGTTTTCTTTAGCTCTCTAAAAGCCTTATTTCTAACTTTAACCCTCTGGGGTCTGAGGTGTTTTTGGGGCCCTTGAGATGTTTTGACATGCCCTGCCATTTGTGCTTATTTCAGCAACTTACAACATACCATTGGCCAACATGTAATTTTGCTGTATTCAGCACAAACTCTGCTACAATAATATGTAAGCAAAATAGATGTACATTTTTGCATTTTATAGAAAAAAAAAATATTATGCGTGGTTAGTAAGTTTGGGGAAAAAAATTGTCACTGCAATAAGGCCATATAACACATACTGAACAGTTGTCCACAAGACTTTTGAGTCATCATTCTAGTAGGCTAGAATTTACTACAAAATGATGTGAAAATCATTCTGACCACTCTTTCACAAACAACAATAACAATTTAAATTTTGTAAGTCAGTTTTTGTGTCAGCACTGCTGTATGCGTGGGAGTGTCGATGGACATGGATATTAATGAGATTCACACCAGGGGAGACAAAAGACAATCCCCCAAAGGCTAATGCCCCATCAAGGTGCTGTGAGGCAGCCTGAACTGAGAATGGCATGAGATGCAAAGGTTTTGTTTTTCAATTTGTTTTATTGTAATTTCTCTATGTGAAGGAACTAAATGTTGTGTCTCACAAGACCACAGTGCTACATATACAAGTCAACTGACTTATACTTTACATAAAACTATAGACATATACTTGAATTTACACAAGAAACAACATGTGGTGGTAAAGAAGACTGTGTACATATGGACAGTCATACATCGTTATGGCACTCATGAAAACAGTTCCTATTCAACTGAAGACATAAGTGAACATTGCATGCCTGGCATTTCCATGGTGTCAATTGCCTTTTACCACGCACTGTTGTGCAATGCACACAACTGCGGCGACATCCCTGCCTTCTGATGTCAGCTCAGCTCCTGGAACCGGTACATGGTCACTATTGGTCCGTTTTGGTGCTGTTTTCTGTGACACTCTTGGATAAGTTGCTCCATAAACTCTTTGTGGGACAAGTTACCATGTAGCTCTTTGTGCACAATGAAAGTGTTGGTGGAAGCAATGTCCAAGAAGTGTAGAAAGATCTTTCTGTACCACTTCATTGTTTTTTGTTGTGCAGTGTAGTACTGTAACAGCTGATCAGACAGGTCAACGCCCCCCATGTGTTTGTTGTATTCAGTCACAGGTGCAGGACATGGAAAAAAAAAAAAAGTTTTTGTAATTTCAATATGTACTTTTATATTATGACAATGTAAACACAATTAGGCTACATTTCATCTGTAAAATATTACGTCTATGCACTTAGTATGATTCTCGATGGCACTGAGAACTGACCCACTGCGCAACGTGACGTCGGCGTGACGTCTTTTTCATGTCATTTTTGGACGTCCAATTTCAGTCCACTGAAGGGGTTGTTTTGTAATGCCAGGTGACGTCTTTTTTTCGACGTCTATCACACGTCTAATTTTGACATATAAGGGCTATTTATAGTCCAAATGTGGTCGTTTGTGGACGTCTTTTTAATGTAAATTTAGACTTATTTTAGACGTCGTTTTTATAACTTCTATAACTGTAGTCCCATGTTTCTCCGGAAACATGGGACTACATACAATACAGTTATACACATACAAATAAATCACAATTCAATGTCACCATTTTCATCTTTATTCAAAAATACATTGCCCTGAATGGCATCAGAAGGGCACCAGACATATCAAGCACAATTATGAACAAATAATTAGATAGTAATTGAATTTAATTTTACTTTTAATTCAAGTCCTGTAGTGCTGGCTCATCAGGGCGTAGTGAATCCTCCACCTCCATGTCTTTGCAGCGCGTGCTTGAGGTGCTCAGAAACGCTTATCTTTATGTACTCCTCAGTGACGGCGGAATCGTATTTCATGATCCCTTCTACACAAGCAGAAACAGAAATGATTTAGATATATGCAAAGGCAATCTGCAATCATTCACCAAAGTCCCCACATTTGTAAGCAAAAATATTTTTCCTGTTCATCCACTACCAAAACAGGATTAATACAAAGCCATCTCAGCAACTGTTAACTGTAACACTTAGGCTGTCTACAAGAAGGGACTAAGCAGACTGTACTTTTATCCTTAATGAAAGCTTAGATCCTTAATGTGTGCATTAGAATGTTAACCGTGATGGTAACACTTTCTAATAAAGTTCAGTTGTAAGTAATTTATAAGTGGTTAGTTGATGAACTAATCATTTACAAAACATTCATAAATGATTAGCAAGTGATATACTAATATTTTATGTGTGTTTTTTAAATTCCGTTACAAGTCACTTACAAGTGATTAGTAAATGATTAACTAATTATTTACAAAACATGACTATGCGTTTCATAAATGTTTAATAAATTATGTTTTTTATGTATGTATGCATGTAGCAATTAGAGGGTGCAGAAAGTGTTGTAAATGCCTTGTATACATGTACAGATAATTTGTAACAGGTAAGTAACAGTGTTCAACAATGATGTGTAAATGCATGAATAAATAATTTACAACACTTTCTGCATCCCCTAAAGTGTAAACTATTCATCACTTGTAAATGTGTTACACATCATTCGTAGATCTTATGCCTTATTGATTCTTGAAGTGGTTATCTACAAATGAAGTGTAAGACATTTACAAGTGATGAATAGTTTACACTTTAGATTAGGGGATGCAGAAAGTGTTGTAAATGATTAATTCACACGTTTACACATCTATAACAGGTGTTGAACACTGTAGTGTGTACTGCAGTGTAAGTGCTGACTGGTGAGGGTATAGACCGCTGTCTTCTCTGAAACACATGGAGTCTTTAACCACTGTGCACCTGATGTGAGCAAAACATACAAAAAGTAACATATTTATTAAACATTTATGAAACGCATAGTCATGTATTGTAAATGATTATTTAATCATTAACCAACCACTTTTATACCATGGTCTGGGTGAATACTCGATTCTGATTGGCTGTAGGGTGTCCATTAAAAAGTGATAGAGGACACCTAGTAAAGGAGTTCTGGTGAAACTGACTGTTTACCATTCGAAATTAATAAATAAATGCCAGAAGCCAGCCACTACTGACACTGTGCCCTGTCCTGCTTCTTTACCTGGAGCGATAGCCATCCCTCGCATGACCTCTTGCTGCATGACGAGATCCTGAAAAACACAGAATATTCTTACATTTCACAAGACCTGACAAAATACAAAAGTGACTGTTTAAAGTGTGATGAGATGAATACTCACTGGGTGTCGGACAGGTCTCTGCTCCGAGGTGCTGTACTAGCATCTTGAGGGCGAAGAAAACAAAGAATATTCAAAGATGTACAATTATTGAATTGAAACAAAAAGGTAAGAACTGGCACACTCCGCTCCTCTAAGCCAGACAAGTCTGAAACATGTCATTAAGCCAATAAAAGAAATCATGGTTTCACTTTATTTTGATGGTCCCTTTAACACATTCTGTTGACTACAAGTAATGTTGCTCCTACATGTCTACTAACTCTCATTAGAGTGTTAGTTGAATATTAATAGACTGGTAGGGTTAGGGTTAGATTAAGTTGACATGTAGTTGCACAATTACTTATAGTCAGTAGAGTGTCTGTTGGAGGACCATCACAATAAAGTATTTTAAATAAAATAAAGTTTAAACACACATTTATAATCCAACGGTCAAACTCGCGTGAGGCAAACATTTTCTTTGCGTTGTATGGGAGCGCGCCATTACTCGTGCGAACGCAAATTTAAACACATTTATAATCCAGTGGTCAAACTCGCGTGATCAATGCGAGGTGAAAATTTTCTTTGCGTTGTATGTAATTTCATGAACGATGAAAGTGACGAAGGGACGGTAACATCATCTGTAAACCCCGTATACGGACACAAGCTAGTTAGCAAAGAGCTAGTCAGTCAGAAATCCATGCCATGCTGCTATCGATATACGTGCAGTTTAGTGTCCCAAATTGACATGTTCTCTCGTGTACAGCTAAAATAATATCGAAACTGAACAAGAACCATGAGCAGCAAGCTAACGTAAAACAAAAAATGTGTGCCGTGAATGCTAACGCCCTTGACCATTCGCGGCTGTATTGTGAAGTTTAAGACAATATCGCCAAATACACTATATACATACACTACACTAAACTATACGAACACACGGACATTGAATTCATTAGGCTGACCGAACTTACCTTCAATTTAGACGAAGAAACGATGGGTTCACCAGCGATGTAACGTCTGAAAAGCTGTGTCGTCAGGTAGCAATGTTTGAACACGGCTCTGACTCTGATTCGCGCCAAATGCCTGTCGTGCTGCCTCGGCCAATCAGAGTGATGTTGACTGGTTTTTGACTCTTTGGTTGAAATCCAAAGACCTTGATGAAAGAACTTATATTGTACTATACTCTTTGCCTTGATAAAGAGCTGTCTTTGTCTGTCCTTGACTTTTTTGCTGCTGTTGGTTCTTTTTAAGATAGGAATAAGGTGGATAGGCCTAATATAGGCTACCATGAAATTATTTTCTGAAGTATAATTTCCCACAAATTGCATTTATAAATAAATACATAGATAAAGGCAAAAATACATGTATGCATAAATAAATAACTTGATTAGGCTACTTAAAATAAAAGAAAAACTGTTAAAGAAAAACAGGAAAGTGTAAAAAAAAAAGAAAAAGAAAAACATGAATAAATAAATAGTCATACAGATAATAAATCGTGTTTTTTTTTTTTTTTTTATAAATAATCTGTTTTCATATGTATTAATCATATTGATAGGCCCTATTTGTAAATAAAACAAATGTTACATATTAATCATGTAAATTTCCTGCAACTGTCATAGACGTCCAAATGACCTCCAAAAAAATTACCCAGTTAAAGGTCAAATGTTGAACGTCAAAATGACGTCCAAGTTGGGTCATGGTTGGACGTCCAAATAGTGGACCTAGTTTGGACGTCGAACAGATGTCCAGAATTGGTCATGGACCCAATATAGACATGATCTGCACGTCTATCCGACGTCCAATGTTTAGTGGGGAACGACACCTGCGTGCTCCTCTGCGAGGTGCTGGAGAAGGAGAGCGTGATGCAGACACATTCCTAAAAAAAAAAAAAAAGTGAGCATGCTGATAACACAATCAAAGAAACTGTATCATTATCAATCACTAATTGCCATGGATTAAAAAAAATCTGTTGATGGCCATGGGACTGAGAAATATCTATTGATGGGCCGTAGACCGCGTCACCGCGAGTATCTGATGATGGGCCATATAGACCGCGCGCATTTAGTGATACACGCAATGAACGGATCGTTCGCGAACGACACATCACTAGCCTACGTTTCAAACATTTACACATGTATTCACAAACATCTGTGCATAGGGCAGTAAGCATGATAAGTAGTGTCCTAGGCTAACCAAAACTGAACATATAAAAATATATTGCATAGACAGTAAGGTTAGGACTATCACATATTTTACAGGAAATATATTTGCACTAAATCATCGTGTTGCCCAAGCAGATATTCGCAAACAAGATACATTACGCATAAGGCAGTATTTTAGCATGATAATCAGTGTCATAAGCTAATCAAAACTGAGTGAAATATATTTAATATACAAATATGTTTAGAGTTTAATCACATTTAAAAAGTTTACACTTGAGCATACACGAATGTTAGGGATATTGTGGGGCAATCTTTCCTGTAAGATGTCAAAAGCTAGCCAAAACTAGGCAAAATATAGTCTGAAAATTCATATAAATTCCATATGATCAGAAAAGGAATTATATAACACTAAACAACTTACTCCGAACTTGTATCCTCGGCGGGATCAATTCGTTCTTCAAAGTGCAGCCGTTCGTCGTCGGAGTTGCAATCGTCCTCTGAGGAAAAGGTGAATTTTTCCTCGCTGTCCAGAATCATCTGAAGGGCCTCTTCACCGGAGTAGCGTGCCATCCTCAAAACGCGATGAACTATCAGTGAATCTCATGAAGAAACTTCGTGTTATGGCATTGATCCTGACGCGCCCCCCACGTGTGCGATGCATATCACCTATTTACATGTGAATAGTGCCCGGGGGCGTGGCGGTCTCAGCTCATTACAGATAATGATGGGAGAACGAAAAAAAACTATACTCTCCTTGGTTTCAAACGGATTACATAAGCTGAAAATATATATATTTTTATAAATTACTTCATGTAAAAGAAGAGAATGCAAGCTTCATAAAAGACATATGTCTCGTGCCTGGGTGACAAGTATTTGCTGAGTTACAGTTAATTTACGGACGCGTTTCAGAATGGACTTCACTGACAGAGAACGCAGAACTCGCATCATGTTTGTTTTTTTCTTTATTTGGCCAAAAGCACAACACTTTGTTTTTATTGTGAGTATCCACAAAAAAATAGACACTTAACAGGATCTAATGATGTACAACACTTATATGTAAGATCAAAATCAACCGAGTATTTTGAGTCTCTTTTGCACTGATAAGAAAAAAAGCGAGACTATTGCGCTGGCGCGATTGCCGACCCCAGATGGTTAACAGCTTCAGTGCATTCGTCATTCCACCATGGAACAATTTTCAACCTGCCTTTACCTTCTGATTTAGGAATGGATTCTTCAGCTGCATTTATAATAATTGCATTTAATCTTTCAGAACACAAGTCTATATCATCTTCTAAGCTATAATTCTCCATTCCATCAATACAAGAACTGTTAAATTTATCCCAATCAGCTTTATCAAACCTCCATCTATTTTGCATTATTTTAGTTTGTTGATAAATTTCCAATCCAAACTCACATGTTATTGGAAAGTGATCACTTCCCAATGTTGATTGCTCTAGAACTTCCCAATGACATTCTAAAGCTATAGCTCCAGAGACTATTGTTAGATCTATACAAGAAGTTGATGAATCCCTTATATTGTATCTAGTACCCTTCCCATTATTTAAACACACTAGAGCATTTTCCTCCATAAAATCTTCTACTACCCTTCCATTATTATCTGTGCATAAACTTCCCCAAAGTGAATTAAGTGCATTAAAATCCCCACACCACATCAAAATGTACCCAGCCTTGATTCTTATTGTATTTAGTTCATCTAATATTAACTGATTGCAGGGATTATAAAAGTTTACCACCTTTAATCCCCCTCCCTGTGTCCACACCTCTACAAATCACACATTCCCCTGGAGCATCTATTATTTCTCTAAAAGCCACCCCATCTTTAACAAATGTACCACATCCTCCACCGATTGTACCAACTCGATCCTTTCTAACCAACTTGTAGCCAGGAATGCTAAAATGTAATTGCGGACGAAGCCAAGTCTCCTGAATACATATAATATCTGGTACAACTGTTAGCTGGTAAACAAATCTTTTAAATTCTTGTCCATTTGCAATCAAACTTCGGGCATTCCATTGTAAAATTTTCATATTTTATTTTTACCTCTTTGACTTCCCAAAGGATCACCCATCCCTGCTGTTCCTTCGGTTTGTCCAAGTATCGTTTGGATCTGTTCTACTGAAACTTCAGTAATACCCAGATGTCGAGCAGCTGCAGATATAATAATTTTCAACTTTTCTGTTCTTTTGTCTGTTTGAGCTGAACAATTAATGACTTCTGCTATAAATGCTACAAAATTGATTTTGTTTACCACAAGCATATTTCCGTCCTCAAGACACTTATGACTACAAGTATCTTTAGACTGTGTTATGTTATTTTCCCTCAAATTTCCATTAGTCCCTTGAACTTGCTTGACTGCTTGAGCATATGATATATTCTGTACTGTTTTGAGTTTCATTGCTTCCGTAGCTTGTGTTTGGGCTTTACAACCTAGTAACGCTGCACTGTGTGGTCCTCCACAATTACAACATTTGGGTTCAACCCCCTCTCCACATTGCCCATAGTCATGTTCTCCGCCACATTTGCAGCATCTTTTCTTCCCCTTACATACTGTTGCAATATGACCCAATCTTTGACAGTTAAAACATCTCAATGCTGGTCTCACAAACGGCCGGACCGTATAGCACATATATCCAATCTTAATACGATCTGGTACATTTTTGCAATTGAAAGTTAGTACAACAGTAGTACTACTTTCTTTTTTACCATTTCTACTGTAAAGCAGACGCTTCACTTCTGTCACCATTTCGTTCGTAATCTGAGCCTTTAAAACCTCATTAGATAAAGATACAGGTACCCCCATGATCACTCCTTTAAGGTTATCAAATTCTCCCGGTACATAACATTTGACTGCTTTACCTCCTAGCTCTTTAATCGTCAATGCAATCTCTTGTTGTTTTTTGTCAACACAAAAAAGGAGGACACGGTTGTTTGATATATATCTTGCTGATTTAATATTTCCAATTGATTTTTTGATTATTATTGTAAGTTTCATTGGATTATTGATGTTTTCAACTGTTCCAGAAAAAGCAACCATTACTTTGTATTCTATCTCCATTTTCTTTGTTTTGTTTAATCCTACTACTCTAATAATGTTGTCATCTGACTCATAATCTCCATTTTTCCTTTTGTTTGATGCATCAGTAATCTGTAACCATCCCTCACTATCAATTACTGAAGAATCTTCATCATCCATACTACCTGCATCCATCTCCTCCAGTCTCAGCACAGTTGATGCTAACCCGCCACGCCAAAATCAAACTGCAAGCAAGCTACACCTGCCTTGCCGAGCTCCAGGAAAATCCTACAAGAACAGCTGAAATTTATTTGTGATTAATCAGAGTCACTTTAAATGATGGCAGGTGTGTAATGACTTCTATTTAACATGAGTTTGAATGTGATTGGTTAATTCTGAACACAGTCACATCCCCAGTTATAAGAGGATATGCACACTTATTCCCCCACAAAGATTTCAGTTTGTTTTTCAATTGAATTTTTCACATTATAGGCCACATTAAAAGTGGAAAAAGTTCTTACATGATTTATCTTTGTCTCACAAAAATATGGCATTTTAGCCGTTTTCTCTCTTTTTTTTCCTTTTCCTGCATGTCTACATCTCCCATCTAGACGCATTCATTTTCTCCAGTGTTTTACACAGATTATTGCAACAACCTCAAACATCTGCTGATCAGGAACAACCATATGTTGGGCCTCATGTGCTCATAGGAGACAAAGGCAAGCCTACACGAAGTAATAAAGCCTGATTACACAAAAATGTCGCCAAAATAAAACAAAGGTAGTCCAAACAGACTACAGATCCCATCAAAGCTTGCTCACTTTTAACCTAGGTGTGAAATTCTGAAGGATCGAACTCTTATCTCCTATTGGATGAAACAGAATGCGTCCCTCAACCATGATGTCATCAAGAGTACAACAATACTCAAGGTATTACTGTAACTTGCTGTTACCACGAATGAGATTTGCGCTGTTGTTCTCCAACCACATTGGGCTGTTTGTGCATTTCCACCATCGCAGGCAAGACCGGCACACAGTTTATCCAATAAAGAACCAGCGACTGCGGCGGATGGTTTATGAGCCATTTACAGTGCCTCTGAGTTATAAAACTAATGGATGCCTTCTCTCCCACGATCACTAAAACCAGCTTCGGTGCCGTCACCTCCTTCTCTCCTTTCACACACACACACACATACCCTCCTCATGTATTATAGGCTTATCTGTATTAATTAAATATAAAAAAGATTATGTTAAAGATTAAAAGATTGATGTTTTGTTTAAAAAATGTGATACTGCATTTCAAGGTCCTCAATGTGTTCCTTGGCAGTTAAGATGGTGTTGGCCATTGACTTTAAGCAGTTCCAGAGGTCTCACTGACACAGATAAGTATTACTGTTTAGTTTGGACTGTAATTAATGGACTTGTTGGTTCAGAACCTGACGCATGTCCCGATTCAGATGACAGCACGGTGACCGCTAGGGATGTTGGTCAATAACTTGTTTCATGATTTTGAACTGACACTGCCAGTGGTAGAATTACCTCAATCGCTAGCCAGGGACAACAACCTGGATGGTGTCCTGTCCACTTTTCCAACCAAAATTATCATGGTGGCAAGCCACAAAGTACTAGGCAAACAAATCTGCAGTGCTACCCTGGGCACTAGAGGTGACATGGTCATATACTCTGTTGTGACTCAATCTGGAGATACAACCCCAGGTGATGACAGAACCTTTTCCTCACCAGAGGAACCCTATGTTGGTTTTTAGGCAGAGGTCAATGAGCAGCTTGCCAAAGCAGATGCTTTAATGACAGAGGCTCATAGAAATGTGCTTTGGAAACGCTTTCGAGGTTTCCAGCCAAACTTCGAGAGATTCCCATGACTGTGGGGTCACCAATATCTAAACCGTTCGCATTCCCATTGAACCAAATGAGCCACCCCATTTGTCACCAGTTCAAATTACCCCTGGCTGCCTGGAGTCGATCCAAGGGATCCTCAACAAGCTTGCACAAAAGAAAATTATTTGGGAATGCAACTCAACCTACAACTCGCCTATCTAGCCATCTCACTGCTTCTTCTCTTCTGTGGACGTGGCCAACGGCTTCTGGACAATGAGTGTCAACCCAGCTGACCGTACAAGCTGGCTTTCTCTTTTGGTAACCACCAGTACACCTGGAACCATTGTCCATTCAGATATTTGAACTCCCAAGTGGAGTTCAATATCTTTCTCCATAAGGGCATGATTGACGCCGCTGCCAGCTGTAACCTCATCTATGTGGACGACATCCTCATGAGGAAACTTTGACTGAGATGAGGAACAAGAGGAATACTTGACTGAGATCTGACATGTACTTAATCAACTCTCCACTGCTGGAGCCAAGCTTGCACTAGCCAAGTGTCAAGTAATACAGGGATTCTCAGCCTCAATGTCTGCCCAAACTTGAAAAATGCTTTAATTAACTTCAGAAGTTGCATGGAATAAATCAAAACATCTGATTCTTCAACTCTGAAGCAATTTATTGAAACTCTTTCAGCAACAACTTGATCTTATTTGCTTATTTTCAGTGCTTAATTCCAATATTTAGCTTAATAACCTATACAGAGAAAATACAAACCATATATAAATATATAGTCACAATACATAGCAATGAGATCATTAAAGGATATTTAACTCATTTAAACTACAAACAATGTTACTAGAAAACTCACAAAGTATATATTTACATAACGTTTCAACAGCAACACTAAATCAATTGCACTTACTGCACATGGCCAGTTAGCATATTAGATGCTAAACCTACTAGCATTAACAATCAACTTGCAAGACATACACATTCTTTTAAACAGTCTGTACTGTAGTCACTAAAGAAATGAGTCTCTATCCTACCAGTAGCATCTCAAAGTTGATGAACACATTGTGGCATTTCCCAGCTGTCCTTGAACAAACGCAGCATGTGGTTTACTCCAAACTCAATGGCTACAACTGTGCAGGTTTTAGCAATCTTTCTCCTTTGGTTTTATAACCAGCAACAACACCAACTTGGGTAGGAGAAGCACATCCACTTTGCAAACAAAGATCCCTCTGCACACTGGTAATCATACAGACACCTGGTTCTATTTAACATGTGCATTTTCAATGGCCAATCAATTTCCTTGTTTCTTCCAGGTTGTAATGTGCTCATAGTCTCCATTTATTTTTATCTCAAATCTAAACTCATTTTATCTGATAGAATTTTTCTCTTTATTTAACAATGATTTTTTATTTATTTTTTTATTTCCAATTTTAAGTTTAGCTTAACACCTAGGGCTACAGTGAGTGCAGATGGCATCGAACCCCAAGCTGGGAGAGTTTGAGCCATCCGCAACATCAAAGCTCTGAAAGGTTTGTCAGAACTCAGATGCTTCTCGCCTTCTCGCTTTTTGAAATGTCCATGTTACTGTTCAAAACTGTCCAAGTGAGATATACAAAAACATGCTTCTGTATCTCACTCACTCCTCAAGCAGGCATCATGCAGTGTATCTGAGGCATTGACATTGCTAGACCCTAATTAGAAGGGCTTCAGTCCCACTGATATTAATCTCAGCCCCCCCCCCCCCATGAATCCTCGTAGTTACTGTTGTAACCTCTGTTCCCTGATGGAGGGAACGAGACGGTGTGTCGATGTAGTGACACTATGGGTCGCACTTGTGAGCCCCAAACACCCCTGATATTTGAGAAAAGGCCAATTAAAATTGGCGAGTGGAATTTGCATGCCAGTCCCCTGGACATACAGGTATAAAAGGAGCCAGCTTGAAACCACTGATTCAGGTTTGTGCTAAGGAGCCAAGACAGAATCCCGGCCATTTCAGCGGGTAGTACATTGTTATGGCAAGAGGGACACAATGTCTCGTTCCCCCCATCAGTGAACAGAGTTTACAATAGTAACCAAGACATTCCCTATCTGTCACTCACTCGACGTTGTGTTGATGTAGTGACACTAGGGGTCCCTACCCCATATTGCTGACAGAGAATGCCTGCAGGTCCACAACCCTCTTGATGGAAGTGAGTGCAGTCAGGAGGGCCATCTTCAGGGAGAGAGTCTTTAGTTCAACTGACTCCAAGGGCTCAAATGGGGCTCTCCATAGGCCAAGCAGGAACATGGAGAGATCCCTCGAGAGCACGAGGCACGGTCCAGTAGGATTCAATCTTCTAGCGCCTCTAAGGAACATGATGATCAGGTCATGTTTCCATAAGGACTTACTGTCCACCACAGCGGCCACGTACACCTTCAAGGTGGAGGGGGACAGAATGAAAGCACCAACCTGACTGCGCATCTCTGGGGGTCTTCACCTCGGGAAGAACACCATTTGGCAAACAGATGCCACTTCAAGGCATATAGCTTACTTGTAGAGGTGATTCCTCAGAGCGTGAGCTCCGATAACCAGGTCTGTGTGGGCCAGTACGGTGCCACCAATACAACCTGTTCTTCGTCCTTTCTGACCTTGCACAGAATCTGTATTGCAAGTGACATCAAAGCATATATTTCATTTATATTTCAGAGTCAGTGCAAGCAGACACATAGAGGGAAACGCTTTTTTGCACAGGCCCCGGAGCCAGCGGTGTGCCAGCGCGTCTGTGCCAAGGGGGACCTTGGTCAGAGAGTACCAGAGCGGGCAGTGGGACGATTCCCGAGAAGCGAACAGTTCTACCTGTGGTATGCTGAATCGCCTCCAACTAAGCTGGATCACCTGGGGGGTGGAGTCTCCACTCTCCTCTGAGCGTCACTTGCCGCGACAATACAGACGAGATGAAGACCGTTATCAAAGCAACCTGGGCTTCCATAACACCTCAGCAGTGCCACAGGCTGATTGCCTCCATGCCACACCGCATTGATGCAGTAATTCGTGAAAAAGGAGCCCCGACCAAGTATGTAGTGCAGACAGGGACTCGCAGCTGGGCAATGCAAGAACTGCCACATTGAGGAGCCTGGCGTCCAGAGACCGTGGCTGTGCTGAAAGAACCACTAAAGCACTTACCTCCCTCTGCGTGCCCACCATAGGACTGGTCAGCGACGGGGAAAGAGGCTGCGTGTCCTCCTGATTCATCACAACCGCCTGAACCGCTTGTTTAAAAAACAATATCTGGGCAGTATAAATTAAGAGTAAAAGTGACTAATGACATTACAGAAAATGATATCAGAACATAATTTAAACTTGTAATTATGTTTAGGATAATATTGTTGTCTTTTTTGTATAGCTTGATAGCAATGCACAGCAGTTCGCAAAATGAAATATATGCTTTGATGTCACTTGCGAGGAAATGCTTATGATGCTCGAAGTTTTGTAGTAGATATGCAGATTAATCAAAAATATCATTAGACTTGTTTCGGTCTTACACGACTCACATAAAAACACATAAAAGAAGTTCATTTGTTGTCACCAACCGGCAAAAAAGTGTGATTTACAAAAAAGTGTTAAATACAATAATCACTGAATTAATTAGTGAAATCTATCTATCTATACACACATACAGTATACAGGTGCATCTCAAAAAAATTGAATATCGTGGAAATGTTTTTTTTCTGTAATTTCATTCAAAAAGTGGAATTATCATATATTCTAGATTCATTACACATAAAGTGAAATATTTCAAGCCTTTTTTTTGTTGTGATCTTGATGATTACATCTTACAGCTCATGGAAATAAAAAAAATCAAGTATTTCAAAATATAAAAATAATTTATAATACAGAAATGTCGACCTTCTGAAAAGTATGTTAATTTATGCACTAAATTCTTGGTCTGGGCTCCTTTTGCATACATTTTTCCACGATATTCACATTTTTTTAGATGCACCTGTATGTACACACTGATGAGCCAATACATTATGACCACTCACAGGTGAAGCATATAACGTTGATTGTCTCCAAACAAGGCCATATGTCAGATCTCATTGTCAAAGTGTTGAATGTAGGGGAAATTAGCAGGAGTAAAGACCTGAGCAACTTTGACAAGGGCATTGTAATGGCCAGATGACTGGGTCAGAGCATCTCTGAAATGGCAAGGCTTGTGGGATGCATCCTGTCAGCAGTGGTGAGAACCTACCGACAGTGGTCTGAGGAGGGACAAACCACAAACCGGCGACAGGGTGTTGGGCACCCAAGGCTCACTGATGCACAAGGGCAACGAATGCTATCCCATCTGGTTTGAACTGACAGAAGTTCTACTGTGGCACAAGTCACAGAAAATTTTATTGTTGGACACAGGAGGAATGTGCCACAACAAACAGTGAATCGTACCCTGCTGCGCATGTGTCTGCATAGCCGCCTACTGTCAGAGTGCCCATTATGACCCCTGTCCACCATCAAATGTGCCTACAATGGCCATGCGGGCATCTGAACTGGGGAAGTGATGGCACCAGCATGCACTGTGGGAAGACAATAAGCTGGTGGAGTGAGTGTGATGCTCTGGGCAATGTTCTGTTGGGAAACCCTGGGTCCAGTCATTTATTTGTACGTCAATTTGGCATGTGCCACATACATTTCAGACCAGGTACACCCATTCAGGGCAATGGCATTCCTTGATGGCAATAACCTCTTTCAGCAGGAAAATGTCCCCTGCCACACTTCGCACATTGTCTGGGAATGATTTGAGGAACATGATGAAGAGTTAAATGTGTTGCCCTTGCCTCCAAATATTAAAATACTAAAATTTCCCCAGATCTTAATCTGATTGAGCATCTGTGGAATGTGCTGGACCAACAAGTCCAAACCACAGCGGCTTCACCTCGCAACTTACAGAACTTGAAGGATCTGCTGCTAATGTCTTGGTGCCAGATACCACATGACAACATCAGAGGTCTTGTGGAGTCCATGCCTCATTATTATAATAATATTATATTAGTTATATTATTTTTATTAAAATGGGTCCATTAAATATGGTTGATGAGACACAGCAATCCACAATTGACAACACGCTTATTCTTTATTATAATTTTTTTAGAATATTAGTTAAGTCATCAAAAGCGTTGAATAACATAAATGGAACTATTGGAATTAGGTTGTGACTAAACAAAATCCAAAATAAGTCAAAACTGTTATATTTTAGCATCTTCATAGTAGTCACCCTTTGCCTAGATTTTGCAGAAATGTACTCTTGACATTTTCTTGAGGTATCACCCTGGGATTCTTTTTAAACAGCATTGAAGAATTTCCCATCTATGTTGGGCTCTTACTGGCTGCTTTTCTTTATTATTTGGTGCAAGTTATAAATTATTTTTTTTATTTTTTATTACATTTTAGTTTTGTTATGAAATATATTCATATGGTGGCTCAATTATATTTTTGTCTACAAAACTATCATTTAAATAATATCAAGGATGAATACAAGGATGAAGTCTAAGAAAATATAATATATGGACACTTCAATAACATATAAGATTAAAATTTAAAAAAGATGGGAACTGCTTAAAGTAATTATATAATATTAAATGATGATGATGATGATGATGATTATTTATCTTTGACTCTTTTAGTTAATTGGTTAAATGGAAATGTAATTAGCAATTATACTGCTCTACAAGGCAAAACCAAAACTGAGTTTTGACTGAAATCAGGTCTCTTATACTATGATATGTCCTGTGATAGACAAATGTGGCTCATATGCTGAGATTCAGAGAAAACATGATGGTGTGAAAATGCAGTAACTACAAAATAAAAATTATTCAAGACATTTTCTTTTCTTCAGTTTCTTAGTATTGTAGATTGTCTTTGTAGTGTTGTAAAGGATATTGATATTTTTAGCAGTGAAACTAAACATGTGTAAAGTCATTTGGGTAAACAAAGAAATTTGGATGGATGGATAGAAAGTAGGGCTGTTAATCAATTAAAAATGATAATCAAATTAATTTCATGACATGGCGATTAATCAAATTAATCACATATATTTGCTGAGAAAGGCCCCCAAATAAAGATAATTAATATATTTTAATGCATAATAATTCAAATGTTTATAGATATAATATGTAGGGCCTATAATAAAAACATAATACAAACTGAAATTCTGTTTAAAATAAATTGCATTATTTGGCAGATGAATAAGGCATTGATTAGACAATACAAAAAGTGGCTTAAGAACTCAATATATTGTTTGTTTTAGTCTCATATCAATGAACATGCCTTCAGTTGACAGCAATCTGTTTTGCATTGAATTCATCAGTGTGTCCAGTTCTCACAGTATGCATTCTTACATTACGTCTGCGCTATTTTTAATTGTTGCTCTATTTACACGTGCGTGCCTCAGACAGATGCGTTTGGAGCACCTAACTGGTATTCAGCATAATTTTTAGGATGCTATGTCAAGTTAAAAGTAGTGGAAACTTTGAAAATCTCAAGATTCTTGTATTCTGTTTCGTTTCGCCCACCTGTTGTGCTTCCTCAGTGAGTGGTTCTCATATTATGCAACTGCACTGCTTGTGAGGTTTGTTGAGGTGCGACTCGTAAAAGCAAATGTACTTCAAGCTTGAAAAGTCTGTGATTTCGCTTGCTCACATCGCCTCTACAACCGTCTCTTGTAGATAATGAACATTGGAAGATGTTTCTGCCCACTTGCAGCTCGTATGGTAGGAAAATCTGTACTTTTATTATGGAATTTACATACACGTCAGGAGGTATGATTAATTGCATAATTCTTTTTAACACTTTGTATGTTATATAATTAGTTGTACTAAATTAATGCATTAAATCGACAAACCTAATATAAAGTAATATCATATGAGCACCAAAGTTTATTTTCATGGCAAAAACAGAGTAGTTTAAAACGCAATTACAAAAAAACAACAACCTATCACAGCACTGTAAATCTCTCAGCGAAACCAAACTAACAACAGGGGAAACATTAGCAAGCGCCCCCAAATCACTTTATTCAGCCATAGCGGCAAACAGTACCATCATCTAATATTGGCTGGTATGGTGCTTTAGAATTTGGGTCCAGTATTCCGCAATGCAATTTTGGAAAGCTGAGGTGGAGGTAGATATTTGATTGGGAAGAGGGAGCCTGTGGTACATAAACAGAAACCACAGTGGTCACTACAAGGCTTTTTTATGGGCACTAAAAACTTAAAACACTTAAAGTTTTAGAAGTTAACATTAAAAATACATTTGTATGTGGAGAAAATTAATAGGATTTTTGCTTCCAGAACCTGACTGATGCACTCTTTTGTATTTAAAACATTATATTATTTCTGCAGTAAAACATACAATATTGCCATGTATAGAAACACAACTTTTATTGAATTATAACTTTTATTTACACAATTATACCACAATGCAGTGTTTATATATAAATATGTATATATTTACAGTAATTTACTGTGCAATTACCAAAATATGACCTTGTTTGCTTTGATTTCACAGTAAAATTCTGAATAATTTTTTTTCTTTTCGTTTATTGTAAGAAATTACTTTAATTAACATTAAAATTAGCCACTTATTTTATATAGATTAGAAATATAGATAAAAATGTATAATAATAGTCCGTCATTAATAGGTAATTATATAGGAATTAATGCAGGACAAATTAGTAGTAGCCTACTACATTAACACTTTTATTACTACTATTAACTAATATGGAAACATGATTAACCAATCAGTAATTAATAGTGAACTGATGACTGAGGTAGTTAACTGTTAGGTAACCAATAATTACTGAATTGTATCTGTCTCATTGAGAACTATTAACAAACTATGGCTAATTTAAAATATCTACTAGTTAATTACTAATCAAAACATTAACATGTGTCTAAAATGTGAATGTTTATGTTTTTATTGTGAACAAGATCATGCATGGGTTCTTTAGAGAATTAATTTATAAATGTAACAGGTTGCTAAATCAAGGCTACAGTGTCTGGTTGAGTATCATAGTCAAGGATGTTACCACTTATTCAGGATTGATGGGGACAAAGTGTAATGGGGGGGGGGGGGGGGGGGGGGGGTAATATCCCCCTCAATGTCTATGGTGGTTAAGGCCATGGTCATAGTGAGCTTACCTTACATAAATAAATGGATGTATGGGTTACCAAAATTATTTTAAAAAGACCTTCAGCAATATCAAACCTGCCAAAGTTAATAATTTGTAATGAACAGAAGAGATATCCCAAGGAATACACAGGTTAGGCACACACATCTGTAAGCTGGCTATGATACTGTACCAGATACTGTAGCCATGATTTAGAGAGTTGTTATGTGCATAAATTAATTCCAGCAAAGAACACATGCACGCATGTTTCTCTGAAGGCGCATGTCATGATTATGTTCACAATAAAAATATAATCATTCACATTTTACACACATATTAATATTTTGATTAGTAATTAATTAGTAGTTATTTTAAATTAGCTATAGTTAGTTAGTACAGAGTGACCGCTCTCCGCTGAACCTCGACGGCTCCTCTGTGGAGATTGTCAAGAGCACCAAATTCATTGGTGTTCACCTGTTGGAGAACCTCACCAGGTCCCTCAACACCAGCTCTATTACCAAGAAAGCCCAGCAGCATCTCTACTTTATTCGAAGTAGAGATGACTATAGAATTATACAATAGTTATATTAACTATAGAATTATACTACATTCTATAGAGGGACTATTGAGAGCATCCTGAGCAGCTGCATCACTGCCTGGTTTGGGACTTGCACTGTTTCGGACCGCAAAGCCCTGCAGAGAATAGTGAGGACAGCTGAGAAGATCATCGGGGTCTCTCTTCCCTCCATCAAAGACATTTACAAAAAACACTGCATCCGCAAAGGAACCAGAGTGGATGACCCCACACACCCCTCACACAAACTCTTCAATCTCCTGCCATCTGGCAAGAGGTACCGAAGCATTCGGGCCCTCACGGCCAGACTGTGTAACAGCTTCTTCCCCCAAGCCATCAGAATCCTCAATACTCAAGAGACTGGACTGACACACGTGTCCTGAGTTGCACCTTAATTAATGTCACTATATACCTGGCTGCTACCTCAATAACTGATATGTGCATAGAACACTATCTCATAGTATGTTATGTTTACATTTGGCATTTTTAGAAACTGTCATCTTTTTGCACTACTGTGTACTGGTTGGCGCTGCACTGTCCCATACTTTTTGAACAGGTTTACACGTGCATTTTATATAGGTATGTTATTTAGTCTGTGTAGTCTCATGTGGTTCTGTGTTTGTCCTATGTTGTTTTATGTAGCACCATGGTCCTGGAGGAACATTGTCTTGTTTCACTATGTACTGTACTAACTGTATATGATTGAACAACAATAAAAACCACTTGACTTGAGTTGATAGTTCTCAATGAGGAAAATCTAAATCAGTAATTTTTGATTACCTAACAGTGAACTACCTCAGTCATCAGTTTACTATTACTTACTGATTGGTTAATCATGTTCCATATTAGTTAATAATGGACCATTATTATAAAGTGTTACAAAGATATAATATATGAAACAGCATGACAGACAGCTGTGGTTCAGGCTCATTGTATTCATGTTTCATTAATTAATTTGGCTCATCCTCAGCTTTTACAGATGCATTTTCTGGCAGTCCATTCCACTGCCTGGGTTTTTTCTTCTTCGCAAAGGAGAGGATGGCATATAGAGCCAGGAAAATGTGATTCACCTCAACAAAACTGTAAGATGAATCCTGTCTCCTCACCTATTTGTGCGTGGAAAATGTGCCGTAAAATATTTATGATTGATATTAGTGGTTTGATATCACTCACTTTAGTTACAGCAGTAGTCTTTATAGCGTCAGATTTCACACTAAGTTTGCCAGGAAATGCCACAATGGTTGATAGAATAATACACTCTGTGTCTGCTCCAGTTCATCATATGAAACAACACAGGTAAATGAAAATGCACTGCTGAGTGAGCGAGAGAGAACAACAATTATTCAAAACCAAACAGAAAAGATAGAGGCTGGAATTTATATATGTCTGGCTGTTCACCAACAGTTTACTCTTCCTGTTTGCTAAAGGTTAGCTGCAATGTCATGCACTTTCCCAGCAAGCATTTGTCTTTGTGAATGGGAATCACTTTTGAATTATTGCTTTGTAATTCACAATAAATGGCAGATTAAAGGAGCCAAAGCCAAGTCTCTGAAGACCATTATGTTGAGAGATGAGGTAAATCAATAAAAATGGATATGACTGCCCCATTATGAAAACAACCCCATTCCCCCCCCCCCCCCCCCCCCCCCACCCCACACACACTCTCACACACTATTTAGACCATGATGGAAATAGTAATGTTTGTTTAAATACAGATGACTGAATAGTTTGATGTGGTGAATTTATTTAATACACTTTTTGAGAGTTAATTTTGAATTAAAAACACAGAAAACTTCTTTCATGTGAAAGATCAAAATCAATATTATATGGATCTTTTATATGTACATTTCTTTTTGTGTATTTTTGAGTTTACGTTGTAAGAGTTTATTGTTGTGGGTACGGTCATACTCTATATACTCTGATCGGTTGCACGTGAACGCCATTGTGAGTAACACATGTCTGGAAAAGAAAATATATTATTAATAATGGATTATTATTTGTCGCTGTTACAAAATAATCATTTTGTATGTGTTTTACTTGCTATATTGTTTGGATATTCCATGAATGTGACGCTTATATTTGACTAAATGCATTATGCATTCTGTGGCCTTCTAAACACTTCCATTTTTTCTTTGAGCTGCATTCTCATCTCATTTGATAGAGAGCCTACCCAAATTGATCCTAGGAAAAGAAGAGGATTAACATAAAGGACAGTATTTTACTTTCATTATTGTTTCTTGCACAAGTTAAAATATTTTCACCAGGAATTATCTTCTATCAGATGGAACAGAAATACCTTTATTGGGAAACTTGAGAAAAAAATAAAGAACTGATATCAGTAGTTGATCCTGGAACTTTAAATTGAACTTTTAATTGAATTTCAAATTGAGTTTTGACCTGAACTGTAAACTACACTTTTAATTGATTGTTACATGTAGCACTTGATACTTTTTGATACATTTGAATTCAGTGGGAAAATTGTGTGTCTTAAAAAACAAATATGTCATTGTACATGACATTGCACTGTGTTGGTGCTGGATAGACATCTACAGTGATACAAACTGTTTGAAAATACTGCTCAAGCTGTTGTTTATTTGATGTAATTTAATTTGTTTTATTTAAGAGTTTTATTTTATTTGAAATATTATATATTTTTTTCAAAACAAAAAAGGCCTACTAAAAACAAGAAGAAAATTCAGTAAAATAATAAATAATTATTTATACATAATGGTGCAGTGAGATCCAGCAGATGGAAAATTACTTAAATAAATTTAGTTGATTTGTAGAAGGATAACAAGTTTTATTTTCTAGAATAAAATTAAAGTGAATAAAAATATGAAATAATGAGAATAAATGCAATACAGTAAAATGTATATTTGATTATAAAATTTACATTTATGCATTTGGCAGACGCTTTTATCCAAAACGACTTACAGAGCCCTTATTACAGGGACAATCCACCCGGAGCAACCTGGAGTTAAGTGCCTTGCCCAAGGACACAATGGTGGTGACTGTGGGGATCGAACCAGTGACCTTCTGATTATCAGATTACCAGTTATGTGCTTTAGACCACTACACCACCACCACTCCAACATGTTAAGTAGATGTATCTTAAGGATATAGCCTTAAGGATATATATCCAAGGACTAAGTCCTGGAGTTAACCTAATAATGATCAAGTACATATCATAAGAATGAGGCCTCAAAGCTGGAAACAGGTCCGTAGAGCCAGAGAATTGAGCGGTTATACTCTCATGAGGACCAAAGTTAAGGTTTTTGGGTTTTATACACTCTTGAGACTGTACCAAGAAAATTTCCGTTCTTGGTACAGTACGTACTGTACTTTAATGACAAGGGCCTAATGCAGGGTGTCAGGTCAAATTGTCACGACCTATTGAAGTGTGACAGCTGTGGTTAGGAGGCTTGCTAAATCCGTACATATATTCTCAGCCAGACTCTCGTAAATATCACACTCAGCTTGCTGCACACACACACACACACGCACACGTTTGCCATGCATCCGGTGTATGTGCGTGCAACTAAACTAGCTGCAAACAGCTCTGAGCACTCGTAAGGTCAAAAGGGCAACTTATCAATATACTAATTGTCCAATAATAAATATATATATATATATATATATATATATATATATATATATATATATATATATATATATCTGCACACAACATCCCAGTTTCCCATGGGAACGTTGATACAGCAATGCTACAATACTTATAAGGATAGAGAAGAAACATGGAATAGGCTTCAGTCTGTAAACATACTTGCATAAACACAGAAATACAAGGACAGACATATGCAGTGATAATGCCATTGAAGCTGGTTACAGAAATATAAAGAACATGTTTATATTCTGCTTATAGTTGAGTACATAAATGTGGATATAAGTACATAAATGTGGATACATGAATATGCTTGCATAATATCAATAAGCAAAAGTATATAATATTGAAATGTCTCTAACCACTTGCATTACATACTTTAATACTGTCTCTTGTCATTCCTCTGCAATTACTGCAACCTCTTCCATCAAGCTTTTGAGATCTTCTGATTTGTTTTCCGCTGGTCCAAAATTTCAAGTAACAGGACCTTTACATAAACATATTTTTTTTCAAGTGAATAAACACTAAAACTTAAAATATGAACATATGAACAGCCTCTAAAGAGTAAACCAGTATAGACATACAAATCTTTACAAACCCGCTGTCCTCTTTCTAAATAATGGTTGAAGCTTAAATAACCCTTTCTAAGATACTGCTCCAGAAATAACAATCCCATATAGCCTTGGGCAGCGCCTGAGCAGGATTGGTAATCTGGCATACTGGGCATTTTCCCGGGGGGCCAATGCACTTTGGGGCCGATCAGGGGTGGACTGGGCCAGCCATGAAACCGGGCCGGCAGCGTTTTTCCACATTCTCATTTTTTCTTCTTAACTTCGGTGATTTCATCATGGATGTTGTTTGTTTCTTTAATTAATCCATTAAATGTAACTAAATTTGGTAATTAATGATTTAATTAATATAATCAAACAAGCTTAAAGTGGTTAAGAGAACTGTGGTTTTGGAAAAAAAAAGAAAGTAAAACATCATCTCTGCTCTGAGTTTCAAGACAACTAGTTGTGACATCTAGTGACGACGCTTGTCAGGCTTTTGGAACTGCTATCTTAACCGCCAGAACAGCAGAATAACTTCTAGCTTGCTACCATGGTGAGTATATTGTTGATAATCTAACATTTGTTCATGCCACTTTTTGCTAGTTCAAATAAAGCTGTATGTTAATATAAGTGTTCAAATAAATTCTCATATTTCTCATATTTTAATGGTGTCAGTTTTACTTGGGGAAAAGGAGCACATATGGATGTTGGGTAATACATGGGGCAGTAGGTTCGGGATGCCATGATAAAAAGAGGGTGAGAGGGCCAAACCATTAATCTTGACAAAACTTCTCAATACTTCACATATTTTCAAAATTCTTAAGGCCAATATCAACTAATTTGTTTAAGCTTATAGTCCACCTCCACTCCAGTTTGTTTTGCTCATTGTTTCTTCATATAGATGTTTAAGCTGATATAATGCCGTATGTTCAGTGTTGCCTAAAGGCTCTGAGCACACCTAAAAGAGTTTAAGGCATGTATCTGTGAGGAGGATTTGACCGTCACAAATAGTTTAGAGCCTATCACGGTAAAGCATAACACCTACAGTACACAAGCTTGAAACTTAAAGCCTCCACATTTAAAGCCTCCAAAGCCTCATAAACACTGACAATGGATTTTACATTGAAAAATGCTTCCATTCTGCAGTTCAACTTTTGAAATGAAACATATTTGCATATTACGTTTCGTTACACTTTATTTTAAGGTGTCATTGTTACAGTGTAATTATACATTTAAGTACTGAGTAATATTAATTAACAACATGTACTTACTATAGGGTTAGGAATATGGTTTGGTTTAGGTTAGTTGAATGTAATTATGCATATTTTACTGTTATTGCTACAGTATTTACAGACATGTAATGTCTGTAAAAATACACTAAAATGAAGTGTTTTTAGTTAATTTTTTTAAGAGGGTGGAAGTAGATGCCATCTTAAGGATTTTAACAAGGTAATATAATGTCTTTTGTGGAATAACATTAGAGAAAAATTATTCAAAGCTTTGTTTTTATATAAAAACTGGAACGAGTCTTTATTAAACAACATACATTTTAGTAGTTTTTGGTAAACAATTCATTACAAGAAAAGTTAAACTCAAAAACATTTTTTCAATTCTGTTTTAGATTATGTGCAAGTATATACTTAATTTAGCAAACAAGCTAATATTGCTTTGGAAAAATGTCTTTTGTTGTTCTTATTAAATAGATGTAGTTTTGTATTTCATATACATTTCCCTTTGGTACCCAGACTTGGGCCAGTACCGGCTAAGTGTATAATTTTTGTTGCCATGATTGTGGCCCTATGCCGGCAATGTCTGCTCAGTTTTAACAACCGGTCTTGGGCCAGTGTACTTTGGCCGATTCTGGGACATCATTCATTGCCGTGTTTCACAAGAGTTCGGCAAAGGCAAG
The DNA here is from genome assembly GCA_032164185.1 of Moxostoma hubbsi. Lineage (NCBI taxonomy): Eukaryota > Metazoa > Chordata > Actinopteri > Cypriniformes > Catostomidae > Moxostoma > Moxostoma hubbsi. The sequence goes on along the minus strand of JAVLUX010000013.1, from coordinate 10,327,948 downwards.
TGGGCTGAGTTATTTCTTCGGGCCTGTCGGATCTGGGACATTATGGGGCCAAACCGTTTTGGGTTTGATATGATTATGGTGAACTAAAATGTGTTGTGGCGTGCTTCTTACCGAGTCGCTCATTTTCTCTGCATTGCGCAGCTCTCTACAGTCATGAAACAGCTTACTGCGCTTAGCACCAAGATAATGTATCCACGGTTTGTCTCACTTTATTATTATTATTATTATTTTACATGGGAGTGTGGTAGATGTTTCTGTAGATGACATGGCAGGGTATGAAATTAGTGGGTAATTTTGCTCATCATCTACCCACAACTGTGTGGCAGGAGACCTTTAAGACTTCTCGGAGTGACAAATGACAAGAAACGATGTTAGATACAAATACGCACTTATGAAGAAGAACACTTGATCACATTTTGGAAAACAGATGAAAGAGAAGCCATGGATGCATGTCTCTGATTCGCTGTGTGTTTAGAGGTTTATTGCCACTCACGCGTGCACACGCATATGACGAGTTCTCACTATTTCTTCCCTGATCATAATCTGGGAACAATTTGCAGGAATAGTGTCTTCTGTGAGAACACTAAATATGATCTCAGACCATCTCAGGATGCAAGTATATTGGGACAATGTTAAATGCTTTTAAAAATGGTAACATGTGTCAACATTGAATTCAACGTAAAGAGAGCGCTCTCTTTATAATAAACAAAAATACTGCATGTAATTAATTTTTAGTGTAGATGTGGTGTCTTTGTAACGGGGCGTTAGGGGGAAAGCAGGACAAAATCAAATAGCTGACTACGCCACCCTGTTAAACAGGGAAATATTAATATTTAGTTAAATAACCCATAAAAGGGCACACAGGTTCACTTGTTTCCCAAAAAGATCAAAGACGTGGATACCAAAAATACAAAAAGCTTCATTTACTACGTTATCAAGCAGTCACTTTAAAACAGGTAACCTCTAAAACAGTTATGACCAGAGCAGAAATCTCACACACACACACACACACACACACACACACAAGACTGAGGCTTACCAGTGGCAGGCAGGCTAGCCAACGAGCACAAGGCTCCTATCATTAAGTCTTACAACCCAGTGCACGAATCTCACCACGCACACAGCACATCAATGAAGTCAAACGTGATCACACGTCAAAAAGTGACAGAAGTCCCTCCACCACATGTCCAGCTAGCTAGCTGCCTGCCCTGGGTCTCGGTTCCTGTAAACAGAAACAAAAGTTAACCAAAAATAATCAAATCATGAAAACCACACTCCAACAGCACAAAAGTGTAAACAGTTGTTTAGACGAGGAAATGACAACATGAAACATCAGTTTGTAGGTTAACTAACTACCTAGGAGCAGGTCAACACAATAGATTAACCTCACAGGCCCATAAATATAACACTTGAATGGCGGTGATTCACATACTCAATCACCCGGAATCAGCGAAGTAGATAGATTAAACAAAACACTAAATCAAAATAGCTTGAGGCTAAACATAATGCAACCAAACAAATAAAACAAAAAAAGCAAATATCTACAAACACAACAGACAAAGCACAGTAACAAATATCTACAAACACAGCAAACAAAGCATAACAACAAATATCTACAAACACAGCAAACAAAGCATAACAACAAATATCTACAAACACAGCAAACAAAGCATAACAACAAAGCAGCAGCATCAGAGAATGTCGCGCCGCAGGCCAAATCAGCTGAGACGTTTCCTAATACCCCCGATTATTCTGCGGGGAATGTTGCCCCGTCGTATCAAGCAGCAAGAGTTTTCCTAAAACCCCCGAATGTTCTGCAGGGAATGTTGCCCCGCCGGATCAAGCAGCAAGAGGTTTCCTAACACCCCAATTGTTCTTCCTACAAATGTAAACAAAGAATTTGTTTACAACGCAACACAAAATTACACCTAAATAGCGATAGTTCAGCATACCTTATGCTGTAGCTCCAGATGTAGGTACAAATCGCACACTCACGCGAATATCAGAAAAAGGCATCAATACGCCAACAAAACTCAGTAGCGAAAGATTAAGATTGAAAGGAGAATGTTGAGGGGTGATCACTGAGGGAATGACAGCTGCCAGCAGCTAGAAACGGTCCATACCGAAGCTAAATCGACACAGTAAACAAACCGGTTACCTCAAAGCATATTAGAGTTAGCTAGTTAGCCAAACAAACATACCTCCAAAGCAGAAGGGATAAACACCAGAGTGGGCGGTCCTCAGGCAGTGACGAACCAGCAGTGCTCTGACACACAAGCAGTGCCCTACAATCCCATTTTATAGTATCCCTAAAGGCCTATAATTGCACAACCATGATTGGAGGTGTGGTACAATAATTACAAAAAAATAACCTGTACAATGCTCACCGCTTGTCCTACTACATCTTGATAAAACCAAAGTGTTTCATATAAACATTGAATCCTTAAAATAATCAAGGTAATTTAAATATTCTTCTCAGTGGTTCTTGAAAACAAGAGAGACATATGACTGATAAGAATTATAACAAAAATTAAAAGAATATTATCAGACATCAGACACATCAGATAATGGTTTTCATGTATATTTCTGTCTCTTCAATTCGTTTGCCTTCAAACCAAAAAACTCATAAACAGCCTCCATCCCACTTTATCTATTCCAGAGTCACATTTCAGTCTCCAGGGTCATAGAGACTTTGAGGGTCTCCGAGGAGTTAAATACCCAAATAGAGACACTATACTCCATGGTTACTGTCATTTTGATGTGAAGTGGTTCCCGAGTCTCAGACCTTGCCCCCGACTACAGAGGTCATTCCCAAGTCTCTATCTACACCCACGACCCCAGAGGTCATTCCTGAGGCTCAGTACATGCCCATGACCGCAGAGGTCACTCCCGAGACTCTGCTTGTGTATACAGCCACAGAGATCATTCCAAATACTCTGCTCATGTTCATGACCACTGAGGTATTTTCCCAGTCATCCAGGACTCTTAGTTTCGAGCCTCCCATGGCTCCACCTTCCACAACTTTGCCACATCACAGCCACGCCAGAGTAATCTCCAGGCCATGTCACAGCCACGCCAGAGTCAGCTTTCAGGCCATGTCACAGCCATGCCAGAGTCAGCTTCAGGCCATGTCACAGCCACGCCAGCCATTTTCCCTGATGGTAAACCCGTGTCTTCCTTTGGGCAGAGTTGTGCTCTGCCACCAGTCGCTGCTCTTTTAGAGATCCTGCCTTCCAGGTAGGACCTAACCGTGGGGACTTTATTTTATGTGTGGTACTTCATGTACATGTGATGTATTCCCCACATGTTATCATCCCCTTTGGCCAGGATGTGGTCTCTGCGGTGTTTTTTCTCTGTGGGGAAAAAGAACACATTCCCCGGCATGAATATATATTGGTCCCAGCTGTGAATTTTTCATTTTCAAAGAGGAAAAGAGAGAAAAGTTGAAAACGGCTGATATGATCTATTCCCATTGTAAGTACATCTGTTCGGGGGTATGAGGGACTATGTGATTTATCTGGGGCATTGGGAAGGTTACGACGGGGCTGTGTGCACTTGTTACTAGGCATGTGGTAGTTTGCCTGCATCTGTACTGGTGATCCGCATTCAGCTGGTTGTGGCATTTTGTATAGGGAACCCTAGTGTTGCTATATCGACACAATGTCAAGTGAGTGACAGATAGGGAATGTCTTGGTTACTTTCATAACCTCCGTTCCATGATGGTGGGAATGAGACTTAGTGTTCCTCCTGCCACAACACCGAACTACCCGCTGAAATGACCGGGACACTGTCTCGGCTCCTCAGCACAAACCTGAATGAGTGGATACAAGCCGTCTCCTTTTATACCCGTATGTCCGGGGGAGTGGCATGCAAATTCCACTCGCCAATTCTCATTGCCTTTTCTCAGGGTTTTTGGGGCTCCCATGTTCGACCACTAATATCATTATATCGACACAACGTCTCGTTTACTCCATCAGGAAACAGAGGTTACAACAGTAACCAAGATGTTTTGAAGCACTTTGCAGATGCACCTGGCCAAGTTAACCTAGTTCTCCCATACATTTTCAATTTGTAATTCTTAGTAGGAAAACAATTTCACTATACTAAACCTAGGGTTGTCACGATAACATAATCTTATTTTACGATACTATACCAACTTAAGTATCATGATACCAAGCAGTAGCATGATACCACACAATAGTGAGTTAATTCGTAACCCAGTTTGTCATAGTGATTCTTAAAAACTAGCCATTCCACTTATTGTTCCTGAAGTAGTGAAAATAACTGATGGATGAACTGGGAGATGGCTCAAATGGACTAACTTGTTACCTAACACATTCCTAGTTTGATTAGTTTGAAGAAAAAAAAAACTTTGCTGCATCAAAAAGCCAGTTCAAACAGCAACGGCTTTAAACTTTTATTCCACTAATCTGTGATTATTTGAATGTTGGTAACATATAAATAAAGATATTGTAACGTTGAAAAGACTACTTTTTCATTATTACAACCGCTTCAGCTCCTCTCTCCTGGTAATGGCAGAGCGAATGCAGATTACACACACACTGGTTAGATTGCATGGCTCAGGTATGTGATCTATCTGTGACCAAATGGATCTGGGCTGCGTTTGTATTTGGGAAAAATTTAATGAGTGCAACGTTCTAGATTTGTGTGTGATTAAAGCATGGGAAAACCACACATTGAAAAATAATCAGTACCATATAAGGGGCAAATTCTAAACAGCATTCTGCGCTCTTAAAGTGCACTGCATGAAGGAAATGCCACTCGAAAAGACTACATTTTAATGTTATTGGAGACATTTTAGTTTTAGTAATTATATTTTTGAGTTAACAGTTAACAATTCCAGAGTGTAGACCAAAGCAAGAAATTAGAAATTAAGCTTGGCAAATGTACACAATACACTTAAAGCAAAACAAAATATTTGCAAAATGTACTTAGACTTAGCAGACTTGTGCATAATAACAATAACATAATGGTTTGAGATGCAATAAAGTCACAAAGAACCCCAAAAAAAGCAAAAAGGTATAAAAGTTAAAAATGAAATCTTGTTAAACTGTTAAGAATTCTGGCAAATTCAACCAATCCCCGCATTATTTGCAGTAACTTGACATTTTTTATAATTTCCGCAAATGTTCTGCAAAAAAACGTAAATCTTAGGGAATCCTATCGCTTTCCTTCATGTTTGACAGAGGCAAAACAAATGCTCGAAAAATCCTTAAGCAGTCGTAACATATCCAAAATTGCAGCTGCGGTTTGTATAATCTCCATAGTAACAGTGTAAGTGTCTCCCTTGTCTCCTTCACGTTGTGCGTTCACTATCAAAATCCTTGTCTAAACTTTTGCGGGATCACAGACAGCACACTTACATCATAACTAGTGTTTAATCTCCGCCCTGCATGCTGTGAATGAGACACAAAAACCGGGTTTATACTTAGTATACCTAACATTCACTTAAAATCCCCATTAGTTGTGTAGAAAAATGTGATTCAAATTTGAATTGCTTAATACAATTGGCTATGAATCTAAAAATGGCAAATTATGTTGAACACTTTGCTGAAATAAATGTTAAAAAATGTTTTTTACTAATCACATACAGTACTGTGCAAAAGCCTTTGGCATATAAGATGTTTCACAAAATAATTTGTATTAAGATGTTTATTTATATCTTCAGCTTTAGTGTGTCAATAGGAAATATAAATGTTAGACTCACAAACAATACTTTTGCAATAGAAAAGATTAGAATAGAAGAACAAGAAGCCCTGCAACAGATGTCGTGGCCCCCACAAAGTCCCCCCACTGAACATCGTGTCAGTCCGAGATTACAAAAAGAGACAGAAGCAATTGAGACAGCCAAAATAGATCGAAGAACTCAGCGTGTCTGGAGCCCAATAACATAAGGCAGCGATCGTGACCATCAGAAGCAGAGAAATAATGACCACAACCAGGAACTGCACATAACCGGAAAGGCATCTTTAAAAATATGATTTCTGTCAGTGCCCTTTCTTTTAGGGAATATATGCTATTTTAGGGAGAAATATACTCTTTTTGCGCTCAACACGCGCCGTCGAAGCACCCAGGGGCGTTCTCTGCACTTATCTGTGTGAGAGGGGGAGAAACTGCTGTGATGCGCCATGAATTCCAACAGCCGTGGAGATCGCTTGCTTTCTACAGAGGCGAATGGCAGTGGAATACATCAACACCGCTCAGCTCTGAAGAAAAATCAGAAATAGTGGTTGCGAGCCAGCTGCTTTCATACCTGTATGTCCATGGGAGTAGAATGCAAATTCCACTTGCCAATTCCTATTAGTATTTTCTCAAAGATCAGAGGTGTTTGGGGCTCCCAATGGTGACCTCTAATGTCACTACATCGACACAACTTCGAGTAAGTGACAGATAGGGAACTTAATTTTTGGCATGCAGTTCCCTATTCAACCACTATGGGTAAAACGAAAGGTTGTGAAAGTTACGCACTGTCCTCCTCTATTGAATGGCATTGGTTTTATGTCTCTATTTCCTTTAACATAAAAAAACTATTACAAAAAGAAGGTTTATATTGGGCATGCAGATCACACACCAAGCTATTACAACAATTTTTATAAAAACTGCCTTTGCACTCTCTCCACGGTCCCATAATTACCGCTGCGACAGGAGGACCTCTTCCCAGGGTAACTCACATTGCGACGGCTTTTGCAGTTGAATGCTCATAATATCAAGTGAAAATAATGAAAAACAAGCTTGAAGAATATTATCAGGTTTCCATGTTTTACAGTAATACTATTTTGAAAGTGTCCTCTAAGCCATTTAAGAGTTAGCGCCATTCATCGCCACAGTAGGACCTGAAAATATTTCTAAAAATATTTGTATACTTGTTTTTAAATAAAGACTTCCTACCAGCTATAATTCGTATCCGAGTCGTCTTCATATGTCTTTCAGTATCAGCTAATCTCATGTGCATTACATGCCACAATGCCACCTGCAGGTATTCACCTAAACAGCCCAATAGTGTCTGACTCTGCGGCCCAGAAGATGAGCATCTCAAACACACAAACAGGTCAGATTTTTCCGCCATGTGATTGATTACGAAAATGAAAATGTATTTTTTATAATTTTTATTTTATTTCAGTTAGTTTTTTTTTAATAACGGCTGTTAGTTTAGTTTAATTTTATTTTTTCATTTATTTTAAAATATTTATTTTATTTCAGTTTACGAAAATGTTTTTTAATCAATAGTTTTCTCTTTCATTTCAGTTTTAGTTTACGAAAATAACCTATGTTAAAATTTATATGTATATAGAAATGCTGCCAGTCAATTAAAATACGCAATAGCAATGAATCGCATTAATTTTTTATGTTAATCACAGATTTTGAAAGTGCTACAAGTGTGACTATATGTACAGTATACTTATAGTATGCTATATACAGTATATTTTTCCTATATCCTTTTTTTGTCAAAATGCATTTACTCCCTTTTAAGTAAATAAAATAAAACAATATGCAACCAAAATGCTCCACAAAAAAATAATTTAAATGGGAGGTTAGCTAATTTAAAGAACTACTTTATGTTCTTGAATATAAGTTATGTTTTTTATTTCATCATCTGAAAGGTCCTGTGACTTCTAGTCTGAAGCTACTTATTTACATAATTTATATGTAACTAATGTCATAACAATATTGTTCTAACAAACTCTAGACCACTACTCCTCACATGCCCACAAAATTATGTTTCATCACATCATCAACTCCAATAGGGGGCGTCAATTCCACTCACGGATAAGGTTAAGGAAAGGATTAGGTTTGGGGCAACCTATATCTTGAATGGCGATTTGTAGCTCAAAGCCGTTTTTGGATAAGTGCCTGCAGCTATACCCTTCTTGGCTGAAGGGAAGTCAGGTGGCTGCTGCCAGGTCCTAGTACCTGCACATTCAGCCTCTGTCAGTGACTCTTATAATAAGATGTAATACATTTTTTCTGAAAAACAAATTTTTGACCAGGTGCAACTTTATTTTCAAAAAATACTATAGACCCAATAGGTTGTGTATTCATTGCAATGTGAATTAAATCTCTTAAAAGCTCATCCTCCACAACAGGGGTCGGCAACCTTTTAGATATGAAGCCCTTTTTAAGTTTTCTTGTTAACCCTTGTGCACTGTTCGTTTTATACTCACATTTTTATTGTTCAAACAATAAAAATATCTTCTTTTTATGTTTATGAAAGAAATGTAATAACACTAACTGGTTATCATCTGTTTAATCAGGGAAGGTTAACAACAGTTATGGATGGTCTTAACAATTTAATATTCCTTTTCTTCTTATTCATTTTATTCATCTTAACTGATTTGTTTTTTAATCTATCTTGTATTTTCTTAAAAAGTATATGTAAAGCACTTTGAATTGCCATTGTGTATGCAATGTGCTATATAAATAAACTTGCCTTGCCTAACTTCAGCTTCAAAGTAATAACATTAAAGTTGTGCATTTTGGGGGGGATTTTAAGCTAATTAGATCTTATCTATTTTTTAATTTCTCAAATACAATGTTAATTTGCATAAGCAAATTTATGTAAGTTTTACTACAGTAAAAACCTACACTTTTTTGAAAAGTTTAAACATCAGGAAAATATGAGAATACTGCCATCAGATGTAAAAAAAAAGAAAAAAAAAAAAGAAAAAGAACAATTACATGACTTAAATCATGCCATGGCAAAAATAACCAGTAGATCACTGCAGAGATCCACTAATTAATTCCTGGTTGTAAGATGACATGATGCTCAAGTTGGCGCCGAGTATGGCTGCTGCGTCGCGGGCTCCGTCAAAACACTGCAGTTTATTGTTTGTTTTGTTTACGGTTTTGTGTTTTTTTTGTCTTGGATGTTGTCTGCCTTATTGTGTACGACAGACAAACGCTTTTGGACATTGGTTCGGCAATCACACACCGAAGACCGGACTTCAAATTCCTCAATGCCGACCCGCGGTTTACAAACACGCCAGTGGAGCCCTTTGTCTGGGCTGCCCGGCCGCGGAAACGCAGAAGGAAAAGAGGAAAAAGAGCCAGCGTTCTCATCAGAGTAAGACGTCGCGGAAATCGCCCCCCGCTACCCAGTATACTACTGGCAAATGTTCAGTCTCTAGACAACAAGCTCTGCGAGCTGAGAGCGCGGATCTCTTTCCAATGAGAGACGAGAGATTGCTGTGTTATCTGTCTTACGGAAACCTGGATGTCCGCGGAGATTCCAGACTCGGCCATCGAACCCATGGGTTTCTCCGTGCACCGAGTGGACAGAGCGAAAGACCTCTCAGGTAAAAGCAGAGGTGGTGGTGTATGTTTTTTGATCAACAAATCATGGTGTGATCAGAGGAATGTACATTTTATCAGGTCTTTCTGCTCTCCTGATCTGGAATTTCTCATGCTTCTGTGTCGACAATTCTGGCTACCGAGGGAATTCTCAGCGGTCATTATCACTGCTGTGTACATCCCCCCACAAGCCGACACAGACTGGGCACTCAGGGAACTGTATGGGAGTATAAGTCAGCAGGAAACCGCGCACCCTGAGGCCGCGTTCATTGTTGCCGGGGACTTCAACAAAGCCAACTTTAAAACAATAGCACCAAAATACCACCAACATATCAGCTTCAACACACAAGGGGACCGGGTTTTGGATCATTGCAATTCTCCTTTCCAGGATGGCTACAAATCCCTCCCCCGCCCACCATTTGGCAAATCCGACCACTCTTCCATTCTGCTTCTGCCCGCTTACAGGCAGAAACTGAAACGAGAAGCACCCGCCCTCAGAACGATCCAGTGCTGGTCGGACCAATCAGACTCTATGCTACAGGACTGTTTTGATCACACGGACTGGGAGATGTTCCGGTCTGCCTCCGATGACGACATCGAGGTTTACGCTGATAGCGTAACGTGTTTCATCAGAAAGTGCGTAGAGGACGTTGTTCCGACAAAAAATATATAGATCTACCCCAACCAGAAACCCTGGGTTAACGGCGATGTTCGCGCGGCACTTACTGCGTGGACCACCGCTTTTAATTCCGGGAACGCGGAGGAGCGTAAACAAGCCAGTTATGCCCTCCGTAACTCCATCAGTGCAGCCAAACGCCAGTACAGGCACAAAATTGAAGGACAGTTCAACACCACTGACTCTAGAAGTATGTGGCAGGGAATTATCACGGACTATAAACGGAATAAAAACTCCGCCATGAACACCGTTGCCTCTCTCCCGGACGAGCTTAATACATTTTATGCTCGTTTCGAGGACAACAACAACACCGCCCTCGCGGAGAGAGCACTCGCGGCCGATACTACAGAGGTTGGTTCACTCTCCGTCTCTGTTGGGGATGTAACCCGATCCTTTCGACGGGTGAATATCCGCAAAGCCGCGGGTCCAGACGGCATTCCGGGCCGCGTCATCAGAGCGTGCGCGAACCAACTGGCTGGTGTTTTTACGGACATTTTCAACCTGTCCCTCTCCCTGTCTGTAGTCCCCACATGCTTCAAAACATCAACCATTGTGCCTGTACCGAAGCAATCAAAAATCACTTGCTTAAATGACTGGCGTCCTGTTGCCCTCACCCCCATCATCAGCAAATGCTTTGAGAGGCTGATCAGAGATTACATCTGCTCTGTTCTGCCCACCTCTTTGGACCCATTGCATTTTGCCTACCGCAACAACCGCTCCACTGATGATGCCATTGCATCTACAATACACACTGCTCTCTCCCATCTGGAAAAAAGGAACACATATGTGAGAATGCTGTTTGTAGACTACAGCTCAGCATTTAACACCATAGTGCCCTCCAAGCTTGATGTGAAACTCCGGGCTCTGGGCTTAAAAAGCTCGCTGTGCAGCTGGATCCTGGATTTCCTGTCAGGCAGACGTCAGGTGGTTAGAATGGGCAGCAACATCTCCTCATCACTGACCCTCAACACTGGAGCCCCGCAGGGCTGTGTTCTCAGCCCACTCCTGTATTCCCTTTAAACACATGACTGTGTGGCGACACATAGCTCCAATGCCATCATTAAGTTTGCTGACGATACGACGGTGGTAGGTCTGATCACTGACAATGATGAAACAGCCTACAGAGAGGAGGTGCACACCCTGACGCGCTGGTGTCAGGAGCACAACCTCTCCCTCAACGTCAGTAAAACCAAGGAGCTTGTAGTGGACTTCAGGAAGAAAGACAGAGAACACAGCCCCATCACCATTAATGGAGCACCGGTAGAGAGAGTCAGCAGCTTCAAGTTCCTCGGTGTCCACATTACTGAGGAACTCACATGGTCCGTCCACACTGAGGCCATTGTGAAGAAGGCTCACCAGCGCCTCTTCTTCCTGAGACGGCTGAGGAAGTTTGGAATGAACCACCACATCCTCACACGGTTCTACACCAGTACTGTAGAGAGCATCCTGACTGGCTGCATCACCACCTGGTATGGCAATAGCACCGCCCACAACCGCAAAGACCTGCAAAGGGTGGTGCGAACTGCCAGAAACATCATCGGAGGTGAGCTTCCCTCTCTCCAGGATATATATAACAGATGGTGTGTGAAAAAAGCTTGGAGGATTATCAGAGACTCCAGCCACCCGAGTTATGGGCTGCTCTCACTGCTTCCATCAGGCAGGCGGTATTGCAGCATCAGGACCCGCACCACCCGACTACATGACAGCTTCTTCCCACAAGCAATAAGACTTTTGAACACATTATCTCTAACGATCAACAATCAGCACTGCACTTTATTAATCTTCATTCTGTCAAATATATTCTCGCTCCCAATTCAATTAGTGTATATATATATTTATATACCCTTATCTAGTGTATGTGTATTCTACATTGTGTGTATTGTGTACATTTGATATGTAAATTGTTATGTAAGTATGTGTACATTTGTTATGTAAATTGTGTTGTGTAAATATGTTGTTTATTGTAAAGTGGTTTATGTCTCGTCACTGTCATTACTGCTATGTTGCTCGGAACTGCACACAAGACTTTCACCTACTGTTGCACTTGTGTACACAGTAGTGTGACAATAAAGTGATTTGATTTGATCTGATTTTGACTGTGTGTGTGCATGCGTTCGTGCGGGCGTGTATGTGTGGGACGTGTTTTCACACACAGCTAGCCCAGGATGAATACCAGAAAATTTGTTCTGGCAACTGTTCTTGCACTGCACGGTTTTGTGCATTCACACTCCCCCAGCTTTCCCGTAATCTATGCTCCCATTCACATACATCCCAGGACAATCCTATAAAATCAAAAGTGACCTCAAGATATGACATGTCTAAGACCTGCATTGCACTGCATGCTGAAGCAAATATAGAAGCCTAAAGAAGAGCGATGTGGCTGCAGTCATCAATATGTGGGACACGTGGTTAAGTGTGTTGGAGAAACATTAGAGCGGATTCAAGACTAAATCCATCATCATATCATCACAACAGTGATTCTAGAAGAGACATAATGATGAGTTAACACCAGAGAACAAGACAAGATACCTAAAAAATCCTGACACGATTGAAGTGGAACACTGCTTATACTGGTTTTCATACCTGAATCAAACTTCCCGGGGGATATTGTGTTACCATTGGGTTTGGTGAATTTTTTAATAAGGTAAAGTTACTGTAAAATGTTTAGCTACACAGTACTGGTGTATAAACATCTCCATTAGCACTTTCTGAAAACTGCTTATGATTGAAGTTTTTATTGTTGTTACATTGCATATTACTGTATATTTGTGTTTAATAAAATACATTTCAGACCCATTATTATTAAATCCCCCTTTTTTTTTAATCTTTTTTTTTATTTTGTTTTATTTTATGTCTACTATTTTAACCTTCCCTTACAAAAATCTAAACTTGATGCAAATTTGACAATTTGCCACTCTTTATTTTTACAGGCAAATGAGCTTGTGATTCACCGCAAATGTTTGCCAGAGGTTTGCAGTATTTCACTGCTAGTGGTGAACCTCCTGCAAACCTTTGGCAACAATGGACAGTTTGCCACAAAGCTCATTTGCATGTGTAAATCATCAGTGACGATTTGCAATGAACTCGAGTTTTGTAAGGGATACCAAAGTTTAAGCCTACTTGCATTATCCGCTGAGGCTGTAAATTGTAATATGAAAATAAAGGACTTCAACTGAAATCGCATCACCCATTTCACAGGCTTCACCTTAAATTTGGGCTATTTTATGTGTTCAGTCATTTAACAATATAATTAATGTCTAGATAAAACACTTTAATAATCATACTAAAAGATATAAATAAATGTGTTGATGATGATAAACAAAGCAGTTTAATGTTGTAGATACCAATCAAATAAAACATTAAGGAGAAAATCGTAATTGTAAACTTCTGTTCTAAGAGTGTTGAACTGTATGACTGCAGCTCAACAGCTTGCAGCTGCAGTGCTCTTCTTTAAACTGCTAAAGGCTGCAATCTTAGTTTGGAAGAGTTACATACTTTGAATGAATCTATAAATCCGACAGCTCATTCAATGGAAACACCACACACATTGAGAATCATTCTTGTTGCACCATATTTTGATCGTCCTGGCTGTGGGGTATGGAGCATTGTCCTGCTGGAAAAATCAATCCTAAGAGTTGGGAACATTGTCAGATCAGAAAGAAGCAAGTTTTCTTCCAGGATAGCCTTGTATGTGGCCCGATTCATCCGTCCTTCACAAAGACGAATCTGCCCGATTCCACCCTTGTGGAAGCACCCCCAGATCTGAATTTTTTCCAGAGCTGTTGCTGATACAAATGGGTCTGATCAAACTGTAAAAGTTATTTCCGCATTCTGGTATTTGGGGGCAGAGACATTCAAGCCATACCGTGTTTTCATTTTTGTGAAAATGTATTAAAAAGTAATATATATTTCTCATTGCATTAACACAACACAACATTTCCCCCTTACTTGAAGGAATTAATCTTTTGTAAACCTAGTAAAACAAAGCATTTTTTTTGAGACAGCATATAGTAGAAATAACATGTGTCGCATAACTTGGTAACAGAAAGTAACAATATGAATCCACAAAATGGATAACAGAATAACCATAATTGGCTCCTATACCCCATAATATTTTTTTTAGTCCAAACCTGTATGCAAAACAAGCATTAATCACTAAGTATTAAGTAACCAGTACAAAATGAACTGAAAATGAAATTTTGCATTTGATAATTCACGTTGCATTAAATTCTGCTTTTAGTTTCTTCAACTCAGTCCTCAGAACAGTATGAAATTATTTCCTCACACAACAGTATCAGTTATGACAGTACTCTCAGTCCATAAGTCCTGTTTCTTTCTCTTATCTTGTCAACCACCGTGGTGGATGCTGGTTTCTCAGATTCCGTCTTGGACCTGGTTCCTGTGCATTATGAAGCATATTTTCAGGTAATATAAACCCATCAAACACACTCTCATTGTCCTTAATAGTGTCCTTTGGAAAGCATGTCAGTTTCTGCTTTTTACTAAGCAGATACGGTTTTGTAAATCTGGAGGATCCTTTATTTACATGCTCAGATCTTCGGACACGTACAGTGTCATTCACTTGAAACATGGCCACTTTTGCCCCAGTCTTTCTGTTTGTGTACTCCTCGCTCTTCTGTTGTTTGTATCTCACAGTCTCTTTCACTTGTTTGTGTGATATTGTTTTGTGTTTGACAGGAAGGACATTCAGCTTTGTGTGTATCTTCCTGTTCCTTAGAAGCTCAAATGGAGTAACTCCTTTTGTTGCATGTGGCGTAGCACGATAGTTCTGTAAGAACTCTGTTACTGCTTGTTTCCATGGTCTGCACATTCTTTCAGCAGTCTGTATGCACACTTTCAGTACCCTGTTGAACCTCTCAATGGCTCCATTTGCTCTCGGATAGTAAACACTGGAGCGCAGCTGCTTTATCTCTCTCTCTCTCTCTCTCAGAAAACTGGAGAATGCCTGGGAGGTAAACTGACACCCATTATCAGAGACCAGATATGCAGGTTTTCCTTAACAACTGAAAAGTGTAGCTAAAAACGAATAATCACCTCTGTAGTGACAGTGGAGGCAAATGCCACTTCTGGCCACTTACTGTAGTAATCTGTAAGGGTTATGGCATAACGGCAGTCCCAAGTAGTGCACTCAAAAGGACCTGTTATATCAATGGCCATTTTTTCCCATGGTCGATCTGGCAGTTCCACTGGTGTAAGTGGTGCAGGCGCAGTCTTTGCAGTTTTGTCATTGTATTGACATGACTCACATGAAGCTATCAAAGTTTGTACATATGTATTGTATTGTACATATAGCTCACGCAGTCTCTGCTTAGTATGCACTATTCCCTGGTTCCCCTCATGTGCTAAGTCCACCACTCTAGAACACAGTGAAGTGGGAACTACCAAACGATCAGTGCCTCTCATGACAAATGAGTTATCTATAGCCAGTTCATCTCGTACATTGAAATACGGAGAAAGGTCAGTTGCCACATCCTTTATGCATCTTGGCCAACCTTTCTGTATCTGAAGTCTTAGTTGTGTTAATTTTGGACATGTCTCACAGGCGGCAGTAAATGCTGGCAAAGACATGGCATGTAAGGAATTAATAAAAACAGTAGCTACCATGAACAACAAAAGGAACAGTAGTTCCTTATCAACATCGCCTGTGGTTGGGAGTGAAAGCCTAGACAAGCAATCGGCTGTCACATTTTGTTTCCCAGGACGGCAAGCAACATCATATGAAAAACATAGCAGTCGCGCTGACCATCTCACGATTCGCAGTCCTGCCTGTCCAGCAGAGATGTGAGCACTTGGTGGTCTGTTCGCAGCATGTGATGTCCCCACAGATAGGTTATCCACTTTTCTACTGCCCAAACGCATGCAAGTGCTTCACGTTCAACTGTAGAATACTTTATTTCAGCCGGAAAAAGTGTCCTGGATGTAAAAGCTATGATCCTCTCAGTGTTGTCTGGGTGAAGTTGGGTAAGCACATCCCCCAGTCCATAGTCAGAAGCATCAGTAGTCACGTGCATAGGCATCTCAGGGTCATATAGTGCTAAAGCAGGGCTCTCAGCTATCAGTCTCTTAATCTCAGAAAAACTGGACTCAGCCTCCCCGGTCAATTTAAACTTCAAATCTGTAGATTCCCGGAGTGTGGCACATAACTTTCAACAACAGTAAAGAAATCGGGAATTAACTTACTGTACCATGATGCAAGGCCCAGGAAGGATTGCAGGGAGGAGGTGTTATGTGGGGCATGTGCGTTGGCCACTGCACTGACCCAATCTTGGTCAGGGTGAAGTCCATTTTTGGAGATTGTGTGGCCCAGGAAGTGCAGAGAGGTCTGATTGAACTTACACATTTGCATGTTCAGTTTGAGTCCCACATTATTCAGTGCATGTAGTACCCTCCATAAATTAGCATCATGATCCTGCTGGGTAGTACCATAGCATATTACATGATAAAGGTAGGCCTGTACCCCTTGGAGGCCTGCCGATATGATCAACATAATTTTTTGAAAGGCTGATGGGGCCGAAGCAAGCCCAAATGGAACTCGGCAGAAACAGAAAAGACCATCGTGAGTAATAAAAGCAGTTAAGTCACGGCTGTCTGGATGTAGAAGCATCTGATGATATGCAGAGGCTAGGTCAATAGTAGAAAAAAACTGTAGCTCCTCGCAGTTCAGTGAACAGCTCTTCCATGTGCGGTAAAGGATGACAGTCACTGACAATTGACTTGTTTGGCTCCCTGAGGTCAACACACATGCAAAGTTTTCCTCCCTCCTTTCTCTGGGTCACAACTATGGGGAGACACATGGTGATGCATCAATGCATTCTATGACTCCCTTTTCCTGTAAGTCTTTGAGCTCATCGGTCAAAGTCTGCCTCACAGTGAAGGGAAGCCTTCTCAGCTTCTGCTGTACTGGCACAGCATCTGGTTTGTGTTGTATTTTGTGCACAAATCCTTTTGCACATCCTGAATCTCTGGGACAGCCTGTGGTATTGTGTTTGGTACTGTAGATGCCCTCTGCACAGTAGGAAGGTCATTAGTGTTTGTGACAGTAATTACTTTGTTACCCTCAATACGCATATGCAGTGCAGCAATTAAATCTAGACCTAGTAGAGCCGTGCCTGAATTGGCCACAACAAATGAGCCTGCTGAAAAATGTCCATCATGAGTTACTGTAGCATGCATACATGTTCTATCTTGTGTATGTGAGTAGGTTCATTGTGGGCTCAGCAAGGTCACTTGTAGGAAAGAGGTTCTGGTAAGTGTTCTCTGGAACTTAATAATAGAAACGGATGAACCTGTATCTGCTATAAGCTCCACATTATGAGAATGTCCTTTTGCATTAATTTGTACAGTACAGAGGATTTTATCTTGCACAGCAGCATCCGTCATGTAAAGCGCAGTCAGTTCAGTTATCTGAACCTCACATGCCTCCTTTTGACCAGAACAACAAAGTTTGGAAAAATGCCCCACTTTTCTGCATGAGTTGCATGTAACTTTAGCTGCTGGGCATGAAGGCTTATTAGCAAGGTGGTTATTAGATCCGCATCAATAGCAAGAGTGACGATGGCAGGTGTAGTTGTTGTACCTGCCTTTCTCTTTTCTCACTGGCGATTCTTCCTCGGCTGTTTGTGTATTGCTCTCACTGATGCAGCAGCAATAGTAGCATCAGAGAGGACAATAGCATTCCGTAATCCATCCTCGATTTGCAGAGACTGTGTAGAAGCTTTAGCCAGGGTCAGATCAGATTCCAGCAGAAGTCTGTCCCATATTCGTGTATTGGCAACACGCTCTATGAGTTCATCACCAAATTCACATACTGCAGCTAGCTCACGTAGCGAAGCTAGAAACTGCGAAATCGTCTCATGGCCATCCTCGTCGCCAAAAATGTGGTATACTACACTTGTAAAAAGGAAATAAAGTATTTGTCAGAGAAACATGCAACTGTCTTCTTTCAGCTTTTATTCTTCTTCATCCTTGTAGTCAAAGTCGCAATCCTTTTCCAACATGCCCTCAAGGTGTTTCTCATTGTATTAATACAACACAACAAACACCAAGCCAGAGTTCCCCATAATGGCCTCCAAGCCAGAGTTCCGCATCATGGCCACCAAGCCAGAGTTCCCTGTCATGGCCGCCAAGCCAGAGTTCTCCTTCATGGCTGCCAAGCCAGAGTTCTCCATCATGGCTGCCAACCCAGAGTTCCCCGTAATGGCGGCCAAGCCTCATTCATCCAAGAGGCAGCGTTGCAAGCCTCGTCCATCCCAGATCCATCTCCAACCCTAGAGGAATTTTTTGGGGGCCACTATGGCTCCAGTGGTCTCTGAGCTCTCTTCAATGGAGACCACTTTCTCCCCAGCCTCGGTGGTCCTGGAGACTTCCTTTATCGTGCCTCCCATGGCCCTGCCCCTTGAATCTCCCACGACTCCGCTTTTTGATTCTTCCACAGCTGTGCGCATGGCCATCTGGAAGCAGAAGAGTAGAAGGGCTCATTCTCCCCAGTCGCTGCCAGTGTTCATGGCCATGGAGGCCGTTCCCCTATCGCTGCCTGTGCTCACAACCACAGAGGTTGTTCCCTATTTCTGCTTGTGCTCATGACTATGGAGGTCGTTCCCTATTGCTGCCTGTGCTCATGACCATGGAGACAATTGTCTTGTTATCAGTTTTGTATTTTCATTTGTTGTCTTGTTCACTTGTTTCTCATGTTCTCTAGTCCTTGGTCGAGTATTGTTGATTTAATGTTGTCAAGTCATTTATGTTTATTTTGTTTTGGATATATTGCACTTTCTAATATAAAACTGCACTTGGGTTCGACATTGGGATAGTAAAAATGAAGATTAAGTAGAAAATCAATAGTTTTGCCCAGCTCTAGATTCGAACACGTGAGAGAGGTCCACCATCTCCGTTAGAAAAACTATGAATCCAGCAGGATCAGTTTGTCTCTTTCGTGCCTCATAGAAGCATCTCTGACTGCATTGAATATGTCATGATATATCAAGATACATGGATATAAGTATTGCAATATATCAATATTTGATTTCTATGGTTTCTATGTAAAAAAACTATTTTCATTTTTTAAATGATTAACAGTAGTCTGTGTGCTGATGTGTTCTGCATTTTTGACACAGGTCCACATGTAAACGCAACTGCTCACACTGCTCTATCCATTAAGCGGTCATGTGGGTAGTCCGTTTCATTATGCTTTAGGAGCAGGCAAAATTTGCTCCAAAAAATATAGCGGAAGGCTCATTAATATTCTAGAGGAAAGCACAGGGACAATGGTGTGGGGATCTTTTCTGAGGCAAACATGTGTGACATGACTTTACGTTTGCCTCTGCAAAGCTCATATGTGAACTTCATGGAGAACATGGAGTCATGGATTCTCTAGTCACCTACTTTTGGTTTTGTGTGAATTATAATTACCAATAATTTAATTTATTTAACAGATTTTCATTTATGTTTTTATTTTAATATTCTCTGGGCCCTGAAAAGTTTTTCTCAATGCTTGAAGACACAAAAACATCTGCTGAGAGTGTAGAAGTATATATGATAAAGAGATAGTTCACCAGAAAATGAAAATTCACTCATAATTTACTCACCCTCATGCTATCCCAGATGAGTGACTTTCAGACACATGCATAACTCCCCAAAAATGCCTACATGAATTTAAAACAAAAATTAACAAAAATGATTACAATTAGTCACTTTGATATTTTAGTTGTAAGACAAGAGTAAGATGTTGGGCTGTAGACTATTTAGAATTGAAACAGAATTGGTCACAGTGTCTGAGATGCATAGTGTATTGTAGAAATATAAAGTAGCTCTATGTACAGTTATACAATAAAAATGTTTCTCTGTTGTCACTATCGTTTATGAGAATGCCTTGAGCATTTAAAGATATTAATGGAGGGCTTCTAGTCACAGGTCCAGCATAATAAATGGACAAAAATATTTCTCCACATAACATTAATGTAATAACTTTACAACTGTTTGATCATGAGCTAACATGTAGTGTTGAACACAAATACGTCAAATCTATGTGCATAACTGCATGTATATTAATTAACCTCTATTTTTAGTTAAGATTTAAGATAAAAGTTTATTTTATGTACATTATTTACGAGTACCAAACGTCATATATCAAAGAAAAATAATAATTTACCATTATTGTGAGCTGAAAATGAGGATCCACTCTGCCAGTGTCATTCAGTCACTGTCTGTAAATTTATTCAGAAAACAGCATGTGATGCATTCAGAACTGTTTTGACTTTTCTGATGTAAAAAATCTGTGTTAGGTCATTTATGAAAACTGGGACAGATAATGGACAATGTCGCATTATGTCACTGCAAACGTTTGGGGATAAAATGCTGTTTTAAGTTTCTAGTAGTCTAGTTTTTATGAAACACAAGGGGACCCCTAAGTTAAATGTTTTTTGGGCTTATGGGTGGTCCAGGACCTGGCAACTCACTTTTCAAGTCGAACAGTGGTGTTTGTTCACTTAGACTCTGACTGTCGCTCGTGCATGATGAATATACTTAAAAACTGTATTTACACTTTTTAAGAGTCCTTAATGGATTTGGACAAAAATGTAATAGTGATTACAAAAAGATTGCAATTTGTGAAACTAATAGTTATTCCTTTTTACCTGAAATTAATGATCTTTTATTTAAGGAAATACTGTTCTTGAAAGGTTGTTCAACTTGAGTCCTGTTAAAAAGAATCAAAATAAAAAAAGAAAAAAGTTTAAACACAAAGGGGGAAAATCAAACAAACTCAAAACTCAATAATATTTACTCATATTGCTTTGCACAACCCTCTCTGTCAAATAGGTCCACCAAGTTTCGTTCCAAACTTTCATTGTTAACCTTGTGTAATTTTATTGGCTGATGGCAGCCATATTTTTCAACATACTTGAATATCCACAATGATGGAAGCTGAGATAATGTATGCAAATTTTGAAGTCAATAGGATTAACAGTTTCATAGCTACATCCAATTTCATGTTTTTTTGGTATTTTAGCGCCACCAAATTTTCTGGGCCACTAAATATTGAAATCTTACATATGCATGCCACATTTGGTGAAGAAATCTAATTTCCTTCAAGAGTTATAGCCATTTAAGTAAAATTGGCCACTCCTCCTTCCAATGTTTTCGCATACCGTAGCTAGCTCGAGTCGTTTGTCAATGGTTTGGTCCCAATCGGATGAAAAACCTAGGACTAGTTCGAAAAAAACTAGGTTTTATGAAAAATCCTAGATGCCCGAATTTTTTTGAGCCAAGGATTCCAATGGTATGAGTCTACGACAAACAGTCTAGGATTTATGAGCAGTTTCGTGTTTTTGACCGCTGTAGTGCCCCCTATTGACCGATTTGGCCGAGTCCGTGTTTCTGAGTAGCGAGCAATACTACTACCATCTGACCAAGTTTCAAGTCTCTAGGCCTTACGACCCGCTCTGCCCAATCAATTTTATAGTGGAATAATAATAATAATAAAAATTGTAACAATTACAATAGGGTTTAAGCACTAAGCGCTTGAACCCCTAATTAAAATCTTAACAATTACAATAGGGTTTCAGCGCTAAGAAGAAGCTGTTACACAGTCTGGCCGTGAGGGCCCAAATACTTCGGTACCTCTTGCCAGATGGCATGAGGGTGAAGAGTTTGTGTGAGGGGTGTGTGCGGTCATCCACAATGCTGGTGGCTTTGCAGATGCAGCGTTTTATGTAAATGTCTTTGATGGAGAGAAGAGAGACCCCGGTGATCTTCTCAGCTGTTCTCACTATCCTCTGCAGGGCTTTGCAGTCCTAAACGGTGCAGGTCCCAAACCAGGCAGTGATGCAACTGCTCAGGATGCTCTCAATAGTCCCTCTATAGAATGTAGTGAGGATGGGGGGTGGGAGATGTGCTTTCCTCAGCCTTCGAAGAAAGTAGAGACGCTGCTGGGCTTTCTTGGTAATAGAGCTGGTGTTGAGGGACCAGGTAAGGTGAACACCAAGGAATTTTGTGCTCTTGATGATCTCCACAGAGGAGCTGTCAATGTTCAGCGGAGAGCGGTCACTCTGTGCTCAACAACCAACATGAAGTCAACAACCATCTCTTTTGTTTTGTCCACATTCAGAGACATGTTGTTGGCATTACACCAGTCCGTTAGCCGCTGCACCTCCTCTCTGTATGCTGTTTCGTCGTTCTTGCAGATGAGACCCACCACGGTCATGTCATCGGCAAACTTAACAATTTGGTTTGAGCTGTGCATTGCTGCACAGTCGTGAGTCAGCAGAGTGAACAGCAGTGGACTGAGCACACAGCCCTGGGGGGCCCCAGTACTCAGTGTGGTGATGGAGATGCTGTTACCGATCCGGACTGACTGAGGTCTCACAGTCAGGAAGTCCAGGATCCAGTTGCAGAGGGAGGTGTCTAGGCCCAGCAGGTTCAGCTTTCCAATCAGGTGCTGAGGAATGATTGTGTTGAATGCTGAGCTGAAGTCTATGAACAGCATTCAAACATATGAGTCCTTTTAATCTAGGTGGGTGAGGGCCAGATGGAGGGTTGTGACGATGGCGTGGTCTGTTGAACATTTGTGACGATACGCGAACTGCAGTGGGTCTAGTGAGGGGGCAGCTGGTACTTAATGTGCCTCATGACCAGCCTCTCGAAGCACTTCATGATGATGGGTGTGAGTGTGACAGGACGGTAGTCATTGAGGCAAGACACTGAAGACTTCTTTTTCATGAGTCTACTATATGGAAAACATTAAACAGGCATGGTGTCCATGGCAGGACACAATGAAGGAAGCTTTAAATCAAAAACATTGCTGCATGCCTGAAGATTGCCAAAGACCACCTTGACACTCCACAACGCTACTGGGAATGTGTTTTGTGGACTGATAAAACTAAGGGTGAATAGTTTAGGAGAAGAACACACAGCACTACACATGGCATAAAAAGGCACTGCCCAACAGTGAAGAACAGTGGAGGAAACATCATGATTTGGAGCTGCTTTGCTGCTTCGGGCATGGATGGGCCTGGACCGCCTGCCATCAACAAGGGAAAAAATAATTTGATCAGATTAGATATAATTTATAACCAATTAATTAATTTGGCTAATTCCAAAAGGCCCTCAGACATGTTTTTTACCACAGTTTATTGTAAAAATATGAGGTATCATCACATTACATAAATGTCCTGTGTACAGCATCCATATTATTTATTTACTGCATATTTGCATTGAATTTACTGTTTTTGTGCCTGAGATGAGTACAAGAGCACAGGAATACACTGAAGAGACTTTATGTTTATGAACATTTATAATACCATATGCTATAGGCCTTACACTAATACTGCTTACAGTATTATAAGCAGATTTTAAAAAGCAAAAACCAGGTTTACTTGCAGTACAAATTGTTCATAAAGTGCAACTATTTATTTTAAGATATGTAATTTTCATGGGCGTATCAGCTGCATGTCCAATGCCCAGTGTTTGCCAGTTGATTAGCACCACCAATTTGCTGGATTGAGCAATTGCAGTGACTCAAAAAGCTATTATCTCCTTTGTCATTCAGTTTTCATCACAGTCCAAAGGAAAAAAAATCAGACCACTTCTCGAAAAATAAAAACAAAAAAGTTTTTCTTTTGGCAGACGGGATAGTGTGAGTAGTGTCAGAATCGAAACAAACGGAAACATCTAGGTTACGTATGTAACCTCTGTTACCTGATGGAGGGAACGAGATGTCGTGTCGAAGAAGCGAAACTAGGGGTCTCTCTTGAGCACCGAATATGCCTCTGATGCATGAAAAAAGGCCAATGAGAAGTTGGCAGACAGGTGAGGAAATACTTTGAGTACATTCAGGATTTTTTGAGGAGCCGGGAGTATCCGGCCATCTCCGTGGCTCGGCTCAGTGACGTGGGCGAGAGGACATGACGTCTCGTTCCCCATTGCAGGGTAGATTTGTGATACCAGCAGTGGATTGGGTCGGCGAATTCCTCCATTGAATTGCGGACCCACAGGGCTAGGGAGGAGTCATCCAGGTAGCCGAGTGAGTGGGATCTCCTGGGAGGGAAAAGTGCACTGTTTTACCTCGGCTGAGGGAAAGGGCGCTGGACGCAAGCGATTCACCCGGTCAGACTGTCAGCATGTACCGAGTTCTTCCGGCTCGGACCTCAGAAAACACGGGACAAGACTGACTCAACCCTGAGGTTGTAAAATCTCACAAAGTTATTGGGTGTTGCCCAACCCACAGCTCTGCATATGTCTGCCCACCCTAGCCAGTGGCCACGAGGACACAGCACTCCTTGTTGAGTGTACTCAGACCTGCAAGGGGGGGGGGGGGGCATGGCCTGGGTGTGGTAGGCCAACAGGATGGCGTCCACCAGCCAGTGGGAGAGCCGCTGTTTGGAGACAGCGTTCCCTTCCCGCTGTCTGCCAAAGCAGACAAATAGCTGCTCAGAACACCTGAAGTCGTGTGTGCGGTCCCCGTAGGTGCGTAAGGCATGTACCGGGCACAGCAACTAAGGGGCTGGGCCTGCCTCCTCCTGGGCAGCGCTTGCCATTTGGTGTCTTTTGTGGCACATATAATAAAGCCTGTTGTTGTATCAAGTCTTGTCCACTGCCCTGAGGATAGGTTAGAGGTATCGTTAACAAAAAAACTAAAACCATTAAATTTAAATAAAATAAATTTTTGTAAAATAAAACAAAATACAAATATCAGATAAAAACAATAATAATAAAACTAAAAGAAAATTAAAAATCTTGTCTTGACAACTAACTAAAATTAATAAAACAAAACACAAAAACTAGATTTAGTTTTCTTATTCCATCCAAAATTATGTGAATTTCAAGGAGGAATATGAACTCATCTGCACATTTGAATGGTCAGATCTAGCACCACAACAATAGTTGGAGATGATATCTGTGCCTTTTAGCTGGTATAAACTGGCAAAATGCCTGCCTACCCTTCCACTTAATCAGAGACTCATCCACACAGAGATCCCTGTTTCGCATTAAGATGTGACAAAAGGACAAGGTGAGAGCATTGAAAATCGTTCAGATTTGTTTTTACAGGGGGTTGTTGACATTTGCCATCACATTGTTGGAGAAATGAATGCTGCAGAGGGAAGCAGTCCTGGAAGAATAATGTCCAGAAAAATTGGATCAGGATCATGGGGTCTGTGCTCCAATAATTAAGAAGTGAGAGTTTTTTCACAATTCCCATTAGGAGGACAGCTACCATGCATGTGTACTTCCCTATCTGTCACTCACTCAAAGTTGTGTTGATGTAGTGACACTAGGGGTCGCCCTTGGGAGCCCTAAACTCCTCTGATCTTTGAGAAAAGGGCAACGGGAATTGGCGAGTGGAATTTGCATGCCACTCCCCTGGACATATGGGTATAAAAGGAGCTGGCTCGCAACCACTCATTAAGATTTTTTCTTCGGAGCCTAGAGTTTGTGTTCAGCGAGCTGATTTCCTCCGCCGATCTATTCACCTTTACAAAAAGCTGTTGGATTTACAGTGCATTACAGCAGCTTCTCCCCCTCATGCACTGTGGAGTGCAGAGCATGCCCCTGAGTGCTTCAGCAGTCTAAAAGATTATATTCTTCCTCTAAAAGAGTATATTTTCTTTTAAAAGAGTGGCACTAATGGAGAGGCCTAGCACGGATCAAGATCCCATGCCCCGTCTGCTAGTCGACAAGGGCGTCCCCCTGTGGCATCAACACCTGCTCTGCCGCAGCCCGCCCCAGCAGATCGGCCCCGGCGTAGAGCCCCCCGCAGGAAGCAGACGCCACCCATTGGGGAAGGAAGGCTTTGAAGCGCTGGTGGACAGACTACTCCATCCCCTGGTGGAGGGCCGGGAGGAGAATCCTTAGTTGACTTTTCTTTTGATTTAGCTGCATGCCCAACAGACTGCGGTACCCACATTTTCAGAAAAAGAGCTGTTTCCTCACTCTCTGTGTCACACATCTGGTGTTCACAGCCATCATTACCACGTCTGCCAGACACTGCCTGCCCAGCTGTGGCACAAACAAGGACGGATGGCGAGGATGGGTTCCCTCATCCCCCGTTGCTGACCAGTCCTATGGTGGGTACCGAGAGCCAGGTAAGCATTTCGATGTCCCTAGACTCAGCACGGCCTCTTTCACAGCGGAAGACCTGAAGGACGCATACTTCCACGTCTCAGTTTTACCTCAACACAGGCCCTTCCTGAGGTTTTTCTTTGAGGGCAGGGCGTACCAGTACAGGTTCCTTCACGAAAGTTGCAGAGGCAGCCCTTGCCTCCCTAAGGGAAGTGGACATCCACATTCTCAACTATCTCAATGACTGGCTGATTCTAGCTCACTCTCGAGACTTGTTGGGTGGGCACAGGGACCTGCACCTGTATGCTAAGTGGTGCTCTTCCCGACGCAAAGACCCCCAGAGATGTACAGTCGGGTCAGTGCTTTCCTTCCTGCAGGAGAGGCTGGAGGGGCATTCTGATTTCAGTCCAGAATATTCTGATTACGGTTCAGAATACTCTCACATGGTCCTGAGGCCCCGACTGGACTATGTGACCAAGGTTCCAACGACCCTGTTTCGGGATCAGGTGGTGAACCTGCAAGCGCTGCCCCAGGTGGAGAGCAGAGCTTTAGATGCTCTGAGCAACTCTTTATCTTCTTTGGAGGACAGCGTAAAGGGAGCGCTGTCGCCAAACAGAGGATCTATTCAAAATATTCATAAACGTTCTCACTAGATTATGAAAAATATGACATTTTGATTCTCAAATATATTGAAACAAACGTGTTTTTAATACACTAATAATGGTTGAATAATGGGCTATATGCACATCCATGTTTGTTTATGCTGCAGAGCAGTTTAGAGTTTAAGTCTGTCGGAGAAAAGAACATGCAACACTACACTTATCCTGGTAGACATACAAACGAGTTGCTTCAAAATAGAATGGAATTTCTAGTTACCTTCGCAGTATTTGTTTGATTGTAATGTTTGAGTAAAAAAAAGTGTCAAACAGCCTCAAACTATGTTTGAAATTTTTTTTCTTAATTATTATTGTCGCTTTCATAGACACAAGTGTGTAAATAAAAACTGCAAACATTTAGTTTAATACTTTAGTTATTATTTGAATGTCTGCTACATTGGAAAGACTGTTTGTGCAGCTGTTTGTATCCAGTAAATGACAATCTGCACCTCTCTGTCTCAGCCATGGCGTGAACGCAGTTTTGAATGTTGCAGTGTGATTACAACAGACATTATAACTGAAGGGGCCAGCCTACAGTAATCAAGGTTTTGACCGTACACCAGTGCCTAATATGCTTTTGATCCTCCGCGTGCCATCAAAACAGAACCGACTTGCCATGGCATTGACTCTACAAGACCCCTGATGGTGTCCTGTGGTATCTGACACCAAGACATTAGCAGCAGATCGTTCAAGTCCTGTAAGTTGCAAGGTGGAGCCGCCATGGATCAGACTTGTTGGTCCAGCACATTCCGCAGATGCTCAATCAAATTGAGATCTGGGGAATTTGAAGGCCAAGGCAACACCTTGAACTCTTCATCATGTTCCTCAAACCACTCCTGAACAATGTGTGCAGTGTGGCAAGGCGCACTATCCAGATGGACGAGGCCACTGTCATCAGGGAATATCATTGCCATGATGGGGTGTTCCTGGTCTGCAACTATGTTTAGTTATGTGGTGTTGTGACAGTAAAGGGATTTGCATGAATTTGATTTCTGTTGTTTCTGACATTGATTAACATTAAGCTCTTTTAAGCAGTATTCACCCATCAAACATATCTAATATTTTGAGATATACGATTTTTGTCCTGTCTGCATCACATAATACTTTAACGGCTGTGTTTACATTAATATCATGTCAAGATGGTGCAGATTTTTGTCCTGTCTTTTAACACTTTTTTTTATTATAATACATTAACGGTTGAGTTTTCATTAATATTGCATCAAGAAGGGCATTTTGACCAAACATTTTGACTGTTAATGTGTGCAGCTGCATTCACTTGAGCGAATTCACTTGGCAAGACTTGAGCGCTCTATAGAGCAAGCACAGACATATGAGTGTTTTAAATCAGCCAGCTGTAGTCAAACAGAGCACAGGTACCAAATTTAGTCAGTAGGTATTGCCTGTAATTTTAACATTGGGGGGTATTAAAATATTAAACTGGCAAGAGATTCTGCGGCACCCCTAGCAGCACCCAGTTTTGGAACCACTGTTCTAAGAAGACCCACCATTTCAGTGTAAATGCCACCACTCTATGAAATGTCAGCACAACAAGCTTCAAACTGTATATGACTGGCACAGGCCCATGAAGAATACTTTAAGTAAACTGAAATTGTTATGCACCATGTGACCTATCACAACAAAGAAATATGGAATACAGAGAAACATCCTTGTTAGCTGCAATTGTATATTGGACCCGATGTATTGCAGAACCTTTAATGCTGCTTGTGAAGATTATAACCATGTGATTTATTGTTATGTTTACTATCCTATATGTCAAGGTGTTATTCTCTGGACTGGACTGCGTGAGTCTCCCTCCTGAGTAATAAGGGCAGTGCTGATGTTAGTGGACACTCGGGACACTGATTAAGTGTTTAGAAGAGACCTCATTCTAGGGGGAGAAAATGACCAATCTCTTGTGTTCATGCCTATACTTTGCCCAGTAACTCTTTCCTTTTTTAATATATCTTGCTTTCAAACACTCTATATGCTGAAAGAGAAGAAAGGGAGACAAGGGGCAATTGTAATGCATTACATTTCTTCAATCACAAACGTCTCGGTTACGTATGTAACCTCCGTTCCCTGATGGAGGGAACGAGACGTCGTGTCGAAGAAGCGACACTAGGGGTCTCTCTTGAGCGCCGAAAGATGCCTCTGATCTATGAAAAAAGGCCAATGATAGTTGGCGAACAGTATTTGCATACCCCGCCCCCGGACATACGGGTATAAAGGCGAGGGAAATACGCTCGTTCATTCAGGATTTTTCTGAGGAGCCGGGAGTTTTCCGGGCACCTCAGCGGCTCGGCTCAGTGACGTGGCCGGGAAGACACGACGTCTTGTTCCTTCCATCAGGGAACGGAGGTTACATATGTAACCGAGACGTTCCCCGTCTGTCGCTCACTTCAATGTCGTGTCGAAGAAGCGACACTAGGGGTCCACTTTAAAACTTGCCATGCGCTGAGCCGTGTACGTTTACTGCTTACACAGAAGTGGGCAGGTATCGGACCCGCTTTTAGGGGGGGGTACGGCCTGGGTGTGATAGGCAAACTGAATGGTGTCCACTACCCAGTGGGACAGCCTCTGTTTGGAGACAGCGTTCCCTTTCTGTTGTCTCCCAAAGCAGACAAAGAGCTGCTCAGAGCATCTGAAGCTCTGGGTGCGTTCCAGGTAGGCACACAAAGCACGTACCGGACACAGCAGTGAGGGGGGCTGGCGCTTGCAGGTTCACTACCTGATCTTCTGAAGGGCGTGGTAGGAACCTTGGGCACATAGCCCGGTCGAGGTCTTAGGATCACATGTGTGTCTGCCGGACCGAACTCCAGGCAAGTGTTGTTAGTAGAGAACGCTTGCAGGTCCCCGACTCTCTTGATGGAAGCGAGCGCAATCAGCAGGGCTGTCTTTTGAAGAGAGGGCCCTGAGCCAACTGATTCTAGCGGCTCGGAGGGGGATCTCTGAAGACCGGTGAGGGCCACCGAGAGATCCCAGGAGGGGAACAGGTTTGGCCGGGAGGGATTTAGCCTCCGGGCACCTCTTAGGAACCTGACGATTAAGTCGTGCTTACCCAGGGACTTGCCATCTACTGGGTCGTGGTGAGCTGCGCCAGCAGCGACATACACCTTCAAGGTGGACGGGGACAGCCTCCCCTCCAACCCCTCCTTTAGAAACAGGAGCACTGACCTATCTGCGCACCTCTGTGGGTCTTCTGCCCAGGAAAACACCAATTCACGAACAGACGCCATTTCAGGGTGTAGAGTTGCCTGGTAGAAGGGGCTTGGGCTTGTTTGATCGTGGCTACGACCGTGGGTGGTAGACCAGCTAGATCTTACGCGTCCCGTCCAGGGACCAGACGTGGAGGTTCCAGAGGTCTGGATGCGGATGCCAGAGCGTGCCCCGTCCCCGAGAAAGAAGGTCTTTCCTCAGGGGAATTCGCCAGGGAGGGGCTGTAGCGAGGAGTACGCGGTACAAGAACTGGGCCCGGGTGGGACAGTAGGGAGCCACAAGAGTGACTTGATCCTCGTCCTCCCTGACCTTGCACAGTACCTGTGCAAGAAGGCTCACCGGGGGAAATGCGCAGCCCCACTGGCCAGCTGTGCGCCAGTGCACCTGACCGAGGGGAGCCTCTGAGCGGGCATACCAGAGCGGGCAGTGGGAGGTCTCTCGGGAGGCAAACAGGTCTACCTGGGCCTTGCCGAACCGTCCCCAGATCAGCTGAACCGAGTGGGGGTGAAGCCTCCACTCTCCATCAGGCAAGCGTTGTCGTTACAGCGCGTCTGTTATCACATTGAGGTTGCTGGGGTCGCTGCTGGCTCTGCTGCTGGCTCCAATGGAGGAGATGACGCCTTGGCGATTTATGTACGCCGCCGCAGTGGTGCTGTCCTTTTACCTGAACAGGATATGTTCTTCTCGAACAAACGGAAGAAACCTCCGCAGGGCCAGAAGGACGGTCCTCAACTTGAGGCAGTTGATGTGCCAATGCAGCTGGGCCCTCCAACGGCCTACAGCTGTGTGCCCGTAGCATACGGCGCCCCAACCCGATCTGGAGGCATCAGTCGTGACCAGGACGCGTCGGGACACCTGCTGTAAGGGTACTCCAGCCCGTAAGAAACAGAGGTCTGTCCAGGGTTTGGATGTTTGGCGGCAGGCGGGGGTGATTGTCACACGGTGCGTACCGCGGCGCCATGCTCGTCTCGGGACTCGAGTCTGAAGCCAGTGCTGAAGCAGTCTCATATGCATCAACCCCAGCGGCGCGTCCGCCGCGGAGGATGCCATATGCCCCAGGAGCCTCTGGGAAAGTTTTAAGGGGACCATTGTGCCCGGCCTGAAAGCGGCGAGGCACCTCAACACTGACTGCACACGCAAACATTGAGACTGAGTCAAACTCCATGCTGAGAAAAGAGATGCTCTGAACTGGAGTAAGCTTACTCTTTTCCCAGTTGACCTGAAGCCCCAAACGGCCGAGGTGTTTGAGCACCAGGTCTCTGTGAGTGCATAGGTAATTGAGTATGCGGATGCAGGCTTCTCAGAGCGGGGCAAGAGCTGCCTCTGCGACTTCCGTGAGGACGCGAGGGGACAGAGAAACGCCGAAGGGGAGGACTTGTACTGATACGCCTGGCCATCGAACACAAGCCGCAGAAAGGGGCGGTGTCGAGGCAAAATTGAGACGTGAGAGTACGCGTCCTTCAGGTCTACCGCTGCGGACCAATCTAGATGCCGGACGCAGGTTAAGCGTGAGCATTTTGAACAGGAGTTTGTGCAACGCTTGGTTGAGAACTCGCAAGTCCAAGACCGGTCGTAAGATGCCGCCTTTCTTGGGTATGATGAAGTGAGGGCTGTAGAGACCCTTCTTCATCTCATTTGGAGGGACAGGCTCTATCGCATCCTTGAATAAGAGTGTAGCGATTTCTGCGCACAGGGACCTGGCATGTATGCTGTGTACTGCGGGGTGGGCAGAAGCCTGGCAAACTGAATTGTGTAACCGAGTTGGATGGTCTGGGCCAGCTAGCTAGATGGGAAGTGAGAGCCACGCATCCAACTCCACGCTAGGGGCACCAAGGGGACGACTATTTTGACATACCCAGCGGGGTGGAGCAGGTAGGGCAGCGTTGGGCGGTGACAGGGCGACCCGCAGCTGGGGTGCTGAGAAAAGACTCAAAGCACTTACCTTGCTCCGCACACCCGGCAGGGGGCAGGTTAGCGACTGAGCAGGAGGAGGTCCAGTTTTGAGGCGTCCTCTAGACTCGTCGGAACCGGCGGGGCTTCGCAGCTGGGCGGAGCAGGTAGGGCAGCGTTGGGCGGCGACAGGGCGACCCGCAGCTGGGGTGCTGAGAAAAGACTCAAAACACTTACCTTGCTCCGCACACCCGGCAGGGGACGGGTTAGCGACTGAGCAGGAGGAGGTCCAGTTTTGAGGCGTCCTCTAGACAGCCGGGGAACAGTTGTGGGGGCTGGAGGCAGGTGGTCCGCGTCCAGGATGCCGGGACTGTTGAGATCTGGTGGCAGAGTGCCGTGAGAATGGCATTTGCGGGCCAGGTGACCCAGAGACAAAAGGAAATAGCTCGTTACAGAGAATATGAGAATGTGAAAACTAATTCGTGGTGTGCAGGTTGGAAGCGGCCTGGGACTGTTCCACCGCGAGGGTAGTGAGAGCGGAGTAGCGAAGAAGCCTTGGCTTTGCTCAACTCGTCATGCACGTCCGAGAAGAAAGGAGCCCGGGGGGCGTGGCTGTGAGCGGCACACCTGCCCGCTGGACCGATCAAGTAGCCCGGGAAAGCATACCGGGTCTCCGTGTGTCAGGCTCAGGCTGGGCGGCAGACCCGAAGGTGGCGGCACAGGCAAGTGATCAGCATCCGACGCCGCTGTAATGCTCTCTGATGCAGCAGTTATGTCATCCAATTCTGAAGCAAGCAAGCGTGCCGGGAAGGCGGGCGGTTCGAGGGGGTTTACCCGGCGAACAGAGCCCCTCATTGTCCCCAAATTGCCTTCATCGCCTGCGGCGCCTGCGTCAATCCCGTAGGAAGGAGGCGAAGCGCGGGGGACGGCTGAAGTGGCTTTCTCTCATTACAAAAGAAAGCCGCGCGACCGCAATGTTGCCATGGCTATGTTCTCGCACTGACAACATGAACCATTCATAAAACGCTGCCTGCGTGTGATCACAGCCCAGGCATGCAAGACAGCTTTTTATGACCGAGAGAGGTGGGGAGAAATCACCGCATCCAGAAACTACACAGGGGCGGAAATTAAATCTTTATAAAGATGCGTCCTGAAAAGGACGTTCAACGCCGCTGTGTAATGCTCTTTCAGAGAAATAAACTCGGATAGATGGATATAAAATTAATAATTTAATTCACTAGCACTTTTTAGGACACTACATAAACAGTTGGCAGTAACTATGGCTGCTGTTTGATAATTACCTAGTGACTAAAAAGGACTATAGTTTGGCTTGTTTTGAGTTGTTGTTGCAAATAAACTTAAGTTTCAAACATCAGTTTAAACTTACACCAATTATGCTAGCAAGCTAGTTATTAATTTATAGAAACAACACTACTGCATTTAGAAAGTTAGAAATAGTACAGCTAGTTCCCCGTCTGTCGCTCACTTCGACGTTGTGTCAAAGAAGCGACACTAGGGGTCTCTCTTGAGCACCAAATATGCCTCTGATCTATGAAAAAAGGCCAATGAGAAGCCAGAAGAAATTTTCTTCGGAGCCGATGGTTGTGCGAGTCACACACCCGTTCCTGTTCCTCTGACGCTCTCTGCTGTTGCATCTACGGTGCACTACAGCAGCTTTCTCCTTCCTTGCACGGCAGTGCAGTTGCCCCTGGGCGCTTCGACAGCGCAGAGCATAATTAAAAGTGTGATATTTCTTTTAAAAGAGTGTTTTTCCTCTATTAGAGCAATACACAGCGGCGTTGAACGTCATTTTCCATTCCGTAGTTCCTGGATGCAGTGGAGTGCTCTCCGTTTCAGACGGCCACAGGCTTTGGTCTTGTGTGTCTGGGCAGCGATCACACCGAGGCAGCGTTTGTGGATGGTACATGCTCTCACTGCGAGGGCATGACCATGGCAACGTTGCGGTTACGGCTCGCTTTCAATAGAAAGCATGCCACTCCAGCTGCCCCCCGCATTGTTCCTTCTTCCCACAGGATTGAGGACAATGCGGCTGGCAATGGAGGCGATCTGGGGATGGCAGCGGATGCAGCTCTTCCGGGAATGCCCCCTCGGACCACCCGCCCCGCAGCACGCTTGTTAACTTCTGTCCGAGCTCGAGGCAATAGCAGCTCGCCTCACAGCCAGCCTGCTTATCCTCTAGAGCTCGAAGTGGATGAGCTCGCCGCTGCATCGGAGAGCGCAGCGTCTGGCGGATGTTCCCCCTGGGCTGCCTCCTTCAGGCCAGCACGCCCAGGCTGAGGCTGACGCTCAGATGACCGACGCGCTTTCCCAGGCCGCTACCAGCGTGAACCCTCCGTCCTCCCCACAGCCATCGCGGTTGGATGACTGGTTCCTGGGGTCCGGATGCCTCGCCCCCCCCGGTCCCATTTTTCCCAGAGGTACATGATGAGCTGACATCACAAAGCCACTCGCTCATCCGCTCTCGCTATCTTCGACGGCGGAGTGGCCCACAGGTACACGGCGATTCCCCAGGTGGATAGGGCTGTTGCGCTCCACTTATGCCCCGGAAACCCGACCAACTGGCGGGGTCACCCTGTGCTCCCCTCCAAGGCCTGTAGGAAAACATCCTCACTGACCGCGAAGGCCTACAGCGCCGCCGGACATGCCTCTTCCGCCCTGCACGCCATGGCACTCCTGCAATTCCACCAGGCCAAGGCGCTCAAAGATCTGCATGAGGCTAGCCTTGATCCCGATGTGCTGCAGAAACTACACTCAGCAACCGACCTCGCCCTTAGAGCCACGAAGGTCACAGTGTAGTCACTCGGGCAGGCGATGGCCACACTCGTGGTCCAGGAACGTCATCTGTGGCTGTGACACCATACTACCTGCTCCGCCCCACTTGGTGCCCCTAGCGTGGACCGTCAACAATTATGTTAGCTAGCTAGTTATTAATTAATAGAAACATCACTACTGCATTTATAAAGTTAGAAATAGCACAGCTAGTTCCCCGTCTGTCGCTCAAATCGACGTTGTGTCAAAGAAGCGACACTAGGGGTCTCTCTTGAGCACCAAATATGCCTCTGATCTATGAAAAAAGGCCAATGAGAAGTTGTACAACTGATCTTGGACCTGCGGGTTTTCAACCGAGCTCTGCTCAAACTCCCGTTCAAAATGCTCACGCAAAAACACATTCTAACTTGTGTCCGGCATCTAGATTGGATCGCAGACCTGAGGGACGTGTACTTCCACATCTCAATTCTGCCTCGACACTGACCCTTTCTGTGGTTTGCGTTCAACGGCCAGGCGTATTAGTACAAAGTCCTCCCCTTCAGTATATATCTGTCCCCTCACCAAAGTCGCAGATGCAGCTCTTGCCCCGCTCCGAGAAGCCGGCATTCGCATACTCAATTACCTCGAGAATTACTATGCGCTCACAGAGACCAGGTGCTCAGGCACCTCAGCCGCTTGGGGCTTCAGGTCAACTGGGAAAAGAGCAAGCTCTTCCCGGTTCAGAGCATCTCTTTTCTCGGCATGGAGTTAGACTCATTCTCAATGTCAGCACGTCTCACCAATGAGCATGCACAGTCAGTGCTGAGATGTCTCGCCACTCTCAGGCCAGGCACATTGGCCCCTTTAAAACTTTTCCAGAGGCTCCTCGGGCATATGGCATCCTCCGCGGCGGTCGTGCCGCTGGGGTTGATGCATATGAGACTGCTACAGCACTGACTTCAGACCCGAGTCCCAAGACGAGCATAGTGCTGCGGCACACACCATGTGACAATCACTCCCGTCTGCCGCCAAACATTCAAACCCTGGAGTACCCTTGCAGCAGGTGTCCCGACGCATCCTTGTCACGACTGACGCCTCCAGATTGGGTTGAGTTGCCGTGTGCAATGGTCGCTGCGTGCCACTCACATCCCCGGCAACCTCAATGTGTCACAACAGCGCTTGCCCAGTGGAGAGTGGAGGCTTCACCCCAGTCGATCCAGCTGAACTGGGAACGGTTTGGCAAGGCCCAGGTAGACCTGTTTGCCTCCCGAGATACTCCCACTGCCCGCTCTGGTACGCCCGAACAGAGGCTTCCTTCGGGGCAGACGCACTGGCACACAGCTGGCCTGTGGGGCTGCGCAAGTACGGCTGCGCAAGTACGCATTTCCCCCAGTGAGCCTTCTTGCACAGGTGCTGTGCAAGGTCAGGGAGGACGAGTTACAAGTCACTCTAGTGGCTCCCTATTGGCCCACCCGGGCTTGGTTCTCGGACCTCGTACTCCTCACGACAGCCCCTCCCAGGCAAATTCCCCTGAGGAAAGATCTTCTTTCTCAGGGACGGGGCACACTCTGGCATCCGCAACCAGACCTTTGGAACCTCCACGTCTGGCCCCTGGACGGGACGTGGAAGATCTAGCTGGTCTACCACCTGCCATCGTAGACACAATCAGCCAAGCCAGAGCTCCTTCTACCAGGCATCTTTACGCCCTCAAGTGGCGCCTGTTCGCAAATTGGTGTTCTTCCCAGGCTTAAGACCCACAGAGGTGTGCAGTTAGGTCAGTGCTCTTATTTCTGCAGGAGAGGCTGGAGGGGAGGGTGTCCCCTTCCACCATAAAGGTGTATGTCGCTGCCATCGTGGCCCACCACAACGCAGTATACAGCAAGTCTGTGGGTAAGCACAACTTAATTATCAGGTTCCTAAGAGGCGCCCGGAGGTTAAATCCCTCCCGGCCAAGCCTGTTCCCCTCACGGGACCTCTCAGTGGTCCTCACAGGCCTTCAGAGACCTCCCTTTGAGCCGCTAGAATCAGCTGGACTCAGGGCCCTTTTTTCTAAAGACGGCCCTGCTGATCGCGCTCGCCTCCATCAAGAGGGTTGGGGACCTGCAAGCATTCTCTGTTAGCAACACTTGCCTGGAGTTCGGTCCGGCAGACACGTTTGGGATCCTAAGACCGCGACCGGGCTACGTGCCCAAGGTTCCTACCATGCCCTTTAGAGACCAGGTAGTGAACCCGGGAGGAGGCAAACCCAGTCCCTTCGTTGCTGTGTCCGGTACGTGCTTTGTGTACCTACTTGGACTGCATACAAAGCTTTAGATGTTCTGAGCAGCTCTTTGTCTGCTTTGGCGGACAGCAGAAAGGGAACGCTGTCTCCAAACAGAGGCTTTCCCACTGTGTAGTGGACACCATTTCATTGGCCTATCACACCCAGACCGTGCCCCCCCCCCCTTACGTGTCCAAGCACACTCTGGCCAGGGGTACCTCCCTAGCAGACATATGTAGAGCAGCGGGTTAGGCAACAGCTAATACCTTTGTGAGATTTTACAATCTCCGGGTTGAGTCAGTATCGTCCCGTGTTTTCTCAGGTCCGAGCCAGTAGAACTCGGTAACACGCTGACGGTCTGGCCGGGTGGATCGCTTGCGCCTAGTGCCCTTTCCCTCGGCTGAGGTAAAACTGTGCGCTTTCTCTCCCAGGCGATCCCACTCATTCGGATCCCTGAACGATTCCTCCCTAGCCCTTTGGGTCTGCAGTTCAGCAGAGGAACTCGCCGAACCAATCCACTGCGGGTACCTAATCTACCCTGTACTGGAATAGATGCTCCTACACGGACTCCCCCTGTTTGTATTTTCTGTGGTACGGTCCCCTTACGAGTGGACCCGAGTCTCCCTTAGGCAGTTCCAGCTGCCCTCCGGTCGCCGTGTTGTAGCAACTCCCCCTCCTAGCAAGGTTGGATCTACTACTGCGCCATCTCCACATGCCGCCTAAAAACCCATGTGATGTATTCGCCAACTTTACCTCCCCTTTCAGGTAGGTGTGGCCACCTGAAAGAATAGGAAACTGGGTAAGACCCCCTTTGCTCGATGCATGTAAGGGCCCCGGTGTTCTTGCTCTATGCAGAGAAACATAGAGAGAAAAGAGGCCCAGCCAGGCTTGGCCTGTTCCCAGGTTGGCAAGCGTCGCCTTGTTCCCATGCCTAGAGTAACCAGAAGGATTCCGATGACTTTTGTGGGGCATTGGTGAAGGGTACGTGCAGTCTGACACAGCTGGATGCCGTCGCACCTAGAGTACCTGCCCGCTCCTATGTCAGCATAATACGTACACGGCTCAGCGCATGGCGTGATTTAAATTGGAACCCTAGTGACGCTTCTTCGAAACAATGTCGAAGTGAGCGACAGACGGGGAACGTCTAGGTTACAGATGTAACCTCCTTTTCCTGATGGAGGGAACGAGACGTTGTGTCATCCCGGCCACGTCGCTGAGCCGAGCCATTGTAGTGAAAAATCCTGAATGAACTCCGCGTATTTCCCTGCTTTTATATCCGTATGTCCGGGGGCGGGGTATGCAAATACTGGCTGCCAACTTCTCATTGGCCTTTTGTCATAGTTCAGAGGCATAGTGTCGCTTCTTTGACACACGTCTCGTTCCCTCCATCAGTGAACGGAGGTTACATCCGTAACCTAGATGTTTTGCAAGCTAGCAACCAAACTCAGTCAGTTTAGCTACCAACTGGCTGTTGGTCTAGCGACCAACACTCCAGGCCGTTTTGCCTGACATTGGATAATGCAATTCCATAGACTTAGAATAATGCAAATGTGCAAGAAAGTTTTATCCATTTTTTTATTTGTATATACAGTGTATGCATGTTATGCCATAAAACATGTTGAGAATGTCCATGTACTATATGAAGATACTTAAATATTTTCATAAAGATTAATATCTTTACATGTTTACCTTTCCCAGTACTTGTTGCAGTGTAGAAATAGTGGGTTAAGCAAGGAAATTTTGTATAGTGCATTGTGTGGCACACTTTTTGCTTGCAGCAGGCTTTCAAGAAAGAAACAAAAAAGTGATATGAGTAATGGGGGGTTTGTGCTCCAGTAGAGCTTTATGACTTGCCACGCCCCTGGTTGGTGATCAAAATTTTTTAAATAAAAATAAATTCTAATCACACACTATACATATAAGGGAAAAACCACTGAGAAAATTCTATCTCATTAAAGTGCAATGTGCTCATTCAACCATAAACATTTGCTGGCAGAGCTGCCTTCTCTTAAAGAGTCCATACCATTTCAGTGCCTGTTATATATACTGTCGACCTGATGGGGCGCGCGAGGGATAAAGGCGGCCGGTGACGACGGTTCGAGAGAGAGAGCTCAATCACGGACATGTCCGTTGTGTGTTTGTTTGTGCTTTATGATCTTTTAATATTATTGCATTGCTAAACTGCATTTATTTGATCCAAAATACAGAAACAACACTGATATTCTGAACCATTCTTACAATTTAAAAGAACAGTTTTCTATTTAAATATATTGTAAAATGCAATTCGTGATCAAAGCATCATTTTCAGCATCATTACTGCAGTCTTCAGTCACATGATACTTCAGAAATCTGCTGATGCTGATATTCTAATATGGGCATATTTAAAGTGCATTTTTTTCGTTTAACCTGAACACATATTTGCAAGCTCAAGCTTTGTTGATGATAATGAGGCATTATAAACACTAGATAAAATATAATCTAAACAGTCATCCTGTTTTTATATCATATTACATATCATATTTATATCAATTTAAATGCCAGCTTTAGCCGAAACAGCATTTAAATGTAACTAAAACTTGCTTATTAGGACATATTTAAAATTGCAATATGCTGAATCCTGTCTGGCAAGTCTAGAAACACTCCCACTAGTAAAATATGTTCAAGTTTATATAGAATAGCATGTCAACTAATGAAAACGAATGACTTGCTCGTCTGAAATTGTATCCTCGGCTGGATCAATTCTCTCTTCAAAATACAAATGTTCATCGGAGTCCCGCTCTTCTTCTGAGGAAAATGTTAACTCTTCCTTACAATCCTGGAGCTTTCTCACTTGTGTATTGTTGCAAACATGCAGAAAACTGAATGAATTTTGTTTACATCTGACCTCACAGTCGGGGGGCGTGTACCATTTGCGTTGATCGTCTCAGCACATTAGCGTATGAATGGCACGCTCTGCTGGTGGGTGGGATCACATTACAGATAATTAGATAGACCAGTAAAAACTGTACATCGCATTGTTTCATACAGATTGCATTGCAGGAGAATATTTATTTAAAATTTGAATTGGTTTATTAAAAAGTAGACATTTAAAGCTTTCTTTAGACATATGTTTCAGGTTTGTGTGATAAGTATTCGCGGAGTTTCAGTGATGTGTTTCTGAAATATGCTCGTGAACACAGAGACAACTGAAAGCTCACCCTTTTTATTTTCTTTATTTTACAAAAGCACAATGTTTCATTGTTATTATAAGTGTACACAAATAAAAGAAGACCCTTTATAGTCTCTAATGATGTCTTACACTTATCTGTAAACCCAAAAATGGTGGAGTATTTTAAGTTGTTTCTGCTGTAATGATGAAAATATCCAGCAGGATGCGCTGGCGTGTCCGTCGACCCAAGAGGGATAAACAACTGACAACCGGTGAGCAAACAAACAGGGCTTTAAATACACAAGGACAATTAAACACAGGTGAGAACAATAGGAGATAGCTGGCAGTGATGAGGGCAGGGAATTATGGGAAGTGTAGTCCATTAGGAACAGATGCCAGGGGAGAACACAGGGCAGACAACAGTGAATCGTGACATAGCCCCCCCCCTCTAAGGAGCGGATTCTAGACGCTCCTTAAAAAAGAAAAAAAAAAAACACAAAAAACAAAAAAACAAATCGTACATAGAGTGAAGGGGAGGCTCGGGGGGGCAGGCAGTCCAAGGAGGGCGCAACGGGAAAGCAGGCAGTCCAAGGGGGGCACAAGGGGCAAGGGGATGAGGGGAATAGGGCAAAGACAGGGAGGCAGGATCCAGATAGAGCCGGGGACTAGGGAGACCAGAGCAGGTCAGGCGGACGGCTAGGAGACGAAGGTGATGACCTCAAGGTGGGGACCGGGTCTGGAGGGCTGGGAGGTGGCCACAGGACCGGAACCGGGTCAGGAGGCCTGGGAGGTGCCCAAAGGACCGGAGCCGGGTCAGGAGGCCTGGGAGGTGGCCAAAGGACAGGAACCGGGTCAGGAGGCCTGGGAGGTGGCCACAGGATGGGAACCGGGTCAGGAGGCCTGGGAGGTGGCCACAGGATGGGGCTGGGTCAGGAGGCCTGAGAGGCGGCCATAGGATGGGGACTGAGTCAGGAGGCATGGGAGGTGGCCACATGTCCTCAGCCATGGAGAACTCCGAGGGCAGAGCCGTGGAAGGCGGAGCCATGGAGGACTCCGGGGTGGAGCCGCGGAAGACTCAGGTGACTGAGCCATGGAAAGCGGAGCCGGAGAAGGCGGAGCCATGGAGGACTTCGGGGGAGGAGCAGTGGAAGGCTCCGGTTTTCGGCAATTCCCTCCACAGGCGTGTTGGTAGTCCGATCCGATAGACATCCTTCAGGGTATTGTCATCAAGATCGGAGTGGATGGCTACAGTGGAAAAGCAATGGGAGAACTCTTGAACTGTCAAATCCGCCTGGCGTAGTTCCACGAAGTACGCCGCTAGATCCATTTTTGGTCAGTTGTTCTGTAATGCAGGGAAAATGTCA
The DNA here is from genome assembly GCA_032164185.1 of Moxostoma hubbsi. Lineage (NCBI taxonomy): Eukaryota > Metazoa > Chordata > Actinopteri > Cypriniformes > Catostomidae > Moxostoma > Moxostoma hubbsi. The sequence continues at coordinate 10,286,586 of JAVLUX010000013.1, read as the reverse complement.
AGGGAGCTGGATCTAGATGCAGCGAAGGATTTTTAATGAAAACTAACAAAAACAAACAACTGGTAAACACAGGAACAAAATAAAACATTCACGATGGGAAACAAAACATAAACAGGTGAAAACATCCACGAAGAGCACGGGCAGAACACGGTAGATCAGACACATTCAAGAACATACATTAAACAACTGACAACCGGTAAGCAAACAAACAGGGCTTTAAATACACAAGGACAATTAAACACAGGTGAGAACAATAGGAGACAGCTGGCAGTGATGAGGGCAGGGAATTATGGGAAGTGTAGTCCATGGGGAACAGATACCAGGGGAGAACACAGGGCAGACAACAGTGAATCGTGACAGTAGCACTTAAATTATTATTTTTATAATATAATTATTAATTAGATGAATTAGATTTTCATTATAAGGTGAATTGTGACCTTTAAATCTGTATGAAATTTAAAAAACTGACAAGATATAATAATATCATTATTATAAATGCAATTTCATGGCATCATATAAATTGATAGAATGTGAAATTCTTTTTTAAAAAGCTAAAATGTAACAAATGATGCAAAAGTGAAATATAAAATACACGCTCTTGCATACTATATATCGTGTGAAGTCATACAGTATATGAATACTATTTGTGAAGATGCCCTCTTCTGTTTCCTTAAAATAATAGTTCACCCAAAAATGAAAATTGTCTCATCATTTACTCACCCTTATGCCATCCTGGATGTGTTTGACTTTCTTGAGCAGAACACAAATGTAGATTTTTAGAAGAATATATCAACTCTGTAGGTCCATACAAGGAAAAAATGCTGTGCCAAATTTTTTAAGCTCCAAAAGTCAGCATAAATGTAAACAAAATGTCTTCAGAAGTGAGTGTGGTTGAGAAACAGATCAATATTTAAGTCAGTTTTTACTAAAAATTCTCCTCTCTGCCCAGTCAAATTCCACTTTAACTCTTACTTTCACATTCTTCTTACGTTTTAGGTGATTCGCATTATTCATGCATACACCCCCTACTGGGCAGGGAGAAGCATTTCTAGCGAACATTTACTTAAATATTGATCTGTTTCTCACTCATACCTATCATATCACTTCTAAAGGTAGAATTTAAACACTGGGGTCGTATGGATTACTTTTATGTGGGCTTTATGTGCTTTTTGGAACGTCAGAATTATGGCACCTTTTCACTTGGATTGTGAGGACCTACTGAGCTGAGATATTCTTGTAAATCCTAATTTGTGTTCTTCAGAAGAAAGAAAGTCATACATATCTGGCATAGCATGGGGGTGAGTAAATAATGAGAGAATTAAAATTTTTGGTGAACTATACTTTTAATATTTTTTTCAGTTTTAGACAAAAATTTACTAGCCAATGGCGAATCTTTGGTCTACGTGTCCATAGAGGGTTGTTCCATTGCGTCTTAATGAAGCCCAAACACGTATCAGCTCCCTTTTTTGTGTCCTTTCATAATGCAACATTTTCTGGGATTTACGCCTACATGGTTTAACTGCATTACATAGTATGACAATGGAGTTGCAAAACTTTACACAGACAAGGTTTACATTTCTAATGTTTTTTTTTTTTTTTTTTTACAATATTTAAGTATTTTAGCTATACGTTTGGAAAACAGTGTGTATTTAATTTTTTGTATATTGGACTTTTTTACTCATGACACTTTAAGGCAGAAACAATATATGTATATGCAAATTCGTAGAAAAATAAGAAAATAAGCTCTTAGCTGAGAGGCAAGGATAAAGAACACAGACAGCTTAAATATTATAAATTCTGTGTTTATCTTTGTGTAGCAAAACCTTTTGAACACAGAAATTATTTATAATTAATTATTTTTTCCTACAACTCAAAGCGAAAAATGTGACCATGTAACTTCACATATATGCGTGTCATAACAATACTTTAAAGCACCTTCCCGCTTTTTCTGATCAGGAAAATAAGAGGCTCACTGTACAGATTACCTTCATACATTCTTATATAATTGTTATAAAAATTTTTTTAAAAAAAACATCTTAAAAAGAATAATTTACCAAGAGCAGTAACAAATTATAAACACTAGATGTTCAAATCTATAATATAGCTTAAATGTTTGGTAAAAATAATACAACAAAAATAATAATTAAAATAAAAAAATAATATGTCTTTGTGTTTGTTTTAACTGTGTCTTCACTGTACAGTAAATATCAGTGACAGTAAAGCATAATACAAACAACATACAGTAACATTATCAGACAAAAGAAAGGCAATAAAACTTTTAGATTTTCACAAAAATAGAAAAATAAAGATTTTTCAAAATAAGAAAAATAGACATTGTGTGTTATCATCCTTTGGACAAAACTTCCTATGAAAAGCCCATAAAATTACACTGGATATTGACTGAAGATGTTTACAGATAATAATGCGATCTATATCATTTCTAAAAAAAAAAAAAAAAAAGCAATTGTACAAAACAGTGTATTATATTGGGAGTTTAAGGACAGTGAAAGATTTCAAATTTGGTCACAGAAACGTAATTATACCAAAAAGCCGAATTCCAATGTAATCCTGCATTCTAACCCCTGGTCCTGGTTGCAAGAAGCCTCTTAAAGGTGCAAACTGTATTTTTTTTCCTTATTTAAAAAGTTGTGTTCCCAAAGAAATTAATAGTAATGTTGAAACATTTGTATAAAATCATTATCTTATCAGTAACCTTATAAAAGCTGGTTTATTCTACATGGAAAGAGTCCCCTCATGGGGGCTGCCATGTTAGGATCACATGACTAGCTGAATAAAACTTACTTAATCTTTGTAACCACCCTGTTATTGGACACTTTCACTCACGGATTAAATTAATCATGGCTAACTGTGAATAGTAAATGTATACAATGTTATGTATAAATAAATGTAAGAATTTATGCAATGGTAACTAAAAACATTTGTATTTGAATGAAGCTGCATCCTAGGTGTCAGTGTAAGTCCAAGACCACAAATTGCAAATATTACAGAGTGCACCTTTAAGTTAAGGGAAAACTAAGGGATTTCTTAAAGTAACGGTTGTTTTGCAACCAGTTACCCTCTGGCACCTAACCCAAACCCTGGCCTACAACTACCCTGTGTAAGACAACAGCGATGTTTTGTCATTATACCTAACAAACTTTTAATAAAATTGATGCATAATGTGCTGTAGATGTGTTCATGGGAAATGCCCCACATTTTTAAATGTTAAAATCTTAAATAATAGCTATGCGTGAGACATGCATGTCTTAAACACATTTTTTTACATTAAGAAAGCATCAAAAGCAACTTACAGTACACTAATAGCAAGGACAACTCCCCCTGGAGCAACCTGAGGTTGAGTGCCTTGCTCAAGGGCACATTGATGCTAAAGTATCTCAGTTTCTCTTCAGTTAGTGGTTTACCTCTATGTGAAATCGCACTTGGCACAGATAAATGTTATCCAGTTCCTGTCCTTAATGTTTGTCTGTCTCACTACAGGATCTAGCCTATCAACCTGACCTATATTCTAGACTTAAGTCTCTTGACTTTTTTGTGCAGTTCAGAGTTTATGACTGAAAGAAAATAACAAACATGAAACTATTTTTTTTTTAAAGGGGATAACTTTAGAGTTATAGTGTTTTAAGGGGTCAATCCCACCATTCGTTATTAGAAAGTTACTTTATCTGGAATATTCTTACCAAACGTTTTTATAAAAACCTGAGGTAGTACCATGGTACAGTGATGGTATTCAAGGAATGTTCCCTTTACAAAAAGCTTCACTATGATTCTGCGCTTTGCTAAGCGCTATGGGGAACGATCCTAGTCGTGAACGAGCTGTGAATATGTGTGTAACACGTCAATGAACATTGACGGGAATTTATAGCCTCGGCTGATGTAGTCATTAGACGCACCTGTGGCCAGGCTATAAATGGATGCGTCACCAGGTGTCGTCAGCTATTCTGTGTGTGTGTTACACAAACCCTGTCAAAACTTTCTTTCCTCTGCTAGGAATTGGTGTGGGGGTAGTTCCCATTGGAACGGGGCGCGTGTATCATCCACTTCGGCCCTCCCGATACCCTCACGAAACCTCTTCACTCCCGCCGCCTTTGGTGTTTCGGGTGATAGAGGCATCCAACAAAGAGTTGGGTGTACCGTTGCTTCCTGCCTTGATCCAGGACGCGGAACACTCGACATCCCCTCAACAGGAAGTGTCAGATATAATACCCATCTCAGAGAATCTGGCAGCGTGGAAACTTCTGCCTGGTATTTCTATGTGGGTTCTAGAATCAGTAGAATGAATCCACAGAATTCAATTTGCTCGCAGGTGTGGTTCCCACTACCGTGAAACCGGGACAGGCATGTGGAAAAGAATTGCAAAATCTCTTGGTTAAAGGGGCCATAGAACATGTTCCCCTTCCAGAGAAAGAGTCAGTCTATTACAGCAGATACTTTCTGGTTCCCAAGAAGGGTGGGGGGTTGCGTCCGATTCTAGATCTTTGAGGCTTGAACCGCTCGGTGTTCAAGTCCTAGATGCTGACTATCAAGACGATCGTGTCACAAGCCCAACATCACGTTTGGCTGGTCACCATCGATCTCATGGACGCATATCTTCATATAGAGCCACAGCACAGGAAGTTCCTGAGGTTCACTTTTGGGGGCGAAGCCTTCCAGTATCGGGTTCTTCCATTTGGCCTGGCAAAAATTAACCCGCACATTCAGGAAATGCGTGGATGCAGCACTGGCTCCTCTGCGACTCCAGGGCATCAGCATTCTGAATTTTATAGACGATTGGCTGATCCTAGCACAGTTCCAAGAACTGGCAGTTCAGTACAGGGATATCGTCTTGACGCATCTGGGGGTTATATGGAATTTGGTCTCGATGCAGGCACAATCGTCTCCAGCACGAATCGTTTCCATTCAGAACAGCCTGAGCAAGGTCAGGCTAGGTCGAGGTTGCACTGCTTGTCAGTATCATTGAATACTAGGTCTCATGGCGTTGGTGTCCGCGGTGATCCCTTCGGATCTTCTGCACATAAGACCGCTTCAGCTGTGGCTGGAAGCCAGGGGGTTTTATCCGAGGGCCGGTCCCCTAAGGCAAATAAGGGTTACGCGCCACATGCTTCGTTCCCTCTCTATGTGGTTCAGACCCCGGTTATTACCTTGGGTCCCACTCTAGGTGCGTCTTGACGTCGCAGGCTGCTAACGACAGACGCCTCCCTGACAGGCTGGGTAGCGGCCTTAAGTGGTCATCCGGCTTAAAGGGATAGGAGGGTCGGTTGTCACAGTAACTGTCTCGAGCTGATGGCCGTATTTCTGGCCCTGAAATACTTCCTCCTGAGGCTGCCATGTCTTGGTGCGGGTGGGCAATACAGTGGTAGCCTCTGACGTAAACCATCGGGGGAATCCACGTTCACGTCAGCTGAATTTCTGGCACGTTGGATCCTCCTTGGGGCCCAGGGCAGCTCCTGTCACTCAGGACAGTTTCGTCCCTGGATGCCCGTGTGTGTGGGAGCAGATTTAAGTAGTGAACAAATCTAGGGCAGAAGAGGACCTCTTTGCCTCTATGATAGCGTAATGTCTCCTCTACTTCTCCCTAAGTAACCCAGCCCCCTTGGGTCGGACTTAAAGGCACATACATGACCCTGAATGCGTCTGTATGCGTTTTTGTCCCCCGTTTTTTCTGCTCCCGGGAGTCTTGGCAAGGTTCGCCAGCAAGGGTCTTGCCTCCTACTAATGGCACTGCGCTGGCCAAACAGGATAAGTTTCTCGAATACCTCTCCTCAACGGCTCGCCTTGGGTGATTCCGAACAGGGAGGACCTTCTCATTTCTGACCCGAATTGTGAATCCTTTCATGCTTGGCCCCTAAGGGTACCAACTGAGGTTCACAGGGCTTTCTCTTGAGGCTACCGAGACCTTTTCAAGTGCTAGGGCTCCCTCCACTTGGAACTGATCTGAGTAGATTTTACAGGGCAGAAGAGGAACTCTTCACCTCTGTTGATAGTGCAATGTCTCCTCTACTTCTCCCCTAAGTTCATATTACAGAACCAGCTAACTGCCAGTTTGCTTCATTTCTGGATTTTCTGTAGAAAGAACTGTCAGCGGCACTTGCCTCGCCACTGCCAGGTTCTATGTGGCCTCCACTGCGGTTTGGCACGCCTTGGTGGGGCATCCTTGCTAGGACCTCTTCATAGGGTAAGACCCCCATTTTTAGACCTCTAGAGTCAGCGTTTGGTAGACTTCTGACTCTCAAGATGGTTTTTCTTATGGCAATTACGTCTCTAAGGAGACTTGGGTACCTACAGGCTCTGTCTCTTTTGCCGGCCTGTTTAGAGTTTGCCCCAGCTATGACCAAAAGCATTCTTTGCACCCTCACCCTAACTACCTGCCCAAGGTGCCTTTTGTGACCCTTGGTCGGTTATTTTCTAAGCCTTCTGCTCCCTGCCGTTTGTAACGCCGGAGCAGCTAAGACTTCTCAGACTTCATCCAGTCTGTACCCATCAGACTTATGTCCACCGCATTTGCTAGTGGCATAAAGTCAGGGCAGCAATTCTTCACTTGGAAGCCATGACCAGGGGGCGGTCACCTCCTGGCAGACTATGTCACTTTGGGTGAGGGACATTACTGCCCGGGCCAACGAGGCACGCGGTCAAGCTTCGCCAGTAGGTTTTAGGGCGCAATCTACCAGAAGGCTCTCTTCCTCTAAAGCCTTGGCTAGAGGTCTCCCTCTGCAGCAAGTTTGTGATGCGGCAGGTTGGTCCTCTCCACACACATTCATAAAATTTTATGGTTTAGATGTTTGTTACTCCGGGCTCTTATGCCCTTGAGTCGACATCTCAATCTCATGTCTCTACAAGATTGTGATGCGGCAGATTGGTCCTCTCTGCACACATTCATCAGATTTTATAGTTTGGATGTCCATGCTACTTCAGGCTCTTATGCCTTTGAGTCGACATCTCAAACTCATGCCTGAACAAGTTTGTGACGTGGCGGGATGATTCTCTCCATGCACAAATTTCTCAATTTCTATGACAAATTTATATGGGTTGGATGTTTTGCTACCCCGGACTCTTATGTCCTTGGGTCGACATCTCAAGCTCATGTCTGATCAAGTTCGTAATACGAACTTTATGGGTTAGATGCTTTGTTACTCTGGACTCTTATGTCCTTGAGTCGACATCTCAAGTTCATGTCTGAACAAGTTTGTGATGCGGCAGGCTGGTCCTTTTCCGCACACATTCATCAAATTTTATGGTTTAGATGTTTATGCTACTCCGGACTCTTACGTCCTTGAGTCGACATCTCAAGCTCATGTCCGAGACCTCTCGTGTTTTGTGAGCACACTTCACAACCGTAGGGGTCCGGACAGCTCCAGTGTGTCGGCGTGGGTATTGCATTCCCCATAGCGCTTAGCAAAGCGCAGCATCATAGTGAAGCTTTTTGTAAAGGGAACGTCTCGGGTTACATGTGTAAACCTTGTTCCCTGAAAAAAGCAGAACGAGATGCTGCGCTTCTTTGCCGCACTGGGACATCCCAGGACTGCTCTTCAAAAAGAAGTATCTGACAACACCTGGTGACGCATCCATTTATAGCCTGGCCACAGGTGCGTCTAATGACTACATCAGTCGAGGCTATAAATTCCGGTCAATGTTCATTGACGTGTTACACACATATTCACAGCTCGTTCACGACTAGGATCGCTCCCCATAGCGCTTAGCAAAGCACAGCATCTCGTTCCACTTTTTTCAGGGAACAAGGGTTACACATGTAACCCGAGACAATTTCCATATTTGTATACCATATATATACTTTAAATAATACCATGGTATTTACATGCCTTGGTTCCATGTCCAAAAAACATGATAATAACATTTTTTATATATATATGATTGTGATATATTTTGGTACTTTTGGTATCGTATGGTACTTTTTTGTAAGTGTAGAAAAAGGTGACATCTAAAAGAGCATCTTCTTGGTTGGGTATATAATGTTTTTTTTTTGAGTATATAATGCACATCAAACTTATATTTGCACAAATAGTACGTACCTCTGACAGACTTTTGCACTAATACAAGGGACTGGTAGTAATCTGTATAGTAATCTATAATTTGCAACAGCCAGTTTTCAAACACTGACCTGAAAAACTAATAATAAAACCAATAGTGATGACTTGATTAGCTGAAGAGAGGCACAAAATGTAATGGAAACATATATGCAGATAGAGTTTGCAGATATGACTATGACATAAACTCTGAATTATAGAGTGGTGCTCATCGTCAGGGCAAAATATTTGCAAACTATTTGAATTAAATTAGTTTTTACCCTTATGAAAGCCACATGTTTCGCCAAATAACCAGAATGATAAAAAATAACCTACAAAATGTCATTACATTTGCATGTCTTTTTTTCATTTCAACTGCTGAAGATGTCATCCCATCTCATGAGAATGTTTGGTCCTTTGTGATGCACATCCACATTGCTGAAGAAAACCCTCTTGGCAAACTGCAGTACACAGTAGAACTGCTTCCCAAGTTCTTGGTTATTTATTAATATCAGTTATAATGCTTGAAGGGAACTAGAGATAGCTCACATTCAAGTCCCAATTAAAAAAAAAACCCCAGTTAAAGGCAGCACTGGCTTCGTCTGCCTGCCTAACTCAGAAACAAACCATTGAATCTCTCTGTGATCAAATAGACAGAAGGACAATATCATTTACATGGAAAATCATGCATTACACAGTCATGGCCAAAGTCATAAGGTGTCTTTTTATTATGGCCATTTGAGTCCTCCTTGACGTCATACAGCAAGTTAAGTTCCTTCACCACTGACATGTTTTTGACAATGTTAATTTTTGTTGTTCTTGTTTTTTGGCAGAGCTAATCTTTTATTACCTGTCAGACTGTACTCTCCATGACCCACTCAGCACTATCAAATGTTGCTTTATCACCTTCCCCTTCGCTTTCATCACATTGCTGGAGCAAGCCATTGACCGAGAGACTCCTCTTAGTCCAAATGTTACTGATGCAACATGGTGCATTGCGAAGGTACTGCGAAGCACCAAAGTCACCCATGTCGAATGAGTGGCTACGCTTGGGCTTGTTCTTTGATGGCAGCATTACAAGATTCCCAAGCCAAGAATCTCCATGGCCTAGCAGAGGCTCCTTGTCAGTAGGGGGTCTCATGGCCATTTCCATGGTCCTTGAGGAAGATGGACCACCTGGATCTCTTTCAGGAGCCTTCAGATCCAAAGAAGTAAATGTCCCAAGAAGGTTGTCCAAGTTTGGTCGTGTCTTGGTTGATGTTTGCTTCCACCTTTTGGGCAAGATGCTGGACTCGCAATGCATGTTGAAAGACATGACATTCTCGCTGCCAAGGGAGTCTGCTGAAGAAGATGAAGAGGATGAGATGCTACTCTGCAAGGAGCCACATTTAAATTTCACCACTTCGTCCTGCATCACCACTATGGTCTTTAGAGCTTGTGATGTCGGCGCTCCATTGTTATGTCGCTGTGTTGCTTGAGTTCTACCATTGGTCTGAGAGTAGGTGTTGCTTACTGTCACAAGCTTTGCAACCTGCAAACCGCTGTTCACTTTGTAGCGAACCATAAGTATGACAATGAAGACCAAGAGGGTGACCACGATCACTCCACCAATCACCAAGATCATGGTACCACCCAAAAACTGACTGTGCAGTGTCTGGCAACGGGGGTACTCATCACGTGTCTCAAATTGCACACATCCAACTATGTTGGTCGCAGTTAGTGTGGTGGCAATGTCTTCCCAGATGGCCAGCACACATAGGTCATACTGCATCCCTGGGATCAGGTTGTTGACTACAAAGGATTTGCTGGTCACTGGAATCATCCTGTGAAGATTGGCATTAATAAGAGTGGGCAAAATACTTGTTAAAATAATATACCTGTAGAAATGTGTCAACAGCTATGCATTTTCGAGTATTGTTTCAGTTAAGAAAAAAAATTCTGCATGGTACGGCATGCACATTCCATGTTTACATTAAAATAAAAATATATGTTTTTGGACATCACTTTACATAAAAATGTGTATATTCTGAGTTGTATTGTTATCAAACAAAAAATGGCATATCACAATAAATATTTTTGCATAAATCTCCCACCTCTGGGTATTATTTTTCAGCATTCTCAAAGGAAAAGCTAAAGAGGATAATCTTTGGACAAAAATAGATGCAATAGATTTAAATCACAGGCATATATTACACAGCAGGTAATTATTATTAAAATGCACAGTGTTATGACTCATTGTTCAATATGTTATGTTGGATTTAATACACACAATGCATGGCATGTTGGAAAAAACATTAATTACTTTTACTATGTATAAAACTTAATTACTTGGAAAGTACTGATCATATCAACCATAAGATAAAAATAAAATAAAGCAAATAAATATCACAGGCATTCAATAGTTCTATGTAACACTTATCCACAATAATTGTTGGGAATCAGATAAAAAAATATGATTTTTTTTCAGAAATAAAGGGTGCTTCTCCTTTCTTAAATTGTGCATCCTCATTTCCTCACTCGTCAGTCCTTGAGCCCATGATATGGAAACTGATTAAAGTCTGCCATCATGAAGGACATATCAATTCTGCACAACGAAGAGGAGAGGCCAGAGGACAGAGGAAGCTTTCTGAGGATACTTGAGAGAGTAAGCATAGGTGCCTCCTATGTTGTTTTTTTCCCCTGAAATGTTTCACCTTTGAAGTTTAAATAAACCATAACTGTCACATATTTTAGCAGTGTATCTTGAATTATTAGGATTTATCATGAATATATTAATCAATCAAGATTCAACAACATAACGGCAAGTGCAGGTAATACAGCTGTGCAAATATGGCGCTCTGAAGTGACGCTTGAGAGAGCAGGACATTCCAAGTTACATATACTGTACATCTTGCTTCTTTTCCTCCATCTTTGTTTCCTTTTCTTGCATCATTTCCTCTTTTCCTAAAAGGGTAGAGCTAGGACGCAAGGAAAGGAAACAAGGAAAGTAAATGAGGATGCAAAAAATGAGAAGCACTCAAAATCTATTCTTAAATTCAATGATTTGTTAGAAAAAGGATCTGACTTAAGCTTTTGATAAAGGGAAGGCCATTTGTATAGCAATTTTGGGCTCAATTTTGGGCTCAACATCCTAAAAAGCACCTTAAGTACAGAGAATCTGAAATCACAAGTATTATATTTTTCTGACTGCATATTTTCTGACTGTATCATTATCTACAACATTATTTGCAGATTCCTGGTAGTTGATTTAGACTGAGAATTCTAATTAAAGCACAGTCATTCACCTGACCACACAGCTCTGAGAAGGTTAAGTAACTCAATAAATGTTTAATGTATCAGGTCAGTCTTTTAAATTCACAATTTTATTTGAAAGTGTCAGCATAAGTCTATGTGTTTACAATGCTTTTAGCGCTGTACGAGTATTCCAGAGCATTCGTAAATTTACAAGCATTTTCAAGTACTACTTAGGTTACGATGCTTTTGGGAAATGAGGCCCAGACTGGTCCAAGCTGACAGGAAGGTGACAGTAACCCAAATAAATACCGTTACAACAGTGCTATGCAGAAAATAATTTCTGAATGTACAACACGACGATCATTGAGGCAGATGGGCTATAGCAGCAAAAGACCCCTCCGGGTTCTGACATCTTAGAATAGGGAACTGAGGCTGCAGAGGCTCACAAAAACTGGACAGACGGTTGGAAAATCACCTGGTCTGACAAATCTGGATGTCTGCTGAGGAACACAAATGGTAGGCTCACTGCCACCTCAGTTTTATGTTCTTGGCTGACAGAAGTGGAACCCAGCATGGTCTTCTGCTGTTGTAGTCCATCCGCCTCAAGGTTCATCATGTTGTGCATTCTGAGATTCTATTCTGTATTCTTTATTCAATACAATTGTATAGTGTGGTTATCTAAGTAATTGTATCCTTTCTGTCAGCTCAAACCAATCTGGCCATTCTCCATTAACCTCTCATCAAAAAGGTGTTTTCATCCACAGAACTGCTGCTCAATAGTTGTTTTTCTAGAGACTGTTGTGAGAGATCAGCAGTTACAGAAATATTCCAACCAGCCCGTCTGGCACCAACAATCATGCCACGGTCTAAATCACTGAGAACAATTTGTTTCCCCATTCTTATGATTGATGTGAACGTTAATGCTCCAGACCCATATCTGCTATATATTATAAATTACATTGCTGCCACACGATTGGCTGATTAGATAATAGCATGAATAATACAGGTGTACTTAATAAAGTGGCCGGTGAGTGTAAACAAAGACATTACATTGGACTGTATGCAAAGAATTGGAAGAATACAAATATTAATTTACATTATTTTGTGTGTCCTTGTTAAATGGGAGACATTCCTTTTATATGCATGGAAAATGTGGTTCAGGATATTACAGAGAATGTAAGTGTTATTAATCATTTTCATCTGACTCACAACTAATGGCTAGTATTAACAATGATTGTATCACTACGCACTTCACTTCTAATGGTCGACATTGATTTTGAAAAATTTAATTCATTTTATGTAACACGAACAAATTTAACAAAAATAATTTCTAAATTCAAATTACACTTCAAACTAAAATATAATCAAAATAACGAAGTGTCTTAAATATAACAATACAAATAATTATTATTGGAAAAAAAACTCTGAAAGAAAATGTAACACAAATCTAATAAATTTTGATTCAACAGACGGCTTAAACAGCGATCATCAATTAAATTATTTGATGTTCTGTACATTTAGAATTTGGACATAAACTTTATTACCACCTGCTGGTGAAATATCTAAACTGCAAATGCAGAAACTGAATTTGGAATTTGCCCTGAGTTAAAAGGTGTTATTGAAACATCTTAACACAATGACCACATTTTTAAGAAAATAGCAAATTGCGCTTTGTGCCACTTCATTTACATACAATACACCCACAGTGTGTGTGCCTGCACCCACAGTAGTGTAAAACACTCCCACCCAATCCCGTTTACACTTTGCAAGTGCGAACATTAGTGTTAGAATTAGTGCTCTCAGGAAAATTGGATTAAGGTGTTGCACTGTGCTTTTCACACTCACGAAAATAGAGCCCAATGTGTTGCAGTTAATGGAAAGCTGACAACAAAAACATTTAAACTAAACTAAACAATTTTTCAGACTGCTTTCTCTGCCACCTCTCAGTAACATGCGATTGCTACCTAAAAGATCTATTTCTACTTGTACTAACCCTTAAAAATTTGGTGTAACCTGATGCATTCAGGTCGATTTAGACATGTTAAAAACAAAAATGACTTGAATTAAACCAGTTAATTTAGATGTTTCCACGTGAAGCACATTTGTTAGGTTTTCTGACAATTTGTTTTTCACAGTGTATATAACCTTTCAGAAATCTACAAATAGCATAAAACTGTGTTTTATAACCATACTTTTAGTGTGTGTATGTATAAATTAAAAAAGATTTTGAAATTCAATTAAAACATTTTAATGTATAGCTGATATTACCGTATGGCTGAATGTACTGCATACTGCACATCACAATAGCATTACTGTGGAATTACCAATTCCCGCAATTGTCATGGCATTGACACTATAATTTACATGGCTCTGACTATAAATCCATATAACATCCCTACTGTGCCGGAAAATACTTCAAAGTGTGTGTGTGTGTCATACATTTTTTAAATTTTGAAAACAGGATGTAACAACCAGTGTCTAGCATGCCTCTTAACATGTGAGTCATCTTAAATGCCACCATAGATACTACCTTCAGTGTTAGCCCAGATAACACTTAATTTATTTGATCAGACAAACTGTATTCAATAAATGTATATGGCTGAATTGTGTTCTAAAATGTATTCATGATGTGTCTCCAAGTACAATGCAATGATAACCTTAATCAGTAAACACAAATGACAGGGAAGGTCATAGAAAAGTCATGGAAGTTATTGGTAAGAAAGTGTGGGAAATTGTAATTGTTGTGTACATAGTTGTAGAGGTTTTAAAGAAAAAAAACATGGAATATTTACCTGTAAATCAGGACATCATCTTCTGAACAGTTGTACTGGAGCTGGTACATTTTGACTTTGGGTGCGACTTTGCTAACTGTCCACTTGACCAGAGCAGAGAGTGCGGTGACTTCTGACACTAAAACTACCTGCTCTGGTTGGGCTTTGGTCTCCCCTTTACTTGTTTTAGTCGAGCTGGTGATGTCTGATAGTCTTGATTTGGGCTGGGATGTGCGGTTAGTTCCATTACTAAGGTGGGGGAGCTGGATGATGGAGAGCTCTATTGAGGCTGTCGATTCTCCAGCTGCATTTGCTGCAATGCAATTAAATGTCCCATAATCCTTAGAGGTGGTGACCATAATGTCCAAAGTGCCATTTTCATAGACTGTAGCTCTGGATGAGTTACTGATTAGTCGGTCATCTGGAGCAACCCAGTGTATGAGAGGCATGGGGTCACCCACAGCCTTGCAACGTAAGCTGGCAGTCTGCCCCTCTAAGACCAGTAGCTTATGCGTGTGTTGAGTAATTAATGGTGGTTCACAGACAAACTCTTCTTCTCGCACATACCAAAAGTAGCGACCTTTCAGACTTGGAGGGGAAACACATGTTTCCATATCGTCCTCCCGCTCTAGACGACGCAACCAGAGAATCTCACAGTTACAGTGCAAGGGGTTCCCACCAAAGCTAAGAGAGAGGGCTGGGGCAAAGGGTGTATTGTGAACAATGTTGCTCTGTGACCGAGCAAAGATAGGATCGGGAGGAAGCTTCTGGAGACAGTTTGATGTCAGGTCTAGTCGTGCCAACTTTTCAAGATCAGTAAAAGTGCCTTCAGCAATGTGGTTGATGAGGTTGTGGTCCAGACTCAGCTGGTGTAGGTTGAGCATTTTGCGGATGGCCTCCCAGGGCACACTCCGCAGGTTATTATAAGAAAGATCAAGGTCTTCCAGTGTGAGCAGCAGGTCATCAAAAGCTTCTTTGAATATATGGGTCAGTTGGTTGTTGTTTAGGATCAGGTGTTGCAAGTTTACTAAGCCTCGTAGGACATCTGGGCCTAGCTCTGTCAACCGGTTACTGTCCAGATGCAGCGAACGTAAGGTTTCCAGATCCACAAATGAGAAAGGCTGGATGAAGCTGATTGTGTTCCGTGATAGTGTAAGGTCCACAAGGCCTGTCATGTTGATGAAGTCCTTCTGGGTGATCTTAATAATGTAGTTTCCTCCCAAGCGTAATTCCACAGTTCTTCTGTCAATGTCAGAGGGCACGAATAGCAGGCCTTTGGATGGGCATAATGTACCCAAAGATTCTGAGAGATTCTGGCAGACACAATATTTTGGGCAGGCAGTGGTCATCATCACTGCGCTCCCCAGGAGAAGGAGGCTGCAGAGCATGCTGGCCATGGTAAATCACATGCAGGGACCTGGCAAGGCAACAGGAAAAATAGTGGTGAGGCCTTCTTGGTCATACAAAGATTCATTAGATTTTCAAGGGCTATCAGATTAATATAATCTAATAATAAATTCTGCTTAATTATAAAAGACATACAAAATAGAGAAATGGTAAAATTTTTGAATACATTCAGGCCTGATGTCACAAAGCAGGGAGCTTGAAAAGCTATGCATTTCTCTCTTTAATGTCTCTTTAAGTAACATATTTAACTTAAGAAACCCTGAGTCAAGAATCCCTTCAGGAAAAGGCATTGTTTTGATATCCCTAACCACAATAGATGTTCTATAATATTTGTGTCATTGGTGCTGTCAAATGCTAAGGGTCTCTAGGGAAAATTTACAATTTTCAAAAGAATACATTAGTGAAAATATGAAAACCTGAATTTGGTACCATTTCTGGCTTTGGTGTCACATACTATCTCATGAAAATACCTCTTTGCAGTCCTCACACCCCTGTCAGAGTACTGAAGAAATACTTAAGTATAAAATATGTTGTTGCTGGAACCAGGAGCATTTATGTGAATTCCACAGCAGGCTCCACACATCTGACACTGAGAAAATGTATGATGTGATCACTCTCATATGACATCCAATAATTCCTGCTGACATTTGTATCATCAATTCCAAATACACTAAAAATTAAATAAATTTTAATCAGCATTCTGCCAAATTGCTAATCTAATGAAAATGCAGGGTAGACAGAGCTGTTGTACTGTATAGCAGGTGTCTGTGAGAAGGAGATGGTTTCATTTCCAATAGTTAATATGGAGAGACAACTAAATAAGCCATTGTTTGAGCATCCTTACCAGCATAGCATCATTGGCTTAACCAGTGGTGTGAATTTGGAGCAGGGTTATATGTTTGATGACCAATGGGGGACAGGGGGGTGTTTTTGTAATTCTGCTTATGGCACATACATAACACACTACAGCTTTAACATCAGGCTAGTCCATTTAATGTAGTTGAACACTAATTTGTTCTTACTCATAAATGTTAGTTACCCTAAATTAGAACTCTGTGAAGGCTAGTGAAATTAAGAGGAGGTATACATACAATATACATTTAAGGCATTGATAAAGAGATAGTCTGTGGTAAGAATGGTGCAGTCTTGAAGAGTTATTAGCCTTTAAGCTAGGATAGGATTAAGTATTGTATAGTAAAGTATTTTAAGTATTAAAATATTACAGAAATATAGCTGGGTGGAAAAACCTTGCAAGATCTACAATTTAGTGGAAAACAAGTTTTAAAGCATAAGAGAATTGTTCAATTATACAAACAGGGATATGCCCAGGATGTCTACATTATAGACTAAAACTTAGATAGTCTTATTAAGACTGGAACATTTTCAAAGCATAATATTGTGATTATCCAAACCATGTAATCAAAACTGTCTGCATCAAAACAAATAAATTGTCACTTCAGAAGTTAAAGGTTTTTCATTGGGCATTTGACTGCCAGATTCTTATGCCAAGGCTGCATTTTGCTAGAAAGAAAATCACAGATTTATACCAAGACATGTTTAACAGTTTGCCCTCTCAGCAATTACAAATACCCAGCAGACTTCTTCTAGCACACAAACACAAAATACCTTCTTGTTTCAAGATCTGTAAAAATGCAATATTTAAAAACTATAAGATTGAAAATGGGATGCACTGTGTATCTAATTTCTAGTCTGTGATAATTTCACACTAAAACAAATATCTTGCAGAGAAGGAAAATTGTGAAATTCCGTTTCCTTTCTTCTAAATAATTTCCCAAACATTAACTACACAATCTCATTGCCAGGAAATTGAATTTGATAGATTTCATGAAAATGGAACAATTTATCAGAGCCATGGCACAGCGGTTATCCATTGTACACATAGGGCCACAGGTTTGAATTCAACCTTCATCCCCTATTTACATTTCCACTTTGTCTTATTTCCTGTATATCTTAAATTCCCTGTAAAATAAAAGCAAAATCCCAATATAAATGTTCCTATAGCTCAACTTGCAAACTCATACTGATAAAATGTATAGCTTCAATAAATGTCAGATATTAACTTCTTTATTAATGGGACAATATTTGAATTGATTTTCAGGGACATTTTATACCTTTTATATTTTTTTCCTTAACCATATGAAAACTACATTTATGCCAAATTATTCTTTTAGCTAATATATAAATCTATAAATTAAATAAATGCTAATTGAAAACTATACACACACACACACACATTTTGGTGCAGCTATCCTTATGAGGACTCTCCATAGACATAATGATTTTTATACTGTACAAACTATAGATCCTATCACCTAACCCCACCCCTAAACCTAACCCTCACATAAAAAACACTCTGCATTTTTACATATTCAAAAAACATTGCTTATTATTATTTTTATTTTTTTTAAATGTATTATTTGAATTATGGAGACACTAGAAATGTCCTCATTAAGCACATGTATAGCACAATATTCTTGTACTGTAATTACAAGTAACCTAAAAGAATGTCCTTGTAATCCACCAACATTGAATACAGCTTCATTCCATTGTTCATTCAGGAAGTTATGAGAAATGTGCTTCGGACAAGGGGATATTAGTAATTTTTGACACCTAAAACCTAATTAGGCTGAATACAGCCAAAGCTTGCCATTTAGCAGGCCCTATTTCTAAGGTAAGATTTCTGCATTACCAATTCACTCATAAATGGCAGTCAGGGCCCATCTTTATTCATTCCTATCCCAGTCTACTAATGTGCATATGCATATATAACAACTGCTGAGCAACTCAACCTCTAAAAGTATCCATACCTGAATTTCATCCAAATCTTCAGGACGAAGTAGTGAGATTGAAACAAGGAAACAAAATCATTTTATCTTATGAGCAAAATATCTTGCTGGCTGAGGAAATATTTACACTAAATCAAAGGTTAGACACATCTCAACCATTATTAATTATTGCTATTTTATTATAAGTATGTAGGCTATAAAAATAAATAAGTAAAAATTAAAAAAGTATAGGAATTATGCAGTGACCAAAAAAAAAAAGTTACATTTTAGCTTCTTTAAATTAGTCAACATTTCTGCCATACAAAGCCAAAAGACAGTGACTGTGCCAATGTTGAAACTCAAAAAAATGGCTTTAGGTTTTTGACTGTCCAGTCTGATGTAAAAGTCTCATTCTGTTTTCTCTGAATCTGAGCCAACACACTCTCATAATGTTATGTTGCTATAGCAATTTTATAACAAAACCTCCTCCTTAGTCCAGTGCCTGCATCACCAAAACATCACCCTTTGTCTGTATTTTAAATGTCACTCTGATACCATATTCAACTAATTTCTGAGGATTTCAATACTTTACTCAATTTTAAAATGAAATAAATTGATAATCCTGTCATTATATTCTTTGCATTATTCATTTTTTGCTTATTTGAAAATTGTTCCCTTTACAAAAATCTTCACTATGATGCTGCGCTTTGCTAATCGCTATGGGGAACAACCCTAGTCGTGAATGAGCTGTGAATATGTGTGTAACACGTCAATGAACATTGACCGGAATTTATAGCCTCGGCTGATGTAGTCATTAGACGCACCTGTAGCCAGGCTATAAATGGATGCGTCACCAGGTGTCGTCAGATCCTCTTTTTTCAGAGCGATTCTGTGTGTGTGTGTGTTTTACAAACCCTGTCAAAACTTTCTTTCCTCTGCTAGGAATTAGAATTTGTGAGGCAGTGTGAAGTGAACCTTTTCTCCTTTCTGTTCTGTCTAGAAAATATATATATATTTTTAAAAGAAAGAGAGAATGACTGAAAACCTTAAACGATGCATGTTCCTCTGTTCTCGCTCTAAAGCTGAAGAGGACACGCATCAGTTTTGCTCTGTTTGGGTGGGGCTCTCGTATGGATCTGGCTGAGGAGCGAGAGACGGGTTCATCCCTTTCCCTCGCTCTCTCCCCAGACCCAGCTGGTCCTTCCCGTGATCTCGAAGCGCGCTTTGGCGCCTCTTCGGTTCACGAGGGGGGCGGGACGCTGAACCTCTGTACATTTCACGCTCAATAATAAAGCGGCTGAGAAATTACTTGAGGTGATTACGCGAGATGTGGCCAGACTACAGCTAGACTGGCCACGCGAACAACAGATCCTCCCCCAAACGCTCCAAACTAGAAGACAAATTTCTGTCTGGTAGCCAAAATAATTAAATAAATAAAAGAGGGAATGGAACTCTATTTCAGTCCCTTCCTTTCTTCTATGACCTCCATAGCAAGTATTTTCTTTATGGAGAAAATTTATACTTCCCGTGTCTTCGTGCCCTCGACGTTGGTGTATTCAACTATCAAGGGTGCTGAAGCTCGGGGGTATTCGGTGATGCCGCCAGTAGAAGAGACACATGCGGGTTTTCTCTCGCCTGGCTCGGCATCATCGCTAAAGAGACCTACTCTCCCCACAAAGCTGTGCAGGACCACCTCCACGCTTGTGGGGAAAGCTTATCAGGCAGCAGGTCAGGCTGGTGTTGCCCTGCACACTATGGCAGTGTTACAAGCGCACTAGGCTAAATCTGTTGAAGGACCTGAGTGTGGGCACCTCACTCAGGGGGAGGGGCCGTCGGCCACCCAGCCCCGTCCCGGTCTAGACGGGAGGCTCTAAAACAAAACGTGGCGAATCGTGCTCCCCCTCGTAAAGACTGGGGTCCAGTTCGTCACCCTCAGCAGCCCCCAATGTAAGACCTCAGGGGTGTGATTTCTAAGAGAAAGAAACCCTGACAGTCTTGTACCCAGCCTTGTGGGGGTAGATCCCCTCGGGACGGGGCCCGTGTATCATCCACTTCGGCCCTCCCGATACCCTCACGAAACCTCTTCACTCCTGCTGCCTTTGGTGTTTTGGGCGATAGAGGCTTCCAACAAAGAGTTGGGTGTACCGTTGCCTCCTGCCTTGATCCAGGATGCGGAACACTTGACATCCCCTCAACAGGAAGTGTCAGAAATAATACCCATCTCGGAGACCCTGGCAGCGTGAAAGCTTCTGCCAGGTATTTCTATGTGGGTTCTAGAAACTGTAGAAAGAGGCTACAGAATTCAATTTGCTCGCTGTCCTCCCCATTTCAACGGCGTGGCTCCCACTACCGTGAAACCGGGACAGGCATGTCTACTGTGGAAAGAACTGCAAAATCTCTTGATCAAAGGGGCCATAGAACATGTTTCCCTTCCAGAGAAAGAGTCAGGCTATTACAGCAGATACTTCCTGGTTCCCAAGAAGGGTGGGGGGTTGCGTCCGATTCTAGATCTTCGAGGCTTGAACCGCTCAGTCAGGGTGTTCAAGTCCTAGATACTGACTATCAAGACGATCGTGTCACAAGCCCAACATCACGTTTGGCTGGTCACCATCGATCTCATGGATGCATATCTTCATATAGAGCCACAGCACAGGAAGTTCCTGAGGTTCGCTTTCGGGGCCGAAGCCTTCCAGTATCGGGTTCTTCCACTTGGCCTAGCCCTACTAACCCGCACATTCAGGAAATGCATGGATGCAGCACTGGCTCCTCTGCGACTACAGGGCATTCGCATTCTGAATGATATAGATGACTGGCTGATCCTAGCGCAGTTCCAAGAATTGGCAGTTCAGCACAGGGATATCGTCTTGACTCATCTGGGGGTTATATGGAATTCGGTCACGATGCAGGCACAATCGTCTCCGGCATGAATCGTTTCCATTCAGAACACCCTGAGCAAGGTCAGGCTAGGTTGAGGTTGCACTGCTCATCAGTATCATTGAATACTAGGTCTCATAGCGTTGGTGTCTGTGGTGATCCCTTCGGACCTTCTGCACATGAGACCGCTTCAGCTGTGGCTAGAAGCCAGGGGTTTTTTTTCCGAGGGCCAGTCCCCTAAGGCAAATAAAGGTTACGCGCCTTGTGCTTCGTTCCCTTTCTATGTGGTTCAGACCCCGGTTATTACCTTGGGTCCCACTCTAGGTGCATCTTGTTGTCGCAGGCTGCTAACGACAGACGCCTCCCTGACGGGCTGGGTAGCGGCCTTAAGTGGTCTTCCGGCTTAAAGTGATAGGAGGGTCGTCAGTTCAGTTGTCACAGTAACTGTCTCGAGCTGTCTTCTGGCCCTGAAATACTTCCTCCGACATCTGAGAGGCTGCCATGTCCTTGTGCGGGTGGACAACACAGCAGCAGTCTCTTACATAAATCATTAAGGAGGACTACGTTCTCACCACCTGAATTTGCTTGCACGTCGGATCCTCCTTTGGGCCCAGGGCAAGCTCCTGTCACTCAGAGCGATTTATATCCCTGGACGCCTAAATGTGGGAGCAGATTTTCTGTCCAGACAAAACTTACCGACGGGCGAGTGGAAACTCCACCTCGACAATAGTACAACAAATTTGGGAGAGATTTTTCAGAGCAGAAGTGGACCTCTTCACCTCTCAAGAGACCGCGCAATGTCCCCTCTACTTCTCTCTGAGTCACCAGCCCCCCTGGGTCTGGATGCGATGGTGCATACATGACCCGGACTGTGTCTGTATTCGTTTCCCCCGGTTTCTCTGCTCCCGGGAGTCTTAGACAGAGTTCGCCAGCAAGGGTCTTGCCTCTTACTGATAGCGCCTTACTGGCTGAACAGGATTTGGTTCTCAGAGCTGATATCTCTTCTCGACGGCTCACGTTGGGCAATTCCGGACAGGAGGGACCTTCTATCTCAGGCACAGGGGACGATATTTCACCCCCGGCCAGAATTGTGGAAACTTCATGTTTGGCCCCTGAAGTGTACCAACTGAGGTTCACAGGGCTTTCTCTTGAGGTTATCGAGACCTTTTCAAGTGCTAGGGCTCCCTCCACTTGGAACTGATCTGGGTAGATTTTACAGGGCAGAAGATGACCTCTTCGCCTCTGTTGATAGCGCAATGTCTCCTCTACTTCTCCCCGAGTCGCCCAGTTTCCCCCCTAAGTTCATATTACAGAACCAGCTAACTGCCAGTTTGCTTCAGTTCTGGATTTTCTGTAGAAAATTGCCTCGCCACTGCCAGGTTCTATGTGGCCTCCACTGCGGTTTGCCACGCCTTGGTGGGCGGGGTGCCCCCTAAGAGGCATCCTTGTTAGGACCTCTTCTTAGGGTAAGACCCCCTTTTTAGACCTCTAGAGTCAGCGTTTGGTAGACTTCTGACTCTCAAGATGGTTTTTCTTATGGGAATTACGTCTCTAAGGAGACTTGGGTACCTACAGGTTCTGTCTCTTTTGCCGGCCTGTTTAGAGTTTGCCCCAGCTATGACCAAAAGCATTCTTTGCACCCTCACCCTAACTACCTGCCCAAGCTGCCTTTCGCGACCCTTGGCCAGTTATTTTCTAAGCCTTCTGCTCCCTGCCGTTTGTAACGCCGGAGCAGCTAAGACTTCTCAGACTTTGTCCAGTCTGTACCCTTCAGACTTATGTCCACCGCTTTTGCTAGTGGCATAAAGTCACGGCAGCAATTCTTCACTTGGAAGCCATGACCGGGGGGCGGTCACCTCCTGGCAGACTATGTCACTTAGGGAGGGACATTATTGCCCGGGCCTATGAGGCGCGCGGTCAAGCTTCGCCAGTAGGTTTTAGGGCGCACTCTACCAGAGGGCTCTCCTCCTCTAAAGCCTTGGCTAGAGGTCTCCCTCTGCAGCAAGTTTGTGATGCGGCAGGTTGGTCCTCTCCGCACACATTCATCAAATTTTATGGTTTAGATGTTTGTTACTCCGGGCTCTTATGCCCTTGAGTCGACATCTCAATCTCATGTCTTTACAGGTTTGTAATGCGGCAGGTTGGTCCTCTATGCACACATTCATCATATTTTATAGTTTGGATGACCATGCTAGTCCGGGCTCTTATGTCCTTGAGTGGACATCTCAAACTCATGCCTGAACAAGTTTGTGACGCAGCGGGCTGATCATCTCCGCGCACATTCTCAATTTCTATGACAAATTTGTATGGGTTGGATGTTTTGCTACCCCGGACTCTTATGTCCTTGGGTCGACATCTTAAGCTCATGTCTGAACAAGTTTGTGATGCGGCAGGCTGGTCCTTTTCCGCACACATTCATCAAATTTTATAGTTTAGATGTTTATGCTACTCCGGACTCTAACGTCCTTGAGTCGACATCTCAAGCTCATGTCTGAGACCTCTCGTGTTTTTGTGAGCACACTTCACAACCGTAGGGGTCCGGACAGCCCCAGTGCGGTGGCATTGGTATTGCGTTCCCCATAGCGCTTAGCAAAGCGCAGCATCATAGTGAAGCTTTTTGTAAAGGGAACGTCTCGGGTTACATGTGTAACCCTTGTTCCCTGAAAAAAGCGGAACGAGATGCTGCGCTTCTTTGCCGCACTGGGACGTCCCAGGACTGCTCTTCAAAAAGAAGTATCTGACGACACCTGGTGACACATCCATTTATAGCCTGGCCAGAGGTGCGTCTAATGACTACATCAGGACTATTCCGGTCAATGTTCATTGACGTGTTACACACATATTCACAGCTCGTTCACGACTAGGGTCGTTCCCCATAGCGCTTAGCAAAGTGCAGCATCTCGTTCTGCTTTTTTCAGGGAACAAGGGTTACACATGTAACCCAAGAAGTTTTGTGGGATACAAAGGGGTTTTTCATAAATTCCAAGATATGAGAAAAGCACCATAACATTTTTTAGGGCTGTCAATCGATTAAAAATTTTAATCAAATTAATTACATGGTGTCCTGATTAATTCATTGTGATTAATCGCATATACAAATATTTGCTGAGAAAGCCCCTCATATAAAAATATTTCAATATATAATGATTATACATATTTATATCAATATATAATTATACATAGGTATCTTTAAATATTTTAAAATTATATATATTTATAATATAATAAAACATATTCAGATAATTAAAATGCATTACATTCTTGTAGCAGAAGAGTTAATCATTGATAAGACAATACAAAAAGCTGCTTTAGAATACAATGTATTGTTTACTACCATATTATTGATCATAAGTCAATCATTGGCATACAGTTCACATCAATCCATTTCACAAGTGAATTTGTCAATCAGTTGCAGATTTATTATGAGGGCTTGTTTAAGAACCTGTCAATTTACACATGCGTCAGACATTTTCTTTTTTTTTTATTTATGCTTACAAAACTTTTACATCTAGAGCCAAGAGGTATATTAAAACAACAAAAATGAAAATAAATAAATAAATAGTTTAAATAAAAATATCAAAATTGTTTACATATTTCATACAGCTTTCTTGTTACTCAAATTGGAAATTGTTCTTAGGTATTGCTGAAAACTAATGGTTTATAACCACCATACTTACATTTATGAATACTAAACTTTGCCAACAAAAATTAATCAAATAATATTCCTTATGAAGAGACATGTCATAGCTAAAAAAAACTAATAAAATATTTTCAAAACAAAGATGAAAGCTGGGAATGATATGATCTCTAACAATCTTGCAGAAATCAGACCAAAAACAAGTTAAGTAGGGACAACTCCAAAATAAATTAAAAAATGTTTCCGACTGCAGACCACAAAATGTACAGAATATATCGACATCACAATTAAATCTCTCTACAAGAAAATAATTAGTGGGGTAGTACTTATAAATAAGATTGAAGGAAATTTCTTTGATTTTATTTGTGATTAAATATTTATGGGGTAATTTCCACATTTTTAACCATCTCAATCCAGCCACACCCTGCGTCAGACATGCTTGTGTAGTATCTCGGGTGCATTGCGTCATAAACATAAAATGTTTAGGTCACTGTGTCAAGTTAAATATGGTTTAATACCCAATCTTTAAACACATCTTGAGATCCCTTAGTTCGCATTTGCGCTCCTTCAAGTGTTTTGAACGCATGAATGTAACGCATGTTTGTGTTGTTCTACCAACTGAAGTGTTTTCTTCACTGTAAACTGTGCTTTGCTCATACAGCTGAAATGTAATTTTCTGCCATCTGGAGTAAACAGGTGGTACTACAAGCTTGCATTTCTCAGGAATCTTCCTTATTATGGTCTGGGGGCATTGTTTAATGCGTTATTTTTTGTAAAATTAATCGCATTAAATTAACGCGTTAAATCGACAGCCCTAATTATATTATATTATATTATATTGCGATGTAAGTCAAATTCGTTTTACTACATTTTCCTGCTTGTTATATGTTTTATATTGTTTATAGGGTGGGGTTGGTTTAGGGGAACTAAAATATGAATATGATAGTATAATTTAAATAAACTAATATTTAATAAGTATAATGAAAAGGTCTGTCAATTTAATGCTTTAATTTAGTTAAATTAATTACAAAAAATAACATGCAAAAACAATTAACGCAATGAATCTTGTCCCCTGACCTGTACAGAGAAGACTTGTTAAAGACTTGGCTGAAACCAACATGAGCCTGTTTACAAGTAAAGAATGAGGAGGAGAGTTCTCTATCAGCAACAGGAGATAACATTCTCTTAATAATGTTGCGTGCCTCTGCCAAGGTCTGTAAACAGCTAATATAAAATCCCATTTCCCGTGATCTGTGGACCAGGGCCTGGTGAAATTGGATGTGTCAATGCTTTCACATACTAAGCCGGAAATCAATCATGGCTGTCAAATGGAGTCATAAGTTCACTGCCAGTCCTTTGACTCAAGTTACTCAACCGATCCATACATATCCCTGCTTCCAAGATGCCCAGGTAACTCCACATTCCCTGTGAATCTATCCCTGATCCTTTGACCCTCTCTTCCCTTGATGGAAGGCCTCTGGGCTGCAGAGAGGTTATTAGGCACATTATTAGTTATACTGTCCATTTACCAACACAGGAAGGAAATATCATTTGATCTTATCAAGTCCCCCAACTTTCCTCCAGTCCTTGGTTACCCCTGGCCTCTTCGCCTTAACCCCCACATCTACTGGATTACTCGTTAAGTTTTGGAGTGGGGCCAAGCCTGCCAATCTGTCTGTCTTATCTTGAGTCCTCCCAAGCCAAATCCCAATGTATAAAGACCTCCAACACATTTTCAGCAAACGTAGGGCTACCACACTTCCCCCGCATCGGCCCTACAACTGTGCTATTGACTTGTAACCCCGCTCTGCTCCCCCCAGAGGCAGAATCTTTTCATTGTCCCTTCCCAAGCAGGCTGCCATGGACAAGTACTGTATATCTCTGAATCCCTAACATTTGATCCCTAGCTCTAATGGCCATGGCATTCGAGTTACTTCAGGGAGCTTCCCTATTCTCCAAGCTAGATCACCATAATGAGTACCACCTAGTGCGCATCAGACAAGGGGACGAATGGAAGGCAGCCTTCAATACTCCCACAGGGCACTACGAGTACCAGTTCATGCCCTTCAGCCTCACCAATGCCCCAGCTTTCTTCCAGTCCTTTATCAATGATGTCCTCCAGGAATGGCTTAATCAATTCATTTTTGTCTACCTGGAGAACATCTTGATTTTTTCAAACTCCCTTCATGAACACACGGATCATGTTAGGAAGGTGCTTCATCGACTTCTGGACAATCACCTGTTTGATAATCCAGAGAAGTGTGAATTCCATGTGACCTAGATCCAGTTCTTAGGATTCATAATAAGCCCAGATAACATCGAGATGGACCCCAAGAAGGTACAGGCAGTTGCAGAGTGGCCTACTTCTGATAGAAATTAGCACATCCTTCACTGAGGAGGGACCTCAGTGAAGGATGTGCTCATTTCTATCAGAAGTTCATAAGGAATTTCAGCACAGGGAGCTGTTAGCAGTTACAGTAAGTATGCCTTGGAAGAATGGAGACACTTGCTCAAGGGGGCTTAACATCCATTTCTTGTTATGACTGATCACAAAAACTTGGAATACATCCAGCAGGCAAATCAATTTATTACTCGCCAAGCACGATGGTCTCTATTCTTCATCCGTTTTAATTTTACCCTATTGTACTTTAACCCGATAACCAAGAAGAAATAGTGGGCCCCATCATCCCAAGTTCTAAGATTTTGGCTTCGATCAGAAAGGGAATCGAGAACACGGTTAAGCGGGCACGGATTCAAGATCCTGATCCCGGAGGAGGTTCACCGAACCACCAATTCAAGGTTCACTCTCAAGTTCTCCAGTGGGGACATAGTTCCTGCCTCACCTGCCATCTCGGCATTCAATGTACTCTTGAGTTCCTGCAACGAAGATTCTGTTAGCCTACATCAAGGAAGATGTACAGGAGTACATTTGTAGCAGCTTGTGTCTCATGCAACCAAAGCAAAGTTCCACAATAGTCACCTCAAGGCCAGATCCTCTCTCCATTCTACAACGGATCTGGTCCCACCTGTCTATGATTTCATCACTGGACTCCCACCATCCCGAGGTAACATTACAATCCTTGTTATAGAGGACAGATTCTCTAAAGCATGCCGGTTTATTCCATTGACCAAGTTACCCTCTGCCAAAGAAACTGCTAAAATAGAAGTCTTTCGAGTCTATGGTATTCCAGACGACATGGTTCCCGATAGAGGATAGAGTTTTCCTCTTGTTTCTTGTGAGCATTTTGTCAGCTACTCGAGATGACGGTGAGTCTATCCTCTGGGTTCCATCCAACGGACAAACTGAGAGGCTCAACCAAGACCTGGAGACCACCCTTAGATGCATGGCCACCCAAAACCCCTCTTCCTGGACATCTTTTGTCATGTGGGCTGAATACGCACACAACACTCTGAGGGCTTCAGTCTCCTTTTGAGTGCCAGTATGGGTTCTCACCGCCATTGTATCCAGACCAGGAGGAGGAGGAGGTGGGAGTTCCTTCTGCTTAGAGCTTTATTCAATGTTGCCGTCATACCTGGAGGTGGGCTCGTCTTAAGCTCCTCCAGAGCTCTGAGCAGTACCAACGCCAGGCCAACTGCCATAGACGCTCTGTTCCTCCATTGCGACCCGGCTAGTGAGTTTGGCTCTCTACCAGAAATCTTCCCTTGAGAGTTGAGTCCCACAAGCTGACCCAGCATTTCATTGGTCCCATTAGGATAGCAAGGAGAGTAAACCCTGTGTCTTACCACTTATATTTACTCAGATCACTCAATAGTAACCCCAAGTTTCATGTATCTTTATTAAAACCTGTTATGTCTTTTCCCTTTTCTCCCACAGTCAGACCTCCCCCTTCACCTTGCATGATCGGAGGCCAGACGGATTGCACAGTCAGAGGAGTGCTCCTGGGTTCCTTCTCGAGACATCTTGGATCCAAAATTTATCAGACAATTCCACGCTCATCATCCAGATCTTCTGGGAGGGATCGTCAGGAGACGTTCCTGGGGGGGTCTTGTCATTCTGTATTTTGTACACTAGACGTCGGCATTTTGTTTTCCCTGTGTTTCCCACTCTTGTTATGGTCATTAATTTCACCTGACATGTTTCACTAGACATGTTCTCTGGTGCTCCCTTGTCTCTGTGGATTACTGGCTGATATTGTTGGATTTACTTTCTGTTCTCTGGATTTATTTTTTTAGAATTCCTTTTTTTGGACTGCTTATTTTGTTTTCAGTTTGGAATTAATTTTTGTTCCTTGGATTTATATTTTGGAATACCTTGTGTATTTTTGCTGCCCATGAACCTTACTTTTTGGAATTGCTACTGAGTTCTGATTTGGATCTTTAAAGACTTGTTTAGCTTGGTCCACATCCCAGTCCTCACAACCTTGTCCCACTTGTCTTCACATTAAGTGGAACAGACTTCAGAAATGGTGGCAAAATGGGGTAGTGCTTAGGGAAGTTAGCGAGTGGATGTTTAAAGTGAAGTGTAATGCAGGCCTGGATGAAGCACAACAGAATGCAGGGATCTCATGATTTTCAAAGTTTTAATTACTTTTAACCAGACACATCATCCTAAAACAAGACAATTATACATTCAAATGAGAAAAGTGTGTTCAAACGTTTGACTGGTAGTATAAATGAGCTTAGCTTAATC
This sequence comes from Moxostoma hubbsi, assembly GCA_032164185.1. NCBI lineage: Eukaryota > Metazoa > Chordata > Actinopteri > Cypriniformes > Catostomidae > Moxostoma > Moxostoma hubbsi. The sequence continues at coordinate 10,257,187 of JAVLUX010000013.1, read as the reverse complement.
ACTAGGAAAATCAACACATGGAGATCTAAGGGCTTCAGAAATACATAAGCCTGGACTTTCATTTTGTCAGTTCAGCAGGCATTACGGCTGAAGAATCATAGCTTTAAAATGTGAAAGAGTGTAAGAGCACATCAAAAAGTCTTTTTATCAAGCATAGGAGAAGGTAAAACAGCAGTATGTGAAAATGTAAAGAGACATCCAAACACAAAGGTGAAATAAAAGCAGAGGCAGCACAATCACACCGAGCTGAAGTGCAAGATGAAGGTTGAGCTGCCATGATATGGAGGCTCACTTACTTGAGTTCCAGGCAATAACTCCCCAGTGAAGATGCATGATTGGGCACTGGCTAACCATTATGACAGTAGGAAGTCAGTATGACAGTCTTGGATTGAAATACTCATGACGTCTGAATGTGTGATGAATCCTGCACTTGACATAATATTTGTGAAATGGACTAACATTTTATTTTATTTTTTTCTTAAAAGGACACAGCCATATATAAATGTTTATTTAACAAGAGTGAGAAAAAAGCCATTGGATAAGAGGTTGTCTGGATTGGCAAAACTTGATGAAAACTGAAAAAAGAGAAAGTGATGTACTGAAGAACAGTATATAAGGACAGAGAGACACATGTGTGTTCCCACACATTTGGAGCAATATATTTCCAAGACTTTTCCAGTCATATGTGATTATTAGATTTTGGTAAATAATTTTATAGAGATTACACTCTATTGCTGGTGATATATTTTAGAGCTGAGCATAACTAGAAAACTGTATATTTTCCAGAAATCACATTTACTAGAAATTTCCAAAACTTTTGGGGTTTTCCTTTATTAAATAATTATCTTTAAAAATTCCCACATATTTTTAGGTTATCTATAACTGTAGAGCACCCATGTCAACAAGCTTACTCCCCTGTGGCCCCTCCTAAATGAAGAGTCTTGCATCTCCAAACAATTTTTTATTAGTAAGGCTTTTACAAGGCTGACTTGCAAAATGGGCAAATAAATAAGCACTCTTTTCTAATGAGCAGGTAATAATTTACAATCCTTAAGTGATCAGTGACCTGACCTCTATCATAAACATGGGAGACCCCAGGCAAGGGCGGAACTATAGGGTGGCCAGGGGTGGCCGTGGCCACCATAGACTGAAGCATGGCACTCCATTGTCCACCCCACTCGCAATTGCAGTTTTGGTCATTTTTTTTGTCTTGGCACGATTAGTTTTTTTAGAGGTGGAAAAAAAATCTCTGTACAACCATAACACACAGGAGACTTTGTATCCACGCACCTTTATATATATAAATTTGGGCCTCATGTATTCAGATACAAGACAAAGGCAGGCCTAACACAGTCATAAAGCCTGACTGAGGCCCACAAAAACAAAGTTATAAATCTTGCTGATAAAAACCGCACCAAAATCAAACAAAGGGAGTACAAAACCGACTACAAATCCCAAGAAGCCTTGCTCAATTTACAACTGTGTGAAATTCCAAAGGATCGAACTATTGGATGCTATATTATTCAGCACCGGTATTCCATCTCAGTTTTGCCATGCAAATGGCTCATTGCACCTTGCTTTCATTTATTCCCTATGCCAGAGTCTTTCATAACAAGCAGAAAACACAACCACAACAGAAAAAGTCAGATTTATTAAAAGCCCTCTCTCTATATATCCTCCTCTCTTCCTCTATTGGTGTTCTCACATCCAGTGCTGCTAATCATTTTCGGCCTTACACACAAGTAGCCCCTCAATCTCCCAGTCCTTTGATTAATGTGGATACCACATAGCACCATTTTAGCGGGAAGTGATGAAAGACCTCAAAAAGAGAGGAGTGCAACCAAAGGGGAGGGCGACACCGGGTTTATTTCATAAAGAGGGCAAACAATTTTTCAAAGCAGGATGTGTGAACAATTACATTCTCTCCACTCAACGACAGGATAATTAACCATAACTGTTTTACGATGTTGTGTTTATTGTTGCTATGAGTGTGTGTGACTCATTCAGACAGATAATAAAAATACAACTCCATTTAAGTGTACCTTCACTCTATTATATTCTGGTTGATAATGAGATAATGGAACATATTCAGAAGAATGGACGAACATGATACAAAATCTCTCTCTCTCTGAATGGAGACTTGACTGATTCAAGCATCTCTTCATTATGTGCTCCAGAATCAAACAGATAGCTATTGTGTATGACAGAAGGATAAATCACTAGGAAAACACTTGTGAAAAACTTGGACATTCTTTGCTAATAAAGATTTGTTTTTTTCTATTAGCATTACTATGTGGTGATAGAGAAAAATTAAAATTTTTCACAGTTGACAGCATAATGTTTTCAAATAATAGTCTGGCATTGTATGGGCCATGTACACATCTGTAAACATGATACTTGCAGTAATGCTGTTTTGGAGATATATTTAAATGCAAGCTAAAATATATTGTATAGTGTTTGCAGTGGGTGCTTTTCACAAAAAAGTACTGGGGTACTGTAGTGCAGTGATGGTTTCAGATAGTAATACCATGGTACTTTAAAGAATACCATGTTAATACTATGTACTACCAAGTTAAAGAAATATAAACTATAAGCAATCTGCTCCTGTTATTCATATTTATCATAAAGGGTTTTCTCAGGCAGCAAATGTATTATTTTTTATTATTAAGCCCCTAAAAAGCATAACACAATATTTAATGATATTTAACTGAAACTATCAAGTCACTCATATTGTATTATTCATATTTACTACAGGTAAGAATTCAGCCTGCAAAATATATCAACCACTTCATTGAGTTTTCCACAAAAAAAAAAAAAACCTGAATCATGAGAACATAAGGCTAAGAGATCAGAGGGCAAAATACCCCTTAAGCACAGCATATATATATATATATATATATATATATATATATATATATATATATATATATATATGTGTGTGTGTGTGTGTGTGTGTGTGTGTGTGTGTGTGTGTGTGTGTGCATGCATGCATCTGTGAATGGTTTTGACAGCATTCTAATTGTGACTATATGGCTCTGAATGAAAATAGAAACAAGCATAGCACACCTGTTTCTTATTGCATGGCATTTTCTGTTTTGCCTTTTAAGCAGACACAGTCAAACAGAGAGAGCTGTATATCAATGGATCCATCCCCTCATATGTTGACAACTGAATAATGGATCCCAAATTTCAATCTGAGGAACTAACAACTGCTTTCATTTTCTCCTGTCTCTGTCCAATCATCAAGTGGGGCTGATCTGAAAGTAAGACATCCGTCATGACATAAAATGCACTTTGGGGGAAAATAGTTTTTCTCATTAGTGCATTTTGGACAATGACTCCATTTGGTTGGTAATGAGAAGTATAATAAGGCCACAAAACATGTAACACTAAGTTAAACAGTGGGAGGTGAACATTAGGTTGAACGCAATGACAGAGCCACCTAACCTCTGAGAACTCAAGGCAGGCTTTACTACACAAACCAATAATTCATGAACCATCCATACGCACAATTGTGCATTAAATCTGTGCAAAAGTTTTAACGCAGAAATAATTTTTTGCACTTCAATGTATTCTCAATGTATTCTAACCAATTAAAACTACACTATATATACACCTTACTTCTGGAAATTAAATAAGTGACCCTACCATATATCTTATTGTAGATTGTTATATTTACACATTGAAGAGTAGCAAAAATTATACATTATAGCTAGATCAGGGATCAGTTATGCACACAAAAGTAGCCGATCGTGTGTAGTCTAGGTAAAAACAGATGTATCCTCAGTTTCATGAAAGTAAGGAATGAGATGCTGCATCAAAAATGCTTTGGGAACCCCTCCCAGGAGTGACGATCTCTGGAGCCCATCTATTGGCAGATGCTACTTGATACTCTATATGATGCTCTAAATGAGTTTAAATACCCACTGGACTACTACTTGCCCAATGGAAAAGTCTGTGCTTGGAGACAACCAACCTTGTGCAGCCTCCAAAGCGAACAAAGAGCTGTTCTGACAGCCTGAATTGACTCATGCAGTCAATATATGTATGCAACTTACCAGATAAAGCATGCAGGGAGGGAATCCTGAGCCTTAAATGGATGGGCTAACATATTGGGCACATAATATTCTCTAGGCTTAAATACTTCCTTCAACATGCCCGGTCCAACTCTCTGACAAACAGGGCCAATGCAAGCAACAGCAGCACAGTCTTCAATGAGGGAGTATGCATAAGCTTACCGGATGTAATGGCTGAAACGGGGACCCTTAAGCACTTCTAAGACCAGTGTTATGCCACAGATTTTACTGTGACAGTAGCAGTAGTGAGAGAAGAAGTGAGAGGTCCTTGGCACCCTCAAAGGCCAATCTCAAGAATGGCAAGAAGATTTATACATATATATTAGGGCTGGGATAAACGATTATTTTTTAAACGATTAATCTAGCGATTATTTTTTCGATGCATCGATTAATCTAACGATTCATTTCTTCAGTCCGATTCGATTTCAATTCGATTATAAAATGTAAAAAAAATAAAAATAAAAAAAATCGCTTGATAAGTTTGATTGACATGCGATCTGATCAATCAATCATAATACGCCATTTTTGTCCGACAAAGTAGTCAGGAGAGAGAAGATTAACGTCGGTGGATTATAATTTGAATAATGGATTGTAGGCTACTGTACTGACGTCTTTCTGCGGTTAAAACACCAGTCCTTCTGATGTAGGCTACTGCAACAAGTAGAATTAGGTACTGCGCCTTTAAGATGGAACGTACTTACTCCCTCGCTCAGAGTGGGCAGTTGATATGGGAAGAGCGAGCTGTGAACATCGCATGTATGCGTGTAAGCCCGTTTTGTTTCTGTTGCTCTTCTTCTGTTTTTATTTCTAACCAGTAACGCAGTTGTTGTTAGCTGTGTGTTTAGCAAACTGCCCATGTGTACGTGCGACCGACGACAGCTGATAATAAATCACCATGGAGGAATATCAGTTACGTCTTGTGTGTCTTTGCTTACACCTGACTACAACCATTTAGGCAAGCTATCCGGCCCCTTTTGATCAAGAGCATTACACTACATTCATGTTTAGCCTATTTGATGCTATAAATTAACCAAGAAAAAGATGATTGGTTCACGAGCAGCTTTAACTGAGGCAATCTGTCACGACACATTAAAGAGCCACAAAATAGTAGGCCTATTTATGGTTTAATTTTCTTTGACTGACTAATTTTGAAAGTTGAGACTTTATTAAATGTTACCTGCTTGGTCCTGTCTGTCAGCGCGTTGTCAGTCTCCTCTATGTATTTTTCATGACATTCATAGCTTTAAGCGCATTATTAATAGCTATAAACGAAAACTTTAGGTGTCGAACGTATTATAGCCTACTCCAACATCGAGTGCAAAGTGGGGAGTTGAAAACAAACTTACGGTGCTCTGTCATCTGCAGCTGCTCCCGGGTGGCGCCTCTTCAGGTGCTGGTGCATTGCCGTGGTGCTAGAATGGAAGGCCATCTCCATTTTGCAAAAGACGACATATCACGGAATTGTTTCCTTTTAAATTAAAGAATTCCCATATTTTAGAGGAACGAGTGCGTGCCGCCTTGCACATATTCCAGTCTCCAGAACTGTACGTCTAACAAAGTATTTGTGCCTGATTTGTAGTGTCACAGTATGTATGAGATTATGGCCATATTGTGTCCTGTGTACAGCATAATAATAATCGTAAATTATTATATTAAATAATAATAATAATGAAAGTATAAAAATAAATTAAACAGACTTGTAAGGACAAAAAACAAACAAATACATTTACAAATAATGTAAATGTATTTACACACTGCACATCAATTGTCATCATAGGTCCAGTGTGTTTGCCTTGGCCATGGCACCATGCACTTCCAGAACATGGGTGCATGATCTGATCTTAGCTCTGTCATTGGTGCCTGCCCTTGGTTGTGGCACCATGGCATGCATTTCCTGAAAATGGGTGCATGATCTGGTCATGGTTCAGCCATTGGTGCCTGTGTGTCATAATATCATGAATCCAACTGTGGTCACAGTTCTGCCATTGGTGCCTGTGTGTCATAATATCATGAATCCAACTGTGGTGACTATGTCTCAGCCTATGTCTTGAGTGTGTGTGAGCGAGTGAGTGAGTGAGCGAATGTGTGTGTGTGTGTGTGTGTGTGTGTGTGTGTGTGTGTGTGTGTGTGTGTGTGTGTGGGTAAGGGGATTTTTGTGCATAAAAGTACACGTCTTTCTGTTCCACTGACAAGAGCCAGAAGAATGGACGAACATGATACAAAATCTCTCTCTCTCTGAATGGAGACTTGTCTGATTCAAGCATCTCTTCATTATGGGCTCCAGAATCAAACAGATAGCTATTGTGTATGACAGAAGGATAAATCACTAGGAAAGCACTTGTGAAAAGCTTGAAAAAAATTTTTAGCAAGAAAGAAACACACAATATAACAAAATAACATACAAACAACATATTGTTGTAGTAAAACAGGAATAAAATAAGACAACTAGCCATTTAGCGAGTTTGTTCTAAATGCAGATTAGAATGACAAAGCGATGAGTCTGGATTGCAGAGCATGATAGCTGTCACTGTGACCCAGAAGGAGACAAATTCGGAAGAAATGTAGCTGTGCTCCAGGTTATATGTCCATGATGATGCCCGCATAAAGGGCAGAGTGTTTAGCACCATCTACCAGTAGATTGGTGTGATTTTAAAAGGGCTTCAGAGATCATTACTCCTGGGAGGAGTTTCCGACTTGAAAGGAAACCTATGAAGTAGTCAAGGGGGCAATATAGTTAACTATAAATGTTAGTGCCATTATATCAGATGTGAGGCTGTCAAGTCATATCGGTTAGGAACAATGACGTTGTCATGGCCATATGCATGTATACGGCGTATGCTTACTTTCCACAAATACATGCAACAGATTGACACATGCACACAGCAATTCAGAAATGCAATAAACAGGTCCACATCTGCTCTCGATCCACAAATGCATGCAACAGATCCACACATCACACAGCAATCCACAAACACACACAACAGATCCACTCATCTGATCAATTCACAAATGCACACAACGGATCCACACAGGGCCGCCGATAATGGGGGACAACTGGACCTTTTGTCCCGGGCCCAAGCTTGAGGGGGGGTCCAGACTGGAGGGGGGTACATCTGTGTGGGGTGAATGAAGCATGCTTTCACAGAATCTTTTGCAGTGCACATCAGCATGCTCAAGATATACAGCCAGAGCTCTGGGATAGCGCAGAGCGAAACTTGCGTAATTCAGTCGGGCTTTATGCGATATTGCGGCATTTGTGACCATTCGAATTCTAAAGAGAATTTTCTAGTATTAATCTCTATATGGAGGAATTTGAACCTCTCAAATGGCTAGAGAGCCTTAACAGTAACATCACAGACGAGGTAAAGAGACAACTGTATGAAATGCATAAACATTGATCACCAGGTTTTTAAAATACACATCAACTTCCAAACTAAAGCGTTTTAACTGAAGTAACACTAACTGGAATCTGGTATAAATGCATAATAAAATTATTAGGGTGTGTATAAGACATATTTTTTATTAATAATAATTATACTGTCATTCACTCAGGAATGGGTTTACGATTTCTGAGACCCCAAGCAACTGACCAAACTGGGGCCCAAAAATTTTGCTTAAAGAAATTACATAAAAATGATTTTAAATCATAATTTTAAATTCATCAAATTAAATGTATCAAAAGCTATACTTTGATGCTGCGCTGATTTAGCGCTTTGGGAACGAGAATACCTACGCCTGTGATGTTGACTCAAGGACGTAAGAGTGGCATGAACATCCAAACTATAAAATGTTATGAATGTATGTGGAGAGGACCAGCCTGCCGCATTACAAACATGCTCTCTAGCCAAACACCTCTAGCCAAAGCTTTAGAGGAAGTGGCCCCCCTGGTAGAATGAACCCTGATACCTACTGGTGAAGCTTGACCGCACTCCTCATAGGCCAGGGCAATAGCATCCCTCACCCAATGTGACATTGTTTGTTTGCTGGCGGCCGCCCCCCTGTTACAGCCCCCGTGGCAAACGAATAGTTGCCCTGACTTACACCACTGGCTAATGCGGTGGACATAAGCCTGAAGGGCACGGACTGGACATAGACAGGGAACAGAAGACTTCAAGAGTGAACAGATGTACGGCCGAGAAAGGAACCTTAGGCAGGTAGTCAGGATGAGGGTGCATAATTGCTTTAGCCATTCCTGAGGCAAAATCTAACCAGGATGGCAATTAATCCTATCAGCCGTTGTAGCCAACATTAAAAATTTTAATGAAATAAAAACCTGGTTGAAGATAATAAATGCATGTTTTCCAGTTTTTCGACAATACAGTGATAAGAAAAGTAATATTTACCTACATACTCTATATTTTTACAAAACACTTTTTTCTGTCTTATTTTTTTAGTGAATAGGGTGTGCAAAACTACTTCACCCAGTAACATTTTGGAATGCTGTTGTTACAGTATATATTAATTTTATAACCCAAAAATGATTTATTGTTGTCCAGTTTGTCATAATAATATGATACAGTATTATTATTACTTTGATGACTTGTTGCATTCTGTACAATAGTAATCTATTCGTTTTATTTACTCTACTTTCATCTGGAGAATAGACATTAGCTACAGACACAACATGTCAGCATATTATAGCAAACTTATAGAAAATAGCCAAAGCAATCCTAGGTGTTTATTCAGTACTTTGGCTAAATTGGTTAGTAATAAACCATCGACTGAACCAAATATTCCATCGCAGCACAATAGTAATGACTTCATGAATTTCTTTACTGATAAAATAGAAATCATCTGAAATAAAACTGGAATTATCCAATAAACTGTCAAATACACCTCAGAAAACAGTTTCTCATAAATTCCCTCATGAGCAACTTCAATCCCACAACATGTATGTTAGATCCAATACAAACTAAGCTCTTAAAAGAGGTACTCCCTGTAATCTCAGAATCTCTTCTTAATATTATTAACTCCTCGCTATCCTTAGGACATACCCCAAGAAACTTTTAAATGGTGCTTATTAAGAAGCCACAGCTTGATCATGGAGAACTGTCTAATTATAGACCGATTTCAAATCACTAATTTATGTCGAAAATACTAGAAAGTTAGTGTTCATCCAACTATATTAATTTCTACAGAGAAATGGTATATATAAACAATTTCAGACAGAATTTAGGCTCCATTACAGTACAGAGATTGCACTTATTAGAGATACAAATGACAGTTCTGCACACATAACTCACATCTTTAGTCTATTCTGGCTGCCTGTCTCATGCCGTATTAAGTTTAAAATTCTTCTGACATACAAAGCTCTCAATGATCTGGCACCTCGTTATATAATGTGATCTGCTGCATCCATACACACCAGCATGCACTCTTCGTTCTTCTGATTCCAAATTGTTGTCTGTCCCTAGATCTCGTCTATCCAATTTTGCTGGGAGATCCTTCAGTGTAGTTGCACCTAAACTGTGGAACTCTTTACCTCAGAGCCTCTGTGATCTTTAAATCTCAGCTTAAAACAAATATTTTCTCAGTACATTATCTGTCTATTACTGATTGATGTTTTATTTCCCCCTTTGTAATTGAGATTGTAACTTATTTTGAAATGTGTATTAATTTACTTTGTCCTGTTAACTCTTACAAGCCGGAGCATTCAAATTTGGAAATTTATATCAATATCTTCACTGTCAAATCACAGATTTTGCTTCTGAAAACTGCCAGATACTCGTGACAATATAAAATAAATATAATAAACACACATAATTGGTTAAGGGGTTACTGGGCATGAATAATAAATCTATCGTCATCATTGTCATCCTCCATTTTCCTTTGCGGAGCCAAAGAGGATTCCCCGGGAGATTACATCAAGTGTTGGATTTACTGCTTCAAATTGAGAACAGTATTCTCCCTAAATATTGAGGCAATATTTTAAGACAAGTTATTTAACATGTGTTGTCAATATTGGCAATTGAACGTTTTAGTTATGAAGTATTTCTCTGTATGACAAATGGTAGTTATTTCTAGAAAAAATGACATGACCATTGGCGTTCATCAGACAGGCAGCTTACCTCTATTTTTAAGCAAATTTCTGTGAAACTTTCTAAATAAACATTAGCTAGAAATACCATGTAGATTTTTAGCTAAAATGATGTAGGATGATAGTCAAACATTTTTAGTTACAAAGCATTTATTGGTAGTTATTTTTTTGTCTGGAAAAATTGACATGACCATCATCAGCGAGCCTCTTCTTTTTATCTAAAACTTTTTTGTCAGTTTCTGTGAAACATGCTAAATAAACATTAGCTAGCAATACTATGTTACATTTTAGCTAAATATCAATAACTTTTTTGGCCAATTTTGTCACTTATAGAAAAATCCGCCTGAAGTAATGAGAGGCAGAGAGCGTCTCAGTTTACTTAACTGTAACTCCTGTTCCAGGAAAAAGCGGAACGAGATGCTGCACTGATTTAGCGCTTTGGGAACGTCTTTTAGGAGTGACCAGCTTTTAATATGTGTGCAACACGTCAATGAAATAGACTAGAATTTATAGCCTCTGCTGAAGACATCATCTGGATGTGCCAGTACCAGGGGCTATAAATAGATGGGCGACAGGTGCATTGTCAGGTCTTTTGTCTGAAGAACAGTCCTGGGGCATCCTCAGTGCGGCAATGAAGTGCAGCATCTTGTTCAGCTTTTTCAGGGAACAGGGTTTACAGTTAAGTAACCCGAGAAGTTCCCTATCAAAAGCTACACTTTGATGCTGTGCTGATTTAGCGCTTTTGGAACGAGAATACCCATGCCGCCACACTGCGGATGTCTGGACCCCTTACGGTTGTGTAGTTGTGCTCACAAGAGCAAGAGAGGTCTCAGACATGAGCTTGTGATGTTGACTCAATGACGTAAGAGCCCGGAGTGGCATGATAGTGGAGCGGCTAAGTGATATAATCGTTCAGTTTATGATACAAGCGTGAAAATTGGCATGAGCAGTCTCCATGGGTCACTTGACAAGAAAATTGTCCGAGCCACTTGAAATTTCAAGATGGCGGCCATTTTTCAAGATGGCCGACACCTTAGTGGAGCAGTTAAGTGATATAGTGGTTTATTTGGTGATACAAGCATGAAAATTGGCATGAGCAGTCTCTGATGGTCACTAGACAATAAGCCACCCACAGGCTACTTGAAATTTCAAAATGGCGGCCATTTTTCAAGATGGCCACCACCTTAGTGGAGCAATTAGGCTTAAGAAATCATTTAGTTGGTGATACAAGCATGAAAATTGCTATGAGCTGTCTCAAAGGGTCATTTGACAAGAAACCGCCCACAGCAACATAAAATTTCAAGATGGCAGCAATTTTTCAGGATTACTGCCGCCCGCCATGTGGATCTTTAAATTATACATTTTCTCATAGAAATGTATTGGGTTCCTCAAGAGACTCTGTCAAGAGAGGTAGTTTGACTGTGTTTTGTCTGACTCCTCACCCATGACCTGTCCAGTTTGGTAAAGCCTGTCAGGAGTTGCCTCCCACCGGCATAGCTCTCAGGGTTCATTGAGGTACACAAGCTCCTTACCACGACAAGATAACAGTCACAAGGGAGGTTTTTTTTTAATTTTTTAATTTTTTAATTTTTTTTAATTTATTTAAACTAACAGTTATTAAACATGTCAAATTAATACTGAGAGGTGGGGAAACAAAAATAAGATTAATAAATTAGCACAGTTGTGGTGCTGAACGGACAGTGCACCAAACAAAAAATTGAGCAATGACTAATACTGAATGTCAATAAGAACAGATCCAGAGGCAACAGCGACTCTGGCTGACACAGCCATGGAACCATGACAAACAGAAAGTATCTCAAACAATGCTAAGGAACTAAACTGAAAATGTCACAGTGATAGTCTGGTGACAAAATAAAACATGATGCGCCGATGTGGCGAGGGGAAGCCGAGCCATAGGCCTACACCGGAAAACAAAGAGGACTAACACTGGCAAAAGAAACATGCAAATAGGTTCTAGCAGGGGCAACTACATAGGCATGTGCAACTGAGTCCATATCTGAAGCACTTACACCTTCCAGTACATGCCTTGTTGCACCCACATTTGGTCAACTCCCAACAACTCTCTGCAATAGGTGGAAGTGGAGTCCAGAAGACTTTCCACTCTTCGTCCTTTTTAAACCATCCCCAGTCAGATGGGCTAGGCATTTGTGGATGTCGCTTCAATGCCTGTCCCCACACGTATCCAGCCTCATAAGAAGCACGATTGGCATGCTCTTTGAGTGCTGCTTGAGTTGGTGGGATCAAGTCATATTGTCTTTGCTTTCTGGCAAAGAGATCAAGCCTGGCCTCGTTCACAGTGGTGACATCGCTGGACCTGTCATACATTAGCACAACAAATCTCTCCAAAGCTTGCAGGTCACTATCCTCCACTGCAGAGGGACATTTGCTGAGTCTTGCAAATGTGTTTGAGACCTCATCACAGACGTCCCATGTTTTCCAGGCAGACTTCTTTGATTTGCCATGGAAGGATGACACAATGTCACAACCACTGAAGGCATGGAAGAAGAGGATACCACTTGTTTTCTCTGGTCCTATGGCTGAAACCACCTCATGTATAGGGATCCATCTTGTCTTCTCTCCTTTGCCAAACGTCACCCACATTTTCTCCAGGCCAAGTTGCATCAAAGATGGCATAACAGAAGTGGCTATGATTAAAATGTCTGTGTCATTGGCATCAATCATCAGGGATTTGTGTCCTTGTTTCACTGCATGCTGGGCATGAAGGAAAATACGTGTGTCTGCCTCTTCATGACTACACGGGGCTACTGCATCCAGGTTAGTAGTTTGGTTGCTAACAGCATCTTCTCCCTTCGTCACAATGACTATATTGGCTATTTTCATTTCTGTTACTTTATCAGCAATAAAATGGAATAATTCCTGCTTGTTGTTTTCATCCCGTAGGAAGCTTTGCCAGTTTGACGGAGTTTTGCCTGTGCCTGTTACTCTCCTTCTGATTGCTTTTCCCCGTTTTGACCTTGCCTCAGACTTCAGACTGGACTTCCAGTAAACATCGAACACAATGTCCGTCCACCTGTATGTATGGCTGTATGTCTCTATTCTTGGAAGTATGTCATTTATTGCATATTCATCAAACGTCTTGCTTGAACGTGGTGGCAGTGTATTCACCATAGCTGATCCATCCACTATAAGAACATCTGATTCTGGCTTTTTTTCTGGCAATGTCACTTTCGCTTGTAGTAAATCAGCCAGGTGTGATTTGGTACACGTGTGGAGTTTCCCTCCATCACTGAGAGAGGCGGGAGCTGATTGGTTCTCATGCATGAAGAACTCTTGTAAGTCACACTGCCTGTTCTGGCAAGAGATGAATAGTCGGGAGAAAAGTTGGTAGTCACCCTTAAGTTCCATCATCTTGGAGTTTGTTCCACTGACAACTGGCTTGTGCTTGAAGAAAGTTACCATATTCTTCTTGATAGGCTTGTAGAAAGAGCATGGACTGTCAAGACTCTGTAGATCTGTCACAAAAGACTTGAACTGTTCTTTGCCTTGTTGGTGGTGTACTGCTATCAGCTCAGCTGAACTGACATCAACAGTGTCCTTCGTGTCCAACACAAGCAGATCATCTGATTCTTCCATGAAAGGGTTACCCATTTCCCGCATCACTGATGTGAGTCATTTCACTTTCTCAAAAAATGCTTTTTGAGCAGCCTCTGTTTGTTCATGGTGATGATTACCTTTCTTCACATCTTTAGCTCCTGACACAGCTTCATAGTTCGCAACTAGACGGCTCACTTCTGGACCTGCTAACATCCATCTTCGAGGTGCTGATGGGTTCTCTGTCAGCCCGACTGCTCCCCCATCACCTTTGATCACAGCATTGAGCATTCATGAGCCTGATCAATTGCCACTGCAGAGAAAGCCCTATCTGACTTATGTACTACAAAGTTCCCCTTGTGGAACTCTGCAGCCACTTCTGGATGTTGCTCCTCAATGCACATCATGTCTCGAAGGCGTATTGGAAGCCATCGAGCATAATTTACATTATGATGGCTTCTGCCATGTCTGCAGCAAATGTATAGGCAGAGGCCGAGGGTTTATCCTTTTACCACCTTTTACCAAGCACATTGATGTATGGGATACAACTAAGTTCATGCCTTAACCCTACACTTAGTCCGATCGTTCATCCAATGCCATTTATATCCCGTGCGATCTGTACACCATCCGGTTAACTAAAACCCCATTAACCTTGGCTCGGCTCTCCCGCGCTGGCACAACCTGTCAATTCAGGTGCGGCTATCTAACTGTTTTGGGGTAGATTAGACAGCATTTGGGATACTATCTTTACAATTAGCTGACATTGTACCCCACTCTGAGTTTAACAGCAGTGATATAGCACCAGTGTGCCTTGGTAGTGCAGATATTCACTCTTGTCTAATCTATCTATAATCAACAAATTAACACATCAGTATTTTGATGTGTTAAAAGTTGTTCTTTAGAATAATGTAAAACATATAAAATAAAATGACACCAAATCGTCCTTAATGAAAAAAAAAAACAATACATTTCTATCGGAAAATTGATTTTTTGAGGATCCAGGGGTCGGTCATCTTGAAAATAGAAATTTCAAGTGGCTGAGAGTGTTTTCTTCTCAAGCAACCCTTAGAGACTGCTCATACCAATTTGCATGCTTATGTCACTAACTAAATGATTTCTTAAGCCTAATTGCTCCACTAAGGTGGTGGCCATCTTGAAAAATGGCCGCCATCTTGAAATTTCAAGTAGCTGTGGATGGCTTATTGTCTAGTGACCATCAGAGACTGCTCATGCCAATTTTCATGCTTGTATCACCAAATAAACCACTATATCACTTAACTGCTCCACTAAAGTGTCAGCCATCTTGAAAAATGGCCGCCATCTTGAAATTTCAAGTGGCTCTGACAATTTTCTTGTCAAGTGACCCATGGAGACTGCTCATGCCAATTTTCACGCTTGTATCATAAACTGAACGATTCTGCCAAACATAAGCACTTAGCCGCTCCACTAGAACATCCAAACTATAAAATCTTATGAATGTATGCGGAGAGGACCAGCCTGCCGCATTACAAACATGCTCTCTTGTAAACACCTCTAGCCAAAGCTTTAGAGGAAGTGACCCCCCTGGTAGAATGAACACTGATACCTACTGGTGAAGCTTGACCGCATACCTTATAGGCCAGGGCAATAGCATCCCTCACCCAATGTGACACTGTTTGTTTGGTGGCGGCCGCCCCCCTGTTATGGCCCCCATGGCAAACGAATAGTTGCCCTGACTTATGCCACTGGCTAGTGCGGTGGATGTAAGCCTGAAGGGCAAGGACTGGACATAGTCCGTGAAGATTCTCCTGATCTGGCATTGTAAAGAGCGAGGAACAGAAGGCTTCAAGAGTGAACGAATGTACGGCCGAAAAAGGAACCTTAGGCAGGTAGTCAGGATGAGGGTGCATAATTGCTTTAGCCATTCCTGAGGCAAAATCTAAGCAGGATGGCAAGACAAACAGAGACTGCAAATCCCCAATTCTTTTTAAAGAATTAATCACCATAAGAAAAACCATCTTGAGAGTCAGAATTTTATCAGATGCTGACTCTAGAGGTTCAAAGGGGGTCTCAACCAGACCCTCAAGGACAATCTCTAAGTCCCATGAAGGGATCATGGTCCTAACATGAGGTCTCAATCGCATGGCTCCACGAACGAAGCGAGCAAGCGGAGGATGTTTCCCCAATGGCATCCTGTCAATCAAAGTGTGTGGCAAGCCGATAGGCAGCTAACAGTTAAAAGAATCTGCATTATTTGCAGTGCACCATCTTTCAAAGACACTCCATTTATTGGCATAACTTCTAGTAGAGGGAGCCCTAGTGCTCAGAATGGTCTCGATGACTTCAGGTGAAAGCCCAGTGTCCCTCAGTTGGTACCCTTCAGGCGAGCTGTCAAGGAGAGACATTATATCCGAAAACCATACCCTGTTCGCCCATTGCGGCGCTATAAGTAAGAGGCAGAACTCCTGCTGGCGAACTCTGGCCAGGACTCCTGGGAGCAGAGAAACCGGAGGAAATGCATACAGGCACATTCTGGGTCATGTATGCGCCATCGCGTCCATTTTTTTTGCGTCCATTTGTTTCACTACCTCGGGGTGGAGTTTCCACTCCCCCTTCGGTATTTTCTGTCTTGCAGTAAATCCGCTCCCACATTCAGGCATCCAGGGATATAAACTTCTGTGATTGACAGGAGCTTGCCCTGGGCCCAAAGGAGAATCTGTCATGCCAGTCTGTTCAGCTGGTGTAACCGTAGACCTCCTTGATGGTTTATGTAAGTGACTACCACTATGTTGTCCACCCGCACCAGGACATGGCAGCCTCTCAGATACTGGATGAAGTATTTTAGGGCCAGAAATACAGCCATCAACTCGAGACAGTTGATGTGCCAATCGAGCTGATGACCCTCCCATTACCCTTGAGCTGGACGACCACTTAAGACCGCTCCCCAGCCCATCAGGGAGGCATCTGTCGTTAGCAACTTGTGACGGCAAGACGCACATAAGACCCAAGGTAAGGAACCGGGGTCTGAACCACATAGAAAGGGTACGTAGTGCACGGCGCATAACCCTTATCTGCCTTAGGGTACTAACCCTTGGATGAAATCCCCTGGCTTTGAGCCTCAACTGAAACGGTCTCATGTGCAAAAGGCTCAAAGGAATCACCAAGGACGCAGATGCCATGAGATCTAGTATTCATTGGTACTGACGAACAGTGCAACCTTGGTCTATCCTGACTTTGCTCAGGGTGTTCTGAAAGGTCTCGATTCGAGCGGGAGATAATTGTGCCCACATCATGATCGAATTCCATAGGATCCCCAGATACGTAGTTTTCTGAGTGGGAGAGATAATGCTTTACTTGACATTGAGTCTCAAACCCAGAGAAACCAGATGAGCTAAGACAATATCCTTGTGATGTAATGCCAGTTCTTGTCAGTCTATATAATTCAGAATGCCGATGCCCTAGAGTCGCAAAGGAGCCAGTGCTGCATCCATGCACTTCGTGAATGTGCAGGGTGATAGGGCTAGGCCGAATGGAAGAACTCGATATTGGAAAGCTTCGCCCCCGAAAGCGAACCTCAGGAACTTCCTGTATTGCGGCAGAATTTCTATATGAAAGTATGCGTCCATGAGATCGATCGTGACCAACCAATCGAGATGTTGGATTTGAGACACGACGATCTTGACGGTTAGCATCTTGAACTGAGTGCTTTGATTGAGCAATTCAAGCCTCGAAGGTCTAAAATCGGACGCAATACCCCATCATTCTTGGGAACCAGGAAGTATCTGCTGTAGTAACCTGACTCTCTCTCTGGAAGGGGAACATGTTCTATATCCCCTTTGACCAATGGATTTTGCAGTTCTTTCCACAGTAGCCATGCTTGTTCCGGTTTCACGGTAGGACGACGAACAAATTGAATTCTGTAGCCTTTTTGTACTGTTCTTAGGACCCACATAGAAACACCCGGCAGCAGCTTCCACGCTGCCAGGTTCTCTGGGATGGTATCAATTTTGACACTTCCTGTTGAGGGGATGTCGAGTGTTCTGTGTCGGAAACCACTAACTCCCGAAACACCAGAGGTGGTGGGAATGGAGAGGTGTTGTGGGGGTATCAGGAAGGTACAGGTGGATGTTTCACGTGCCCCGTCCCGAGGGGGAGGCTACCTCCACAAGGCTGGGTGCAAGACTGACAGGGTTTTCTCTTTCTGGATATAATGATCCTGAGGTCTTGCTTTGGAGGCTGCTTAGGGCGATGAGCCGAGGGGTTCTTTACGAGGGAGAGCGTGATTCGCCACGCTTTGTTTCTGAGCCTCCCTTCTAGAAGGACCGGGGGGCGGTCCCTCCTTCTGAGTGTGGCGAGGAAGGAATTACCCAAAGGCTTCCTCATGACTCTTCGCCTCCTGAAACCTGGTGATGACTGTGTTCATCGAGTCGCCAAACAAGCCTGAAGGTGAAAATGGGGCATCGAGAAGGAATATTTTGTCCTTATCTCTGATGCCCGAAAAGTTCAACCATAAGTGTCTCTCTGTGATGACCAAAGCAGCCATCGACCGGCCAATGGGGTGAGCCTTCTGTTTGGTCGCCCGTAGAGACAGATCTGTGGTTTGACGAAGCACTGAAAAAGCCTCTTTGTTGACCGCACTCACGTCCTTCAACAAGTCAGCTTGGTAAGCCTGTAACACTGCCATAGTGTGCAGGGCAGCACCAGCCTGACCTGCTGCCTGTTAAGCTCTCCCCATGAGCATAGAGGTGGTCCTGCACGGCTTTGTGGGGAGAGTAGGTCTCTTTAGTGATGATGCCGAGCTAGGCATGAGATAACCCGCGAGTGTCTCTTCTACCTGCGGCATCATGGAATACCCCCGTTCCACGGCACCCACGATAGTCGAATATGTCAACGTCGAAGGCACAAATACACAGGAAGTATAAGGTTTCCACCATGAACGAGAAAGCTCATCATGAAGGTCTTCAAAGAAAGGAAGGTACTGATTTGGCATTCCCTTCCCCTGGCCACCAGACAGAAATCTTTCCTCTAGCTTAGAGCGTTTGGTGGTCTCATGTTCGTGTGGCCAGTCTAACTGTAGTCTGGCCACTGCACAAGTAACCACCTCGAGCAATTCCTCAGCCGCTTTACTATCATGTGAGGAATGCTCAGATGTGGGTAGCTCGAGCAGACTGAAGAGATTCAACATCCCCCTCATGAACCGAAGAGGCGCCGGGGCACGCTTCAAGATCGCGAGAAGGACCGGTTGGATCTGGAGAGAGAGCGAGCAATAGGGATGGACCCGTCTCTCGCTCCTCAGCCTGATCCATACGAGAGCCCCACAATGGAAGGGTGGGCGATGGCTCTCAGAAGTAAGCGAGATGAGTGCAAAGCATTTTGACTGAGAACAGCTTGCAATGCTCGCACCCGCTCCGCCTCAGTGCGAGAGCAGCATGCTCTTCCCACAAACACACAATCAAAACTGATGTGTGTCCATTTCAGCCATATGGTGTAAACACAGGAACACACACCGCTTGCCTTGTTTATTGCTCATTTCAAGAAAGAAAAAGGTTTGCACACTGCCTAACAATTCTAACTCCTAACAGAGGAAAATAGAAAGTTTTGAGAGGGTTGAGCAGCACAACACACACAGAAGACAAAAGACCTGACGATGCACCTGTGGCACATCTATTTATAGCCCCCGGTACTGGTAAATCCTGATGATCGGCAGAGGCTATAAATTCTAGTCAATTTCACTGACGTGTTGCACACATATTCACAGCTGGTCACTCCTAAAAGACATTCCCAAAGCGCTAAATCAGCGCAGCATCAAAGTGTAGCCTTTGATATGGAACAGGCGCTATTCAATTCAACTTCACTTTATTGTTGGAATCTCTTCCAAAAATTGTCTCACATCCCACAGCATTTACTGTCTCACATCAGTACACATCTACAAAAATCTAATCAAAATATAAATTATAAAAAAAAAATCAAATTATAAAGCACAATACAATAAACATCACTTAATATAAAACCCACATATAAGTATGTAAATACACAACCAGCTGCAGTGCATTGATTTAGTCCTTCCTATTTTTCAGCACCCTGAGGTCTACTTAGACCCCAGATCAGATTCATTAATTTGACAGACTGATGAACAAATGATTTCCGTAATCTGTTCATTCTAGCATATGCTACTTTAAATCTTCTGTTTGATGGCAAAAGACCTGACTGGTAACTGGCCTGCTAGTTAGATAAGTAATCTAGCTTGTTGATTTTCCCATGTAATAAAAAAATGGTAGATATCTTTCTATAATTTTGCAGATAGCCTTACCCATCCATCATACAGACATGATTTTAGGTTGTGTGTAGCTTTGTCTTCATAATGAAAGTGTGAAAGGGCTGTCTGCAGGTGGACAATCTGGTTAGACTATTCAGTGTATGGATTTGTGAAGCACACACTGCTGGCTATCAATTGTTGAACTTTTTGTTGTAGAGAATATAGACTATGGCTCCCTGCTCAGCACTCTCAAGATGAGGAGGCAGCTGACTGCCGATGAGCTTAGGTTCATAGCAGAGGAGGACGTGGCTCATGAGGGCATGAGCACACAGGAGGAAGATCTGATGGATCAGGAACTACTACAGGAATAACCGGACCAAGAGGAGATGGAGGGTGAGATGGAACCTGATCCCCAGCCAAGACCATCAACTGGGTATTAATGAATGTGTATGTATTGTTTGTTTCTATTTCTCATATGACTGATACCTACAGTAACACTAACACTGTTGCTCTTATTATTTAGGGTATGGCTAGCCATTCTTGCACAGGTCCCAAATCAGCTAGAAAGCATAAATGGTTCCCTGACTCTGTTTCTTATCGCTTGTAATCTGACATTGATTCACAAGCACCAAAACCTTTCCATTTAAGCCTAGCCTTCCATTCGGTATTGACTTAAGTAGCATGCGTCAGGATGTGCGGTCTACATCCCAATATGATGTTGCGAGAAATTGACTTTTTCATGATGTTTTTACTCAGGCTGTAATTGCTGAGATATGCAGCTTTACAAACCATCAGATGTTGGAGCTCGTCCTAAACTGTCCATCAAATTCCAGCTACGAAGGAGCTTGGATGGAGGTGACCCCTGATGAATTAAAAACATTTCTTGGGTTGCTCATTTACATGGGGTTTTCAATTCTCCCTGATTCCAACTGTCACTTCAGGCCTCGTGGACGAGGGGATTTGTGTCACGTGACTGCTACAAGGCTCTTTTAGTAGCTCTACATGTTGTAGACCCTACCACAGAGGATAATCAGGATTGCCTTAGGAAGTTGTGTTATCTTAAAGACCAACTCAAACAAAAATGCCAGCAGCTCTTTCAGCCTAACCAAAATCTTGCAAAAAATGAACGTATGGTCAAGTCTAAAGCTAGGTCAGGATTTAAACAATACATGAAGGGCAAGCCTACTTTGTGGGGTTTTAAATTATGGTGTAATGTAGTTCAAGGGCAAGCAAGAAGAGATAACCAGCTTGTCAATATAAATAATATTTTAACCCTCTGGGGTCGACGGACGTGCCAGCGCATCCTGCTGGATATTTTCGTCATTACAACAGAAACAACTTAAAATATTCCGTCATTTTTGGGTATACAGATAAGTGTAAGACATCATTAGAGACTATAAAGGGTCTACTTTTATTTGTGTACACTCATAATAACAATGAAACATTGTGCTTTTGTAAAATAAAGAAAATAAAAAGGGTGAGCTGTCAGCAGTCTCCGTGTTCATGAGCATATTTCAGAAACACATCACAAAAATTAACTGAAACTCCGCGAATACTTATCGCACAAACATGAAACATATGTCTAAAGAAAGCTTGAAATGTCTACTTTTTAATAAACCAAAACAAATATTATCCTGCCATGCAATCTGTTTGAAACAAAGCGATTAATCTAATTATCTGTAATGTGATCCCACCCACCAGCAGAGCGCGCCATTCATACACTAATGTGCTCAGACGATCAACGCAAATGTACACGCCCCCGACTGTGAGGTTGTAAACACATTTCATTCATTTTCTGCGAGTTTGCAACAATACACAAGTGAGAAAGCTCCAGGAATGTATGGAAGAGTTAAGCGGGACTCCGATGAACGTTTGTATTTTGAAGAGAGACTTGATCCAGCCGAGGATACAATTTCGGACGAGTAAGTCAATTAGTTTTCATTAGTTGACATGTTATTTTATATAAAAATGTACATAGTGGGACTGTTTTCAGACTTGCCAGACAGGATACAGAGTATTGAAATTTGAAATATGTCCTAATAAGCAAGTTTTAGTTACATTTAAATGCTCTTTCGGCTAAAGCAGGCATTTCAGTTGTATGCTGTATAATATAAATATGATATGTAATATGATATAAAACCAATATGAATGTTTAGATTATATTTTAACTAGAGGTTATGCTGCCTCATTATCATCAACAAAGCTTGTGCTTGCAAATATGTGTTCAGGTTAAATGAGTAAAATGCACTTTAAATATGCCCATATTAGAAAATCAGCATATTATGATTTCTGAAGGATCATGTGACACTGAGGACTGCAGTAATGATGCTGAAAATTCAGCTTTGATCACAAATTGCATTTTACAATATATTTAAATAGAAAACTGTTCTTTTAAATTGTAAAAAGAGTACAGAATATCAATGTTGTTTCTGTATTTTGGATCAAATAAATCCAGTCTTGGTGAGCAGAAGAGATTTCTTTTAACGGTAGTGTAGGTTTAAAATTAAGTAAAGTCTTTATGTAAAGAAAATATATAGTCAGATTATTTCTTTTAACTTAAAACTTGATTTTTATCATTAAGTCTCCTCACATTCATTCTCTTTCTGTCACATTCCTCATTGATAGGTCTTTTTTCTCTCAGGTGTGAATAACCTAAATATTCATGATCATTCACGCCTCCTCGCATGTTACCTTTCAACACTAAAATTGTCTTACAAAAGTTAAATTACTATATTGTTTTGTATGAATGAGTGATCAGGATGGTTTTCGCATCATTTTGTAGCAATAACTCTAGGCTACAAGATCCAGCACTCAAAAGTCTTGTGGACAAATGTTTAGTTTGTGTTATATGGCCTTATTTCAGTGACTTAAAATTTTAGTTTATTTTAAAAAAAAACACACATAAACGTTATTTTATCAAAAATACAAATATGTACACACATGTTGCTCACATATTATTGTAGCCCTGTTTGTGCTGAATACAGTGTTATCAGACTTTAGCCATTAATATGTTTTTAAGCAACTGAAAAAAGCACAAATGTCAAGGCATGTCTAAACTTCTCCAGGGCCCAAAATACCCTCAGACCCCAGAGGGTTAATGATAAACTTAAAAGACACAAACACACATATGACGGACATGTCCGTAAATGATCTCTCTCTCTCGTCGCACCATCAGCCTTTATCCCTCTCGGTGGCTTGATTAGCCTGATACAGGACCGGGTGTGTATAATCACGACCCAGCCCCGCCCTCCGCCCTGCCACATTCCTCCCTTGTTCTTTCAGGCTGGGGAGCCCCCGGCCTGACGTACACCCCCCCCCCCCCCCTTTCCCTGGGAGGGGCATGCCTTCCGCGCCGTCTGAGGGGACAAGGGGAGGGAAACAGAAATAATTTAAATGTGACAGTTTAAAAGAGAGGGAAAAGGCCAACGCAGAGCAGCAGTGAGAGAGAGAGTGGAGAGAGAGATAAAAAATAACCTACTCGCCGGTTCTACGATACTCCGTAGCTTGTTCCTCGGCCACTCCTCCCTCTAACTGACGACAGCCATGCCTCTCCGGGCAGATCAGAGGCAGTCCTCCAGCCCCTGGCGGACGGAAAGCCCCGCCGCGTTCTCGGGGAGCCGAAGGGGTCTCCCCCGCCCCTGGCAGCGGTTCTCCCACTCCAGGCGGTCGGTCCTCGAGCCCCTCCCCGCTCGCGGCGCGGTCGTCGGTCTCAGACCCCGCCACGTTTCAGCGGCTGGAATGGGACTCCTCCGCCCCTGGCAGCGGCCCTGACCACTCCAGGCGGTCGGCTAGGAGCCCCTTCTCCCCTCGCGGTCAGCGGCCGTTCCTCCGCTTCCAGGTGGCTGGGCTCCTCGTCCCCCGGCAGATGGCTGCGGCTGCTCCGTTGGGGTGGACGGTAGTGGTGAGAGCTCTTCTAAGGAGCATCCCTCCTCCTTCCCGGATTTCGGCATCAGTGTAACGTAGTTCAAGGGCAAGGAGGAGGCGAGAACCGGCTTGTCAATATTAATAATATTTTAATGATAAACTTAAACGACACAAACACACATATGACGGTCATGTCCATAAATGATCTCTCTCTCTGTTTTGGTTTGGAAAACAAACCAAAACATTTCTCTTTTAAATATCACAACGTTTAGTGATAATATCAATTAATAATCAATACAATGCAGTCAATAAACTTCCGACTTTCAACTACAAACTAAACAGTGACATGATTAGATATGGTAACCAAAATAAGGCTATTACACATGAGAGGACCGTATGTGTGTGTGTGAGAGAGAGAGAGGGGTTGGGTGTGTGTGTGTGTGTGTGTGTGTAAGTTGTGACACGCACAAAATAGCGGACGTGACTCTCATGGAGAGTATGTCATGTGAGATTTCCGGACAGAGAGTATGGCCACGAATGTGGGCAGAGAGAAGCCGGTTAATGGCGTCTGCCCGTTTACAGCGTGTCTCCGCTTGTACGATAACTTGGGGACAAAGCTAAGCTTTATCACAAAGTTATCTACTTGCCAAATGTTTGTGAGGGGTCGCATGCATGTGTGTGTGGGTGCGTGTGTGTGGTTAGTACGACAGAGAGAGAGAGAGAGAGAGAGAGAGAGAGAGAGAGAAAGTGCCGCTGCCAAAGCCGGTTTCACGATCATGGGAGAGAAGGCAACTGTTAGTTTATCACGCAGAGATGTGGTGAACGGCTCGCGGTGAACGCATAACCCGTCCCGCGGCCTTTGGTCCTTTAATGGATAACCACTGTGTGCCGGTCTCATCCGTGATGGCGTAAATACACAACAGTCCAACGTGGTTGGATTACAACACAACAAACTATCTTTTGTGATAAAAGTTTGTTACATCAATACCTTGAATATTATTAGCAACAATGAGCAGACTCGGCGGTCCGTAAACTGTACAACAATAAACTTTATCCACAAGAATAACACACCTAAATATTATATCTCTGCCCAGACGTTAACCTCTTACTTGGATCGCGTTAGGACGCATGTAGAATGTGTATTCATCCGTCGTTTGACTCCGACTCAGTTCCTCGAGGCTCAGGTGATGACGGTAGGCCGTTTTCTTGCTCTGTTGGCGGGCGGTACGGCTGCTGAATCTTGGCGGGCTGGTGGAGAAATCAGCAACGTCAACTTGATTGAAGAGGGAAGGAGATGCTTCTTTCTTCACTTCTGCAGTGAAACAGATGAAGATTGCTCGGCGGATTGCTCAGCGGTCTCCTGTTCGGTGGAACACAGAGTAATCTCAACTCGTCCAGCGAGATTCAAGTTGCACGTTACTTCCATGTGCAACGAGGCAACACCTGAGAGCAGCAATGAACTGCATCTACGCATGGCGAGCAAAGTCACTGGAAGCAAGGTACAGAACGATTTTCTAGGTATTTCTACTCCTGATGACATCATAGTTGAGGTGCGTTCTGATGAGTGCCTCATCCAATAGGAGTTGAGAGTTCGATCCTTTGGAATTTCACACAGTTGTAAAGTGAGCAAGGCTTCTTGGGATTTGTAGTCGGCTTTGTACTCCCTTTGATTGATTTTGGCATGTTTTTTATCAGCAAGATTTATGACCTTTGTCTTGTATCTGAATACGAGGCCCAACACCAGTTTCACGAAGAGGCCTAGGTTGGACTGTGTTTACTGGTGTTGTTGTCCTCCCCCTCACCTCTTTTCTCCCTCTTTTCTCTCCACAGGTATTGAAGTTGTTGAGCATATATGATTTTATATATATTCTGTTCCTGCACTCTTTATTAAAAATGTATTTACTGTAGATAGTTTGCAAGTTTTATTTTGCATGTTTTGCTTTGTAATTCGTGTGTTATTCTTATGTTCAAATTAAATAAAGTATGTGTTTTATTGAACACATAAAATATATATTTCAGTGTGTTTGTCCTTAAATTTCAGATGCAATCTCAATTTATTATTACAGATGCTCATAAGTAGTATTTGAGGAGTGGTCATGTGAAATGTATCTTAACATTCTAAATGTTTGTTTTATTCCGTTTTCCTACTAAGCACAAGAATGGTCATAACTTTTAAACAATAGATTATATTTATAATCTGCCTGCTATTCTTTATTGCCCACAAAATTATGTATATTTCATACACTCTAAGTTTCCCTCTTGATTGTAATTAAAATGGCTGAAAATGCAGTTGTCTGATGAAGTATGGTGTAAGGAGAAGAGTTTTGTAAAAAAAGCTGTGTGAAATCTTATTGATAAAGGATAATTAGCCTTAAATAATCATACATATATTTATATAATTTGAAAGCCCTAGTTCTTCTCTTCAATTTGGCATATACAGTTCAGGTGTGTGATGTTATATGAATATGAATGTTATATGAATATGGATATGAATATCATATTCTGGCACAGAATGAAATTTTCTGAATTTTGGGAAGGGTGCTTTATAAATAAAAGTATTATTATAATTTATAATTATTATTATTACTTGCTCTTAGCATCTGATCGTGGCTGCATTTCTCTTCTAGTGCTTTTAGATCTTATTGCTGCCTTCGACATGATAAATCACGACATTCTCTTGAATAGGCTGGAGAATTATGTTGGCATTATTGGACTTGCATTAGTATGGTTTAGGTCCTATTTATCAGACCACTAACACTTTGTACTGTAAGTGTAAATGAGGAATTGTCAGATCAAACAAATATTAAGTATGGAGTGCCACAGGGATCCGTTTTAGGGCCTCTGCTTTTCTCCTTAAATATGCTTAACTTGGGAGATATTATCAGGAATCGTGGAATAAGTTTCCACTGTTATGCCGACGAAACCCAACTTTATATTTTTCTAAACCTGACGAAATTTAACAATTCCCAAATTAGCAGTGTATCAATTAAATCAAAGATTGGATGGTCTGAAATGTCCTTCTACTCAATTCAGACAAAACAGAGGTACTAATTATTGGACCAAAAATCTCTAAAAATAAGGTGCTAAAATATATTTTGACTCTCGATGAATCTACTGTTAAGTTGTCTTCTACAGTGAAGAACTTAGATGTTAAATTTGAACAGCATTCTTCCACCAAAGAATATTGCTAAGATAAGACATGCACTCTGTTGCTGATGCCGAAAAACTAATTAATGCGTTCATGACCTCAAGACTAGATTATTGTAATGTATTACTCGGAGGATGTACTGCAAGTTCAATAAATATACTTCAAATATACTTCAATCTGCTGAGTGCTGACTAGAACAAGAAATATGATCATATTAGACCCATTCTATCATTGTTACATTGGCTACATATTAAATTTCTTATATAATTTAGAATTCTGTTAAGTACATATAAAGCTTTGAATGGTCTAACTTCACAGTACTTAAGTGACCTTCTGTCACGCTAAATTACATCACATTCATTACCATCACAAACTGGCCTGTTAATAGTTCCTAGAATATCAAAATCTACAAAAGGAGGTATTCCCTATTCCCTATTTGGCTCCTAAACTATGGAATAGTCTACCTAACACTGTTCAGGATGCAGGCACCCTCACTCAGTTTAAGTCTAAACTAAAGACTCATCTATTTAGCCTGCCATACACCTAATTTATCCATCAACTCACAATTAGGCTGGTTTAGTTAGATTTGCCGGAAGCAGAAACATTTCTCATAATCTATAACTCTGCAATAAATTTAATGGCATCTACGCTAACATTATTCTATTTGTTTCCCTGTCTCAACCCTGGGATTCATATCCCAAGGTTACCAGAGCCAGCCAGATCCAGCTCAGTTCCTGCTTGGTATTGGACCCCAATGCTATGTGTCACTGAGTGATGACAACAAACTACAGCTGGTGCTAGCCAGCCATCACTTCAGTCTTTTACGATGCACTTCAGAGGATGAACTGATACCAACTCCAACTGTAAGACTTGGATGCTTCAAATGCCACTGCCTGTCAACATCCTTGGACTTAGGATGGACCCCACCGAATCTCTGCCTGCATCACCTTTGTCTATTGATGGACTACACTCTTGAAAAAAAGCCTTCAGCTAACTAACAAAGGACAATGCATCTATGTGAATTTTTGCAGTTAATCCAGGATGGACTTCAGATACATTAGTCATTAATCTTACAATTCATACACAATCTTTGTTTAAACACTGGACCTTAACACTTACAGTACTTTGTTTACAAATTTTAAAACCTAACTTGCACTGCACACAAATAAATAATATATTGGCATTAAATTCATGCTGTTTAGCCAGAGGGGAACTGGCCCCCACAGTGAGCCTATTTTCTCCCAATGTTATTTTTCTCCATTAACCAACATCTTATGGAGTTTTGAGTTCCTTGCCACATTCACCTTCGGCTTGCTCACTTGGGTTCAAAATACAATTAGTATGTAATTATTTAAAGATTTATTTTTATACACAATTTACAATCATATTTAATCAAATTACACAATGATGACTAAGACTTTATAGATATTACAGATTAATTGTCTGTTAAAGCATGATTTTCTGTAAAGCTGCTTTGATACAATGTGTTTTGTGAAAAGTGCTATACAAATAAAAATTGCTTGACTTGACTGGAGCATATATTCTGATGCTGCAGTGTATTGTTCACCATGTTGCAAAAGGCTATATTTTATGTAAGCATTGTAGGTGCCACATATAAATCTGTTTTTGTTTCACGTTTAGTTCATGGGTTCATGTCTTTTATTTTAATAGTTTAGTTCCTGTTTCATGTGTTCCTGTCATGTGATTTCAAGTTTCCTCATGTGATTTTGTCAAGTGATCATGTCATGTGTTCCTCTGTTCATGTGTCTTGTTTTCATTGGTTTATTGAGTATCTTGTTAGCAGTCAGTGGTTAAAATGTATTAGCCTTGTTATCTTGTTCACAGTTCTGTCTCATCATTGTTTTTGTTCATTAGTTCTGTCTGTTGATTGGTTGTCATTGTCATGCATGTTCATGTATTTAAGCTCTCATGTTTGCCCTTGTCGGAGGTCAGGTATTGTTTTGGTGTAATGTAGTCAAGTCAAGTTGTTTATATTTGTTCGTGTTGGATTTCATCTTGTAAATAAAAAAAGCCACTCCCGGTCCCGTCCTGTGCACAAGGCCACAGCAGTTAGCACTGGGGCCGATTTGGGGACTTCAATGGGAGCGTTTCCGCCGGGTGAATCCCTACGGACCTCCCATTCCCCAGCAAGCTCATTTCCTTGAGTCGAGTTCATGGATGAGTCAGGTGGCTCACCCTAGGGCGACGAGCCGGCTCTTCCGGCTGGATTTTTTCGACTTTACAGCAGAAACAACTTAAAATACTAATTTTGGGGCATACAGATAAGTTTAAGACATCATTAGAGACTATAACAGGTCTGCTTTTATTTGTGCACACTCACAATAACAACAAAACCGTGTGCTTTTGTAAAATAAAGAAAATAAAAAGGGTGTGCTTTCAGCCGTCTCTATGTCCACGAGCATTTTTCTGAAACACATTACAAAAATGAACTGAAACTCTGTGAATTCTTATCACACAAACATGAAACATATGTCTAAAGAAAGCTTAAAATATCTACTTTTAAATAAAACAATTCAAATTGTAAACAAATATTCAACTGGCTCATCTAATTATCCCTAATGTGATCACACCCACCAGCAGAGCACACTATTTATACGGTAATGTGCTGAGACGATCAATGCAAATGGTAAACGCCCCCAACTGTGCCTTAAAAAGCATAAAGTTCATTCACTTTTCTGCAAGTTTGGAAGATGGAAGGATACACAGGTGAAGATGCATCTGGATGTTGACGAAGAGTTAACATTTCCCTCAGAAGAAGAGCGGGACTCCAATGAACGTTTGCATTTTGAAGAGTGACTTGATTCAGCCGAGGATACAATTTCAGATGAGTAAGGCATTTAGTTTTACTTATATTAGTTGACATGCTATTTTATATAAACATGTACATATTTTACTACTCAGACTGTTTCCAGACTTGCCAGCCAGGATTCAGAGTATTTTAGTTTTAGTTACATTAAATATTGTTTCGGCTAAAGCAGGCTTTTAAATTATATGCTGTATGATATAAATATGATGTGTAATATGGTATAAAAATAATATGAATGTTTAGATTATATTTTAACTAGTGTGTATGCTGCCTCATTATCATCAACAAAGCTTGTGCTTGCAAATATGTGTTCAGGTGTAAATGAGTAAAATGCACTTTAAATATGCCTATATTAGAAATTCAGCATATTATAATGATTTCTAAATCACAAATTGCATTTTACAATATATTTAAATAAAAACTGTAAAAAGAGTTCATAATATCACTGTTTTTACTGTATTTTGGATCAAATAAATGCAGCCTTGGTGAGCAGAAGAGAATTCTTCTAAAACTTTTAAACAGTAGTTGTAGGTCTAAAATCTTTAAGTAAAGTCTTTTATGTAAAGAAAATGTAGTCAGATTACTTCTTTTAACTTAAAACTTGATTTTGATCATTAAGTCTACTCACATTTATCCTCTTTCTGTCACATTCCTAATTGATAGGCCCAGGGGAGGCGTCTTTGTCTCCTTAGGTGTGAATCACATCAATATTCATGATAATTCAAGCCTCCTCGCATATGACCTTTCTAAAACTAAAAGTGTCTTACAAAAGTTAAATGACTATATTGTTATGCATGAATGAGTTATCAGGATGGTTTTCACAATATTTTGTAGCAAAAACTCAAAAAGATCCAGTTCTCAAAAGTCTGGGATAAAGAAATGATCTGCATGAGGGTGGTCATGACTCGGGATTGATGTAGGAGCTATGCTCAGCAACCCACCTTGCCCTACAGGTGACGATTGTCACGCCATGGACTCTCGGGCATGCAATGTCCTCTATGGTGGTCCAGGAGCCCCACCTGTGACATAACCTTGAGATGAGGGAAATTGACAAAGTCTGCTTTCTTGACACCCCAATCTCTCAATGTGGCCTGTTCGGCGACACTGTCATGGACATTGCCCAACAGTTTTCGACGGTCAAGAAGCAGACTGAGGCCATCCAGCATATCCTGCCCTGGTGTGTTTCTTCCTATGGACCTCCGAGATCCCGCACCCCGTCTGCTAGTCACCAAAGGGCATCCTCCTGCGGCAGCAACACTAGCTCCGCCACAGCCCAAGCCAACCACTCGGCCCCGCCGCATGACCAAAGGGCTCTGGCACCCTCATTTTCAAAAAAAGAGTGGTTTCCTCATTCTCTGGGTCGCACATTTGGTTTCTACAGCTTTCACACACCCAGCTGCGACACACATACACCGATGATCAAGTCAAGTCAATTTTATTTGTATAGCACCTTTCACAACACACATCGTTTCAAAGCAGCTTAACAGAAGATCAAGTCAATTCAAGTGGTTTTTATTGTCGTTTCAACCATATACAGTTAGTACAGTACACAGTGAAACGAGACAACGTTCCTCCAGGACCATGGTGCTACATAAAACAACATAGGACAAACACAGAACCACATGAGACTACACAGACTAAATAAAAATACCTATATAAAATACCTATATAATACCTATATAAAGTGCACGTGCAAAGACGTGTGCAAAAGTAAGGGACAGTACAATAAATTTCTAACAATGAACATAACAATAGGCACAGTGATAGACAGTGCAGCACTGACCAGTATACAGTAGTGCAAAAAGATGACAGTTACTAAAAATGCCAAATGTAAACATAACATACTATGATATAGTGTTCTATGCACATAGCAGTTATTGAGGTAGCAGACAGTTATACAGTTATAAAGTGACAGTTATTAAAGTGCAATTCAGGACAAATGTGTGTGTGTGTGTGTCAAACCAGTCTCTGAGTATTGAGGAGTCTGATGGCTTGGGGGAAGAAGCTGTTACACAGTCTGGTCTTGAGGGCCTGATTGCTTCGGTACCTCTTGCCAGACGGCAGGAGGGTAAAGAGTTTGTGCTTTGCGGATGCAGTGTTTTATATAAATGTCTTTGATGGAGGGAAGAGAGACCCCGATGATCTTCTCAGCTGTTATCACTATCCTCTGCAGGGCTTTGCGGTCCATCCACCAGGCAGTGATGCAGCTGCTCAGGATGCTTTCAATAGTCCCTCTATAGAACGTAGTGAGGATGGGGGGTGGGAGATGGGCTTTCCTCAGCCTTCCAAGAAAGTAGAGACGCTGCTGGGCTTTCTTGGTAATAGAGCTGGTGTTGAGGGACAAGGTGAGGTTCTCCGCCAGGTGAACACCAAGGAATTTGGTGCTCTTGATGATCTCCACAGAGGAGCCATTGATGTTCAGCGGGGAGTGTTCACCTTGTGCTCTCCTAAAGTCAACAACCATCTCTTTTGTTTTGTCGACATTCAGGGACAGGTTGTTGGCTCTACACCAGTCCGTTAGCCGCTGCACCTCCTCTCTGTATGCTGACTCGTCCTTCTTGCTTATCAGACCCACCACGGTCATGTCATCGGCGAACTTGATGATGTGATTTGAGCGGTGCATTGCTGCACAGTCGTGAGTCAGCAGATTGAACAGCAGGTGACTGAGCACACAGCCCTGGGTGGCCCCAGTGCTCAGTGTGGTGGTGGAGATGCTGTTCCCGATCCGGCATTAACAGAAGATAAAACTGTAAAACTGTCTATAATGTTCATGAATCATCATTGTGTAATTACATAAAATATGTTTGTTAATCGTGTTTAAAAATAAGTAATTAAATAATAATTGTATTAATAACCCCAGTGAGCAAGCTGAAGGCGACTCTGGCAAGGAACACAAAACTCCATAAGATGTTGATTAATGGAGAAAAATAACCTTGGGAGAAACCAGACACACTGTGGGGGCCAGTTCCCTCAGGCTAACATCATGAATAGAATGTAAATATTACTTATGTATAGTTCAAGTCATGGTTTAAAATTATTTAACTAAGTACTGTTTGTAAACAAAGTACTGTAATTATTAAGGGACAGCGTTTAAACATAGATTTTGTTTGAGCTGTAAGATTAATGACTCATGTCTTTGAAGTCCATCCTGGATTAACTGCAGAAGTTCACATAGATGCAATTATCCTTGTTAATTGGCTGATGAAGATTTTGGTGTTCTGAGTGCCTTCTTGTCCTGCTCAAGTATGTGTTTCCCCCAGTGAGCCTGCTGGCACAGACTTTGTACAAAGTCAGGAAGGACAAAGAACAAGTCGTGTTGGTGACAACGTACTGGCCCACCCAGACTTGGTTCTCGGAGCTCACGCTCCTAGCAACAGCCCCTCCCTGGCACAATTTGGCACCCACGCCAAGACCTCTGGAACCTCTATATCTGGTCTCTGGATGGGACGTGGAAGACCTAAGTGAGCTACCACCGTCGGTGGTAGACACTATCACTCAGGCCAGGGCTCCCTCTACCAAGCAGCTTTATGTCTCGAAGTGGTGTCTGTTTGCGAATTGCCATTTTGTCCTGAGGTGAAGACCCACAGAGAGGCACAGTCAGGTCGGTGCTTTCCTTCCTGCAGGAGAGGTTGTAGAGGCAGCTATCCCCCTCCACCTTAAAAGTGTATGTGGCCACCATAGCAGCACACCACAATGTGGTAGACAGTAAGTCCTCGAGGAACCACAACCTGATCATCAGGTACCTTAGAGGCACCAAGAGGTTGAATACTCCTAGGCTATGCCTCGTTCCCTCGTGGGACCTCACTGTGGAGTTGCTGGGCCTGCAGAAACCCCCGTTTGAGCCCCTGGAGTCAGCCGAGCTAAAGGCCCTCTTATCGAAGATGGCCCTTCTGACTGCGCTCAATTCCATCAAGAGGGTTGGGGACTTGCAGGAGTTCTCTGTCAATGATACGTACCTAGAGTTCAGTCCGGCGTACTCTCATGTGATCCTAATACCCTGGATGGGCTACGTGTCCAAGGTTCCCACTACCCCATTCAGGGATGAAGTGGTGAACTTGCAATTGCTGCCCCGGGAGGAGGCAGACCCAGCCGGTTCGTGCTATGCGTGTTTACTTTGACTGCACAAAGCTCTTTGTCTGTTTTCAGGGACAGCAGAAGGGGAAGGCTGTCTCCAAACAGAGGATTGCCCACTGGATTGTGGATCCTTCCTCCCCCAGCAACCTGCGGCAGATGGATTCAGCTGAGGAATTCAATACCTGGCCCAGTACTCATGAAGCATGCCCTCTCAGGTCAGCCCTTGTACTTGGGATAAGTGCTCCATATGTTGTGGTTCCCTGTTGGTAACCCCATATGAGGGATTTTCCATGGTACGGTTTCCCTGATGGTAAACCTGTGTCTTCCGTTGGGCAGAGTTCTGCTCTTTCACCAGTCGCTGCACTTGAAGAGCTCCTCCCTTCCAGGTAAGACCTACCGCAGGAACTCCTTTCCATATGTGGTACTTCCCAGTTGGTAAGTCCATGTGATATATTCTCCACATGTTAACTATGTTAAGGTCTCTGTGGTGTCTTTTCTCCTTTAATTTTTTTATTAAAAAAAAAAAAAGCGAGAAAAGGTCAAAACAGCTGGTGCAGCCTATTCCCATTGTAAATGCATCTTGTCCCCCCTTGGGTATGAGAGACTATGCAAATTATGTGGGGTGTTGGGAAGGTTACAATGGGGCTGTGTGTACTTGTTACTAGGCACGCGGCAGCCTTCCTGCACCGCCGATCCACATAACACAGTTCAGCTGGTTGTGGCATTTTGTATAGGGACCCCTAGTGTCACTACATCGACACAATGTCGAGTGAGTGACTAATAGGGAACATCTTGGTTACAGTTGTAACCTCCATTCCCTGATGGAGGGAATGAGATGTTGTGTTCCTGCTGCCACAATGCTAAACTACCCACTGAAATGGCCGGGACGCTGTCTCGGCTCCTCAGCACAAACCTGAATGCATGGTTGCAAGCCGTCTCCTTTTATACCC
The DNA here is from genome assembly GCA_032164185.1 of Moxostoma hubbsi. NCBI lineage: Eukaryota > Metazoa > Chordata > Actinopteri > Cypriniformes > Catostomidae > Moxostoma > Moxostoma hubbsi. Next base: position 10,222,403 of record JAVLUX010000013.1, on the reverse strand, counting down.
GTATGTCCGGGAGAGTGGCATGCAAATTCTCATTGGCCTTTTCTGAAATATCAGAGGTATTTTGGGCTCCCAAGTTCGACCCCTAGTGTCAATTCATCGACACAATGTCTCAATCCATCCATCAGGCTTCTTGGCATTTATGACCACAGCTTACCCTATGTTACTTGAATTTTTCATATAGCTGAATTTCAAACATTATGAGTACACACTTCTAAGACAGACAGAAAACAAGACAAGTTCTTGAAAAGAAAATCTATCAACATTGATTATGTGGGATAGTTGTTTGCCATGGGATTTTTTAATCGTAAAAAGTGTGCTGTGGCAGAAAAAAGGTTGGGAAACATTGACTTAAACAACAAAGAATACATCTGCAAAAAAGAGTCCAAAAGAACACACAGCAGTATGTAAATTCTGTATTGCAAGGCTTACCAAGATGGCTGGGACCACGTCAAAAGTTTATCGCACTTAGAAAGAAAGTATAAAGAAAGATAACCCAAGTGTAAGTTATGCTAGCAGAGCTTGCTTTAGCAATCTGCCTCTTGCTGCATTCCATTCAACTTGGAAAGTTACTATATTGTTTAAGGGAAGATAGAGAAAAGTAAAGATTTGAGTATAGAATAGTTTTTTATACATTCTGTACTTAATGACGGTTTCTAGGGGAAGAGTCATCCAGAAAACCTGATGTGATGCTTGCACAAAATGTTATTGTTTTAGGTGGATGGAAAAACTTGGAAAAGTCTCTAGTTTGAGAAATAGATGCCTCACATGTCCTAGGCTGATAGCTTCATTGAATTCTACCCACTCAACACCAGTTTCATGTACAACAGTAAAGAGAAGACTCAGGGGTGCAGGCCTTATGGGAAGTATTGCAAAGAAAAAGCCACTTTTGAAACAGAAAATCAAAAAGAGTGGGCAAAGAAACACAGACATTGGACAACAGATAATTTGAAAAGAGTGTTATGAATCTTAACCCCATTGAGCTTTTGTTGGATCAGCTAGACTGTAAGGTGTGTGAGAAGTTCCTGACAAGACAGCCACATCTATGGCAAGTACTACACTAAGTGTGGGGTGAAATGTCACCTGAGTGTCTGGACAAACTGACAGCTAGAATGCTAAGGATCTGCAAAGCTGTCATTTCTGCACGTGGATAATTTTTTGATGAGAACTCTGAAGTAGTTTAAGAAGTTCTAAATTTTTTTTTCAAATTGTAATAGTAAGTCACGTTATTTATGTCCTGGCTATATATTGTGATCAGTTAAATGCCACTTTGGTGATTAAAAGTACCATAAGTACTATAAGAGCAAAATCTGTAAATTATTATAATATATAATTGGTATTGGTATTGACAATATGGGATTAAAAATGATTGGCATCGGATTGAAAAGAAAATGCGTGGTATCGCCCATCCCTGATACTAAAATATCATAAACATTAAAATACCAATTCTGAAGATTTTTTTCTTTTAAAATGAGTGATCTCATTATTTAGATAACATGAATATTAGTGCATTTCTTAAGCTTCTAAGTGAAAAAAATAAAATAATTATATTAGCGAATAGTTGCATGGCACCGAAACTATTTTTTCTTCCGCTCATGTTGACATGCAGAAATGCTAAAATACACTAGCAGTCAGACAGTGCTCACCCTTTCAGTCATAGTGTTTATTCAAAGAGGTGGCTGTGCTTTCCTGATGATTACATGAGGTTTTCATACTAAGTAATGACAAACCTAGATGTGACGTATTATAATGGGCTTGTGAGACCATTTTTACAGGTTTATTTAATAATAATAAATAATAATAATAAATGTTCCCCATCTGTCGCTCACTTCAACGTTGTGTCGAAGAAGTGACACTAGGGGTCTCTCTTGAGCGCCTTTTGCATCTCTGATCTATGAGAAAAGGCCAATGAGAAATTGGCAGACATAATTTGCATACCCCGCCCCTGGACATACGGGTATAAAGGGAGGGAAATGAATCTGTTTCATTCAGAAATTTTCATCGGAGCTGATGGTTGTGTATGCAGCGAGCTGCGATTCACACACTGTTCCTCCCATCTCTGAGTGCGATTGCTGTTGCATCTATGGCACATATCAGCGCAATTAAAAGAGTTTATTTTCCCTAAAAGAGTTATTTTCCCTAAAAGAGCAATACACAGCTGGCGTTGAACGTCCTTTTCAGGACGTGTCTTTATAAAGATGCCCTTCCACCCCTGTGTAGTTCCTGGATGTGGTAGAGGGATTGAGGACGACCCGGCTGGCGATGGAGGCGATCTGGGGATGGCAGCTGGCTCAGTTCTGCCAGGTACGCCCCCACGAACCACCCGCCCCGGCACGCTCGTTGATTTCCGTCCGGGCTTGAGGCAAAAGCGGCTCGCCTCACAGCCAGCCTGCCCCCACGAGCTGGATGAGCTTGCCGCTGCATCTGGACTGGAACCCTCCGTCCTCCCCACAGCCTTTGCAACTGGATTATTGGTTTCTCGGGTCTGCCTCCCCCCCCCCCCGGTTCCTTTCTTCCCGGAAGTGCATGATGAACTGACAAGTTCGTGGAGAACACCCTTCTCCACCCGTCACAAAGCCTCTCGCTCATCCGCTCTCCACTACCCTTGACAGCGGAGCGGCCCACAGGTACACTGCAGTCCCCCTGGTGGACAGAGCTGTTACGATCCACCTGTGCCCCGAGAACGCCGCCACCTGGTGGGGTCGCCCTGTGCTCCCCTCCAAGGCCTATACGATGAAGTCTTCACTGACCGCAAAAGCCTACAGCGCCACCGGACATGCCGCTTCCGCCCTGCATGCAATGGCCCTCCTGCAAGTCCACCAGGCCAAGGCACTTAAAGATCTTTACTTGGGTAGTCCTGATCCCGACGTGCTGCAGGAACTGCGCTCAGCGACTGACCTCACACTCAGGGCCACGAAGGTCACTCGGGAAGGCGATGGCCACTCTTGTGGTTCAGGAACGTCATCTGTGTCTGAACTTGGTCGAGATGCGTGAAGTGGACAAGACAAGCCAAGCCATTCTACTCACTGCGGTAGTTTTCCTTGTTTATTCTGGTGAGTGTGGATATCATGCCAAACAGCTGGCTGATCAAATCACAAACAATAAACAACAATACTAATATAATAATTATTTATTTATTTAATACACCGAAGTTATTATTATTCTTGGGGATTTTAACAAAGCAAATCTCACACGTGAACTGCCCAAATACAAACAGCACATTACATGCCCCACCAGAGACAGGAATATACTGGATTACTACTACACAACCATAAAGGATGTATATCGTTCTGTCCCACGTGCAGCTTGATCACTGGCTGGTTCATCTTCTTCTGACCTACAGGCAGATATTAAAACCAACAAAGCCAGTTGTAAGGACTGGAAAGAGATGGACTTTTTTATCATTCAACAATGATAAACCATGGTTTACAGGAAAACTCAGACAAGATAAAGTCTTGTATAATCAGGCCAGGAACACACTGAATAGGGAAATCAGAGTGTCTAAAAGAAGCTATTCTGAGAAGCTGGAAAACAAGTTTTCAGCTAACGACCCTGCATCAGTCTGGAGTGGCCTGAAACAACTTACTAATTACAGGACTCCTACCCCCAACCCTGTGGTGGACCAACAACTGGCTGACGATCTGAATGTGTTTTACTGAAGATTTGAAAGGCCCTTCACTACACACAAACACCAACACCTCCTGCAACCCCCCTCCACCCCCCTCCTGCTACTCAACCTGCACTCAAGATCTGTGAAGATGACGTGTGGTGCGTCTTTCAAAAAAAAAACATGAGGAAGGCTTCAGGCCCAGATGGCGTCTCACCAGCGTGCCTCCGACCCTGTGCTAACCAACTAGCCCCCATCTTCACACTGATCTTCAATAGATCACTGGAGCAGTGTGAAGTCCCATGCTGCTTTAAATCCTCAGTTATTATCCCTGTCCCTAAGAAACCCAAAATCACAGGACTTAATGACTACAGACCTGTCACCCTGATGTCTGTGGTCATGAAGTCATTTGAGAGACTGGTGTTGGCACATCTGAAGTACATCACTGGACCCTTTCTAGATCCCCTTCAATTTTCTTATCATGCTAACAGGTCTGTGGATGATGCAGTCAACATGGGATTGCATCATATCCTGCAACATCTGGACAGACTGGGGACATCTGCAAGGATCCTTTTTGTGGACTTCATTACGGCTTTCAACACCATCATTCCAGCTATTCTCCATAATAAGTTAAACCAACTCCCTGTTCCCATGTCTAACTGTCAGTGGATTATCAGCTTTCTGATGGACAGGGAGCAGCTTGTGAGACAGGGGAAATTCACTTCCAGCACCTGTACAATCAGCACTGGTGCCTCTTGCTCTGAGCACTAGAACCGTCAGGCACAGGAACAGTTTTTTTTCTCAGACTATCCATCTCATAAACAGTTAAAGCTGCACCATTGAGAAATAATTATGTGCAATACACAGTTTAAATCTATTTATATTATATAACATATCCTCTTCTGCCATTACATACAAAGGAGAAAAAAAACTTTTTGTATATAAGCGTTAACATCATGGTAAAATAATCACCTGAAAAATCAACTAAAGTAGTTCTAGGTTCATGCATTTAAAAATGCACAAGCCTCACATTACTCACAATTTTTCTTCCACTTCCAAGTCTGAAATCACAAATTTCTCCTCGCACACTGTGCAAGATGTTGTCAGCAATAGTAGGCAAAAAATAATCCTTGCACGATTTCCGAATCAAATTTTTGTGCTCTTGAAATGCACTGTGGGAAGGGGACACCACTCAAAGGGCTTGTCAAAATGAAAGAATGAATGTCCTTCCACAAGGCTGTTGTGAAGGGTGTGTTATATATGTTGTCCTGTTTCTCTTCTTCTTGTTTTCTATCTTCTATCTGTTGGTTTCTCTTTTTTTGTTAATTTTTTAATGTTCATCATGTGTTCTGTGTTGGAGTCACATTTTTTACTGCATTTATTGTCTAATTTTTTTCTTTAATACAGCATGCTACATTTTTGTTCCCTTTACAAAAAGCGTCACTATGATGCTGCGCTGAAGAGCGCTTTGGGAATACGTCTTAGTTGTGACCAGCTGTGAATATGTGCGCAACATGTCAATGAACATTGACCAGAATTTTTAGCCTCTGCCGGTGTAATCATTGGAAGCACCTGGCACAGGGCTATAAATATATGCATCACCGGAGCATCGTCAGTTCTTTTGTCTTCAGATCATTCTGTGTTGTGTGCTATCACGAGCCTGTCAAACTTTCTTTCCTCTGTTAGGAGTTAGAATCTGTTAGGCAGTGCGCAGTGAACCTTTTCTCCTTTTCTCTACACAGGAGTATTCGATGATTCCGCCGGTTGAGGAGACGCTTGCGGGTTATCTCTTGCCGGGTTCGGCATCATCACTGAAAAAACCCCTCTCTCCCCATGAAGCCATGCTGGACCACCTCCACGCTAGTGGGGAGGGCTTATCAGGCAGCGGGTCAGGCCGGTGCTGCTCCGCACACTATGGCGGTGTTACAGGCATACCAGGCTGATCTGCTGAAGGACCTGAGTGCAAGTTCCATGCTCGACGAAGAAGCGTTCGCTGTCCAAACAGACAGCCTGTGCCATTGGCTGGTCTATGTCCGCTTTGGTCAGCACGGAAAGACACCTATGGCTCAACCTATCGGGCATCAAGGACAAAGATAAAGCTTTCCTTCTTGATGCCCCAGTTTCGCCTTCTGGCCTATTCGGCGACGCAATGAATATAGATATCTCCAGGTTTCAGGAGGCAAAGAGCCACGAGGAAGCATTTGGGCAGTTTTTTCCTCGCTGCATTCAGGGGGTGGGGCCATCGGCCACCCAGTCCCACCTCGGTCCTTCTAGAAGGGAGTCTCATAAGCAGAGTGTGGCGAGTCATGCTCCCCCGGAGACTGGGGACAGGCTTGTCACCCTCAACAGCCCCCAAAGCAAGAACTCAGGTAAGTAATTTCTAGAAGGAAGAAGCCCTGACGGTCTTGTGCCTAGCCCTGTGGGGGTAGCTCCCCTCGGGACGGGGCGCGTGTATCATTCACTTCCTTGTCCCGGTACCCCCACGAATCCTCTCCTTTCCCGCCACCTCTGGTGTTTCAGGAGGCAGAGGCTTCCAACAAAAAGTTGGGTGTACGGCTGCTTCCTGCCTTATTCCAGGAATGTGGAACACTCGACATCCCCTCAACAGGAAGTGTCGAAATTAATACCCATCTCAGAGATCCTGGCAGTGTGGAAACTTCTGCCCGGTATTTCTATATGGGTCCTAAGAACAAGGGTCTTGCCTCTTACTGATAGCGCCACGCTGGCCGAACAGAGTATGGTTCTCGGAGTTAACATCTCTCCTCAACGACTCACCTTGGGCGATTCCGAACAGGAAGGACCTTCTTTCTCAGGCACAGGGGACAATATTTCATCCCCGGCCCGAATTGTGGAACCTTTCATGCTTGGCCCCTGAAGGGTACCAACTGAGGTACACAGGGCTTTATCCTGAGGTTATCAAGACCATTTTAAGTGCTAGGGCTCCCTCCACTTGGAACAAATTTGGGTGAGATTTTACAGGGCAGAAGAGGATCTCTTTGCCTCTATGAACAGTGCAATGTCTCCTCAACTTCTCCCTGAGTCACCCAGCCCCCCCGAGGCTGGACGTGGTGGCGCATACATGGCCCAGAATGTGCCTGTGTGCATTTCCCTCCACTAGAAGTTACGCCAATAAATGGGGTGTCTTGAAAGATGGTGCAGTACACATAATGCCGATCCAGTCAACTGCCAGATTGCTTCAGTTCTGGACTTTCTGCAGGGAGAAATGTCAGCAGGCACATCCCCCGCCACTCTCAGGGTCAATGTGGCCGCCATTTCGGCTTGCCACGCCTTAGTGGACGGGGTGCCATTGGGGAGACATCCTCTACTTGCTCACTTCATTTGTGGAGCTAAGCGACCTAGGCCTCCTGCTAGGACCAGGACCCCTTCATGGGACTTAGCAATATCCCTGGAGGGTCTGGTTGAGCCCCCCCTTTGAACCTCTAGAGTCGGTGTCTGACAGACTTCTGACTCTCAAGATGGTTTTTCTTATGGCGATTACCTCTTTAAAGAGGATTGGGGACCTACAGGCTCTGTCTTCTTGCCAGCCTGTTTTAGAGTTTGCCCCAGGAAGGTCCAAAGCAATTTTGCACCCTCATCCTGACTACCCGTCACACTCGAGGCTCTGCTCCCCGCCGTTTACAATGCTGGATTAGGAAAACCTTCACGGATTTTATCCAGTCCATGCCCTTCAGACTTATGTCCACCGCTCTAGCCAGTGGTGTAAGTCAGGGCAACTATTCATTTGCCATGGGGGCCGCAACATGGGGGCAGCCGCCACCAAGCAGACTATGTCACATTGGGTGAGGGACACTGCTTCCCTGGCCTATGAGGCGCGCGGTCAAGCTTCTCCTGTAGGCATCAGTGCTCACTCTACCAGAGGGGTCGCCTCCTCTAAGCCTTGGCCAGAATGGTCCCTCTGCAGCATATCTGTGATGCGGCAGGCTGGTCCTCTCCGCACACATTCATTAGATTCTACAGCTTGGATGCTCATACCACTCCGAGCTCTTATGTCTTTGAGTCGACATCTCAAGCTCATGTCTGAGCCCTCTCACGCTATTGTGAGCACACTGCACAACCGTAGGGGGTCCGGACAGCCACAGTGCGGCGGCGTGGGTATTCTTGTTCCCAAAGCGCTCTTCAGCGCAGCATCATAGTGAAACTTTTTGGAAAGGGTTAGTTTCAGGTTATGTTTGCGGAACGAGATGCTGCGCTTTTCTGCTGCACTGGGATGCCCCAGGACTGCTCTTCAGACAAAATACCTGACGATGCTCCAATGACACATCTATTTATACCCCTGCACCAGGTGCATCCAATGATTACACTGGCAGAATCTATAAATTCCGGTCAATATTCATTGACATGTTGCACACATATTCACAGCTGGTCACAACTAAGACGTGTTCCAAAAGTGCTCTCCAGCGCAGCATCTCATTCCGCTTTTTTCAGGGAACAAGGGTTACACTACGTAACCCGAGATGTTTTGTTTATTTTTTTTCTCAGTGGCATTATTATGATAAAGTTTGTTGATGTAATGTAAGTTCCTTAAAAGTTAAGTGGCACCAACAGATCACTATCTGCCATTGGTACAACAAATAGATAAACCCAAAACTAGTGCAATTGGTTGAACCAATGTTGCTATGTTGGGCTGGTTGATATGCTTAAACAAATAGAGAATCTTTTAATAGCATCACAAAATCACAGTGATCACAAAATTAACTTATTAACGGCTTACTTCAAATAGTCACTAGAGATTTTGATGGAAAGTGTAAACATAAAAAAAAGACTTTACCTTTAAAAATTTCAGTATTACAAGTCACGGTGGGGATGTTTAACAGAGAAGCCAACAATCTGTGTTTGATAAGAATGAGAAATGCTAAAGTATCTGCTTTTCACGTCATGTCATTTTTACTTATTTCTTTTTTTTTTACCAATGTTTTGGCTCAAGTATGTAACTGTCTATTGGCAGCCCACCCTAACTGGGAATGTAGAACATGTATATTGTACGAAGTTAAAGACCATATCCTGAGGGATTTTCAGTCACAGGCATGTAGTACAAGCACCAGTCACTAACTACCCACATCCTAAATAGATTTTTTGCACAGTGCCATTGATGCAGTCCATAACTTGTTCCCCTCTGGGCCCTGCATGTGGGAGAACAAGGTCCTGCTCTTATCTGAAACTGCCAGACATCACCCCACCATGAGCATCCTACACACAGCCTCCAGACATGCCAAGGCATGAAGGGCTGGCACCCATATCAACAGCTTTGAGAGAGAGAGAGAGAGAGAGAGAGAGAGAGAGAGAGAGAAAGCCTGTTTCATGAGAGGGTTTAAAAATTACATAAAAAGTGATTTTCCTTTTATTGAAAGAACCTGGTTCTGTGGGAGGAGAGGTTCATCCACCCCCTACCTTTTGGCTAATCTAATGTGGAGAAATGGCATAAAGCCCCCCTCATGCTTTGAGAGAGCACGAAACAGCGTCACATTTAAATGCTGTGATTTATGGCTGTCAATTGAACTCTGGAGTTCCTCTATATTGTTGGTAAAGATGTAGATCAGTTAGTCCTAAGCGTTCCATCCATCATTTCCTATGTCTCATAACAACACCCATATCAAGAGAAAACTCAAAAGAGGCTAACAGAGGGGAAGTTGGAAAATAGAGATGCAGGATGAGAAAATAGAGAAGTATGTGGATTTCCCTGGATTTCACACATAAATCTTTAACTAAAGCCTTTGCACACTGAAAGATTTTCTTACCTGCCCTTAATGATTGTTGCTTGTCATATTGTATGATAAGACCTCTGTGAGATCTTGGGTAAAAGCCAAAGCAGATTGTGGGACATCAGCTTTATGTCATATTGTATGATATACTGTACATCTTAGCTTAGACTGGTGAAAACTGAATTTTATACCAGGGTGTTTTAAATCACCAGTTTGTGTCAGATCTGACATCCTTATTTGGATGTAAAATTTTAGCAAGCTTTTGTGCAAATGTCAGCAACACTGGGGATGTCACATTGAGGGTGTGTGCACCTTTCAAGGATGGAACTATGACAAACAGTACATAAACAGATATGGATTAATTCTCATAAATGTAACTAAAGAAACACAACAGTGCAAATGTGTTTGCAAATGTCAGTTTAAAATCTGTGAAACTTATAAGACACTTATATACAATAAACCTAATACCTGATGTTAAAATATTAACTTTTCCGCCATAAAGAGTCTGTGTTAGTACCGTCCATGTTTATTGACAGTGGAGAATGATTTACGACTACCTGTGTCCTGTATTGAACCATGTATTGTCATGATGTGCTCTCTTAGACTCATTTTCACATGACAAATGTTAAGTAAAGGTCTTTGCATCTTAAATTTCCTTAAACCTGCTAATTAATATGTGAAGTAGTATGTCAAGGGTGTTGATGGCTTAATGTCTTTAACAGTGGATTTACTGTTGATGTGGGGGTGGTTTGGCATACAGACTCTATTACAAAAACAGAGGGGGGCACATGTCCTTAAAGGCTGAAAGCACCTGCACTAAGACTGTTGATTTCACTCTATGGCTAACAAAATCTTTTACGATTCACAAAATTTGTCTCAGAGAATAGTGTCCAGAACAGTAAAGTGTGCACCAGGCTTAATTACTGTATATAGTTATAACAGAATACAGTGTATATAGTTAGTTTTATGAAGCGCATTACAAAAAAAAATAACAATTGTGTTCACTTTTGTTCATGATTTTGCAGTCTGTGACAAACACAGTCTGCTTAGGTGATTAACACAGTAACAATTATAAGTTTTCATGGTTTTGTATTTTTTATATTAAACCATTTAAATATTCACAGTGCAGGGTGGAAAAATTATGTGGATCCCTAGGCTAATGACTTCTACAAAACACCCCTTACAAACATATGAAGCTGAACTTATGTGACAGAGGGAAGTATAAAAATGAAAGAGAAAGATATAGTGGTATCTGGTGTAAATGGAAGCAGAGAGACAATGTGCGAGGGGTAATACAAAGTTGAGGAAATGGTAAAGCTATAGAGATGTTTATAGGTTAAATAAATAGACATGCTAAAAGCTTTGTGTTTTGTAACTTTCGACAGGAACTACTAGCAGAAGAAAAAGACAACATAGTACACAGTGTCCTCTATATGTAAGGTTCTCCCAACATCTCAAATGAGATGCTTCTACCAAGAGTCTCAGTGCCCTCCTTCTTAATTGAGACTGTGTAGACTAAACAAAACATGTCTGGCATCTACAGCAGCTGCAAATTGTTCTTCATTTGTGACCACTGTGTATTTATGTGGTAGAATTGTGTTTATGTACTAGGCAGACCCAAGGGGAGGCATGTTATATAATTAACACTGCAGATGCTTGGAGACAGAGAATCCAGTGATAAGGGACAACCAGTCCATGAATTTGCATGATGTGTTGTACTTTGTTTTAATTATCCAGAAGATGACCGTCAACACAGTAAATAAACATTGTTTCTTTCTTATAGTTTAAGGATTAATTCCTGACATGCTACTTAGCAAATATAAAAAAGTAGATGGCCTAGATCAGTGGTTCTAAACTGGTTTTGCTTCGAAACCCAGATTTTACCTTGAACATCAAGTCTTGTAGGTCCAGACTTTAAAGCCCTTTATGTACTTGCAGTTATATTTACAGTGCAATGATATATAAGCATGTAAGAACATGGACAACTCACCACGCTTAGGTCAATGTAGCTAGCCTTTAAAAAAAAATTATAAAATAAATAATCTAGTTTGCTTTAATGTGTAACCTGGAAGTTTATTTTTTAAATACTTTTATTTTGTACAAAATGGCACTGCTAGGGCCAGTTGTGTTCCCACTGTTATTTCTGGGGTTTCATCAGGATATGTATCCAGTGCACAACAGTACAGGTTTGGGAAAAAAAAAAAATGTGGGCACAGAACAAATCCATTAAAACCTTCAATGGACAAAATGGTGCCCAAAGAAATCAATTTCTATGTTTTGGTTAACTTTCATAGATAGTTTGCTGGGACATTGTCCCGCTGTTAGAGGAGAGACCACTCAGGACATCATGGCAGTTACAGTCAATGAGTTGTTATCGCTAATGTATCTTGCTAGCTAGCTATCTTATGTTTACTTTCGATGTAAACTAGATATTCTAGATAACATGATACCACAGCTTGAGCTTCCCTTTTGCTAGTGAAATGGGAGAGGTGTGTAGCATTGGCACCAGTTATTGGCCCCGGCTGGCCAGTTAATAGCCCTGGCTCGCACTGGTCCGAAAGTAGAAAAGCAGCTATTAATCTGCTTCTTTGTGACAGCATGAAAATTCCAAAACACACTGTCATAATATTTGGTGTATGTGCTGCATGTGCAGAGGTCCGAGGCCTTTATGCTTGCAAGCGCACATGCACATATGTGCTTATCTAATCGATGAACATGCTCCTGAACACTCAATTTTCCACTTATTTTTGATCTCCCCCATTCATTTTCAACCCGAAGTGTCGCATTGTGCCATTTTATACAAAATAAAGCATTTCAAAACAAACTTCCTGGTTAAACATTAAAGCACAAACTATTTAATATTTCTCACCATGAAAATATCATGTTGCAGATGAGGAGCTTTTAGTGGGTATAAAGGGCTGAACATGAGATTATATTTCAATTTGTCTCAGCAGCCGTCAAAACTATTTTCAATATATATATATATATATATATATATATATAGAGAGAGAGAGAGAGAGAGAGAGAGAGAGAGAGAGAGAGAGAGAGAGAGAGAGTACTGTGCAAAAGTTTTAAGCACTTAAGATTTCCCAAAAACATATGTCTTAAGATGGTTATTTATATCTTTAGATTAGTGTGTCAATGGGGAAAAAAAATTATATTTAAACTCCCAAACATTACTTTTGCAAATGGAAAAGATTAAAATAGAAGAACAGGGCGCTCTGCAAGAGATGGCATTGCTCCCACAGAGCCCCAACTGAACATTGAGTCAGTCTGGGATTACATGAAGAGACAGAAGCAATTGACATAGAAGAACTGTGGTGAATTCTCCAAGAATTTTGGTACATTATATCTGCCAACAACCAAACAAACTGTGTCCAGGTGTATCTAGGAGAATTGGGGCTGTTTTAAAGGCAAAGTTGTCCACACCAAATATTGATTTAGCTTTTTTTATGTTTACTGGACTTTTTATGATGTTAATTGATAAATGAAAACTATTTATGGCATTATTTTTGAAGACATCCTCACTATGCAACATTTTTCACAAGTGCCTAAAGCATTTGCACATTACTGTATGTACAAATGTGTTTGTATGTACAAATACAAATCTGTTATATACAATGCAAATGAATGTAATGGGAGAAGAGCTAGTATATGTTAGATAAATATAAACTGTGTATTGCACATAATTAGTACTCAATGGGGAAGATTTAACTGTTCATGAAATGGGCAACCAATAATCCACTCAGCAGTCCGAACTGTCATTTGTAGAACACTGATGTCCGATTTAATTGTTATTTAACAGGGGCATGAGGACAGACTCAATGAATGCTAAGTAGAACTGGATTATCAGCGCCTGTGGCGGGTTGAACTTCCTCAACTAGAGAAGGACGTACAACCTCTGCTGGGACTTTTTCACAATTCCACTTCAGGTCCTGTGAGATGGTATATCCCAGGAACCTGAATGACTCCACTGCTGCCACAGTGCTGTTCAGAATGGAGAGTGGGGTCAATGTTGAGGTGTCCACAATCATCTACACTGTTTTGAGCATGTTCAGCTCCTGGTTGTTTTGACTGCACCAGACAGCCAACTGTTTAACCTCTCTTCTGTATGCAGACTCGTCATCATCTTGAATGAGGCCGATGACAATAGTGTCTTCTGCAAACTTCAGGAGCTTGACAGAGGGGACCTTGGCAGTGCATTCATTTGTGTACAGGGAGAAGAGTAGTGGGGAGAGCACATATCCCTGGGGTCACCAGTACTGATCGTACAGGTGCTGGAAGTGAAGATGGTGATCCACTGACAGATAGAGGTGGGAACATGAAATTGGGTTAATTTAGTCTGGAGAATCGCTGGGATATTGTTATTGAAAGCTGAACTGAAGCCCACAAAAATTTTCCTTGCATATACGTCTGGTCTGTCCAAATGTTGCATCCACAGACCTGTTTTCTCGATAAACAAATTGAGGGAGATCCAGAAATTGTCCAGTGATGTCCTTCAGGTGGGCCAACACCAGTCTCTCAAATGATTTCATGACCACAGACGTCAGACTGACAGTTTTGTAGTCATGAAGTCCTGCGATCTTGTGTTTGAAGCAACTGGGAACTTCACAGTGGGTGGCTGTGGCTCAGTTGGTAAAGTGGGTCAGCCACTAATTGCAGGGTTGGTGGTTTGAATCCCGGTCCATGCGACTCCACATGCCGAAGTGTCCTTGGGCAAGAAACTGAACCCCAATGGCAGGCTAGCACCTTGCATTGCAGTTCTGCCACCATTGGTGTATGAATGTGTATGAATGAGACACAGTGTAAAGCACTTTGAATACCATTAAGGTTAAAAAGGTGCTATATAAGTGCAGACCATTTTAAAGTGCTCCAGTAATATGTTGAAGATCTGACTGAAGATGGGGGCCAACTGATTGGCACAGGCTTTTAGACAATTGGGTGAAACACTTTCTGGGTGTCCTTTCCTTGTCTTTTGTTTCCAGAAGACATGCAGGGTCATTAGCTGAAAATTGTTTTTCAGCTTCTTATAGTAGCTTCTTATCCTTTGCCAGTGTGTTTTTGGCCTGATTATACAAGATTTTATCCCATCTTCAGTAAGCATCCTCTTTGGCCTGATGAAGCTGCCTGAGTTTTGCTGTAAACCATGGTTTGTCATTGTTAAACATTAAATAAGTCCTAGTAGGAATACACATATCATCACAAAAACTGATATATGATGTTGCAGTATCCAGATTGGTGTCTGCAGCTTCGAATAAACCAATAAGTTCAGACAAACAGCCTTGAAGTTCCAACTCTGCTTCATTGGTTCATCTCTTTACAGTCTTTACAGTTGATAAAGAGTGCTTAAGAATTAGGACAGCACATCTTCTTTAACATTGTTACATCTGTACACCAACTTTCATTCATGTAAAAGCATGTTCCACCACCTCTCATTTTCCCCGTTAACTTTGTTATTCGATCCGCCCTGAAAAGCTGGAAGCCTGGCGCTGTCTGGAATGGCTTCACTCAGCCAGGTTTCTGTTAAACACAAGGCAGCGGAGTTTGAAAAGTCCTTTTTGGTACAGGAGAGATGTAGTTTGTCTGTTTTGTTAGGACAAGAGTGGAGATTCGTTAGATTAATTATTGGCAGCGCTGTTCAAAAACTGTTCAAAAAGGAGCTTGACCAGTGGTGTCGCCATCTTGCACATCTCTGCCCTTAAGGTATAAATAAAAAAATATAAATATATATATGTATATATACTGTGTATATATATAAAACAAAATTGGACCAGCAGTTTCTCAGCAAAATCTTGTAGGCTCCAGGGTAAAACACAAAGGATGAATCTCACAAATCTCATTTTTGTATTGCCAAAAGAACCATCAAGAAAGGCAACAATCTTCCCAGTTTTCCCAATATCCAAAACCACCCTAGATCCAATGCATTCCATGTTGTGTTGGCCATGTTTTCTTTCTAAACATCAGTGTCTGTGGAGCTGAAGACAAATTTATTTTATCAGCACTAAACCACTCTACAAACATTAGGCACTTACTACTTAATAAATAAATAAATATTTTCTTCTGCCCTAGATTCCATACTACTCTAGCTTGGAACTTAGCAATGCGATTCTGCAGATAGTGTTGTTAATTTGTAAGTCACTTTGGATAAAATTGTCTGCTAAATGACAAAATCTAAGGCTGTTCAAATTTTTTTTTTTTTTCATATTCATATTCAATCAAAGGTTTTTGTTGTCTGAACAGGACAAAAACACACACAAAAAAAAGATTTTTACAAGCCTGATCCAAACCACATTCATTGGTGGTTTAGAATCCAATTAAAATCAGATTTTTATTAATGCGTCTCAGTCTGAATGGTAAGATCAGATTTGGTGTTTTTCTCAGTCATTCGTTGTGTGCAACAGGTTTTTTCGTCAGGTGTTGCGATGAGAAGACAAGTACTGCATTCCAAATGGTATAAACGATGCCTCCACAGGATATTTAGAAGGGAAAACAATAATGATGGCCACGCTGTAGAATCATTATAGAATCAGATAATTTTCCATAAAAATTACTTAAAAAGTGAGTTCAGAATTATTTTATTAAACCTTTCAGCGGTGAACAGTGGAAGGTGAAAGCAGTGCAAACCTGTTATAAATAATGGCTTTACATAAAAAAGAGATGTGCTAAGGTGCGGTAACACACTGGAATGTCTCACACGAATACAGGATACTTGAGCATTTTGAGCGCTTTAATAAAGCATCGGGGTCCTCTTCAAAAGTCTCGCTGTCCGACCCTTTTATGCTTCAATATGGGACACAAAGCCTTCAATATGGGACGTTTCACTACTACTAAAATAATAGGCGCATCCTATTTGTGATAAAATACTGTACATCTGGCAAAAACGGGACAGTTGTAAACCCTAGCATCAATACATATTTTACACATTGCATATGCCACCACTCCCATTTTTAAGCCATTTTCTGTGAAGATCGTGTTGATATTTGGATGCCCTCGTGAAAAAACATCCACTGATAAACACTCTTGTATGGTGAACATTCACAAGTTTGCATCGTTACTATGACAACTAATGTAGACATGCTAGCAAAAGCGACTTCAATCTGAACAGTAAAAAATCTGATCTGTCTACATATAACCTGCAGTTTGAACAGTCAGTCTAAAGAATCTGATTTGAGAAAATTCAGATTTTTCCTGCAGTGTGAACAAAGCCTAAATGTTCTTTCCTTAAATATAAATAGAGAGTCCCTGTTGAAAAGAACAGCTTAGCCAGTTGAAACGCAATCGCCCGCACGTGGTAGTTACGTCACTTTGCTTACATTTAATATAAAATGTACCATCTATAAATGTAATTAAATGTTAACAAATTATACATCTTTTCAAAAGTCTAAGGGATCAACATTGACATACGATCTGTTTCACAATAGAAATGCTCCAGAAACAGCTATATAGTTATTTGTGCCAGGAGTACAAATGAAAACATGCAATACCAAAACGGGACTTCATACCTTTGTTATGAAAGCGCGATTGCCAGATGAATCCAGTTCGCCACACTCGGGTCAATTGTCCATGACAAGCGTCCATTGAAAAACATCCAATAGCACTTTTTGTCCATAAAAGTGATAAATCTGAGAAATATTGATATATTCTACATTGTTTACAAAAGATCTCACCTGAAAGACCTCACCTTCGTCATTGTTCTTCAATAAACTATGCAATCTGAGCAGCATTCATGTTGTAAAACTGTATGTTATCTTATATATTAGAGTCCTGTAAACAAAACAAGCCTGTCTCCAAAGTTTATTTTTACAAATGGGGCATAGTTTTAATCATAATATCCAAGTAGTGCAGTCAGATTTTGTGTCGTCTTGAAAGGCATAGCTTTAATTTTACTCTGTACATTTCCAGTGATTTTACTGAGAAAAAAGCCTGCAGGAACCACATTTTTTGTAAGATCATCTTCAAATTTAAAACATAACTTCTTTAGACTTGTGGCTTTGAGAACATTGTATTTCTGGGTTGTCTTGGAACTTTTATTATTGATTTTTTTAGATTATAAAACGTGTTCAGCACAAAGTATTTTTATTACTATAAACTTCAGCTTCTCTAACTTAAAACAATAACAACATTAATTCTGAAACTTGGGAAATAAAGCCCAAAGTGTCTTCTTTCAAAAGATACTACAACTGTGTCCATACTCCAAAGGGTCCATTAAATACAACCATTTAAGTTCAGGTATGTCATTTTCATGGTTTGTGCTCAAAAAGGGGATCAATAGGTTAGACCAGTATTCATTTCTGGTATACATTTTCTTGTTTCTTTTTGGTGATGCTCATTAGCCAGGGAAGACTTTAGTTGAGCCAGTCAAGAAGCTTTTTTGGTGGAACATAACATACATATTGGAGACCAGTCTCCAGAACATGGTGGTGACCAACTGTTTTTTTTGGAGATGTGGAGCAATGCTTAGCTCATCAGGATTTGGCTGGGTCATGGTGCTTTCATTTGGAAGCAGATTTGAGTCTGGTCTGTGTCATTTCTTGATCCCATTCCCTCTCTATCCTAATGCTTTCCTGTTGCACTACACTGTCTTGTCCCATAAAGACAAAAAGGCCATAATAATGTTCTTAAAGTATGAATAGTGTATGTGTATACTATAGATCCTATGTTTGACTTTCATCAATGCAAGTACCTCTTTGGGAAAACAAGCTTGACCAAATTGGCCTTGCCAATTTACTAATGAGAACAAAAAAAAAAGTAAGATCAGTAAGATCATATAACCAATAACAGCCAAAATGGTATTATCATCCAGAGCTTTGTCTCTACACTTTAGACCATAAAAAACACACTGCACTAAAAACTACAGGGAGGCTACAAGCTTAATGCAAAATATAACCTCAGAACACAGGCCATATTGTGAAAACCCCTATGTACCTAACATATTTTGTAAAAATTCCCCATACTCTGGTGATTAAGAAACAAAAATAGTATCCTTAAGAAGGCCTATGTTAAGGGAAGATTGAATATATTCATAGAGAGCAGTTTTGCATAGAAGAACACTATAAAAGGCTGAATAGTTCTAGCACAAACTCAGCATGCCCTGTTTTCAGCAGAAAGTAAAACTTTACTTTTTAACTCAATTTTTTATGTAGCCACAAGTAATCACTGTTTTATTGGAGTTCAGTTTCAGCAAACAAAGTTTCCCGCAAAAACACGTGGTATTACAACACTGGCATTTCTGGCAAATTAGTTTCACACTGATGCTTTTGTCACTCTGATTCCCCAGGATAGAAAACTTCTGCAGCTTTCAGTAGATCAATGCTGCTCATCCTTGGGAATTTTTGCATTTTCTGCAGCGTCGCTAAAAAAAACAAAACAAAAAACAGTGGTGGTGGCCTACTTTTGTGTACTTCTTCCTTTCTGGGCTTTTTAACTGATGAGTGCTCTATTTGAGAGCAACTAGAAATGGAGGGAATTGCTTTTTCTGTGAGTGATTAATTACCATGGAAATAATTATCACCCAAAATATAGAGCAATCTCGAAGTAATTAGAGATGAGACACTGCAGAAGTATGACTAAGGACTTTTTGTATTATTCTTTATTCTGCAGAGTCAGAGGGGGAATTCACTGAGTAGGAATTTGTGGCCCCTGATAGCATGTTTATTTGTCTTTGCATGATGTCTAAATTGTTTTAGCACCCAATTCACTAATGAAATAATGCAAACAGGTAACGGCACAAACATGGTCCCATATTTTGTGCTGAACACAATTTCAATGACGCTTCCCGAATTTGTTGATTAGTTCTGAGTGCTAGGTTGTGGATGATGAAGCAGGCATTTGGCATACCTTACTGGGACTGTACAGCGTCATTCCACAACTACTACCTGACACCTAAATCAGCTCTTTAAATGCTGAAAGTGTGCTTTAGTACACAATATATATATATATATATATATATATATATATATATATATATATATATATATACATTTATGCACTCACTGAGCACTTTATTAGGAACACCTTCTTATTCATGCAATTATCTAATCAACCAATCTTG
This sequence comes from Moxostoma hubbsi, assembly GCA_032164185.1. NCBI lineage: Eukaryota > Metazoa > Chordata > Actinopteri > Cypriniformes > Catostomidae > Moxostoma > Moxostoma hubbsi. The sequence continues at coordinate 10,203,028 of JAVLUX010000013.1, read as the reverse complement.
TAGTAGCAGTGCAATGCATAAAATATACGGGTCAGGAGCTTCAGTTAATGTTCACATAAATCATCAGAATTGAGGAAAAATGTGATCTCAGTGATTTGAACTGTGGTATAATTGTTGGTGTCAAATGGGCTGGTTTGAGTATTTCTGTAACTGCTGCACTTCTGGGATTTTCACGCAGAGTCAGAATGTCTAGAGTTTGCTCAAAATAGACCTTATTCACAGCAGCACCATCTTTTAATTTTGACAGTAATGACGATGACTTCAGTTTTAATTGTTTTTGGACCTTTCCGCAGACAAAACATTGAAATTACATCTTTTCAAGAACATTCAGTTGGTAAAAAAAACTCCAGACAGCATGATTTAAAAACAGGAAAGAACATGAGGTAAATCAGATGTGATCTAGGAGAATGGATGACAAAACGGACAAACTACAACTCACCCGTACAAAAAAGGACTTTTCCAAATCTGCTGCCTTGTGCTTCACATAAACCTGGCTGAGTGAAGCCATTCTGGACAGGGCTGAGCTTCTAACTGTTCAGGGCAACGAGAAGTGGTGGAACATGCTTTTACATGAATGAATGTTGGTCTACAGATGTATCAATGTTAAAGAACAGGTGCGTTCCATTTAATAGAAAAATTCTGCAGACGGAAACTCCTTGTTGATGAGAGAGGTAAAGGAGAATGGCCAGACTGGTTCAAGCTGACAGAAAGGCTACAATAACTCAGGTAACCACTCTGTTCAATTGTAGTGAGCAGAATGCACAACAGAATGCACAACATGCCGAACTTTGAGGCTGATGGCCTACAACAACAGAAGACCACGTCAAATTCCACATATGTCAGCCAAGAACAGAAAGCTGAGGCTGCAGCGTGCATAGGCTCACCCAAACTTGACAGTTAAGAACTTGAAAAACATATCCTGTTCTTAAGAATCTTGATTTGTGCTGAGGCACAAAGACGGTAAGGTCAGAATTTGGTGCCAACAGCATAAATCCATGGACCCAACCTGAGCAGCGATGTACAGTGGGTATCCATTCAGAACAGGTTTTCTACTAGTGATGGGCAGATTGATCCTAAAGTATCAATACTTCTTATACTGATGTCGATATATCGATATCGATCCTCACACAAAAATATAGTAGCTAAAACTTTTTTTTAAACCATGTATATTATTATTTGGTTACCATGAACATGAACAATAATCATATGCTTCAAAATGAAATAAAAAGGATTAGGCTATATTAGCAGATACTTGTGCCTATTTCTTCTTCTGCTCATCTTAACATGCATGCTGAAAGACACAAGCAGACAACTGCTTACACCATCACACGGCTCATTCAAACAAGAGGGATCAGAGCCTTGTAGAGGTAAAGATTGAAAATCAAAGAAACAGTTGCTGGACAGTCTAGGGCATACACAGGCATCTGCTGCATGACCACCTATTTTTCTTAAGCTTTTGCATATGCCCACCTGAAATAAGTGAGTGAATATAATATAATATAAATATATATTTAGCAAAATATCAGCTAGAGAGGGACCACTGGTCAGAGCTCAGGAGGCCGCCACACTCCTGGTGGAATGGGCTCATATCCCTGCAGGGGTGGCACATGCTGAGCCTGGTAGTTCAACAGCTATGGCGTCGATGATCCAGTGGGCGATCCTCTGTTTGGAGTGCTTCCTTTCAGCTGTCCACCAAAGAAGACAAACAAAGCTCTGCGTGCAATCCAAATAGATGCGTAAAATGCGCACCGGAAACAGCATCGCTATGTCTGGGTCTGCCTCCTCCTGTGTTCACCACTTGATCCCTGAATGGGGTCGTGGGAACCTTGGGCACATAGCCAGGTCGGGGTCACAGGATCATGTGAGAGTAGCCCAGACCAAATGCCACTTCAAGGCATACAGGCGCCTCGTACAGGGGGACCTAGCCTAAGTGATGGTGTCTACCACGGCAGGTGGTAGGCCACTGAGGTCTTCCATGTCCCATCCGGGGGCCAGACATGGAGGTTCCAGAGGTCTGGTTGCGGGTGCCAGATGGTGCCCCGTCCCTGAGAAAGAAGGTCCTTCCTCATGAGAATTTGCCAGGGAGGGGCTGACGCGAGTAGCGTGAGGTCCGTGGGTCAGTAGTGAACCATAACTGCTCCTCGTCCTCCCTGACCTTGCACAGGGTCTGTGCAAGTAGGCTCACTGGGGGAACGCATACTTTGTAGTCCAGGCTGCAAGCTGTGTGCCAACGCATCTATACTGAGGGGAACCTCGCTGAGGACATACCAGAGTTGGCAATGGGAGGATTCCAGGGAGGAGAATAGGTCTACCTGTGCCTGCCCGTATCAACTCGAGATTAGATGAACCACCTGAGGGTGGAGTCTCCACTCGCCTTTGTGGGTGACCTGTTGTGACAGTGCGTCACCATGGTGTTGAGGTCGCCCGGGATGTGAGTGGCTCGCAGTGACTTGAGGTGCTGCCATGTTGTCTGTTTGAACAAACACATGCTTGCCCTGGATCAACGGCCGGAACCTCCGCAGTGTGCGCAGTATGGCCAACAACTCGAGGTAGTTGATGTGACAACGTAGTCGTGGGCCCGTCCAGGGGCCGGCGGTCGCGTACCCATTGCATATAGCGCCCCAGCCCGTCTTGGAGACATCGGTTGTAACCACGACGCGCCTGGAGACCTGTTCTAGGGGAACCCCTCCCTGTAGAAATAAGAGGTCGTTCCAAGGGCTGTAAAGGTGGCAACAGATCGGTGTGATGGCCACGCGATGTGCCCTGTGGCACCATGCCCATCTCGGGACTCGAGTCCGGTGCCAATGCGAAAGAGGTCTCATATGTATCAACCCGAGCGGTGTGGCCACTGCCGAGGATGCCATATGCCCCAGGAGTCTTTGAAATAGTTTCAGTGGGACTGCGGTCTTCTGTCTGAACACCATAGCTGGCTGATTGATGATTCTTGACATTCACCGTGGTGAAGTGGACGGCGGCAAACCTGGGCGGGCGCCTGGTGAACTGAATCGCATAGCCGAGTCGAAGGGTCTGGGTCAGCCATCGCAACGGGTTGGAAAGCACGAGCCACATGTCAAAACTCCAGGCGAAGGGGACCAGGGGAACAACCTCTTCAGAAGTCGAAGACAAAATCTGAATGAGCGTATGCATGCCCCCTCCTTTATACCCGTATGTATAGAGGGACATGCAAATACCACTCGCCAATTTCCATTGGCCTTTTATCAAAGATCAGAGGTGTCTCGGGCTCCCAAGAGTGACCACTAGTGTCACTACATTAACACAACGTTGAGTGAGTGACAGATAGGGAACTATTTATCTTTACTATTTTAAAATTACTTATAACTCTGATGGACACAGTTTTCTAATTTCTGTCATGGTCTATTTTATTCATAATTCTTGCATTCGTTTCAGTTATAGGGCTACATTTAGGGAGATATAGCATCTGTTGTAATTGTTTAAGCACACGATAGTGGATATGCGATGTATGTGATGTCTCCTGAGTGACAGAAATTGCACTGCGTATGCCAGGCCTAAGCTGATCCACCAATCAGGACGTTAATTTCAGATATGATTGGATATTTGCTAATACAATAATATAACGTTTCAGTAAGGGGCTGGATATTTCCAGCTTCTGATGCATCTGATGCACAAGCATCACTGGAGTAAGCATAATTTGCACTGTAAATTTATTTCCATGCTAAATGTATAATATATATATATATATCGTTCATTCAGTAATTTTCTTCGGAGCCGATGGTCTTGTATGCAGTCAGCTGCGAGTGACACACCAGTTTCCTGCTTCTATCCTCTGACGCGCTGCTTTGCTGTTGGATCTACGGCGCACTTCAGCAGCTTTTTTCTTCTCTGCAAAAGATTTCCTCTGTAAAAGAGTTTATTTCTCTGAAAGAGCATTACACAGCAGCGTTGAATGTCCTTTTTCAGGACGCATCTTTATAAAGATGCCATTCAACCCCTGTGTAGTTCCTGGATGCGGTAGATTGCTCTCCGCTTCAGACGGCCACAGGCGTTGTCTCATGTGTCTGGGCAGCGATCACACCGAGGCAGCATTTGTGGATGGATCATGCTCTCACTGCGAGGGCATGACCATGGCAACGTTGCGGTCGCGGCTTGCTTTCAATAGAAAGCACGCCACTCCAGCCGCCCCCCGTGTCACTCCTTCTTCCCACGGGACTGAGGACAACACGGCTGGCGATGGAGGACATTAGGGGAGGGCAGCGGGTGCAGCTCCGCTGGGACACCCCCTCGGACCACCCGCCCCCCCCGGCATGCTTGTTGACTCCCGTCCGTGCTCGAGGTAACAGCGGCTCGCCTAACGGCCAGTCTGCCTATCCTCTGGAGCTCAAGGTGGATGAGCTCGCTGCTCCATCGGAGAGCGCGGCGTCTGACGCTAACGCCTCCCCTGGGCTGCCGCCTTCGGGCCAGCACGCCCAGGCTGAGGCTGATTTGCAGATGTCCGACATGCTTGCCCGGGCCGCAGTCAGTGTGGGGTTGGATTGGAACCCTCCATCCTCCGCACACCCATCACGGCTGGATGACTGGTTCCTGGGGTCTGGGCGCTGCTCACAGCCATGCCCCCCAAGGTCCCGTTTTTCCCGGAAGTGCATGACGAGATGACGTTGTCATGGAGAGCCCCGCTTTCCTTTCGTCAAAAGCCCTGCTCGTCTGCTCTCGCTACCCTCGATGGCGGAACGGCCCACGGGTATACGGTGATTCACCAGGTGGATAGGGCCATTGCGCTCCATCTATGTTCTAGTAACCCTACCACCTATACTCCCTATACACCATATACACCCTTTGCGCCTTTGTGGAGAGCACCCATCTCCACAAGCCCTGCTCGTCCGCTCTCGCTACCCTTGACGGTGGAGCGGCCCATGGGAATACAACGATTCCCCTGGTGGATAGGGCTGTTGCGCTCCATCTATGCCCCGGAAACCCTACCACCTGGCGGGGTCGTCCTATACTCCCTTCCAAGGCCTGTAGGACAACATCCTCATTGAACACCATTGCCTACAGTCGTGGGACAGGCCGCTTCCGCCTTGCACACCATGGCCATCCTGCAAGTCCATCAGGCCAAGGTGCTCAGGGATCTGCACGAGGGTAGCCCTGGCCCCAATGTGCTGCAGGAACTGCGCTCAGTGACCGGCCTCGCCCTCAGAGCCACGAAGGTCATCGCGCAGGCACTCTGCCCTACCTGCTCTGCCCCGCTGCCGGGTACGTCAAAATTAATCGTCCCTTTGGTGCACCTAGCGCAGAGGCTGGACATGCAATTCAGTTTGCCAGGCCCCCGCCCCCCTTCATGGGCGTCCGCTTTTCCGCAGTACACGGCGAACATGCCCAGTCCCTGCACGCGGAAATCGCTATTCTTTTGTTCAAAGACGCGATAGAGCCTGTCCCTCCAACTGAGATGAAGAAGGGTTTCTACAGCCCCTACTTCATCGTACCCAAGAAAGGCGTGGCTTGCGACCAATCTTGGACCTGCGAGTTCTCAACCAAGCGTGGCACAAACTCCCGTTCAAAATGCTCACGCAGAGACACATCTTAACCTGCGTCCGGCATCTATATTGGTTTGCAGCGGTAGACCTGAAGGACGCATGCTTCCACATCTCCACTCTGCCTCGACACCGCCCCTTCCTGCGGTTTGCGTTCAATGGCCAGGCGTATCAGTACAAAGTCCTCCCCTTCAGCCTGTCTCTGTTCCTTCGCGTCTTCACGAAAGTTGCAGAGGCAGCTCTTGCCCCGCTCCGAGAAGCCGGCATCCGCATACTCAATTACCTCGACGACTGGCTTATTCTGTCCCACTCGTGAGAGTTACTATGCGCTCACAGAGACCAGGTGCTCAGGCACTTCAGCCGTTTGGGGCTTCAGGTCAACTGGGAAAAGAGCAAGCTTAATCCAGTCCAGAGCATCTCTTTTCTCGGTATGGAGTTAGACTCGGTCTCAATGTCAGCACATCTCACCAACGAGCGTGCCCAGTCAGTGTTGAGGTGCCTCGCCGCCTTCAGGCCAGGCACAATGGTCCCTTTAAAACTTTTCCAGAGGCACCTGGGGCATATGGCGTCCTCCGCTGCGGTCGCGCCGCTGGGGTTGATGCATATGAAACCGCTTCAACACTGGCTTCAGACCCGAGTCCCGAGACGAGCATGGCGCCGCGGCACGCACCGTGTGACAATCACCCCTGCCTGCCGCCAAACATTCAAGCCCTGGACAGACCTCTGTTTCTTACGGGCAGGAGTACCCTAACAGTAGGTGTCCCGACGTGTCCTGGTCACAACCGATGCCTCCAGATAGGGTTGGGGCGCCGTTTGCAACGGGCACGCAGCAGCAGGCCGTTGGAAAGGGGCCCAGCTGTGTTGGCACATCAACTGCCTTGAGTTGTTGACTGTCCTTTTGGCCCTGCGGAAGCACACAGCTGGCTAGTGGGGGTGCGCAAGTACGCATTCCCCCCAGTGAGACTTCTTGCACAGTGCTGTGCAAGGTCAGGGAGAACGAGGAACAAGTCACTCTTCTGGCTCCGTACTGGCCCACCCGGGCATGGTTCTCTGACCATGTACTCCTCGCGACCGCCCCACCCTGGCGAATTCCCCTGAGGAAGGACCTTCTTTCTCAGGGACAGGGCACGCTCTGGCATCCAGACCTTTGGAACCTCCATGTCTGGTCCCTGGACAGGACGCGGAAGATCTAGCTGGTCTACCACCCACGGTCGTAGCCATGATCAACCAAGCCAGAGACCCCTTCTATCAGGCAACTCTACGCCCTGAAATGGCGTCTCTTCGTGAATTGGTGTTCTTCCTGGGCAGAAGACCCACAGAGGTGCGCAGTTAGGTCAGTGCTCCTGTTCCTACTGGAGAGGTTGAAGGGGAGGCTGTCCCCTTCCACCTTGAAGGTGTATGTTGCCGCTCACCATGACCCAGTAGACGGCAAGTCCCTGGGTAAGCACGACTTAATCGTCAGGTTCCTACAATGTGCCCGGAGACTAAATCCCACCCGGCCAAACCTATTCCCCTCCTGAGATCTCTCGGTGGTCCTCGCCGGTCTTCAGAGATCCCCCTTCGAGCCGCTAGAATCAGCTGGACTCAGGGCCCTCTCCCAAAAGACGGCGAGTTCAGTCTGGCAGACACATATGTGATCCTAAGACCTTGTCTGGGCTATGTGCCCAAGGTTCCTACCACGCCCTTCAGAGATCAGGTAGTGAACCTGCAAGCGTTGCCCCAGGAGGAGGCAGACCCAGCCCCCTCACTGCTGTGTTGCCGGTACGTGAATTGCGTGCCTACCTGGAAGGCACCCAGAGCTTAAGATGCTCTGAGCAGCTCTTTGTCTGCTTTGGGGGACAGCAGAAAAGGAACACTGTCTCCAAACAGAGGCTGTCCCACTGGGTGGTGGACGCCATTCTGTTGGCCTATCACACCCAGGCCGTGCCACCCCCCCTATGGGTCCGAGCCCACTCTACCAGGAGTATTGCATCCTTGCATACACTGGCCAGGGGCACCTCCCTAGCAGACATTTGCAGAGCTGCAGGCTGGGCAACACCTAACAACTTTGCGAGATTTTACAATCTCAGGGTTGAGTCAGTCTCGTCCCGTGTTTTCTCAGGTCCGAGCCCGTAGAACTCGGTACACGTCGACGGTCTGACCGGGTGAATTGCTTTTGTCCAGCGCCCTTTCCCTCTGCCATGGTAAAACAGTGCGCCTTCTTCCCAGGAGACCCCTTTTAGGTTCCTGGTCGATTCCTCCCTAGCCCTCTTGGGTCCGCAGTTCAGCGGAGGAACTCGCCGACCCAGTCCACTACAGGTACCCCAGGCTACCCCTCTGGAATAGGTGCTCCACAGATCAGGCCTCCTATGCGGACTCCTCCTGTGTGTACTTCCATGGTATGGTCACCTTACGAGTTGACCCGCGTCTCCCTTAGGTAGTCCTTCGCTGCCCTCCGGTCGCTTCTGTGTCAGCAGCACACGTACACGGCTCAGCGCATGGCGTGATTTCAAGTGGACCCCTAGTGTCGCTTCTTCGACGCAACGTCGAAGTGAGTGACAGACGGGGAACGTGTCGGTCATGTATGTAACCTCCGTTCCCTGATGGAGGGAACGAGACGTTGTGTCTTCCCGGCCACGTCGCTTAGCCGAGCCGCTGAGGTGGCCGTAACACGCCTTGCTCCTCAGAAAAATCCTGAATGAACGAGCGTATTTCCCTCGCCTTTATATCCGTATCCGGGGGCGGGGTATGCAAATACTGTTCGCCAACTCTCATTGGCCTTTTTTTATAGATCAGAGGCATATTCGCTTCTTCGACACGACGTCTTGTTCCCTCCATCAGGGAACGGAGGTTACATACGTAACCAAGACGTTATTTATTTATTTATTTTTCTTGGACTGAAACCAAGTCTAATAATTTTATGTCTAGGTTCACAAATGTAAAAAAAATTATAAGAATGACTTGAATTGTGGCAAACAAATATTTATTTTATATTACCCATTTTATCCCAAGAAACCACAAAAAAAAATATTAATAGAAGTATTGGAATTGCTATTGGTATCACTGATATTAGACTTGAAATTATTGGTATTGGATCGGAAAGAAAATGAGTGTTATCACACATCCCTACTTTCTGCTGCCGCGATCACCACGTGAATGGGTCATTAGCAGCTCTAAACTGCTAAGGTGCGCTATAACCTTAGAATTTCAACAGGCCAGAGCTGAATGCCTCAAAGCTCTTTCTCCCAATGTAAAGACAATTAAGGGTGCAAGGAACTATACCAGGTTCATATACCATTGTTTGCTATCAGGATTACAGTACTTACCTAAAACTGAGGGACATGAGTTTTTGTTCTATCTGAAGGTCCCAAAAAGAGTATTTGATGCCTGAAGTTGCTGGCATATGATTTAAGGCTTTTTTCACAGAATCATACAGGATGTGCCCACTTCCAATGTTTTTAAACGGCGCCAAATGGATAGTTTGTGGACAGTCATTTTTAAGCAAATTATGCATATTTAGTGTTGTAAGTTACATAAAAGTGTTCTGTACAGTATTTTGAGTGCTGAAAGTGGGATTTTATCAATCAAATTGAATGTAAATGTTACTTTAAGTCTATAAAATGAAATGACCACGAACCTATTGTTGAGTCTCCATAGACGAAATTGCTAATTATGCATATTTTTTGAGGGTTTTGAAGGGCTTATGTTCAGGGGGCATCACAGAGTCACCTAAATGTGATTTTGAGTCATAACTTTGATCCTGGAGTTATAAAAAAAATTAAGTCCACCAAACACCTATTTTAGCCCATTAAATAGATTGAAAGTCGGACAGCCGAAGGACAATTTATTTGCATTGCCTAAAAAAGTCACTGGCCAATAGGTGGACATCTGTTTTTTAAAGTGTGTAATACAGGAAACACCCCCTGAATAACATATATCCTTTAAAACCTCAAAATTTGATTGTTCACAAACCACCTAAAATTTTAAATGGAATAAATTGTATGTGGTATTTCCAGGTCTCAGCAATGGTTAAACTCAGAAATTAAAGTCAGAAATTTTGCACAAAAAATCTATTAATCTATCTGTCTGTCTAAATGTATGTCTTTTTTTTTATCTATCTCAGAGAGTCACCTAAATATTATATTTAGTGTGTTTCTGTATACGTATATATATATAGCAAGTCAATACAATAAACTGTAAAGTGACATTTAGTGGACACAGGATAAAAAGACTCATGATATAAATTGGAAATTGGCATTTAGTCTGTTGGTGGACACAGGGGTAATAGACCAGTACAATAAATTGGAAATTGACATTTAGTCTGTTGGTGGACACAGAGGTAATAGACAAATACAATACATTTGAAATGGACATTTAGTATGTTGGTGGACACTGGGGTAATACACCTACACAGTAAATTGGATATTGACATTACAGATACAATAAATTGGAAATGGACATGTATTATGTTCGTGGACACAAAGGTAATAGACCAATACAATAAATTGGAAATTGACATTTAGTCTGTTGGTGGACAGGGTAAAGAGACCGATGAAAAAAGTGGAAATGGACATTTAGTATGTTGGTGGACACATGGGTAATAGACCAATACAATAAATTGAAAATGGACATTTAGTATATTGGTGGACACAGGGGTAATACACATATACAATAAATTGGAAATTGACATTACAGATACAATAAATTGGAAATGGACATTTAGTCTGTTGGTGGACACAGGGTAAAGAGACCTAAGCAAAAAGTGGAAATGGACATTTAGTATGTTGGTGGACACATGGGTAATTGACCAATACAAGAAATTGTAAATGGACATTTAGTATATTGGTGGATTTATGGGTAATACACATATACAATAAATTGGAAATTGACATTTAGTATGTTCGTGTACACAGCAAGATGCAATAAATTGGAAATGGACAATTAATATGTTTGTGGAATCAGGGGTAATAGACCAATTTAATAAATTGGACATTGACATTTAGTATATTGGTGGACACAAGGGTAATACACATATACAATAAAATGGAAATTGACATTTAGTATGTTGGAGGACACAGGGTTAAGAGACCAATTTAATAAATTGGAAATGGACATTTTGTAAGTAGGTGGACACATGGCTAATAAACTTATACAATAAATTGTAGATGGATATTTAGTATATTGATGGACACTGGTGTAATACACCTAACAATAAATTGGAAATTAAAATTAAATGCAATACATTAGAAATGGGAATTTAGCATGTTGGTGGAATCAGGGGTAATAGAACAATTTAATAAATTGGAAATTGGCATTTAATATGTTGGTGGACACAGGGGTAATAGTCCAATACAATAATTTGGAAATTGACTTTTAGTATGTTGGTGTACAAAGGGGTAAAGAGACCTATTCAATACATTAGAAATGGGAATTTAGTATGTTGGTGGAATCAGGGGTAATAGAACAATACAATAAATTTGAAATGGACATTTAGTATGTTGGTGGACACAGGGTTAATAGACCAATACAATACATTGGAAATTGACATTTACTATGTTGGTGGACACATGGGTAATAAACCAATACAATAAATTGGAAATGGACATTTAGTAAATTGGTGGACACAGGGGTAATACGCATAAACAATAAATTGGAAATTGACAATTTATTATGTTGGTGTACACAGGGTAAGATGCAATACATTGGAAATGGACATTTAATATGTTGGTGGACACAGAGGTAATAAACCAATTTAGTATATTGGAAATGGACATTTAGTTTGTTGGTGGACACAGCGCTAATACACATACAATAAATTGGAAATGGACATTTAGTATGTTGCGGAGACAGGGTAAAGAGACTTATGCAATAATTTAGAAATGGGAATTTAATCTGTTGGTGGAATCAGGGGTAATAGACCAATACAATAAATTGGAAATTGACATTTTGTTTGTTGGTGTACACAGGGCAAGATGCAATAAATTGGAAATGGACATTTAATATGTTGGTGGACACAGAGGTAATAGATCAATACAATAAATTGGAAAATGACATTTAGTGTGTTGCTGTACACAGGGAAAAGTGACCTATTCAATAAATTGGAAATTGACATTTAGTATATTGGTGGACACTGATGTAATACACCTAACAAAAAATTGGAAATTTAAATTGTGTATGTTGGAGGACACAGGGGTAATAGACCAATGCAATAAATTGGAAATGGACATTTAGTATGTTGGTTGACACAAGGCTAATACACTTATACAATAAATTGGAAATGGACATTTAGTATGTTGGCGGACACAGGCTAAAGAGACTAATGCAATAATTTAGAAATGTGAATTTAATATGTTGGTGGAATCAGGGGTAATAGACCAATACAATAAATTGGAAATTGACATTTTGTTTGTTGGTGTACACAGGTCAAGATGCAATAAATTGGAAATGGACATTTAGTCTGTTGGTGGACACAGGGTAAAGAGACCTATGCAATAAATTGGAAATGGACATTTAGTATGTTGGTGGACACAAGGCTAATACACTTGTACAATAAATTGGAAATGGACATTTAGTATGTTGGCGGACACAGGCTAAAGAGACTAATGCAATAATTTAGAAATGGGAATTGAATATGTTGTTGGAATCAGGGCTAATACATATACAAGAAATTAGAAATGGACATTTAGTATGTTGGCGGACACAGGGTAAAGAGACCTATGTAATAAATTGGAAATTGACATTTAGTATGTTGGTTGACACATGGGTAATATACCAATACAATAAATTGGAAATTGACATTTAGTGTATTGGTGGACACAGGGGTAATACACATATACAATAAATTGGAAATTGAAATTTAATATGTTGGTTTACACAGGGTAAGATGCAATAAATTGGAAATTTACATTTATTCTGTTGGTTCTGGACACAGGAGTAATACATCTAACAATAAATTGGAAATGGAAATTGTGTATGTTGGTGAACACAGGGGTAATAGACCAGTGCAATATATTGGAAATGTGCATTTAATATGTTGGTAGACACAGGGGTAATACACTTGCACAATAAATTGGAAATTGACATTTAGTACATTGTTTACACAGGGTAAATAGTCCTATGCAATTAATTGGAAATGGACATTTAGTATGTTGGTGGACACAGGGGTAATAGACCAATACACTAAATAGGAAATTTACATTTAGTCTGTTGGTGGACACAGGGTAAAGAGACCAATACAATAAATTGGAAATTGACATTTAGATTGTTGTTGGACACAGGGGTAATGCACCTAACAATAAATTGGAAATGGAAATTGTGTATGTTGTTGGACGCAGGGGTAATGGACCAATACAATATGTTGGAAATGGACATTAGGGTTAATACACATTTACAATAAATTGGAAATGGGTTAATACACTGTAGCATTTGGACCAGTTAGACACACAATTATTCATTATTTAATGAATAAGCCAACAGATTTCTCAAGACTGTAAGAAGCAAAGGTCCAAGGAGGCCCAAGCCGACTCTGTTATATTTGCTCCCCCACTGTCATAAGAAGGTCCAGCAACTAGTGGACATCAGTGACATTCAAGCGGGGGAGGTTAGCTGCATGTCAGAGCAATCTTTCCGTCATAAGATATGGACATAAAGCTCATAACAACAGACTTTTCTTCATTCATTTATAGACAAACTGTCGATAAATTCACATGAATATCCACAGGACATTGTGTATATGATCACTACTGTCTTGTAATGTTTATTTTGTTCTGTATACTGTTTTATGCATGACTTATAACAGGACTACCATGTAATTAAAATTATTTAGTATTATGTTTCCTGCCACTTTTTGTATTGTCTTATCAATGATTAACTCTTCTGCCACAAGAATGTAATACATTTTAATTATCTGAATATTATATATATATATATATATATATATATATATATATATATATATATATATATATATATATATATATATATAATTTTTAAATATTTAAAGATAACTGTATAATTATATTTTTATATAAATATGTATAATTATTATATATTGAAATATTGTTACATGAGGGGCTTTCTGAGCAAATATTTGTATATGCGATTAATCACGATTAATTAATCGGGAAAACATCTAATTAATTTGAATAAAAATTTTAATCGATTAACAGCCCTAATATATATATATATATATATATATATATATATATATATATATATATATATAGATATATATATATATATAGATATATATAATTCTGACAGCATGCATGCCTGTATGCCTGCTATATTAATCAGAGCATAAAGGGGCTTAAACTAACCCCAATCATGCAAATGATTCAGCTTCTGAGCAAAGGAATATTTCCCACTTGGAAGTTACACCTTTCCCATTGGTCAAGCCAGACTCGAGAGGAGTGACATCCAGCAGAAGTTAAAAGACACGTCCCGCCTCTTACTCATTCTCTTTCCCCTGACTCTCTTCCCTTTGTTGCTAGTCGTGCTGACCACGAGGTTCATAATAATATCTTCAACGCAGAAAAAATGTGTTGCAACTTCAACACCATCGACTTAAGGAACCATCAAGCCTTTCTCCTGCGACTGCATCCGGGCACTCTCTCAACAGCCAAGGCATTGCAAGTATCATACCAGTAACTAACTGAACATAGATTTAGTATATAATTAAAAACCCCTTTGTAACAAAGGTGCTTTTAAATTAAGAACTTGATGGTTCTCTCAAATGGTCAAGATGACATTTTCCATAACTGCATTTCCCTTATTCCGTTCCGGATTCATTTTATTTCCACTTTTCCCTTTCCCATGTATGAGTGATTTTGTGTGTATGTTTAGATTAGTTATGTGTTTGTATTTTAGTTAAATAAACATTTGTGTACATTCTTGCGAGTTGATTCAGGTCTGCTTGTAAATCAACATAAATTTATAGATTTGATCTCAGCTCCATGCTAAGGAAGAGTTATTTTTGTGTGGCCATGAAAAATATCCTTTCTGAGAATTGATAGACGATCAATACTGAGTGTTTGCTGGACGAACAGATACATTTATTGTAATATTAATTCAGCTACAACGATTTATGACATTTTGACTGTGGTATATTTTGATAAATAATCTCATCCCTGTTTCTAAAAGATTTTGCTTCAAAGCTATACCTCTATATGTAATATTATTGTCAGTAAGCCATGAGAATAATATTACTCCAATAAGAGAATTAATCATAATTCTCTTATTAAAGCTAATTCCCTACAGTAGAATTTGTGAGTTGATACAACGAGACGTTGTATTACAATTTTAATGGTGGAGAATTTTATTCAGGCAAATAATCAAGTTATTTATCATTTATTTATATTATAACGATTGTCAAACACGTTTATTTCCTAGCTCATTTAATTCCTAGCTCACACATACTGTTTCTCTTACAAATAATGGTAATATACACAACACTTTAACCCGTGCCATGTACATTTTTCATACCAAATTCGCTACATATATTGGTGTGAGAATTTGGGCACATAAACTGATTACTATTTATTTGTGCATTGTGGAATGCGCTGACATTGGTCAGACATAAGTCAGTGAATTGAGCAAGTATTTCACCTTAGTTATCATGTCATGGCCAGTGGCTACTGTTCTTTTTAATGCAGTGTGTTCTCTTACAAATAATGGTAACACATGAATCAGTCGTGTTTCACTCAACCGAATATTGACCTCATATTACGCTAAACACACAATTTTTCGAGCTTGCATTAGTGAGTTGATTGACAGGTGATGTCTGTATCTAAAAGGTGATTGGCACTTTTACATCCAAGGCGGGACTTCCTTTCTACATCCATTGATTATTGGGTGCTAGAGATTCATGGTTGGGCATTTCGATTTTTCCCATTTATTTAAATAGAAGTGACGTGTCTGTGCTAAATCGTGTCTGTGCTAAATAGTCTCTGGCATCACACTCTACAGTGCTACAATGCCCACCATGCACAACGTTTCCTACCCAAATTTGCACACTTTTACTCCAGAATTCTTGCAATACAGGGAAAGTAGGTGTAAAAAAGCAATGCATTACTTTATTTAAAAAGTATATTATGGTCTAAAATAAAAAAAGTGCATTACTCGTTATTCGAAAAAAGTAATATGATGAAGTAATGTAAGTTACTTGTAACATGTTACCCCCCAACACTGTAAATATATAATATATAGATTTCTTGTTTTTATTCAGCAAGATAAGATTCAGGTTTTGCATTGAATTACTGTATTTTCAAAGGGTGAATCTGCAGGCTGAAGACAAGTTAAACACTGGCTACATTTGAATCCATCATGGAAAAAAAATCCCCTGGTTGCTATAATATCAAAGAATGATGCAATAAGTTTAAACACACTTGTGTTCACTTAATGTAATTGCAAATAGGAAACATCCAGTAGATGATACTTGCTAACAAAAGGCTGCACTAATAACTGTATGCACCAGACTTGAGTTCATGAATATTGAGTTGTAGTTCTGCTTTCTGCTTGTTTTATTTACGAACCGACTGCTCAACTTCCTCTTCCATCCCTCTAGTGCGTGAGAGTGAGCCTGCCTTCTGTATGAAATATGAATTTAAATGTTCATACAGTGGCCCAGGGGGCCATAAAACAACACTATTAGCAAAGCAAACACTAACCCTGACAACACAGCACAACAGTATAAACCCACAACACAACAGCAAAACATGTGTAGGTTTTAGCTTTGAGGCCATCTTAATGATAGTATACTCCTAAATGTTTGCAAAATTCACTTTTAGCAGATATACGCATTTCAAATGTACAGTCTTTCTATTCTGGGAAAAAAGACCAACAATCTTGATGACTCATGCACTAAACATATTTTTGTCCTATCAAATGCTCTCTAGAATGAGAATGTCCCTTCCTCCAAACACTACCTATAATCAGCTAGCAAGAATCTAATCATGGTTATTGGCTGTGTGCGATTCCACTGGAGGAAATGATGTGCGATTCCACTGGGGGAAATGCGTACTTGCGCAGCCCTGCCGGCCAGCTGTGTGCCAGTGTGTCTGCCCCGAGGGGAGCCTCTGAACAGGCGTAAAAGAGCGGGCAGTGGGAGGTCTCTCAGGAGGCAAACAGGTCTACCTGGGCCTTGCCGAACCATTCCCAGATCAGCTGGACCGACTTGGGGTGAAGCCTCCACTCTCCGCCAGGCAAGCATTGTCATGACAGCGCGTCTGCTATCACAATGAGGTTGCCGGGGATGTGAGTGGCTGCTTGAGTGACTTGAGTCGCTGCTGGCTCCAAAGGAGGAGACGACGGGCGAGTCGTGACATGTGGCGGGAACGTACGCCGCCTTGGCGATTTATGTACACTACTGCAGTGGTGCTGTCTGACCTGACCAGGACATGTTTGTCTCGAACTAACAGGAGAAACTTCCACAGGGCAAAAAAGACAGTCAACAACTCCAGGCCGTTGATGTGCCAACGCAGTGGGGCCCCTTTCCAATGGCCTGCTACTGCATGCCCGTTGCATACAGCGCCCCAACCCGATCTGGAGGCGTCGGTCATGACCAAGACGCATCGGGACACCTGCTGTAAGGGTACTCCTACCCATAGAAAACAGAGGTCTGTCCAGGGTGTTCGGCGGCAGGCGGGGGCGATTTTCACACGGTGCGTGCCGTGGCGCCATGCTCGTCTCGGGACTCAAGTCTGAAGCCAGTGCTGAAGCGGTCTCATATGCATCAACCCCAACGGCGCGACCGCCGCGGCGGATGCCATATGCCCCAGGATGAGCCAGTTTAATATTATTATTGTGTCTAATATTCTCACTCTATGTGCATTTCGATAATGTGTTGTATTACATTATTAGCAAGTAACTGCAATGAAAGAATACAGAAGCAGCTGGAGAATGCAAAAGTGTGTCCTTCTCTGTTCCCGCTACAGTACTTGCATGAAAATGACCTAGTTGTCAACCAAATTTTGATAACAGGATTGTAAAAGTTGCAAACCTCATATAAAATGGATAGAAAATAAAACAGTTTATATAATAGTTAGTGTGACATCCTGATATTATGGATCAGCATTTCCTGAAGGTTAAGTGCACCTTCTTTCACTGACTATTTGTTGAAAAAATAAAAATGGCAGGCCCTATTTTGTATTCTATTCATGCACAGTGCCAGATACTAGTTGTAGATATGTGTAGATTTATATGAATCTCTCAAAAAAATTATATTGTTCTTAAAGGTAAAGGTAAAACTCAAGAGTTAAAACTTTGCCCATTTGTTTTGATTACTTATCTTTCATCTTTTGATAGCTAGAGATGCCGATGTTAATTGTAATATGGCATGACATTTTATAAAACAATGGGTGAATGGTAGAAATTTCACATCACAAATATCTCTGTGCAGCCAATCCTTGCAAATGTGCACCCTGGGAAAATTGTGTGGATAAAAATGTCATCACTTATATTAATTGTCCGGAAGAGACGCTTGCATATTCAAAGATATCTTCACAGCAATGTGAGAAAAGGGTGTACTATGTCATTACCCAATTTTATTAAAGGATCATTCTGATGATGAAATTAGATAAATTTGATAAAAAAAACAATTATATAATTATATTCTGAATAATATATTCCTCACAAATGGGTTGTGTGGCTAGAAGTCTTGTAATTTTAGACTTGTTGTAAAGCCTCAGTTACATATTAGATTTTTTAGTAGTTATAAAATATTTTAGAATGTTATTGTTTTATTTTTATTTTCATTTTCATTATTGCTATATCCATTCTGAGATAATACTATGTTGATATAACTTTCTTCCTCTAGCTACAAAAGGTAAGCAATTCTTCAACCTTGATCCAAAAGCATACAGACACAGCACATTACATATTCCGTTTCATATACTATACACATTCCATCCACATTAAATTTCTAGGAAGTGTAAAAACAAAAGCACTTTAAAGCACACTAAAGAGTAAACAAAAAAAAAAATATTGATATTCACTCTGTAGTGCTAAACACAGGTGTAACCAACCTGGACTGCATTTCACAAAAGCATAATATGCCTAAATTGATTGTAGAAACCATTGGCGCCAATGGTCTCTACAATTAATTTAAGCATGCAATGCTTTTGGGAAATGTAGCCCTGGTCTAATAACTGCTGCCTACTAAATGGCATGTTAGCCTCTTAATTTAATTTTAGTTTAATTTAAATATGCAACAAAATGCCATCTTAGAGAGTATTTTCCAACAAACAATTGGATTTGGCAAGATATTCACCATTTGGCCACTAACACTATTAGCAACTGCATTATTACGTTCTTCACACTGAACAGTGAGAATTTGACTGTTACAATATTTGTTTATCTATACCTAAATATTTTTTTTCTCCCCTCCAGAACTCCATAATTTACATGCTGAATATTCCTTACATTAAGGCTATATCCACGTGAATGCTTTTTTGTTTGAAAATGCATTAACTTATGTGGAAATGTCGCCAAGCTAATCATCTTCTGAAACATACATGCAGTGAAAATACACGAAAAAGGAATACTCTCTCTTCATAATGCCAGTCATCATGTTTGCCATCAATTTTTTTCTCAGATGAAGAACCTAAACACTGCATGAAAGTGTTTGCTACTGCACAAATGGAATGAATATTTCAGGTAAGCACTGAGGCCTTATATGATTGGTTGTGTGCTCCACTGCATCATTTCACACTGCATACCACTGGCAACTCAATGTGGGGTTAACCCTGCAAATGTGATGTCAACCCAGCTCCGGAGCAGGGTTTCATAACCCAGGGTTAATTCTTATTCTTAATTTTAATTCTCTTATCATTTACTAACCCTAAAGCCATCCCAGATGTGTATTATTTTTTTTCTTCTGCAGAACAAAAATGAAGATCTTTATAAGACTATCTCAGCTCTGTAGGTCCTCACAATGCAAGGTCCAATAAGCATATAATACAGTGTACAAGTAATCAATAAGATTCAAGTGGCAAAATCCATATCTTCAGAAACAGTATGATAGGTGTGGGTGAGAAAAAGTTAAATACTTAAGTTCTTTATTTTAGATCAATACCCACTTTCACTTTCATGCTCATATTTTTTTATGCAATTCATATTCTTCATGCATATCAACATCTACATGGCAGGGAGAATGTTGTGTTGGTGAAGTGACACTAGGGTTCTCTCTTAAGAGCCTCAGTTGCCTCTGAGCTTTGAGAAAAGGCCAATGAGAATAGGCGAACAGAATTTGCATGTCCCTCCCCCGGACATACTGGTATAAAAGGAGGGAATCATGCATCCGTTTAATGCGATTTTTTCTTCTGAGCTGAGCGGTTGTGTGTCCAGCGAGCTGGTGTTCCACCACTGTTTCAGTCACCTCTACAGAGCTTTTGCTGTTGGACCTTAAGGCACGTTACCAGCGGCTTTCTCTCTGCATGCCAGTGCAGTCTACGCCCTTGGGCACTTCAACAGCACTTCTAAAAGAGCAAAATCCTCTAAAAGAGCATTCATTTCAACTCTAAAAGAGTAACACATTTGGCGTTGAACATCTTTTTAAAGATGCCCTTCCACCTTTGTGTAGTTCCAGGATGTGGCAGATATCTCTCCACCTCTGATGGTCTGACGGTCATAGACGCTGCCTTGTATTACTGGGCCGCGATCACAGCGTTTGTGGATGGTTCTTGCTCTCACTCCGAGAAATTGAACATGGCAATGTTGCCGCCCCCTGTGTTGCACCTTCTTCCCACGGGATGGAGGTGGACCTGGCTGGCGATGGAGGCAATTTGGGGAGTTCAGCGTGCACGGTTTCGCCGGGGAAAAACCCCATGAACCACCCGCCCCCAAGCACGCTCGCTTGCTTCTCTCCGGGTCTGAGGTGAGACCGGTTCGCCCCACGGCCAGTCTGATGTCTCCTTTGGACCCCCCAGATTGGATGATGATGTCGCCGCTCCATCAGAGAGCGTCACGCCATCTGACGCAGAAGACTCGACTGGGCTGCCATATTCGAGTCTGCCTGCCCAGTTTTAGGGTGACGCGCAGATGGCCGATATGCTTGCTGGGGCTGGACTGGAACCCTCCATCCTCCCCTCAACCCTCATGGCTAGATGATTGGTTCCTTGGGTCAGGGTGCCGCTCACAGTCATGCCCCCCCAGTCCCTTCTTCACAGGAATTGTACGACTAGCAGGAGGGCAACTTTTACTGCCCGAATCTGACCTCCTTGCTCATCCACTCTCACTACACTTGACGGCAGGGTGGCCCTTGGGTACATGGAAGTCCCCCAGGAGGACAATTGGTTGTGGTGCACCTATGTCCGCAGAACACGGCCACCTGGTGGGATCGCCTGACACTCCCCTCCAAGGCCTGTAGGACAGCAACGTCCCTGACAGCGAAAGCCTACGGTGCCACTGGACAGGCCGCCTCTGCCCTGCATGCCATGGCCCTCCTGCAAGTTCACAAGGCCAAGGCGCTAAAAGATCTGCACTTGGGTAGTCCTGATCCTGACGTGCTGCAGGAACTGCGCTCATTAACTGACCTCCGGTCCACAAGGTCACAGCATGGGCACTCGGACAGGCGATGACCACCCTTGTGGTTCAGAAACGACATCCGTGGCTGAACATGGTCGAGATGTGTGACACCGACAAAGCACGCTTTCTCAACACCCCCATCTCCCAGTTTGCCCTATTCGGCGACACTGTCAAGGATTTTGCCCAGCAGTTCTCGGCAGTAAAGAAGCAGGTGGAGGCGATCCAGCACATCATGCCTCGGCGCCGTTCCAACTCGAGCTAAGCCCCGTCTGCTCACCAAGGGCGTCCCCTTGTGACTGCAAGGCAACAGGCAGCTCTGCCTCAACCAGGGCCCAGCTCTCAGCCTCCGTGTAGAGTGCCCCGCAGGAGATGGACACCCCCCCATCTCCCAAACCTCATTGAAAACCCAGAAGGCTCCCAAACGTTCCTGAGATGGACAACCTGAGGAATGAGATGCTCGCCATGGAGCTGGTAGACAGACCACTCCATCCCCCGGTGGAGGGCCGGGCAGAGAATCCTTAGTTTCCATCTTTTTCTTTGCCGAACCCCTTTTGGGCTGTGGTCCCATATTGTCAATAAAAGAGCAATTTTCTCATTCCTTGGGTCACCTAGCTGGTGCACACATACAGCGTTCGACTGTATCATGCGCAGACCCCCGGCCGGCTGGTTATGACAAGTCCAGAGGATGTCTCCACAGGACGCTGCGTGCTACTCATATCCCAGGCAGCCTCAACACGGCAGAGAACTCACTGTCACAACAGGCCATACTCAGCAGAGAGTAGAGGCTCCACCCCTGGGTGGTCCAGCTGATTTGGGACCAATACGGCAAAGCACAGGTAGACCTGTTAGAAAACTCCCACTGCCCAATCTGGTACTCCTTGTCGGATGCTCCCCTCAGTACAGACGCGCTGGCACACAGCTGGCCCTGGGGGCTGCGCAAGTACACATTTCCCCCAGTGAGCCTACTTGCACAGGCGCTTTGCAAGGTCAGGGAGGACGAAGAACAGGTCCTCATAGTGGCCCTCTACTAGCCCACTCGATTTGTTTCTCAACAGCATCTCCCTGGCGCATTCCTCTGAGGAAGGACCTTGTTTCTCAGGGTCGGGGCACCCACTGGCATCCAAGCCCAGACCTCTGGAACCTCCATGTCTGGCCCTTGGATGGGTTGCAGAAGATAAAAAGTGTTCTACCATCTGCTGTTGTAGACATGATCAACCAAGCCAGAGCTCCCTCTACCAGATAGCTCCACGCCCTAAACTGTTCGCATATTGGTGTTCTTCCCAAACAGAAGACCCGCAGATGTGCACAGTCGGTGCAGTTAGTACTCTCATTTCTGCACCGGAGGTTTGAGAGGCGGCTGTCCCCCTCCACCTTGAAGGTGTTGTAGCCACTATACCGGCCCACCATGATGCAGTGGATGCTAAGCCCTTGGAGGAGCACGACCTGGTCATCAGGTTCCATAAGAGGCACCTGGAGGATTAATCCTCACAGGCCATGCCTGTTCCCCTCACAGGTTCTCTCCACAGTCAGTTGAGCTATGTACCCTTCTCTAAAGATGGCCCTCCTGATTCCGCTTGCTTCCATCAAGAGTGTCAGTCACCTGCAAGCACCCTCTGTCAGCGACACTTGCCTGGAGCCCGGTCCGGCAGGCGCTCATATCAACCTAAGACTCCGACCTGGCTACGTGCCCCTATGGCCCCCCTTCAGGGCCAGGCAGTGAACCTGCAAGCGACTGCCCAATGAGGAGGCAGACCCAGCCTTATTGTTGCTGTGTCCGGTGTGTGCTTTGCCAGCAGAAGCCATCTCTGCTCTTCAGGACTGTTTTTAGTCTACTAACTGGCACATGTTCAGGGAGGCTGCAACATATGGCGACTCTACCAAATTGGAGGAATACACAGCATCAGTGACCAGCTACATCAGCAAGTGCATTAATCATGTCACTTTCTCCAAGACCATCACCACATGCTCCAACCAGAAGCCGTGGATGACTGCGGATGTGCACGTGCTGCTGAGGACCCGAGACTCCGCCTTCAGAGCAGGTGACAAGGCAGCCCTAAGAATAGTGAGGGCCAAACTGTCCTGGGCCATCAGAGAGGCAAAGAGTGCACACGCCCAGAGAATCCACAATCACTTCCAGGACAGCGGTGACACGCGGCGCATGTAGCAGGACATCCAGGCCATCACCAACTACAGGACAACATCAGTTGCCTGTGACAAAGATGCCTCCCTTCCAGATGTGCTGAATGACTTCTACGCTCGGTTTGAAGTGCAGAACAAAGTCGTGGCGAGGAACACCACCCCTCCTCCCAACGACCAGGTGCTCTGTCTTACCACGGCTGATATGAGGAAAACTTTATGTAGTGTCAACCCACGGAAGGCTGCTGGACCAGACAACATTCCTGGCAGGGTGCTCAGAGGATGTGCAGACCAGCTGGCAGATGTTCTTACCGACATCTTCAACATCTCTCTGAGCAGCACCATCGTTCCAACGTGCTTCAAGGCCACCACCATCGTCCCCATGCCAAAGAAGTCTTCAGTGTCCTGCCTCAATGACTACCATCCCGTCGCACTCACACCCATCATCATGAAGTGCTTCGAGAGGCTCATCATGAGGCACATTAAGACCCAGCTGCCCCCCTCACTAGACCCACTACAGTTTGCGTATCGTCCCAACCATTCAACAGACGCCGCCATCGCCACCACCCTCCATCTGGCCCTCACCCACCAAGATAAAAAGGACTCATACACTCGAATGCTGTTCATAGACTTCAGCTCAGCATTCAACACAATCATTCCCCAGCACCTGATTGAAAAGCTGAACCTGCTGGGCCTGGACACCTCCCTATGCAACTGGATCCTGGACTTCCTGACTGGGAGACCTCAGTCAGTCTGGATCGGGAACAGCATCTCCACCACCACCACACTGAGCACTGGGGCCCCCCAGGGCTGTGTGCTCAGTCCACTGCTGTTTACTCTACTGACTCACGACTTTGTAGCAATGCACAGCTCGAATCACATCATCAAGTTTGCCGATGACACAACCGTGGTGGGTCTCATCAGCAAGAATGACGAGTCAGCATACAGAGAGGAGCATTGGGCAAGCATTTGGGCCCACTTACATGTGTGGCTCGTAAGCCCATGTGACATATTTGCCACATGTGACCTCCCCAGCCTCGGCAGGATGTGATCTCTTTTCCCCTTGAAAGAATAGGATCAGAAAAGAACACCTTCCCCGATATGTGTTATAGCGTTAGATGGCCTACTGCCATGCTTGGCATATGATTTTTGGGGCTTAAAAATGTTGCTACCCATTCACTTGCATTGTGAGGACCTACAAATCTGAGATATTCTTCTAGAAAGTCATACAAATCTGGGATGGCATTAGGGTGAGTAAATTATGAAAGCATTTTCATTTTTTTGGTGAACTACGTTTAAGTACCGTGTGAAAAGCTCTTTTATCACTGTTAAAGTAAGATAATTACAAGTAAAGCAGGTGTAAACTGGTTGAATCAAAGAGTGTAATTTCATGCACACTTCTACATTATCAAGTAGGGGGTCCTTACCTATATTTTGTTTTCTGCCATATGGTTCTTCTCACAACCTCGATTTTTAAACACTCTCAGACAGCAGCTTACACCTTAGTTTTCCAAAAACATCCTTCCAGTCTACAATTAAAAAGAAAAATAAATACAACAATTAGTGTCTTTCAACACTGCACTCTGACAGTAAACCGTTCATGTTTTTATTCCATGACTTTTAAAGGGGAAATAGAAACAGACGTTTTGGCACACAGGCCTTCATCAATGTGTAAAACAATCATCATATTCACCCTCTTTTTATATACAAACCACATCTCTGTATATTCATCACATGACTTTACCAATTCAATCATGATTTGCCACAAGATAGAATCAATTAAACAATCACCAAGTGCTAACAATAAAAGACACACTATTAAGTCTCAATACAATTTACCGACTCCGATACATCTAAATGCTAATTCACAAAATCACCATGTCACACACAAGTATTGTAAAATATACATAATTTTATACAATCACTAAACAAGAACAGTGCATTGACATAAATGATACAGTATGGTCTACCTTTTGGGGTTCTAAAATAAAGTCGGGTTGTTCCTATGAAATGGTGACATCCATTTTGCTTCTACAGCAGTGTTATAACATTGCAATCCACAGGAAGGCCAGATTTGTTTGAATTGTGAAATTGCATGACTATTGCAAAACTTTTACTGTTGTTATAAAAGTTCCATGGTCATAGGATTTATACATATTACATTATGATCTCTGCACTTCTTTGTTTCCTTTTTCCACTATTTTCTTATTCATCCTTTCCTTACTGCATCTTTTTATTATTATTATGATACATCTCGAGGTTTAATTACTTGCTCCATGTTTTGCCCAGATCAGCCCCTTGGTTGCCACATCCAATCCTTTGCCTAAATGCAAGTCTCACCCAACACCAGTCACCTTTGTCTGTCATACATTGCTTACATCTCCAATATCTGCACATCACATGAATTCCAGTAGAGTTAGATGTAATTATCATATATAAACAAATGTGTCAAGAGTAATGTTAATACCCTATAAAAAAATATCTATATATTTATTTATTTGAACTATTATAATTTGTGTATGCGTGTCTTTATGTATAATAGTGTAATAGTGTATTTATAAATAATAATAAATTAAATTTGGATCATACATCCATGATCTTTGAAGAACAGGCCTGTCTGTCAACACGCAATGCCTATATACACACAAATATGCCTAAAAAAACAGTACATTATATGTTATACAGCTGAGGCAATGGGCATGTGTGAAAGAACTGCTTGTTTTTTTATTATTTATTACTATTCAAAGCATTTGTTTCTGTTATTATGTGTGGATGCAGTGTGATCTACCATAATCTGTTACTTACTGGAGTGAGTCTGATCAATTGTCATTGCTGTCCAAACAAAAAACAACCTCATTTCCATGAAATGTTTATTTGAAACTAGGAGGACGTCATTACAGATGATGAGACCAATAATACGAAATTTCCCAGTTTCTCAGTTTCCTGTTTCTCTGTGTCATTTTTTTATCTCACCCAAATCAAGTCATAACCTTTGTCTGTCATACATTGCTTAAATCCCTAATATGTGCACATCATGTAGATTTTAGTAGCGTTAGAATACATTAAATGTATAAATCATTTAAAAAGATTAATCAGGACTATTATTAATACAGAATTATTTTAATATTACAATTTATGTATGCATTTTTATGTCTAATTGTGCAATAATGTATTTATAAATAATTATAAATTAAGTTTGGATCATACATCCATCAACTGCAAAGGATTTAATGTCTTTCTCTTCTTTTTTGTGTTACAATGGTTAATTACATTTTTGTCAAATTTTCTTTATTTCTTGCTTGCTTTTCAATTCTGTCTTATGAATGTGAAAGCACATGATCCATTGGTCCAAGAGTATTGACACATATGTATGTAGTAAACAATAAACTTTTATTATTTGATCACAAACAAAGCCATTTCTAGGGCAGCACACTCACATTGCTCTTTACAAATGTTAACAACAAAAGGAGGGACATTCTGTTTTCTCCATTTATAGACACACCAACCAATATAGACTAACTGTGTAGCAATTTAGTTAACACAGAGTAGCCCACAGTTCACATCCTGCTTTTTTTTTTTTTTTTGTTCTCCCAATTTGGAATACCCAACCCCCACTACTTAGTAGGTCCTCCGCTTCTGAGACAATCAATGCACGCATTTTATCACATGGCTCATTATGCATGACACTGTGGAGACTCCGCATTTGGAGGCCCATGCTACTCTCCACGATCCACGCACAACTTTCCACATGCCCCATTGAGAGTGAGAACCACTAATCGCAAACACGAGAAGGTTACACCATGTGAATCTACCCTCCCTACCAACAGGCCCAATTTGGTTGCTTAGGAGACTTGCCTGGAATCACTCAGCACACCCTGGATTCAAACTCGCAACTCAGGGGTGGTAGTCAGCATCAATACTCTCTAAGCTACCCAGGCCACAACATATCCTTTTTTAGTAGGCTTTCATCTGTATGTTCAGAGTGATTTGTTCAAACCAAAAATTGTGTTTTTCGATCCAAATATTTAAATGTTTGGTTGTGATCCTGTTTTAGCAAATAATTCCAGAGAAGATGCAGATAAAATTCTAGAGAGAACACGAATGAGGGCAAAAACATGACAATTTGTAAAGTAGTTCCCACAATCCATTTTCATTTATTTTTTCTCTCAGGTCAGATTAGTATGACACTCTAGCTATAGTTATTTTTTAGTATTTCCTTCACTACAGTTTACTGTATCACATGTGAAGCATATTGCCTTTCTGGTTTCCAGTCTGTCATGGAGTTTTGTTTGTGTTTGCCATTTTGTTTTGTTTTGTATGTTTAGTTATTTTGTCTCCCTCATGTATTGCAGGTGCTACTGGCATGCATGATCAGTGTTTCCATGGGAATAATGATTGTTCCTCGGGGAAAGCACATCATGCCACTGATTAGCATGCCAAGCAACACCTGTTCTCCTCTAATTCACTCCCTTCTTAAGCCCTTCGTGTTCTCAGTATCTTTACTAAATTGTTGTTTGGTGTGAAGTAACTAACCTCACACTCTCTGCCTAGTTGGTCCTGTCTCGTGTATCTGTTGGTTGCCAGCATGTCGGGTGTGTGGTTTCTTTTCAGTTCACTGTGTGTCAGCTGGGTTTCCATGGATTATACCATGTCTTTGCCTGCATGTCGGGAGCTACATCGCCCTACCCTTCTGGCTGTCTTTCTGCAACTCACAAAGCTTCAAATGAGTTTTCAATGAATCCATTCCTGACTTACAACGCACACACTCATTCTATGAACACACTCTTCATGGATTGCCCCTGGTGTGGCCACAGCACGCACGCTTCTCTGTCATCTCTCCCACTGATGCAGCCGGTGCCAGGATCCTTGACATCCACAGTGACTGCTCACATTTATTGTAAATAAATTCCTTTGAATTGTTCCTCTGCAGTTGGGTCTGTTTGTCTCACTATCGCTCGTTACACAACCAGTGCACTTTTGCAAGTGACATGAGATGGGTGAGGTATTGACAGCTCTCAAATTAGAAATGATATGTTTGTGGGTACTAATTTTTTAAAGAATGAAGGATAAAAGTAAAATAGCAGCCATTGTGCATGTACAGAAATGTACGTTTATATATAACTTCAATCCTAAACAAACGCTAAAAATAATAGTTTAGGATAAAATACTTAATCACAAATGTTGATTTGTGTTTTTATTATATTCTACCTGCTCTTTTCCATGTGAAAGCTGAATGAGGACTGGGTCTTTCAAGCTCCAAAATTACACACACCAAAAAAGCATTATAAAATATAAAAAAAGTAGTCCAGTTTAAAGTCTTCTGATGCCGTACAATAATAAAACAACATTTAAGTTGATTTGCATTCACAACACTATGTAGTGTTACATATCTTAACATGACACAAAAATATATTTTTTTGGTACTCGGAGCAGCAAGGTGAGCACTTCCATCATAGATATACTGGACATTGAACACCACTACCAAGGACAGTATAACGAGAACATTGGGGAGCAGATTGGTGATTTACAGTATAATCGTAAATCTCGAAAAACTACTCGTTTCTAAATCTCTTGTAGTCATTTTTGTATTACTTTAGCATAAATACATGTTATTTGGATTCATATGTTATTTTTTTCTGACTTTATGTAAATGAAAAGACTCTTTGAAAATAGGTACATTTTAAAAAATCACTCTCCTGATCACAAAAGCCATTGGCTCTCTCGTGTCTCATGAATGGTGCCATATTTTCCATTTGACTTGGAAAAACTAAGCACTACATCAACTCACAGTTTGGCAACCAACTGGACCTCATTTTGTCTCTGATCACTACTTTGTTCAATTCAACATGACTCTCCCATCTACATTAAAAAAAACTCCACCCTTTGTTTCCTTTTGTCATAACCTCTCTCTTTCACCTTCTTGCCTTTCCACTGCTGTCTCTACCTCTCTTCCCACACAAAATGTATTTTCCACCCTGGATGTAAACACTGTCACAGACACACTAACCTCTACTTTAACAACTTGTCTAGATAGCATCTGTTTTCTCTCCTCTAGGCAGCACGTACTACACCACCCATCCCCTGGCTCTCTGACGTCCTTCATTAACATCAGACTTACCTCAGGGCAGCTGAAAGGAGATGGCAGAAATCTAAAGATTCAGCAGATCTAGGTAAGTATCAGTCTCTGACTGCAACTTTTTCAGATAACGTTAATTCTGCGAAAACTTCCTATTACCAGAACAAGTTCAACAGCATCACAGACACTCACAGCTTGTTTAGAACATTCAACACACTTGTCTGTCCTCCCCCTCCACTGCCTGACACATCACTGACAGCAGAAATGTTTTACTAATAAGGTTACAACCATCAGCAATACAATCTCAGCACCATACCCTGTCAAACACCCGTCTCCTGTATGCAACTCTTCTGTCTATGTTCTCTCCTCTGACTGACAATGAGGTCTCTAAACTCCTCATCTCCAACCACCCCACCACCTGTTCCCTAGACCCTATTCCTTCTCACCTTCACCAGGTCAAATCTCTGTCCATTCTACCTGCATTCACACACATAAACAACACATCTCTTCTTACAGGTACTTTTCCCACTACATTTAAGTGGGCCCGAGTAACCCCACTGCTGAAGAAACCTGCACCTAACCCCACACAATTAGAACATTACAGACCAGTGTCTCTCATCCCATTCATGGCAAAAACACTTGAAAGGGCAGTTTCAATCAAAAATCTGCCTATCTCTCACAGAACAAGCTGCTGGATGACAATCAGTCAGGCTTTAAAAGTGGACACTCCACCGAGACTGCCCTGCTGTCTGTCACTGAGTCGCTGAGACGAAAGTGACAGAAAGTCACATTCGAAAGCTGAATCCAGATCATCCATCCTGATTCTGCTGGACCTTTCTGCAGCTTTTGACACAGTCAACCATCAGATCTTACTCTCCACCCTCTCTTTGCTGGACATCACATATAGCCCAATGACACCACAGTGACTGCTCGAATCTCTGCCTGCCTGGCAGACATCTTGGACTGGATGAAGGAACCTGCAACTTAACCCAGTCAAGACCGAACTCCTTGTCTTTCCAGCCAACCCTGCTATTGAACACAACATCACCCTGTAGCTGGGTGCAACTAGAGTGACGTCTTCCAAAACAGTCAGAAATCTAGTTGTAGCCACCAATAACAAACAAAATTTCACAGACCACATCTCAAAGACCACAAGATCATGTAGTTTTACACTCTACCATATCAGGAAGATAAGACCCTTTCTCATGCATAACTTCTTGTTTAGTCACTTGTCATAACTAGACTGGACTATTGTAACATTGTCATTGTAGGCCTCCCTGCATGTGCAATTAGATCCCTGCAAATGATCCAGAATGCAGCAACGTGTCTGGTCTTTAATGAACCAAAGAGAGTGCATGTTACACCGCTCCTTGTCTCTCTTCACTGGCTGCCAGTTGATGCATGTCTCAAATTCAAGGCTCTGATGTTGGCATACAGAACATTCACTGGGTCTGCTTCAGCATACCTAAAATTATTTCTGCAGAGCTACTGTTGTGTGTTATAATCTTAGTCAGTATATAAGTGTGTGTGACAAATCTTAAACAATGTATGCCTGCTAACAAATGATGAATGATGTGTGTAACTAACTAGAAAATATATGTTAAAACTAAAAACACTAAATGTGAAGTGTGATAAACTATAGCTACATTTCTGACACAGGAAATGAGGGGAACCTAGAAACAGGTCTACATTGGAAATTCTTTAGGCAAGGGAAGTTTGAAACTGTCTCGACATTGGAAATTCTTTAGGCGGGGAACTGGTAAGAATCAACCAATAGAAGGTAAAACTAGTAATCCCACTGTGGCAAATACGAACCAATGGGATGATTGAAACTTATCTCTTAAAATATTGGAGATGCCCCTGCAGCAAAAATAAGCCAATCAAAAGAGTAAAAAACAACATGAGAACAAAGGAACACACCCTGGGTCAGAAAAGTAGAAAAGGAGGGAACACAGGAGAAACAGGGTCTTTTTGAGCAGAGCTTATGGGTGAAGCAGACTAGATCCCCAGCTGGCTGAATGATTTTTGTACTTGTTCTTTCTTGTTAATAAATACAATTTTTACCTTTAAACTTTGACTTTGTCTCCTCAAAAAAAGAACACAACACTACGTGCCCGCTAGAAGCCTGCGGTCTGCTAAGGAACGTTGCCTTGTTGTACCAACACAAAGAGGCACCAAAACACTTTCCCAGACTTTCGACTTCATTATACCACGGTGGTGGAATGACCTTCTGAACTCCATCCATGAATCTGACTCACTTTCTGTCTTCAAAAAATAGCTAAAAACATATTTTCCATGAGCACTTAACCAGTCACAAAAAATTATAATAATAATAATTTCTTGTTGCACTTAAATCTGTTTTGTTTGCTTCTATTCTGATGCTAGTGAAACTTTGTAATATGGCACTTTTCATACCACTGTCTCCTTAAGATGACTCAGTTATGTTTTCCTCTTTTGTAAGTCACTTTGGATAAAAGTGTCTGCCAAATTAATGCATGTAAATGTAAATATATACACTACCGTTCAAAAGTTCAGAAATGTTTCTCATGATCTTAAAAAACTTTGAAATTAGTTTTGTAGACAAAAACATAATTGTGCCAACATTTTAATTCATTTCATTACAAAATTAAAATTGTATTTTAAAAAAAGTTTTTGAAATGGATGACTTGGACCAAATAATAAAGAAAAGGAGCTAATAAGTGCCCATTATTGATGGGAACTCCTTCAATACTGTTTAAAAAGCATTCCATGGTGATTCCTCAAGAAGCTGGTTGAGAAAATGTCAAGAGTATGTTTCTGCAAATTCTTTGCAAAGGGTGGCTACTTTGAAGATGTTAAAATATAACATAGTTTATATATATATATATTTTACAATGACGTAACTATCTGCGTAATCACCATAATATGATGCATCGTTGTAGAAATTAACTAGTTAGTCACGACTGTTCTCTGAAACCGTAGAAACTATGTCGCAATTCCATCGTTCAAACCACATTGGCTGAACTGTCATTAATGACATTAGTCCAGTGTGGAGTAATAACTTCTGCAGATATGAAATTATACCAGCTCATATACTTGTACACCAGAAAGGCTTTTAATTTGAGCAGGGACGTGCACAGACATTTTGGGGGACAGGAGCTCAAGTGGAAAAAAGGGTAATTCTCATAATCATTTATTTAAAAAAAAAAAAAAATGAACAAAACTTTAAATATATTAAAGCAGACCTATCATGCCCCTTTTTACAAGATGTAATATAAGTCTCAGGTGTCCCCAGAATGTGTCTGTGAAGTTTCAGCTCAAAATACCCAATGGATCATTTATTATACCATGTTATAAATGGCTCTTGATTTTGTGTCTCTTTAAATGCAAATGAGCTGCTGCTCCCCACCCCTTTCCGGAAGAGGGCTGTGTCTTTTCAGCTCGTGCTTCGGATACTACAGCAACAACAAATCAGAACCAATATGACTGACAACGTAAATACTGGAGTTCAGTATATATGAATACATATATGTGTATCTGGTCTCCGTGGATATAATCAGAGACAATTGTAAATTTAGCAGCATTAGCCGTGGAAACATCTAACAAGCACATTCGGAAAGGCGATTTGCAAACATTCACAAAATATAAAGTGCAATACTTACATCTTCTGGATATAAAGATGGAACACGAACAGTTGGTACTGATCCATGCTTGAGAACCACATTTTTTAAAATCCTGTTTTATATTGACACTCGTTTACAAAGCAGTGCAGTGTAAAATTATTTGCACACACATACAAACACTTTTGTATGTTTTGGGGCACATTTCCTTAAAAAACAAAACTTGTCCACTGCGTCTTCAGTGGCTCTGATGCCGAGAGTACATTAAGACTCTTATGTTCACTTTTACAGCAAACAATATAACATTTATGATGCTTACGAAGCTGAGACATTATTCTTCTCACTGTATCTGCTCTGGCATGGAAAATTTTTTTGGATTGTGTGTAGATCACTCGGGAGGAGCAATGATAATAGGGTGGTGTCCGTCACCAGTCGAGGACGAGGCATGCTCTAGCATGATGTCACTTTAGAGCAGAAACGAAAACCATTCATTTCGAAACTGTTTTTGATTAATAGAAATATAAGAAAGAGGAATGGGTGGACTTTTAACATTGTAGGGTGGTTGTGTACACACATGTGAACTTTGCATAATAGGTCCCCTTTAACACAACTCTGAATTCCTTACCAATTTGTTTTAATTCCCTCACACTCACAATTGTTTCATACTCAACAGACTTCTACAAAATAATCAGTTCACACAGAAACCATGGTCTTCTTTAGTATTCACTTGGTTTATCACAAGAGCAGGAAACAGCAAAGGAAACTATGCCACAATGTGCATGTTTTCTATGCTACTAGTTTCAAGTATATATTTAGAATAAATGACTGCACCAAGGAGAGGGACATAGTTTCACTAATAATTTGTTTATTTTGCACAAGGCAATAAATTGTTTTAATTCTTTTGGTGTTATTGGAATACATAACATTTCAAAATCAATACAAATGTTCACACTAAATTGAAAAAGGCTGTTGCTGCTATTTTGTTAATTTAACACATTTTACAGTATTAAGTAAACATTAAGTAATCCATTAATTACAGTACATTAGCCTGTATGGCCATGATATATTGCCTTAGCTAAACTTTAGCTAACTTATTACATTAGCAAGTAGCTCATGAGTCATGCATGTTAGCAAGACACAAGTTAACTATATTTGTCTTTTTGCTTTTGGCTAATTAGCTGTGAAGTCAAGGCACTGGTAACTTAGTCTTTTGTTCATCACCACTCACCTCCACACAAGCCAAGAAAAGCACAACTGGGATAGGAGCTGGGAGGGGCTGCTGCCTGTCTGTCTGTGTGTCTGATGTGCTGATGTGTGCTGCACTGCTGCATGGAGATACGGAGGGAGGGAGAGAGAGAGAGAGAGAGAGAGAGAGAGAGAGAGAGAGAGAGAGAGAGAGAGAGAGAGAGAGGGAGGGCTTCAGAACTTGACAAAGTCACATCTCCCAACCTGATATTTAGATTTTTTATTCAATAAATATATTTGTTTGACAGGGATGCTGTGCGTAAACAGGAGTATATATATATATATATAAAGCAACCCAGAAAAAAGGACACTTTCTCTCGAGGAAGAAAAAGGGCAGGTGCTCCATCCCCCTTTGATGTCTATGTGTGCACATGCCTGAATTTGAGAAAGCTGCTGAAGATGCGAAAGCAGCATGCAGTGTGTAATACGACAGATGCATTGCGTTGCAATAGAAGGGTTTCCTTTTACATTAGACTTCGGTGTTCCCCTGACGGACTTGAGCATATACACATACGCACACTCTTCAAAAACATATTAATGCCATTTATGCATTAACATAAATACAAAAAAAAGCTGTGTTCTCCGACAAAAAACATGTGTGATAAAGTGCTTTCTCTTAACAGTTGTAAGATGTTCTGTGTGTCTGTATCTTTGGACTCTTAATTTGAAATATAGGTTTTGGTTTCTTGTCTTTTTTATGTTCCTTGATTTTGTCATGTGACTTCCTTGTCTTGTCATGTGACCCTCATGTGTCTTGTGTCCTGTTATGATTGGTCTTTAGTTTATTAATCTTGTCTTTTTAATGGGCCTTGCTTTATTGTCTTGTTATCTCATTGTAATTTCTGTCCTGTCATTGGTTGTCTTGTTATCTTGTTTACATACAATGTTTAAATACAATGTCCTTGTATTTAAACCTTCATGTTTGCCATTGTCCTTTGTTGAGTATTGTTATCGTTACATTGGTAACCTGTCCATTCAGTCATGTGTTCCTTCCAGTCTAATCTTTAGTTCTGTTCTTGACTTTGTTTGTTTTTGTTGCACAATTTTTAATAAATTCTGCAATTGGGTTCTCACAACATCATTGTCTCATCCTCATCTATTCCTGCTATGCCAGCCAGTTTGTTACAACTGCCTGCACTCTTATTTACGCGTCGTTTCAGAAATCTGCTTTCTGCAAAATCCCAAAATAAATAGTTTTCTTAAATGAATGGTCAAAAGTGTTGACAGAATGAACAATGTACATGGGAAAATATTAAATATATTAAATATTGTCCACACAGCGAACTAACAAGGATCCAGGCTTCTAACTACAGGTAAAGAGCTGTAGTTCCAAACACACAACTTTGCGATGCTGTTTGCGAATGTTTTTTTTTTTTTTGGAACTATAATTTTGGGAAACACTAAATCATTGATCGCTCAGCTGAGTCATGCCCATGCCTTCAAATCTGCTCCCGCCTCCCACTTCTTTGTGCAGGTTTAGAGAGGATCTCTCTAAACTTTAAACACACACAATTTACTCAAAGGTGCTGCAGCATCCCCTCAGTAGATTGAAAAATTCAAAAGCCTACTCATTGTTGGCAGCCATACATATAATTTCTCATTTTAGGTGAGTATGTGCAAAATCCTTAGAAAGATAGGTGGACATATGGCGTATGCTCTAGACTACACTACTGGCTATAGGGTTGTTCCAAACATATTTCCCTATAAGAATCACTTCAAAATATATTTCTAATGACCGCTATCCATTTTAGCCCTCTCACAGTGGAGGTATTTTTTTAAGGGAATAGAGCATAGGTATTATCTCTGCTAAATGGGACAGGCCAATGGAGTTGGATGAGAGGAAACTTGCTGGAGTTTATTCATATGTTTAATGCAGCCATTGCTCAGAGGTTTCTTGGGATGTTCAGCAGGAGTAAGTGTTGTTTATTCTTTATGTTTAGTGTATTGTGATTCAAAACATTGATATTATGATATTTTACTTGCTTGTTTCTCAACACGCATCTTATCACATGTCTTGTTGAGCACGTTACCGCTGAGATATAGCGAGTGGAGGCTTCACGCCATGCACCGCGGCATCCACGCACAACGCACCATGCAAGAGTGAACCGCATTATAGCGATCACAAGGAGGTTACCCCATGTGACTCTTCACTCCCTTGCAACTGGGCCAATTTGGTTGCTTAGGAGACCCGGCTGGAGTCACTCCATGCCCTGGGATTCAAACTAGTGAATTCCAGGGGTGGTAGTCAGCATCTTTACCACTGAGCTACCCAAGCGCCCACGAGGGCTGCATTGTAAATGCATTGGCTGTTCGACAATCCTACCCCAACTTCATGTTTCAGTAGAAAATACGTCAACAGGCTAAAGAAAGCTGCATTTTTCAGGACACTTCAGGGGAACTTTACATTTTGGTCTGTTCATGAATTGTAATGTGGAAATGAGTGGCAAGGTTACAACTGATCTATTCACCTTTTGTGTTCCACAGAAGAAAGAAAGTCATATAGGTTTGAAACAACACAAGGGCGATTTAATAATGACCTAATTTTAATTTTTGAGTGAACTATTCCTTTAAAGATTTATAAAGTAATATAAAGAATTTCCCAGGTTAACTTTGGCCTGCTCTGAAATGTATAAATACCAAAATAAAAATGACTAATTACAACAGAATAAAACAAATGTTTTTTTTGTTTTTGTATTGTTATTGTTTTTTTCTAGGCTTTTTAGGTGAATCCACACAGTTGAAAATAAATTAGAAATTGCTAGTGAAATCTAAAAAGAAGCTAAATTTAATGGAGGGGATTGACCTTTTCAAAGAGTCTTTGGAGATAAATGAGGAAGATGACAGACTCTGACGTTTGCATTCAGAATAAACAAATGCCTCTGTTTGGCTAAAAGAGGCTCTTGAGATGAATCCAAGCCTCATTAGAACAACTGTTGAAATATAATCAATTAACATTAGACTAAACTTAGAGATATGAAAACATCCCCAGACCGTTTACAATTTAAGAACACAGATTTTCTAAGTCAGTGTGTTCCATATCATTGACACCGTCTGTTTTGTGTGTTTCTTTGTGTATTACAGAACTTTCTGAGATGCATCTTCCTTTGATGGATGAATGGTCCCATTCAAATTAACATCATGCCAACATAGTGACTTAAAACTCTAATATTTGTACTTATATTTTATCATCAAAAGACACAATCTTAAATGTTCATTCTGAACTGGAAACATTGTTGAAATTAGGGCTGGGCTATATATTTCTGATGACTCGATGTGATATAAAATTAACATTCGGGATATTACAATTAGTTTAAGGTGCTTTTAATTTGCCCATTTAGTTTTCTAAAGTGCTAATGTGATCTGTGAATGTGTGTGCATTCTTACGTAAAGTTTTTTTCAAGCTAACTCACATTTTCTTACGTTTGCGTTTCAGACACTGAAACGTACAATATTGACATATTGACAGCATCAAATTGTCACAATTTTACCTATCAACAAATATAGAAACATACAAATGTTTACATGTACTGTTTGAATTGATTAATATTGAATTCATAGAATTAATCAGTTAATTACATTTAATTTAGAATCAATTAGATTAATGTATTACATTAATATGATCTTTTAATGGTTTCATTAAGTTCTGTGATTCTGTGATCACACTGTCATTAAGTGTGATTTCTGCTGCCCTATACAAAGTTTTAAAGGATTATATCACTTTAACCAAGACTATACTTTAAAATGTTAAAATAAATGAATAAATATCTGTATTCATTTAATTTTATTTTTGTTTGCCATGGGACACAAAATTATTTTTGTGTATTTTGTCTGAAGAGCAGTCCTGGGGCATCCTCAGTGGGCAATGAAGTGCAGCATCTCGTTCCGCTTTTCTCAGGGAACAGGGAACAGGGAACAGTTAGTAACCTGACACATTCCCTATCAAAAAGCTACACTTTTATGCTGTGCTGATTTAGTGCTTTGGGAACGAGAATACCCACGCCGCTGCACTGTGGGTGTCCGAACCCCTTACGGTTGTGTAGATGTGCTCACAAGAGTGCAAGAGGTCTCAGACATGAGCTTGTGATGTTGACTCAAGGACGTAAGAGCCCGGAGTGGCATGAACATCCAAACAATAGAATCTTATGAATGTATGCTGAGAGGACCAGCCCGCCGTATTACAAACATGTTGCAGAGGGACACCTCTGGCCAAAGCTTTAGAGGAGGCAACCCCTCTGGTAGAGTGAGCCCTAATACCTACTGGCGAAGCTTGATCATGTACCTCATAGGCCAGGGCAATAGCATCTCTCACCCAATGTGACATAGTTTTCTTGGTTGCTGCCGTCCCTTTGTTGTGGCCCCATGGCAAACGAACAGTTGCCCTGACTTACGCCATTAGCTAGTGCGGTGGACATAAGTCTGAAGGGCACAGACTGGATACAGTCCGTGATGTCTTTCCTGCTCCATCATTGTAAATGGCGGGCAGCAGAAGGCTTCGAGAGTGACCGGATGTACGGTCGAGAAGAAACCTTAAGAAGGTTGTCAGGATGAGGGTGCAATATTGCTTTAGCCATTCCTGAGGCAAGATCCAAGCAGGATGGCAAGACAGACAGAGCCTGCACATCCCCAATTCTTTTTAGAGAAGTAATTGCCATAAGAAAAACCATCTTGAGAGTCAGAAGTTTATCAGACAATGACTCTAGATGTGCAAAGGGGGCCTCAACCAGACCCTCAAGGACTATTGCTAAGTCCCATGAAGGGATCCTGGTCCTAGCAGTAGGTCTCAAATGCATGGCTCCATGAATGAAGCGAGCGAGCAGGGGATGTTTACACAATGACATCCCGTCAATCAAGGCATGGCAAGCTGATAGAGCGGCCACGTAAACCCTGAGAGTGGCTGGGTATGTGCCTGGTGATAATTTTTTCCTGCAGAAAGTCCAGAACTGAAGCAATCTGGCAGTTAACTGCCTTATATGCACTGCAGTGGATTATATGCACTGCACCATCTTTCAAAGACACCCCATTTATTGGCATAACTTCTAGTAGAGGGAGAAAAGGTTTTCTGATCACTGCCTAAAACATTCTAACACCAAACAGAGGAAAAGAAAGAGTGGTCTGAAGACAAAAGACCTTATGATGCACCTGTGACGCATCTATTTATAGCCCTGCTACAGGTGCATCCTATGATGTCACCAGCAGAGGCGGTAAATTCTAGTCAATTTCATTGACATGTTGCACACATTTTCACAGCTGGTCACTCCTAAAGACGTTCCCAAAGCGCTAAATCAGCACAGCATCAAAGTGTAGCTGTTTGATAGGGAACCTCCATTCCCTGAGGGAGGGAACGACATGTGTGTCAAATGTAGTGACACAAGGGGTCTTCCTTGGGAGCCTCACGTACTTCTGAACTTGAGAAAAGGCCAATGAGAAATTGGCAGACAGAATTTGCATGTCCCGCCCCCGGACATACAGGTATAAAGGGAAGCGGGTGTGCGTCTGTCAGTAAGGATTTTGCACTGAGGGGCCGAGAAAAAGGTATGGCCATTTACAGTGGTATGTCTAGTGTCATGCAGAAGGTCACGACACAATGACACAACGTCTCGTTTCCTCACTCAGGGAATGGAGGTTACAGTAGTAACCGTGACGTTCCCCTTCTGTCACTCACTCGACGTTGTGTTGAATGTAGTGGTCCCATTCAAAAGTGCCATGCACTAGACCGTGTTACATGAAATTCTGACACAGGTGCAAGCAGGCTGCTGCGTGCTAGAAGCAACTGTATCGGCCGCATGTAACCCTCCCCAATGCCCCCAGAAAAGGTCTCATATACAGACATTAGGTTCCCAGCACCCCTAAGGGGGGAACAGGCACTAAATGACCATCATGGGAGCAAGCCAGCCAGCCACTGCCATTTCTCTCTCTATGTTTCTTGCATAGAGTGTAAAGCGGCAGGGGCTATCTTAACGCTATGAAATGCGTCGGGGAATGCGGTCTTCCCCGATCCGATTCTTTCAGGGGGAAAAGACCCTGTGAAGACCACATACTGCCAAGACTAGGGGAGGTGATGTGTGGCCAATAGACCACGTGGACTGTCAAGCCACATGTGGGAGCAGCATGGTAGTAGGTCCTACCTGATGAGGGAGGAGCTCTACAAACACTGTGACCAGGGGCAGTGGAACTGCTCAAGTGAGACCTTCATAGCTCTGAGAGCAAGGTCGGTGGCAGAGCACAGTTCCTGCTGCACATCGGGGTCGGGACTACCCAGGTGCAATTCTTTAAGTGCCTTGGCTTGGTGGACCTGCAGGAGAGTCATGGCATACAGGGTGGAGGCATCCAGTGGTGCTGTAGGCTTTCGAAGTCAGTGACGACGTCATCCTACAGGTCTTGGAGGGTAGTACCGGGCGATCCCGCCAGGTGGTGGTGTTCTCGGGGCACAGGTGGATCTCAACTGCTCTGTCCACCTGGGGGACTCCGTGTACCCGTGGGCCGCCCCACCATCAAGGGTAGTGAGAGCGAACGTGTGAGGAGGCAAAAATTATGATTGAATATGTATTTATTTTTGTTAGTTTTTTTTAAGGCTGCCACTGCGCAGCTTTGATCGCTGCCTTTGTTACATGTTGATTTGCTGCTTGAATTGGAGAATCAGTTCTTTTTATCAGGTATTTTTATTACGTTTATATCCTTTGCACATCATTTTGGTATAAATGCAAATAAGTGACCCTGTCACAAAATGTATAAAGACAAAAACAAATGCCATAATCAGTTGGTCAAAGGAAATTTTAATATTGCATTTACTAAAGTTAATGTATAAAATCGTACAGTAAAATTGCCCATTGCTTTAACCCTTAAATGCATACATTAATAATGCATACTTTAGTGATCAGGACCTCATTCCCCATCCATTTTTTGGAGTTATGCCCACACCCTCAACCTTAGTTTTATTAATAGTGTAAAATAAATACCAGTATTGTAAATACTATAAATGTTGTATATGTATAGCTTATGTGTAGTTTATGTTTAGCTTATGTGTTATGTGTAGCTCAGTATGTGTTTGACAGCTAGTTGCATCTCATGGAATTTCAGTGTGGAAGTAATGAATCCTGCTATGTGATTTATTGCGTCATATCTTTAAAATATAAAAAAACAAAACATCAAAATACTGTTTCTCAGAATATAGACCCAAGGTTTGAAATAATGTTTGGTAAAACACCTATGCATTTCAGGGTTAAACAGCAATTGATTCTATGCATGCAACTGATGATATTACATAGTTACTCCATAGCATAATGCTAACATTTGCAATAAATGGATGTATGTGTTTATAAAATTATTTTCAAGCAATTATTTGTATGTGTTCTGTATAGTGAATATGCATTTTAATACACTGCATAAACATCACTTTTGCCCAAAGAAATAGATCACATAGTCAGTGTACTTCCATTTTTCTACATGGCTGAAAACTTGAAATCTTAATGCATATATTAAAAGTTTTAGTGTGAGGCATCTTAAAGAAGGGTTGCTGGGACTTTTATTGTCTTCGCAGCCACCTCACACTCATGGTTTTCCTGTGGAGAGGTGTAATCACATTTTCTTCTAGGTTTTGGACAAGTGCACCTTAGATAAGAGCTTATCGTATTCTCCCAAGTTGTCATCATGCTTTGGGCCGCTGGGCATGTCCACTTATCTGGCCCCAGCAATTTGAGAGGACCGCTGGGTTTAGTACTATGTCTCTTTTCTTGCTGGGAAATAGATGTTACTTTGCATCAGTGAGGTTCCCTGGAATAAAAGAACCTAGAAATAAAATGGACATCCTATTGAAGGAAGGCCAGCATTGAGGTCTAAAAGGGACAAAAAAATGGGCATACTCACATAGCATTTTTTGGGTACGATGAAGTAAGGGCTGTAGAAACCCTCTTTATCTCGGCTGGAGGGATGGGCTCTATCACATCCTTGAGTTGCAGAGTTGTAAACTCTGCCCATATATATATATATTTTTTTAAATCACACTATTTTCTAATGGTGCAGTTCTCTAAGACTGCCATTATGGAAAATATTGCAAAAGCCTCCACAATTGTATGTGCATACATGTCAAACAATAAATATGGGAAAGATTAAGTCAGTTCTTTCAATTTATATAATAATGATTATCTGTACAGTCCCACATCCATAAAATCTGCCAGAAAATATTAAAGAGGCTATTTTTTTTATTGAAGTTCAATATTGCTGACACATACCTGTAATGCCATCAATATATCTTGGGGATAGTGTAACATACTTTATGATAAAATGAGGTCAAATTGAATACTCATTTGCAGGCTTGACACACAGCCCCTCTCTGGGTTCCTTTTATTGATTGGTTTGCAGTGATACTAAGGATGTAATTATTGAATTGTGTTTGTGTTTAATTCACTGCAAGTCAATACTTGATAAAACCAGCCATGATGCATGATGAGGTTATGGATACAATTATGGAAGTGAAATATTTAAAAGAGTTTACATTTTAGAGGCTGTCAATCCTTTGATATTATAAATGTGCTAGAAGCACACTTTACTTACAGATAGCAATACAAATAAATTAGTTGAAATATGACTGTGACCAGACCAAATAGCTGTTCAAATATAACATGTGATTATATAAGAGTGATTAAATCTGGTGTGACTCACAAAGAAAACATCTGTTAGACAGTCAGCAATGACCCATAATAAATTAGGCCAAACTGAGGGTGCACCAACAGTGTATAATGTATTATAATCTCACTCTGCCCAAGAGCTGATCATGAAAATCTCCATTTCATTGATCACCTCTGATCCAAAGTATTATATTTCTGTACTCTTATTTCTTAATAAGACAACAAGCACAGAATATATATATGTCACTACATCATCAAGTGAGTGACAGATAGGGAATGGCAAAATTCAGTACAAAAGTAGTCCAAAGGGTGATGCACTGCATCCAATGTGTTCCCTGACAGCATACAATAAGTAGAGTAGAATACATTTTTTTTTTTAGATTATAGACACGCACACACACAAATTCTAACAATAATAAAAAAAGAAATGTGTATATATATATATATATATAAATATATATATATATATATATATATATATATATATAAATATATATATATATATATATATATATATATATATATATATATATATATAATCACACATGTTTAAAACTAATCTCCCTCCACTGCCCCTCCCTGAGAGCCCTCCAATAATGCCAAAGAGCTGCCCCATTTCCCATCAAACGAATCCCAATTCCCCAGCCTTCTATATTACGCTTCCTTGAATGCTGTCACCATCCCCATCTCCATGCACCACTCTTGAAATTAGGGCACTCCAGCTGACTTCCATCCCCTTAAAACAATTTGTCTGACAATCATAACACTGGTTAGGACCCAACATTTTATGTGTTTTTCCCCTATATTGATGACCGCCCAATCGCCTAAAATACAGTCTGGGTCAAAATTAAATTTGAGTGCCCAATGCATCACATATAAATCACTGAACCTTCAGCCAAAATTCTTAGATCTTAACATACCACCAAAAAACATGGGAAGACATCTTCTGATTAGCATCTCCAGCAGGTGGGTGTCTTTAAGACCAAGCCTATACAATCAAGATGGGGTCCAATAGAATCAATGTAAAATCTTGAATTACATAAGGCACACCCTTGCATTTCTAGATGCAGACTTGATGTTTTTTTTAGAATCCTAGCCCACACTCCTTCCTCCAAAACCAAATTTAAATATTTCACCCATAAACTATTGACAGAAATTAAAGCTCCATCCCCCAGACTCTGAATTAGCAGGGAGTAATACACTGATGCCTCATAACCTTTTCCAAAACCAGTTGTGGCACGGTGGAGGGCGGAGGCGGGACCGTATTAGGCTGATCAAGCCGTCAAGAGGGATAAAGGCCACTCGCGGACGGCGATGCGGGAGAGAGAGATCATTCACGGACATGTCTGTTGTCTTATGTGTTTGTATTTTGAGTTTTACATGTTAAGCCGGTTTCTCTGATACGCCGTAGCTCGTTCCTCAGCCACTTCTCCAACCTCTACAGGACGACAGCCGTGCCTCTCCGGGTGGATCGGAGGCAGTCCTCAGCTCCTGGCGGACGGAACGCCCCGCCGGGAGTCAAAGGGGCCTCCCCCCGCCCCTGGCAGCGGTTCTCCCGCTCCAGGCAGTCGGCGGCGAGCCCTCCCCCCGCACGCGGTCGGCGGTCTCCAACCCCGCCGCATTCCAGCGGCTAGTAGGGGACTCCCCTGCCCCTGGCAGCGGCCCTAACCGCTCCAGGCAGTCGGCCAGGAGCCCCTCCTCCCCTCGCGGTCAGCGGCCGTTCCTCCACGTCCAGATGGCCGCGGCTGCTCCGCTGGGCAGTGGCGAGAACTCCGCTACGGTGCATCCCTCTTCCTTCCCGGGCTTCGGCACCAATGTAACACAGTTCACACTCACGGGTAAGGAAGAGGCGAGAAACCGGATTAACATATAAATCATAGGTTTAATGGAAGACTCAAAATTTAAACACATAAGACAACGGACATGTCCGTGAACGATCTCTCTCTCCCACACCGCTGTCCGCGAGTGGCCCTTATCCCTCTTGACGGCTTGATCAGCCTAATACGGGACCGGGTGTGCGTAATCACGCCCCGGTCCCGCCCTCCACCGTGCCACACCAGTAATCACCACTCCCAGAGTATCTGCCACTTTAGGGGGGATGTATGCTACTCCCAAAAATAGTACAGAGCAGGTGGCACAGCTGTAAATACCTAAAGAACTGAGATGTGGGAATCCCAAAATGTTGAATCAAATTTTCAAAGATCTCAACACTCCACTCTCCGAGTGTATTAACCTCCCTCACAATCCACT
Organism: Moxostoma hubbsi; assembly: GCA_032164185.1. Lineage (NCBI taxonomy): Eukaryota > Metazoa > Chordata > Actinopteri > Cypriniformes > Catostomidae > Moxostoma > Moxostoma hubbsi. The sequence continues at coordinate 10,158,090 of JAVLUX010000013.1, read as the reverse complement.
CTGACCAGCAGAAAGGGGACTTATTAAAGCAAAACTTTGGGTTCAGCCATATGCTTGAGGCAACATTTAAATAAATATCCGTATTTAACACTGGACACGTTTGTCCATACCGAGTACAAATGTGAGATAACGGGGTGTAACTTAACTTCACTGATTAGTTAGAAAGGCTTGCAATGGTGAAATAGGGGCAAGAACTTCCTGTTCAATACAAAACCAGAGAGGGGCTCTCTCTCAGGTGGAAGCAACAAATGAGCCAAATGTCTGAGACCGAATGCATAATAATAATTAAAAAAAATTGCGTATAGGCCCGAATGAGACTGATCTGGGCTTGCGTCATGTTTGGCAGAAGCTTTCCATTCTTTAATGATTCTTTATAAACTTATAAACTTATATGGAGCCAGTTCTGTAGCATAAGATCTAAAAAACTCAGTGGCAAAGTCATCTGGACCCTGAGCCTTGCCTGTAGGCAAGGCCTTAATTACATCGCAAAACTCCTCCAAGGTTATCTCATAATCAAGAGAATATTATGAAGTTCTACTGTTTCCACAAAGTTTCTAATATCCTCATCAGTAGACGAAGACATGGAACTATAGATATCAAGATATAATTCTTTAAAAGCATTATTAATATCAGTGGCTGAGGTAAATATTTCACCATCAGCACATTTCACTTAGGGAATGGTAGAAAAAGACTCTCTCTGTTTTATATATCTATCTTTTAATATTCCCTTCCAACTCCACGAGTTTTTGTGCTTTGGATTTTTTGGTGAATGAGGCATACTGTATGATCCGGCCCCTAAGAACCATCTTAAGTGCCTCCCAAGCCATGCCCTCAGAGTTTACTGAGGACGTTTGACTCCAAATAAACATTCATTTCAGCCTTTATCCCTCTGGGGTCGACGGACGCGCCGGCAGAAACAACTTAAAATACTCTGTCATTTTTGGGCATACAGATAAGTGTAAGACATCATTAGAGACTATAAAGGGTCTACTTTTATATTTGTACACTCATAATAACAATGAAACATTGTGCTTTTGTTAAATAAAGAAAATAAAAAGGGTGAGCTTTCAGCAGTCTCTGTCTCCACACGCATATATCTGAAACACATCACAAAAATGAACTGAAACTCCGCGAATACTTATCACACAAACATGAAACATATGTCTAAAGAAAGCTTTAAATGTCTACTTTTAAATAAAACAATTCAAATTTAAAACAAAAATTCTCCTGCAATGCAATCTGTTTGAAACAAAGTGATGTTCAGTTTTTACCGGTTCATCTAATTATCTGTAATGTGATCCCACCCACCAGCAGAGCGCGCCATTCATACGCTAATGTGCTGAGACAACCAACGCAAATGTACACGCCCCCCGACTGCGAGTTATAATGTAAACAAAATCCATTCAGTTTTCTGTGCGTTTGCAACACTACACAAGTGAGAAAGCTCCAGGATTGTAAGGAAGAGTTAACATTTTCCTCAGAAGAAGAGCAATACAATTTCGGATGAGTAAGTCAATTAGTTTTCATTAGTTGACATGTTATTTTATATAAAAATTTACATATTTTACTAGTGGGACTGTTTCCAGACTTGCCAGACAGGATTCAGAGTATTGAAATTTGAAATATGTCCTAATAAGCAAGTTTTAGTTACATTTAAACGCTGTTTTGGCTAAAGCAGGAATTTAAATTGTATGCTATATGATATAAATATGATATGTAATATGATATAAACATAATATGAATGTTTAGATTATATTTTAACTAGTGTTTATGCTGCCTCATTATCATCAACAAAGCTTGTGCTTGCAAATATGTGTTCAGGTTAAATGAGTAAAATGCACTTTAAATATGCCCTTATTAGAAAATCAGCATATTATAATGATTTCTGAAGGATCATGTGACACTGCAGTAATGATGCTGAAAACAAATAGCATTTTACAACATATTTAAATAGAAAACTGTTCTTTGAAATTGTAAAAAGAGTTCAGAATATCAATGTTTTTACTGTATTTTGGATCAAATAAATCCAGTTTGGTGGGCAGAAGAGACTTCTTTCAAACGGTAGTGTAGGTCTAAAATTAAGTAAAGTCTATATGTAAAGAAAATATATAGTCAGATTACATTTTTTAACTTAAAACTTGATTTGGATCATTAAGTCTCCTCACATTCATTCTCTTTCTGTCACATTCCTCATTGATAGGCCCAGGGGTAGGGTCATTGTCTCTCAGGTGTGAATTACCTAAATATTTATGATGGTTCACGCCTCCTCGCATATGACCTTTCAACACTAAAATTGTCTAACAAAAGTTAAATTACTATATTGTTTTGTATGAATGAGTGATCAGGATGGTTTTCACATCATTTTGTAGCAAAAACTCTAGGCTACAAGATCCAGCACTCAAAGGTCTTGTGGACAAATGTTTAGTATGTGTTATATGACCTTATTTCAGTGACTTAAAATTTTAGTTTTTTCAAAAACCACGCATAAACGTTATTTTCTCAAAAATACAAACATGTACACACATGTTGCTCACATATTATTGTAGCCCTGTTTGTGCTGAATACATTGTTATCACACTTTAGCATTAATATGTTTTTAAGCAACTGAAAAAAGCACAAATGTCAAGGCATGTCAAAACTTCTCCAGGGCCCAAAATACCCTCAGACCCCAGAGGGTTAACATTTGTTGGAATTTAGGATTTTGCAAAAGGGATACATTAAAGCACCAACTATATGATTTCCTTTTCTCCATATATGGTAACCAGGGTGTAATCTGAGACTAAAATGTTTACCATTGAGCAATCAACAACAGATGAAATGAGGGACTTTTAGATATATTAACATATAAAAAACTTGATCCAAGATGGCTGCGCGGTAGCACGCAGTGACCGGTCCGGATCCAAAATGGTGCTATTTTTGTTAAATAACCCGACTTTTGCGGCACATGGACATCGGAGCAACCAGTGTTCGTGTCTACCATTGCCAGACACTGCTCAAATATAGGATTCATGCAACAACCAAGCTGCATGATGACCTGCAGGAGGCGCTACGCGAACTCGGCTTGCTGTGGAGATCAGGCCTCCAGTCCTCGGCATTGCCTGATGATGCTAAATGGTGTGCGAGTAAGCGGAAGCGTGGCAAGTGGGCGGGGGTCTATGCTAGGCTAAAAACAAACCCAAGCCGGCCGGCTCTCCCATCTATCCTGCTCTCAAATGTTTTCTCCCTGGACAATAAACTGGACTACATCCGACTCCAGCAGGAACGCGCTAAATCTTGTTTACACAAACATACCATGCGTGTACCGGGCGGAGCCACGCCCCCACCTCGGCTACTCATACCACATCTCTGTTATGCTAATTCCAGCATACAGACCATCACTAGGTCTCAGCAATGGGTTATTTTGTGGTAAACCATATATAATTACATTTCTTGTTTGTATGATGAAAGAAATCACCCAGTGTTGGGTTGTGATTTCAGTGTGTGCCCACTGGCAAACAACACAAAAGCAAGCATAAAAGATAAACCAGTAAGGTGTGCTTTTTTGCTTTCACAGCATGCAACATTAACTTGACACTTAAGAAGTGAGCTTTTTTGCAACATTTCCACACAATAGCTTTCAATTTATTTCCACATGCAATCCATACTCTTTCCCTCCCCCAGCACTGTGTAAACTATTTAAAGAATGAAAAATGACATGCAGAGTGAATAAGCTCAATCCAGCATGAGGAAGCTGTGGAAGGGGAGATGTTTTCTCTTTTTTTGTTTCTAAGCCCCTGATATTCAAAGCATTAACGCCTTTTCTCACTCTTCTGCTGAACCCCAACTCACCCACACTTCAAACTAGGATGCATTACACATGTAATTTAAATCCCCACACGGCATCCATGTTTCCTGTAGAGGTTTGGGAAAAGCTCCTCTCCATGACTTATAAGTAGCTCATCACATCACTCTAAGCATATCTGTAACACATTGCATCTTACTTAACTTTCTGATAGCTCTTTCTCGGTGGATTACGATCAGGGATTTGTCGGTTGTTCTTGCCTGATGCAGTACGTCTGCACACTACATCGATATGTGACAATAAAGAAATTTTATTTCTTCATCTATTAAAGGAATCCATGTTCCACACCCTTGTGACAATCTGACAACCAACCACAGTTTGTTTTGTTTTTATGTGTCATTTAGGTGTGATAAGATATGACATAGATATCACAATAACAGACTGATATGGAAAAGAACCCATAGAAAATATGATGCGGCAGTCTCTGCAAATGGTTCACAAATCAAAATTTAATGCAATTAAATGATATACTGTAAACATGCATCTGCATGATGTAAACACATAATTGCAAGATAAAATTGGCAATTGCGAATATGTCTCACAACTTCGAATGTATTTCTTTATATTACTTGTTATAAAGTTGCAAATCTGAGAAATAAAATCACAAATGCAAGATATTGCATATATAAAATGTATCATTATATAAAAAAATTGTTGTGGTCCCCTGGAATCTTTACCACCATTCACCCCATTAGCTATGGCCTTGCTCATAAGAATGACTATATTTTGGGATATAAAGTCTGAATTGCCAGATGAGGTTGAGACTAGTCTGAAGTGGACCTGTGAAAAAAATGGTTGATCCACACTGTGCTGGTGATGGGAAGTGAGCCATGCTAATATAGCTTTGATTGCTGACAGCATCTTGAAGAATTGCAATAACAACAAATGCTCACAAAATAGGATGAAATCTAATATCCAAATATCTGTCAAGAAATTAAGTTTTAATTTCTTGACAGATATTTGGATATTAGATTTCATCCTATTTTGTGAGCATTTGTTGTTTAAGATTGTGTTAAAATGACTTGCTGCTCACTAAAATCATATTATGTGGAACTGGTGACTTTTCAAACACAGCATACCCCATCAAAAAGCATCCGAGTAGTTTACAGCTGCAACCAATTACTGCATATCCAGAACCTTAAAAAAATTCTGGTACCATGCCTCTCTCTCTCTCTCTCTCTCTCTCTCTATATATATATATATATATATATATACACAGGTGAAACTCGAAAAATTAGAATATCGTGCAAAAGTTCATTAATTTCAGTAATTCAACTTAAAAGGTGAAACTAATATATTATATAGACTCATTACAAGCAAAGTAAGATATTTCAAGCCTTTATTTGATATAATTTTTATGATTATGGCTTACAGCTTATGAAAACCCCAAATTCAGAATCTCAGAAAATTAGAATATTGTGAAAAGGTTCAGTATTGTAGGCTCAAAGTGTCACACTCTAATCAGCTAATTAATCCAAAACACTTGCAAAGGGTTCCTGAGCCTTTAAATGGTCTCTCAGTCTGGTTCAGTTGAATTCACAATCATGGGGAAGACTGCTGACCTGACAGTTGTGCAGAAAACCATCATTGACACCCTCCACAAGGAGGGAAAGCCTCAAAAGGTAATTGCAAAAGAAGTTGGATGTTCTCAAAGTGCTGTATCAAAGCACATTAATAGAAAGTTAAGTGGAAGGGAAAAGTGTGGAAGAAAAAGGTGCACAAGCAGCAGGGATGACCGTAGCCTGGAGAGGATTGTCAGGAAAAGGCCATTCAAATGTGTGGGGGAGTTTCACAAGGAGTGGACTGAGGCTGGAGTTACTGCATCAAGAGCCACCACACACAGACGGGTCCTGGACATGGGCTTCAAATGTCGTATTCCTCTTGTCAAGCTGCTCCTGAACAACAAACAACGTCAGAAGCGTCTCAAGCGCTCTCAAATTCCAAATTTGAGAGCAAATTTTGCATCTCATTTGGAAACCAAGGTCCCAGAATCTGGAGGAAGAATGGAGAGGCACACAATCCAAGATGCTTGAAGTCCAGTGTGAAGTTTCCACAGTCTGTGTTGGTTTGGGGAGCCATGTCATCGGCTGGTGTTGGTCCACTGTGCTTTATTAAGTCCAGAGTCAACGCAGCCGTCTACCGGGACATTTTAGAGCACTTCACGCTTCCTTCAGCAGACAAGCTTTAGGGAGATGCTGACTTCATTTTCCAGCAGGACTTGGCACCTGCCCACACTGCCAAAAGTACCAAAACCTGGTTCAATGACCATGGTATTACTGTGCTTGATTGGCAGCAAACTCGCCTGACCTGAACCCCATAGAGAATCTATGGGGCATTGCCAAGAGAAAGATGAGACCAAACAATGCAGAAGAGCTGAAGGCTGCTATTGAAGCATCTTGGTCTTCCATAACACCTCAGCAGTGCCACAGGCTGATAGCATCCATGCCACGCCGCATTGAGGCAGTAATTAATGCAAAAGGGGCCCAAACCAAGTACTGAGTACATATGCATGATTATACTTTTCAGAGGGCCGACATTTCTGTATTTAAAATCCTTTTTTTTTATTGATTTCATGTAATATTCTAATTTTCTGAGATTCTGAATTTGGGGTTTTCATAAGCTGTAAGCCATAATCATAAAAATTATATCAAATAAAGGCTTGAAATATCTTACTTTGCTTGTAATGAGTCTATATAATATATTAGTTTCACCTTTTAAGTTGAATTACTGAAATTAATGAACTTTTGCACGATATTCTAATTTTTCGAGTTTCACCTGTGTATATATATATACGCAGTGGATTGGGTCGGCGAGTTCCTCCGCTGAACTGCAGACCCAAAGGGCTAGGGAGGAATCTTCCAGGGATCCGAATGAGCGGGATCTCCTGGGAGAGAAAGGGGCAGTGGTGGCTCAGTGGTTGAGGCTCAGGGTTACTGACCAGAAAGTCGGGGGTTCAAGCCCCAGCACCACCAAGATGCCACTGTTGGACCCTTGAGCAAGGCCCTTAACCCTATCTGCTCCAGGGGCGCCGTATCATGGCTGACCCTGCACTCTGACCCCAGCTTAGCTGGGATATGTGGAAACTAATAAATTTCACTGTATATATATGCAAAAAAAAAACTGTGTGTATAATGTGTGACTAAAATAAAGGATTCTTATAACCAACCTCATTTATACATACAGTATACTTGATGTAGTCAAACCTTGCAGAAATGGATTCTGCTCTTCAAGTGCCACTTGAAGACGTAAGAGTCCTGAATATATGAAATGTTGTAGATTGAGTATGTTTGCGTGGGAGTGTTTGTGCAAGCGCACTTGTCTATTTGTGTGTGTGTGTGTCAAAGAGTGAGGCAGAAAGAGACTTACTGTGCAGTCTTAACAGTGCCGTGTTTGTTCTTCTTTCAGTATGTGTTGCCTTGAGACATCAGTGCGCTCACAGCTGCAGTGTTTTGGACACCGTCGAATGAAATGTCAGACACCCAGGGACAAGACACAGATCTCAGCCACAGCATATCGGAATATCAACATAACCCTCCAGCTAGATAAAGAAATGAAATACTCAGAAAGGCTTGTTTTCCCAAGATTCTACTGATGGTCTCCCTTTTCATGCATAGCAATGTCCTCTGTGTTGAGAGAGATGGATGACTTTAGTTCCTCCGCATGGCACTTGTCATTTTTGTCTTGAATGACCATACTGGTTTTCTCAGGTCACTTATCAACCAGGTCATCTACCACTTGTGTTTCTGTCTCAGTTTGATGTATGATACAAAAACAACCATTCAAACTATCTTAAGCAGCTAACACAATGCATTCAATCTGCACATTTCATCAATACATGAATTTCCTGGGAACTCTGGACCTTGGTATTTTTAGCACCATGCTCTATGTTAAAAGAAAACTAAACTGACAAATAATGACAAAGTAGTGCTGCAATCAAAGCAAAATAAAATGGTCATTAAATTTGTGTATATATATATATATATATATATATATATATATATATATATATATATATTAGGGCTGTCAATCGATGCATTTTTTTAAATCTAATTAATTACATGGTGTCCCGATTAATTAATCACGCTTAATTGCATATACAAATATTTGCTGAGAAAGCCCCTCATATAACAATAATTCAATATATATTGATGAAATAATTATCGTCTAGGTTACGGATGTAACCTCTGTTCCGTGATGGAGGAGACAAGACGTTGTGTCGAAGAAGCGACACTAGGGGTCTCTCTTGAGCGCCGAATATGCCTCTGATCTATGAAAAAAGGCCAATGAGAAGTTGGCAGACAGTATTTGCATACCCCGCCCCCGGACATATGGGTATAAAAGCAGGGAAATATGTCGAGTTCATTCAGGATTTTTCTGAGGAGCCGGAAATGGTCCGGCCACTACAGTAGCTCGGCTCAGTGACGTGGCCGGGAGGACACAACGTCTCGTTCCCTCCATCAGGGAACAGAGGTTACATCCGTAACCTAGATGTTCCCCATCTGTCGCTCACTTCGACATTGTGTCGAAGAAGTGACACTAGGGGTCCAATTTAAATCATGCCATGCGCTGAGCCGTGTACGTGTTCTGATGACACAGGAGCGGGCAAGTATTCTACATGCAAAGGCGACCAGCTGTGTCAGACTGCACGTACCCTTCCCCAATGCCCCAAAAAAGTCGTCGGGATCCTTCTGGTTACCCTAGGCAGGGGAACAAGGAGACCCTTGCAAACCTGGGAACGCGCCAAGCCTGGCTGGGACTCTTTTCTCTCTATGTTTCTCTGCATAGAGCAAGAACGGCCAGGGGCCCTTACATGCATCGAGGGAAGGGGGTCTTACCCAGTTTCCTATTCTTTCAGGGGGAAAAGACCCTGCAGAGACCACACCTGCCCTGAAGGGGAGGTAAGAGTGGTAAGTACATCACATGGGTTTTTAGGCGACATGTGGAAAGTGTCCAGCCTCCAGGAGGGGGGAGTTCATACAACACAGCGACCGGAGGGCAGCTGGAACTGTCAAAGGGAGATGCGGGTCCACTTCGTAAGGGGACTGTACCACGTAAAATACACACAGGGGGAGTCCGCGTAGGAGTCCTGCCCTGCGGAGCAACTATTCCAGTATAGGGTAGATTAAGTACCCGCAGTGGATTGCGTCGGCGAGTTCCTCCGCTGAACTGCGGACCCAAAGGGCTAGGGAGGAATCTTCCAGGGATCCGAATGAGCGGGATCTCCTGGGAGAGAAAGCGCACAGTTTTACCTCCGCTGAGGGAAAGGGCGGTAGGCGCAAGCGATCCACCCGGCCAGACCGTCAACGTGTTACCGAGTTCTACTGGCTCGGACCTGAGAAAACACGGGACGATACTGACTCAACCCGGAGATTGTAAAATCTCACAAAGGTATTAGGTGTTGCCCAACCCACTGCTCTAAATATGTCTGCCAGGGACGTGCCCCTGGTCAGTGCCCACGAGGACGCAACACTCCTTGTCGAGTGTGCTCAGACCTGTAAGGGGGGGGCACGGACTGGGTGTGATAGGCCAATGAAATGGTGTCCACTACCCAGTGGGAAAGCCTCTGTTTGGAGACAGTGTTCCCTTTCTGCTGTCCGCCAAAGAAGAAAAAGAGCTGCTCAGAACATCTAAAGCTCTGCGTGTGGTCAAAGTAGGTACGCAAAGCACGTACCGGACACAGCAACGAAGGGGCTGGGTCTGCCTCCTCCCGAGGCAGCACTTGCAGGTTCACTACCTGGTCTCTAAAGGGCGTTGTAGGAACCTTGGGCACGTAGCCCGGTCACGGTCTTAGGATCACATATGTGTCTGCCGGACCGAACTCCAGGCAAGTGTCACTTACAGAGAACGCTTGCAGGTCCCCGACCCTCTTGATGGAGGCAAGCGCGATCAGCAGGGCCGTCTTTAGAGAGAGGGCCCTGAGTCCAGCTGATTCTAGCGGCTCGAAGGGAGGTCTCTGAAGGCCCATGAGGACCACTGAGAGGTCCCATGAGGGGAACAGGCTTGGCCAGGAGGGATTCAACCTCCAGGCGCCTCTTAGGAACCTGATGATTAAGTCGTGTTTACCCAAAGACTTGCCGTCTACTGCATCATGGTGGGCCGCGATGGCAGCGACATACACCTTTAGGGTGGAAGGGGACAGCCTCCCCTCTAGCCTCTCCTTCAGAAATAGGAGCACTGACCTAACTGCGCATCTCTGTGGGTCTTCAGCCTGGGAAGAACACAAATTTGTGAACAGGCGCCACTTCAGGGCGTAAAGGTGCCTGGTAGAAGGGGCTCTGGCTTGTGTCTACAACGGCAGGTGGTAGACCAGCTACATCTTCCGCATCCCATCCAGGGGCCAGATGTGGAGGTTCCATAGGTCTGGGTGCGGATGACAGAGTGTGCCCCGTCCCTGAGAAAGAAGGTCTTTCCTCAGGGGAATTTGCCAGGGAGAGGCTGTCGCAAAGAGTACGAGGTCTGAGAACCAAGCCCGAGTGGGTCAACAGGGAGCCACTAGGGTGACTTGTTCCTCGTCCTCCCTGACCTTGCACAGCATCTGTGCAAAAAGGCTCACTGGGGGGAAATGCGTACTTGCGCAGCCCCGCAGGCCAGCTGTGTGCCAGTGCGTCTGCCCCGAGGGGAGCCTCTGTTCGGGTATACCAGTGCATGCAGTGAGAGGCAAACAGGTCTATCTGGGCCTTGCTGAACTGTTCCCAATTCAGCTGGATCGACTGGGGGTGAAGCCTCCACTCTCCACTGGGCAAGCTTTGTCGTGACAGTGCGTCCGCTGCCACATTGAGGTTGTCGGAGATGTGAGTGACTTGAGTCGCTGCTGGCTCCAAAGGAGGAGACGACGGGCGAGTCGTGACATGTGGCAGGAGTGTACGCCGCCTTGGCAATTTATGTACGCTACCACGGTGATAAGTCCATTCAAAAAGCGGCTTTAGAATACAATGTATTGTTTACTACCATATTATTGATCATAAGACAATTATTGGCATACAGTTCACAGCAATCCATTTCACAAGTGAATTTGTCAATCAGTTGGAGGTTTATTATGAGGGCTTGTTTAAGGACCCATCAATGTACACCTATAACAGACATTTTTTTTATTTAGAAACAAGCCAGGGGTATACATAGTACACAATAATACAGATATATTTTACAATAATGCCAAGACATTATATTCATTACCTATTGCAATGGTTTTCAATGCTTTGGAGTTGTTGGAGGTACAAAGAGTATTTAAATAATATTTCAAGTCTTTACAAAAAGTGCAAATAGGGGCTTTATAGACATAAATTTACATGTTTGTATAAAAAACTTGGCAAGAAAAATAAACAGATTAATCAGAAAGTATGAACTTAAGTTATCAAAACTGTGAAACCAATAACATGTCTTTATAAAGCAAAGAAAAGCTAGTTAAAATAGAGGTACGTACAAACAAACAAATTTTTCTCCAAAATACTACAGCATGGACACATTCCCAAAAAAGGTGAGGGATTTATCTACAGCATTACAGAAGGAGCAATTGTGTTAGTGCAATAGTGGATCTATTTCAGGGAGCATGTTTCTTAAATAAAGATAGACTGGGTAAAAATGGTGTAACAGTTTAAAGGACACCTCCTTAACCTTGTTGGTAATTACATATTTGTGAGATAAAGACCATACGACCTGCGTCAGACATGCTTGTTTCGCATCTCGGGTGTGTTGTGTCACTGTGTCAAGTTAAATATAGTTTAATACTCAATCTTTAAACACATTAGTTCGCATTTGCGCTCCTTCAAGTGTTTTGAACACAAGAATGTAATGCATGTTTGTGTTGCGTATCCGCTGAAGGGTTGTTCATGTTTTGTTCACTGTAATAAACTGTGTGTTGCTCACACAGCTGAAATTTCACTTACTGCCCTCTGGAGTTAACAGGTGGTACTACAAGCTTGTATTTCTCAGGAAAGCATTGTGATTAATTGCATAAATTTTTTTAACGCATTATTCGACAGCCCTATATATATATATATATATATATATATATATATATATATATATATATATATATATATATATATATATATATATTAATGGCATTTCCCCTCTTTCTTCCGCCTCATCCAGCCACCTTTGGTTCTCTGTTGGATTTAGGAGGTAATTATGCAGGATATGCTGCAGTGACCACAGAGTCAGCATTTTTAGGCTTCAATTTCCTTGCCCGAGACAGGAAATGGCCTCATCAAATACGTCTTTAGGGGAAATGCAGCATCTCCATCCATAGTGTATGGCATTGGACCTTGCGCACCTGACCCTGACAAAGGGCAGTCTGCAGGCGCAGACAAACTTTTGGCCTCCATTGCTCTTCCAAGTGCTGAACCACTATACACTCCTCAATCACTTGTTCTTCCAAAGTCACCCACTTGTACAAATGTTAATCTATTGTCAGCATCAGCCAGTTCAAGGAGAACAATGGAGAAAGTCCTCTTGTAGTAAAAAACAAGCTCCTAGAATGTGCTTGAGGCCCTATGGGGACATGTTTGCCATCAATTGCAACTAGGCAATTTGAAAAAGTAAATTTTTCCCCAAAATTTGAAGCTATAGCTCTCCACATTTCCTCAGTTGGTTTTGGGAACTGTGATGCCATCATTTGCCTCTCGATGGCTCTGCAGGTCATGTGGACAGATTCAGCCATGGTGGTTATCCCTAGTCTATAATGGAATGCTAGGCTGTTGAAGCTCTTCCCTGTCCCAAGGAATCTGTATATGAAAGAAAAAAGTTTGTTACACTATGGCCAGCAGCCATATCAGCCTGCAGCTCTTGTCTGGTTGCCTCAGTCTGGTTGCCCACTAAAGCTAAGCAGGGTTGAGCCTGATCAGTAACTGGATGGGAGATCTCCTGGGGAAAAAACTTGGTTGCTGCAGGAAGAGGTATTAGGGAGGCTAGCAGGGGTTGCTCACCCTGTTGTCTGTCTGGGTCCTAATGCCCAAGTATAATGACAGGGACACTACACTGTAAAAACACCATCGTTTCGGATGAGATGAGCAACCGAGGTATTGACTCTCTCTCTCACACACCTTCCTCAAATGTGTTATAGGCTTATTTTGGTTACCATATCTAATCATGTCACTGTTTTGTTTGTAGTTGTAAGTCGGAAGTTTATTGACTGTATTGTACTGATTATTAATTGATATTACTGAATCAAAAAACTTTTTGATATTTCAAAGAGAAGAGAATGCTCAGATTCAATTCTTCAGTGAGTCCTTTGGAATGTTGATGTTCTACGGACGTCAATTTTCCTAAGAGAACAATCTAATATTGAGACTGTTATACTGTTTGGTTATTAGTCCCTGATTCCAGGGTGGTGCTCCGGTGATATTAATCCTTATTAATATTCTATTGATTTTGATAACTGACAATTATCTTTGATGATGGTTGAATGCAATAGGATCAATAAGCTAGTGTTAATTCTAATCAATGTTCCATTGATAATAATTAATATCTTATTGAATTTGATAATTGATGGTTGTCTTTGGTGATAGTTCATTTAAATGATTAAAAAGCTAACATTGATTTTAATAATTGATAATTATCTTGATAATTATTAATTATTGTTAATAACCAAACCCGCTCCTGAACATGGCGCACTAAAAAAGTCTGCGTCTCGTCCATCTCTGTAACATTCTTATCTACAGATACAACGCAATAGCCTTTTTTCTCTTAACAACTCACACTATACGCAAATCAACGAGAATCACAATGCTGAAATAGCATTTTAAGTAACTTTAAAAATGTTTGCATTTAAAATAAAAATAATGGAGAACTACTTGGTCATTGGTGAAACAGAAACCGCGGATTAGTTGCACACCGCAAAAGCGTCTTATGTGATGGGTCATTTTTCACATTTACCTGCCACTGTCGACAAGAAATGGTGCTAGAAACACACACACACACACACACACACACACACATATATATATATATATATATATATATATATATATATATATATATATATATATATATAATTTTTATATATTTATATTTATCTTTTTAAGAAGATTTATCAAAACATCAAATCACAATCACAATGGCAATATCGCAAAACATGTCTGGCAGGAAATATCATTGCAATATCAAATCAGGAGGTCTGTTGCAATTCCCAGCCCTAATATATATATATGATTTAGGTGGAAAATAAGAGCCGGAAATTTCTTGACAGTTTTTGTGAGATTCACCCTATTATTCTATCAGCTCAACTCTGACACAACTATTTGTCTTGGTTTCCAGCTTCCTCTTCTCTTTCAGTAATACAGCAAACTAATTTAGTCAAACCTATAGCAGAGAGTGGCTCTCCCCAGAGGGACCCGTTACCAGAATACCAAATATATCCATTTAATTAATAAATTCAATGCACCAAATCATATTCTGCCACAGAGCTGCTGCCTGCCATTGAGTTACCCATTCATGCCTCAGTCTATGTGACCGTACTACCACTATTGCCCAGAGCCATGGGGGGTATTTCATTATCAATGTGAATTACAAAGAAAGCTATTTGTTATGCTGAAAAAAGGCAAAGGAGTCATGTTTGCAGGGCAGAATAGGAGCTTGTCTGGTCTTCAAACAACTGGCTCAAATAAACTGGCTCAAATAAAAAAATCTCTGTTTCACACAAGTTATAACAACCGTTATTTTACGCCAGCCATTGCTTTGGTAAATGTAGGGAGCCAAATTATTGTGTCATTCAAATAAAACCTGCAATTTAGAAGGAGCTTGAGAATATTGAACAACAGCTGAAACACCAAACACAAAAACCACTTGAATTTTATTGTCATTATTTAGCCTACTCAACCTTGTCTTCCAAACCTTTTTTTCTATGGTGCACATAAGAAGATAAGTATTGCTACTCTTTCACATACAATGACAGTTCATAGTAACTATGTGTGTCCATCTCCAAAAAGAAGATGCACACTGATAGACACTATTCACTGATAATCTTGCCCTCAAATGTCAGTTTGAGAAATGGATAATTGAGTCAACTCAAGAACCGTGTTGTGAACAAATGAACACATTGAGACTGCTCTTTAAAATAAATAGTTTGATCTGGTTCACACATTGTATTGATCGTGTGTCTCAAATTCAACTCAATATTCAATATTCCAGTCCCAATTTAAGTCAACGGCTTACTTGAGGATAAAGATTATCAGTTATTAATGAATTGTTACTGTATATATTTGAACTTAAAATATAGCAAAGAAGTTGTATGTTTTTTATGGTGTTAATTATCATATGAATATTTGTTATATTAAAAGAGTTGTGTGAAGATTCTTCAAAATTCCTTTTGAGTTCCACTGTGGGAAAAAACTGTGCTTTTAGATGAGGCTACGGTATGTTTAAAAATTATTTTTGTGAATAATCCTATGAGTCATGTACATTACACAGAAAATCTTTATCTAAGATGACAAAGAAGTCAACGTTCTGACAAGAAAATGACTCTACATTCATGAGTGCAGAAATATACAAAGCCAAATCAGAGAGACTGAGGCAGAACTTATGCCTAAGGTTGATGGGTCAGATTGGGCTCAGCAAACCCACCACAGACATCTAACAGCTCACTGGATGCAGTGGAAAGAGACATTGGTATGAAACTGAGGGATTTCACAGCTGGGAAGTTCAGAAGATTGCCTGAACAGTGTTAAGAAGCCCAAGATTTCAGCAGTATCATGATCTACACAATTTAGTAATAAAACATGGTGTGAATGTAACTTTCACATACTTTTAAAGCAAAATTCATTCAGATCCATAATTTTTTTTAAATGCAGAGATCAATGGCCATGTTTGAAATAGCACACTAATATCCCACTCTTACTATTTCTACTATACATAAAGGTTATGTATCCAGAGAAAAGCATAGATGAGCTGCTGCATTTGCCAGAATGTAAAATATGCAACAACGTGTAATGCACTTTGCTTGACCTTCCATTTACAGGGTTACAAATAATCCAGAAGTATTTAGAGCTGCAATTTCTATTTCTTTTTTGAATCATTATTTAATTGGGAAGACAAATATCAAAAAATGTATACCAAAAAAAATTCAATGAAATTTGATGAAACACCTGAATCATCTCTTTAACTTGCTGAAATTGTGCTTGACTAAACCGCAAACCTGTCTGAATATATGACAGGTTGTAATGCTCTTCTCCATCATTTGATCATTATTTGATGAATTGCTGCTGATATAATCACTAGAAAATGTGAACAAATATCACTTTAAAATAAAATAACAATAATCTTGTTAACCGCCTTGTTAACCAGAATGACAATTACTTAATTTAAATACTGAAGACTCAGCACAACAGTGCAACCAGTAGTGTAGTCTAGCAGATACGCAAGCATATACAATATTGCTACCAATCTTTCTAAGGATTTTGTGTTTGCTCACCTTAAATCAGTGAAGAAATGTATGGCCACCATAAAAAACAAAATAGGCTTTTGACACATACCTTTTCAATCTACTGATGCAATGCCACAGCACCATTGCATGAATTGTGATTTTCTTATTTTATAAAGTGTATAGATTCTCTCTAAATGCACATGGACCAGCTGGGGCACTGAACTGAAGGCATTGGCAAGAGAGACAGTCCGACTCATCTGAGCAACAAATCAGGGCAGCATTTCTCAAAAGTATCGTAAGCCTAAGTAGATAGCAAAAACCACCGGCTCCAATGGACTCTACGATCATCTTAAGCTTGTGATGCATTTGGGAAGCTTCCCAGAACGTTAGTTTCAAACAAGATTGGATATTTGCTAATCAATTTCAGTAAGTGGCAGGATATTTCTAGCATCTTCAGTGAATGCTGGCCCCAGAGTCGTCATAATTTGCGCTGTAAATTTACTTGGCTGCTAAATATGAATATATTTATGCATTTACTGTAAGCTTACTGCACCCATGCTAGTTTTTGACAATCTTCACTGATGCAAGATTACACTGAAGTAATCTGAGTTGTCCTGTAATTATATCAAATTAAAAAAAAAAATCTGCTTTAACTTCTGTCAGTGGAGCCTTTTAATGATAAATTCAAAGTATTCACAAATCTTTAGTCATCGCTACACCACTGGGTGGAACTATTTAGTAAATTCGCCCCTGAGGCTCTTAGGAGCTATCAGCCAATTGTGTGAGTCTGGGACAGAACTATCTGTTTGTTCAGTCAATGGCAATATGCACTAAAGTATATGGTACACTTTAAAATGTCATTTATATACCTGTTGGCAACATTAGTCTACATCATTGATTCCCAAGCTGGCTTTGATTTATCAGTTTCCAGGGGTAACAGTATCGTTTTAGTGCTGTAGGGTCTGTAATAATTTTGAAAAAGTTTAAATTTTATACAATATAACATGATTTCCAAGGAACACATTTCTGGTTTGGTCAATTAATGGGTACTGAAACATTCTTGATCTGGCTGTAAGAGTGCATATAAATACAAAATCTTGGAAAACACTGGTGACTTTGACTGATACAAATGCATCACTACACAGCCATAAAGAGTTTAATGCCCCATCCCCCATGTCAACAAACCCTGAGCAAAATAAGCCTATCAGTTCCTCTGCCAGCACGATTTAGTTTGACATCTCAATATAGTCGATATGGCATTCTGCAGTTATCTTGGCTCGAAACATCACACAATTACAGCATCCCACAATCACAGCATCCCACAATCAATGTCCTCTGGGTGCTTTGCAGAGTGTGGCATCTGAAGTACCTTATCAGTAATTCAAGAAAAAAAAAAGCTAACATAGACTAACTCAATGACACGCTGGTTTTGTTTCTAATGCCTGGGGTAAACAAGCCACAAACAAGAGGAGCTCAATTGAATAGGCCTAGGCCAGATACGAAGTATTAAGAGAGAATCTGATCAGTTCTGATGACATGAGCGCTTATACTGATTTGATATAATTCATATCGCCAATGATGGCGAAGCATGCATTGTAACTGCTAGCAACAGTTCAATCACTGAAGGGCTCTTTTAAATGGGAAATGGTGAGACTGCTTAGCTGTCCTATGTTTAAATGAATAATCGCTTTGGGAGAAAATTTCCCCTGCCCCATTAAATGAGACATACATAAAATAATGCTTTATTATTTACATAATAATTGCATTTGTAGTTGTATTCAAGGCAACTATCATCCAGAAGTTGATCCTGAGATACTGGCCTAAAGTAACCCTTTCTTCCAGATATTATTATGCACATAGTAATTTATATTTTAACAAAAGTATTCATTATGGTTTAAAGCAATAGGGTAACTCTTTACAATATTGTTCCATTTCATAACGTCTCGGTTACTGTCATAAACTCCACTCCCCCGAGGGAGGAAATGAGACGTAGTGTCGAAGGAAGTGACACAAGGGGTCTTCTTGGACATCGAATAGTACCTCTGAACCTGAGAAAAGGCCAATGTCAAGTTGGCAGACAGAATTTGCATGCCCCGCCCCGGACATACGGGTATAAAGGGAAGCGGGGCAGCGAATGTCAGTCAGGATTCTGCACTGGGAATACCAGAGCGGGCAATGGGAGTATTCCTGGGAGGCAAAAGAGGTCTACCTGTGCCTTGCCGAATCGGTCCCAAATGAGCTGGACCACCTGGGGGTGGACCCTCCACTCTCCACTGGGCGAAACCTGTCGCGACAGCACGTCCGCCATCGTGTAGCAGTTGCCAGGGATGTGAGTGGCGAGCAGCGATCTGAGTCACAGCTGACTCCAGAGGAGGAGATGGTGGGCAAGTTGTAACATATGACGAGAGCGCACGCCACCCTGGCGATTTATGTACGCTACCGTCGTGGTGCTGTCTGAGCGAATCAGAACATACTTGCCTCGGATTAGTGGAATAAACCTCCGTAGAGCAAGGATAACAGCCATCAACTCTAGGCAATTGATGTGCCAACGCTGCCAGGGACCTTCCCAGGTGCCAGCAGCAGCGTGCCCATTGCACACGGTGACCCAACCCAGTCGAAAGGCGTCTGTGGTTACCACGACACGTCTGGACACCTGCTGCAAGGGAACTCCAGCCCTTAAGAAGCAGAGGTCTGTCCATGGGTTGAAAGTCTGACGGCATGCAGGGGTGATTATCACACGATGCGTGCCGTGGCGCCATGCCCATCTCGGGACTCAAGTCTTTAGCCAGTGCTGTAGCGGTCTCATATGCATCAACACGAGCGGCGCGACTGCGGCTGAGGATGCCATATGCCCCAGGAGCCTCTGGAATTGTTTTAGAGGACCGCTGTGCCAGGCTTGAAGCGAGCGAGGCACCTGAGCACTGACTGGGCGCGCTCGTTGGTGAGACGCGCTGTCATTGAGACCGAGTCTAACTCCATACCGAGAAAAGAGATGCTCTGAACCGGGGCGAGCTTGCTCTTTTCCCAGTTGACCTGAAGCCCTAAATGGCTGAGGTGCCTGAGCACGTGGTCCCTGTGAGCGCATAGTAACTTTCGAGAGTGGGCCAGGATGAGCCAGTTGTCGAGGTAGTGGAGTATGCAGATGCCCACTTCCCTTAAGGGGGCAAGAGCGGCCTCTGCGAACTTCGTGAAGACGCGAGGGGACAGGAACAGACCGAAGGGGAGGACCTTGTACTGATACACCTGGCCGGCGAACGTGAACTGTAAGAAGGGTCGGTGTCACGGCAAAAATAGAGGCGTGGAAGTACGCATCCTTCAGGTCTACCACCGCGAACCAATCTAGCTGTTGAACGCAGGTGAGAATCCGCTTCTGCGTGAGCATTTTGAACGGAATTTTGAGTCTGTGCAAAGCCTGGTTGAGAACTCGCAAGTCCAAGATTCGTTGCAACCCGCCACTTTTTCTGGGTACGATGAAGTAAGGGCTGTAGAGACCCTTCTTCATCTCGGCTGGAGGGACGGGCTCTATCGCGTCCTTGAGGAGCAGTGTAAAAAATCTCTGCTCATAAGGCACTGGCTTGTTGGCCACGCAATAGAGTGGAGCGAATACCGCTGAAACGAGGCGGGAGCCGGGCGAACTGAATCGCGGAGCCGAGTCGGATGGTCCTGACCAACTATGGGATTAGAATCCTGCCATGATTCAAAACTGAAAATCAAGTTCTGAAAGGTTGAAACTAAGTGTTCGAAAACTCAAAATTTTACAAAAAAAAGTTTTGCAAGATCGAAAAATAAGATTTGCAAGCTTGCAAAATGTAAAAAAATAAAAATATCTCTGCAAACATTATGTTGTTTTTGAGATTTCCTTTTTTTACGATGTTGCGCAAACAATTTTTCAGAGTTTCAAATTTGTCAGTGTTCTCCCACTGTATTAGTTTGTTTTCCAGGTTTGAAACCTTGTAAATGGTGATCTGAAAACTGGTGTGCGAATGTGTGAAAAAAAGTTTTGAAACTCTGAAAACAGAGTTTTGCAGGCTTGCAAAGTGGTAAAAAAAATAAAATCTCTGCAAACATAATTTTGTTTTTGAGTTTTCCTTCTTCAGAAGTGCAACACTCTTTTTTACGGTGTTGCGCAATCATTTTTTCAGAGTTTCGAATTTGTCACTGTTCTCCCACTGTATTAGTTTGTTTTCCAGATTTGAACCTTGTAAATGGTGATCTGAAAACTGGAGTGCGAATAGGTGAAAAAAGTTTTGAAACTCTGAAAACAGAGGTTCGAAAGGGCGAAAATTATTACATTACATTACATTTGCACTCCTATTGCAGACTATTTTTTCAGAGCTGAGTTTACAACACCCACTTTGCGGAGATACGCCCACACAGTTGCGAGCTTGCGACTCACGTGATTTGTGGCAGCGTTGTCACGCAGCTCTGCTCTGAAACTCTGAAATTCAGACTGAGCGAAAATGAAGCTTCGCAACCTCGCAACTTAAAAAAAAAGCCTGGAGTGAGGGCCTTCTGCTCTTGGCCAATGCTTTGCTGTCTGCTGACGTACAGTCCAATCACAAGTCGTATTTACTGGAAAGGTGGGATTGACCGACTGCTCCGCCAATGACGAAAGCGCACAGGATACGCAAACAGGATGCACGGCTCTCTGGCCACAAGGCGGTCCCGTCTAGAGCTGCAAGAACCGCGTACCTGCGTGAAGTTGGCCCCCCACCCAACGCAAAACGTCGCCAAAATAGTCTCAATCGTTTGTGCTTCGTTTGTGCTGCTTCGGTTTTTTAGATATTAAAAGAATATTTATAGGTCAATCTGAGGTCAGTCAGCCCCCCACATGCTCCAAATTCACCCAAAATAGTCTCAATCTTTTGTGCCGGTAAAAGTTTTGTTTTGCAAATGTCTTTTTTTAACAACACAGTTCAAGAAAGATCCAAATGGCAAACCAAATCAGATAAATAGTTGAATTCACTTAACTGTTACCTATCCACTGTTCGTTTTCAACTTGTAACGGGACACAGCGGATCACAGGATGAGTGGAATGTAACACAATCTCCAAGGTAAGTGTTTTAACTTGTTACTGTATGTAGTTATGTGAATAACAATAGTAATATTAACATTGTCATAAATAAAGGCACCATAATCTGTTTGCTGTAGCTCTGTGTTTATACACACATTGGCTGTGCGTGTGTGCAATACAGGTCAAAAGTTTGGAAACATTAAGATTTTTAAATGTTTTTGAAAGAAGTCTCGTAATCTCACCAAGGCTGTATTTATTTGATAAAAAAATAAAGTAAAAACAGTAATATTGTGAAACAATACACATTAAAATAGCTTTAGTCTTAATGTAATTTAAAATGTAATTTTATTTCTGTGACATCAAAGCTGAATTTTCAGCATCATTACTCCAGTGTTCAATGGTTTGTTTGTTTGTTTTTAATTTCGTTTTTGTTTTGTCTTTCCTATTTGTAGTCTATATATGCTCAGGTTTATATGTGTTGGATACAATATGATTGGCATAATAAAAAAAACATCCAGTCTTCAATGTCACATGATCCTTCAGAAATCATAGAAAAATGTTGATTTTGAGCTATTATCATTATTATTGGTGCTCAATTATTAAGAATGGTTCTTATTTTTTTATCAATGTTTAAAACAATTTTTGCATGCTTAATATTTTTGTGGAAACTTTGATGAATAGAAAGGTAAAAAGAACAGCATTTATTTGAAATAGAAATCTTTTTACCGATATAAATGTCCTTGCTGAATAAAAGTATTATATATATATATATATATATATATATATATATATATATATATATATATATATATATATAGCTCAACTGTTTTCAACTGATAATAATAATGAATTTTTCTTGAGTAGCATATTAGAATGATTTCTGAAAGATCATGTGACACTGAAGTAATGATGCTGAAAATTCAGCTTTGATCACAGGAATAAATTAAAGACATATAACATATTCAGATAGAAAACAACTGTTTTACATTGGAATCATATTTCACACTATTAGTGTTTTACTGAATGTTAAATCAAATAAATGCAGCCTTGGTGAGCAGAAGAGACTTCTTTCAGAAACATAAAAAAATCTGAATTTTTTCAAACTTTTGAATACTTATATTTATATGTGTGTGTGTGTGTGTATGTGGAAACCTGTGACTCAATGAATTAAGTAGCCAAAATGATTTTACATTTGAAATTGAATTACTGTGTGAATTACTGTTGAATTACTGTGTCACTCCACTTCTCAGGTTGTCATACATCTCCCAGACACATGGAGACCTCCTGCAGTAGGCCACATAATGTCCAAGAGCATCCTGAGTTAAGGCTCTTTTGAAGGCAATGATTGTCCTTAAAGCAAATCTCTCTCCTTGGAGCATCAGATTGGAGGGACATTCACACAAAGGAAATTCTGTGGAGTTGCTTCCCAGGTCAGTGTCAATCAGACACCAGGTCAGAAGTTATCCCAGACTGTAACTGAGCACTTTTCCTGAGGTATCTGTCTTGAATGCAGAGGGACACTGTGACAGACTTTGTATTGGCCTGAGGCAGGGGGACTCCAGAAGGGTAAGGCATTCTTCCACTGTGGCCTGAAATGAGCCATGCCAGAAGCCTGCAGTACAGCAACAGAAGTACAAACAAATGGAACTTCCTGGGTGACTTGTGTGCTGAGACCACAATACTGTGAGGAGCACTGTTTTGTGAAGGAAACACATGCATGTTCCCCTCACAGATGGATCTGCATGGAGCCATTCAGGACAAGGAGAGAGGTATGAATTCGTCTTCATATGTCCCAGAACAGGAAGCATCCATTTATGGTTTTCCATCTATGCTGCAAGTTGTGCTGGGTAGTGGCTGAACTTGCGGTGATGTTGGTGCTTCGAAAGTGAGGGATCATTACCCCTGTCCAGAGTGGTATGTAACTTGCAAGCCAGATTTTATTGGGAATAATCTCAGGGAGGAAGTGCATATTATCATGATCCCCATTACCTACGGCAAGTGACCTGTTCTCCTCACATATGTCTGTTACCCACTGTCCTAGGTCTGTCTGTGTTTGGTCACATGGATCCACTTCCAGGTCCTCACCCTCTACATCTGGAATGATGACACTCTCTTCTGCAATTCTGGCTTTCAGGTATTTCTTGCACCTTTCTGATATGGGGGGGGGGGGGGGGGGGGGGGGTTAACATCTGCAGTGAAACAATGGGAACCTTGTCGCCTAATTCTAAATCATTTCTCTCTTACTTTGCTTTGTGCAGGGTGGCCAAATTAGGCAGATGACTTGGCTCAGGATCTCCAAAATCCATCAGCTTTGTTGCCTCTGAAGCCCTCCAGACATGGGGATCCATTCTACCCTCACACAGTTCTTTGGCTATCTGCACACGCAAGTTACCAGACATCGCACGCTTGGAACAGCCAGTGTGCAGGGAGTCATCAGTGTTTTTAATTAAACACTTAAGCCCTGTTGGGCTGTTCATTTCAGGCGCTTTGTCAAATTTTTGTGAATGTGGCCATGACATTCCTTACAGTTGCCTCTGATTTCTATGTATTTCTCTGTGGCTGTTGGAAAGACCTCGGCTCTTTTAAAGGCAAATGTGCAGGGGCATTTCACTTCTTGCAATATCTGATTATTTATCACATGTGTCCAGATGCCAGGCTTCAAAATTGTGTATTCCCTTTTTGATGTTTCAGAGAACTTGCTGTATTTAACCGTTTCAGGCATGAATTCAATCCATTGCTGAAATGGAACTTCAAGATCAAAAGTCCCGCAATCTTTTGGTCTGGGTGAAAGGGACCCTGGCTCAAAATCAGTGTCATCATTACTGCCATTTGTTTCATGAGTAAACCCTAAAGAAGTCCAGATGTTGTGTCTATTTAATTTAACAAAAGTGATAGAGCCTTTGCAGTGATCTTGTTTTCTAGCTGCTTACTAAGCTCTGTCCAGATGCTCTGATTATGAGTAGTTTAAGATTTTGATTAGGATTTTGGACCAAAATGGTGTTTTGTGAAAATGGAAACTCTGTCAACTGTTGGTTTCTTGGACATCGGGTATAAGCTAAACATAATTACCCACTTAAATAATCCTGACTCAAAAATGTCATGTTCAATATAAACTTGCTTTCATTACTGTAATGGTCTGAATATAAGGATAATATAGTAATAATATATAAGGATAATATATCTTATATTAGGACCAATATGGTAATGTTGAACCCAAGATGCACAATGTATTCAAAAAAATAACATGGGTCACATGTAAAACTTTAGCATGTATTTGTATTAGCAATGAGTATTCTGTTCAAAAAACATTGACAATCTTAGCTCTCTTGAATGTTGTACAATTGTTCTTGAAGTTAATAAATACTATTGTAACTGGCAGTGTTAAAACATTGTACAGAAATTTAATTTAGTAACTACTTTTTTCCCTAGTAACTCTACACTAACTTCCACAAGAGCATCTTGAACAGAAGTGTCACTTGATGGCAGTGAAGTAGCAGATGATACTCCATGTAAATAAATAAAAAGTTCAATCAGGAAACACCAGTGAATGAAGTAAAGATAATTGTTTATTGAACAAATTATGTGATTAGTCTTGACAGAAATTCTTCGACAATTCGACTCTAAAAGTGTGTTCACATCGAGGTGATTTGCACTTTTGTTATCGTGTCCAGAGCTGAAAGTGAGTGACAGAAAAAGAGTCAGACAGACACCAGATGAATATTGAGCTGCTGCTGTCTGAACACCAATACGGTTTTAATAAACACCATAGCGACTACAAAAACATGTTGTTGTATTAAAACATCTTCATACAACATTTTGGCAAGAGATTTTAATGACAAACCCAAAATAAAATGCTCACTGCTCATAAATCGTACTGTCTACACACAAAACAAGATAGATCTATTTTAGAAATATATACACTCTAAAAAGCGCTGGGTTGTTTCCCTAACCCAAATGTTGGGTTGAGGCAGTTGGATCTAGGGTTGGGTCAGTTTGACCCAACGTTGGTTTATAAATGTCAACCCAACGCATTGGGTTGTAGAAGTAACGGTTGGAGATGCTTCTGCCCGCCCTTTCAAGAGCTGAGGACGACGGACAGGACACGCAACTTTGCACTGCTCCAAGTAAGTTGATTTATATAACATCAAACGGTGAGATAAACCACATAAAGTTTTGTTTAATTGTCTTAGTTATAGGTAGTTAGCTTGATTACTGATGGGAACGCTATTTTGAGCCTGGGTCGTTTAAACTACATAATAGCCTACCGATCGCAAATTAGAAATCAGATCACATTTTGAACCGCTGATATTGAGGTCGTCAAAAGGCATATTTACGATTGAATTTGCATTGTTTAAGTAAATGGCACTTCGATATGTATGAAATGTTCCCTAACTATTTCAAATTTCCATGCGAGAAAAGTAGTTTTGAAACAAGCTAGCTAACTATTAGCTGTTAGGCTAATATGGCCATATGTCCGGCTATAAGGACAGTCAGGGTTTTTTAAGGGTCTGTCCGCCGTCCGGCACAGCTTTGAGACGGACGCTCATTTGTCATTTATAGTCTACAGCAAACCTAGGATTGTTATGGTGAGTTTTCTTTTAGTTAACGTATATCTTATCTTCGGAAATGTATGTGACGAGTTTATAAGCTAATTAAGTCTCAAACGCCGTCTGTAAAACAGGAAAAAACTTGATTACACGAGTAAATAACTGCTTTGACCAAATATATCTGTTAAACCCCATGCATTTTATTTTACTGACATAAGCCTGTATTTGGCGATAATCGCCTGTTTTTGCACTCGTGAAGTTCAACATGAAAGCTGCAGCCTCGTTAAGTTGACCAGTGTAAGTTAGCAGATTTTATTTTTCTTCTTTTGTTTGACAATTTCATGTGAATGCATTTGAGTTAAACAGACTTTCTGCATGGCAGGTGTTTTAAATGTAGGTGTACTAAATGCACTCGTTTAATAACGATTTTAAGAATAAATAGGATACCATTGGTTTTAAACCAGTGCTTCTCAACCTTTTTGAGTCGCAACCCCCAATTTAACATGCACTGCTGTCCGCGTGATCTGTATTTGATCTGAGGAGTCGTGATCTGTATTTGTTTTTCATGTGGGTCAGTGCAGAATTTTTTTTTTCGCACAGATATATGGATGCAAATGGAAACAGGACATCGGTTGCCGCTTTTGACAGTGCCACGTACTCTGTTGCTACTGACAACCAGAACTCTTCCAGTGCGCATGCCGAGAAAGCAGTCTGTTATGTGAGATCAGAGGAAGATCTAGCAGGGCGTCCTGCAGCTCTGATGACAGGTGATGCGTGGTGGAGGTGGTGAAAGGCTGACGTATCCAGTCGTACTTTTCCGGCGTCAACATTCGGGAAGTCACAGTCTTCACTGACCAGAATCTGACCCGCACGGTTTGTGACTAATCTGGATCACTTTGATCCCAAAATGCAGCATTATAATGATCCAACCTGAGAGGTGGATTTGAAGGTGAACCAGCTAAAATTAAATAAAATAGAATAAAATGGGATTAAAAAGAGCTTTAGTTAAAGAAGATATTCTATTAAAAGCTTTACTAACATGTAGCCGAGTAATTCCACAACCATCTTGGGTCGTACATATAAAACAAGTCAGTGTGCTGTTTGATAGCAGCCTTAAGCTGAGAGAATCTGAGCAAACACTGACTTTATGCAACAGAAAACTAGTTTATGACTTTTATTTTGTACTTTTGAAGGAATTATATTGAACTCACTGCCTTTAGATTCTAAATTACACCTCACTTCCTGTTTCCTGTCTGTGATCCTGGGGGCGGTATGGATTTGGAAATCTCTATCTGAGAGGATCAGGATCATTTTAATCTAATCTAGCAAAGTTTTGAAATACTGGGATAGAGAACTCTGATCCATGGATCAGGATGGGATTTAGAAATCCGAATCATTTTGATGTGGATTTCAGATTTTAAAATATTGGGCCCTGAAGATTCATGATAATTTACACTCCTGAAAAAATTTCATAGCATTTATTTTCTGGTTGTATCTGAGTACTGAGTGCTTTTCAAACAGACATTCAATGTTGCAGTAGGTAGAGATATGAATCCTCAGAAGGGTGCCTAGATCTCCACTTACCAGTGTACAAGTTAATTTGGAATCGATCACTGCTTGTTGGAACTGATTGATTTTTCTGCTGATGACAGAACAAATTATAAGCGGGGACCGGGCGGTCCAGTTGACCGAGTGGTTGAAAAGTAATGTGTGGCCACAAAGCCAGGTGGCTGCTTACATGGAGGAGACGGCCATCCACAGGGCCAAGTGGATCCGGGCAAATGGAACAAAGGCAGTGGTGAACATAATGATGGAGTTTCCACGTCTAGTGGACACGCCCGGAATGGTGAGCTTGCATCTCAAATCTTATGTGTGACCCTGTTAAATATTTGTGCCCCATTGCTTACTAAATCATTGACTTTTCCTGCACTTTTCCTGGACTTAGATATCCCAAGATTTTGTGATGCTGCAGCCCGAGGCCCCAGACAAATTGACAGCAAATTGGAACACACTATTCGCCCCAAGGATCATCAATCTGGCACAAAAGGAAAAAACGGAGATCACAAAAAACATTGATCTTCTTTCAGCAGGTAATGTTATTTGTAGAATGTTGATTTGAGATTTACGCTTGTGGGACATTGGGACTTCTCTTCTGCTTATACGTTGTTTATTGTTACTGTATTGCAAACAATTAATGAATGAACACTTTTCGGTAATACTTTACAATAAGGTACACAAAAAAATGCTTAGTTACTAGGGAACTACCCATTAGTTCCTGATTAGTTCCCGAAGGAGTTCCCTAGTAACTACTGGTTACTTACTAGGGAACTAATCAGTTAACCAGTACTTACTGGTGAACACCCAACTCAGCCTTATAGGGGACTACTGGTTAGTTACCAGGGAAAACAAAGTGGAACTAATCAGGAACTACTGGTTACTTACTAGGGAACTAATCAGGAACTACTGGGTAGTTAACCAGTACTTACTTACAGAACGCCCAACTCAGCCTTATTAGGGGACTACTGGTTAGTTACCAGGGAAAACAATAAGTGTTACCCACTTTTCCTATATTGTGAAAAATCTTCCTCCCTCCAACCATAAGATAAATTTACTGTTGTATTTGACTGATGAATCTATCATATATATTTTACAGACAAACAAGGGGAGGTTGCGTTGCAGCTTCTCCCGGTGTTGCTGCCAACCGGGGTATACAAGGTTGGCAGAAAACTGTGCCGCCCCAGCCACCTTGAGCTCAGAAGGGCTTTTATTGATGTTCAGCCTGTAAGTTACAATGATTTTTACCTGAATTTATTTTTCTTCCTTATTATGAAGCTAAGTAAAATCATGACAACTCTGGTGATATTGCTGTTGCTGTTACAAGTACCTGACCTGTTCAAGCAACTTCCTTTTGTTTTGTTTTTCTTACAGGTTGGAACTAACCTGGCGGAATACCTGACAAAGGCACCCACAGAGTACCCCTTTGTACTCATGTTGGGGGATGGGCATCAGTGCTCCCAGGCCTTTGTTGTCATCAATGGGACGGCTCTGGAGCACCCTTCCCTTCTGGGAGCTGTAGATGTCTGCTTTAAGGCTTTTTTGTTTTTGACATCGCATACCCCAAAGTTTGCAGCAAAATTTGGGAGTTTATCCAAACAGCGCTCTTTGAAATCCCTGGACAAGAGGCAAATGAGGTCAAAATTCTCCGGGCTCAATTTAATTCCATTTAAATCCCAAATTTGTTGCATTCTTGCATTAAATATTTGTTCTATTGTTTGTTTTATTAACTATATACTTTTTATTGTTTTTAAATGGTGTTCTCTGGTTCTGATATTGTTCAGCACTTTGGGCGAATTTGTAAATGATCTTTATGAATGAACTTAAATTGTAAATTCTTTATGAAATGAATAAATATATTTTTAAAGACCAACTCATGTCAATTGAAGATCTTTTAATAGGTAAATACGAAATACAAACATGCATTTATAGAATAATGTTTTTAATATTATCTTTAATCTTATAAAATAACTGTACAAGTTGCTTTCATAATGCAAAGGTTAATTGAAAAAAGTAATTTTTAATCCAAATGATACCCATGACCCATAATTTGGGTTATATTCTTCAACCCATTGTTTAGTCTGTTCAACCCAACAATTTAATAATTTCGACCCAACTTTGGGTAGAAAACATAACCCAGCATGTTAGGTTAAATCAATAACCCAACTGGGTTGGTTTAAAATAACCCAGCGCTGGGTGAGACCCTTTTTGACCCAGCAGCTGGGTTATAAAATAACCCAACTTGGGTTGTTTTCAACCCAGCAGTTTTTAGAGTGTAATATATATATATATATTAGTAGCAGTCTCGGTCATTCTGATTACTATATATTAGACTAATATATAGTAATCAGAATGACCGAGACTGCTACTAAATTATATTTTTGTGACCATTAAGTGATCTATTTTATTATGTCAGTATTGTATTCAATAAATAAAAGCATTTATAATTCGCCTGTAATTCAGTGTCTAATATTTTAAAAACCAAAGCAGCACAAACGAAAACTTTACCGGCACAAACGAAGCACAAACGATTGAGACTATTTTGCCGACGTTTTGCGTTGGGTGGGGGGCCAACTTCACGCAGGTACGCGGTTCTTGCAGCTCTAGACGGGACTGCCTTGTGGCCAGAGAGCCGTGCATCCTGTTTATGTATCCTGTGCGCTTTCGTCATTGGCGGAGCAGTCGGTCAATCCCACCTTTCCAGTAAATACGACTTGTGATTGGACTGTACGTCAGCAGACAGCAAAGCATTGGCCAAGAGCAGAAGGCCCTCCCTCCAGGCTTTTTTTTTTAAGTTGCGAGGTTGCGAAGCTTCATTTTCGCTCAGTCTGAATTTCAGAGTTTCAGAGCAAAGCTGCGTGACAACGCTGCCACAAATCATGTGAGTCGCAAGCTTGCAACTGTGTGGGCGTATCTCCAGCAAAGTGGGTGTTGTAAATTCAGCTCTGAAAAAATAGTCTGCAATAGGAATTGCAAATGTAATGTAATGTAATAATTTTCGCCCTTTCGAACCTCTGTTTTCAGAGTTTCAAAACTTTTTTTCACACATTCGCACACCAGTTTTCAGATCACCATTTACAAGGTTTCAAACCTGGAAAACAAACTAATACAGTGGGAGAACAGTGACAAATTCGAAACTCTGAAAAAATGATTGCGCAACACCGTAAAAAAGAGTGTTGCTCTTCTGAAGAAGGAAAACTCAAAAACAAAATTATGTTTGCAGAGATTTTATTTTTTTTACCACTTTGCAAGCCTGCAAAACTCTGTTTTCAGAGTTTCAAAACTTTTTTTCACACATTCGCACACCAGTTTTCAGATCACCATTTACAAGGTTTCAAACCTGGAAAACAAACTAATACAGTGGGAGAACACTGACAAATTTGAAACTCTGAAAAATTGTTTGCGCAACAGCGTAAAAAAAATGTTGCAGTTCTGAAGAAGGAAATCTCAAAAACAACATTATGTTTGCAGAGATATTTTTATTTTTTTACATTTTGCAAGCTTGCAAATCTTATTTTTCGATCTTGCAAAACTTTTTTTTGTAAGATTTTGAGTTTTCGAACACTTAGTTTCAACCTTTCAGAACTTGATTTTCAGTTTTGAATCATGGCAGGATTCTAATCCCATAACCAACCAGCCGCGACGGGTTGGGAAGCGATAACCACGCGTCCAAGCTCCGTGCGAGGGGGACTAAGGGGACGATCACATTTGACGTACCGGGCGGGGCTTCGTGGCGGGGGGAGCAGGTAATAATGCACCGGGAGGCAAAAGAGCATCCCGAGGCTGAGGTGCTGAGAAAAGACTCAAAGCACTTACCTTACTCCACACACCCGGCAGGGGTCGGGTTAGAAACTGAGGAAGAGGTCCCGGGAGGGCGTCTTCGAAACTCTTCAGCGCTGGCCTGCCGGGGTTGGACAGTTGAGGGACCGGAGGCGAGAGAGCTGCATCCGGGAAACCGGGACTGGAGAGATGTAGGGCCGGGGTGCCGTGAGAACGGCACACACCGGTTGAATGACCCAGGGAGTGAGGGAATTGCTCTGTTGGTACAGCAGCCCGAAGGCGGTGTGGCAGGTGAAAACAAGGATTCTCTTCCCGGCCCTCCTCCGGAGTGAACATCCGACTGCCTGGGGTGTCCGTCTCAGGAGCGCTTCGGAGCAGTTCTGGTCCGAGAGGGGGTCCTGGAGACGGGGGGCGTACGCCGCCTGTGAGGTGCTCGACACTGGGGCTGAGAGCTGGGCCCGGGTTGCGGAGCTACCTGTTGTTGCTTTCTGGTCACAGGGGGGACGCCCTCAGCGAGCAGGCGGGGCGCGGGCGTGCTGACTGGGTGGCGCCGTGGCATGATGTGAGAAACTGCCCCCATCTGCTTCCTCACCACCGAGAACTGCTGGGCAAAGTCGTCGATAGTGTCGCCGAAGAGGCAGAGCTGGGAGGCGGTTCAGCAAGAGGTGACGCTCCTGGACCACGAGTGTGGCCATCATCCACCCGAGTGCCTGTGCCGTGACCATCGTAGCTCTGAGCGAGGTTGGAGCAGAGTGCAGTTCCTGCAGCCCATCGGGACTGGAACTACCCAGGTGCAGATCTTTGAGTGCCTTGGCTTAGTGAATTTGCAGGAGAGCCATGGCATTCATGACCATTCAGTCCCGCCAGGTGGCGGCATTCCGCCATCCAGGGTAGTGAGAGCGGACAAGCGGAGGGCGGTTCCAACCACGTTGGCTCATCATGCACTTCCGGGAACGATGGATCCAAGGGGGGGGCGTGGCTATAAGTGGCGCTGTGACCCGAGGAACCGATCGAGTAGCCGAGAGGGGGAAAGCATAGCGGACATCTGCAAATCAGCCTCAGACTGGGCGAGCAGACCCAAAGGTGGCAGCCCAGGCGAGCCATCAGCATCAGACGCCGATGTGACGCTCTCCGATGCAGCGGTGATGTCGTCATCCAATTCCGGGGGCTCAAGGGAAAATGCCGGCTGGCCGGGAAGCGAGCTGCACTCTTCCCAAGCTCGGACGGAAGCAAACAAGCATGCCGGGGGGCGGGTGGTTCGTGGGGATTTACCCGGCGAAACCGAGCCCATGGTCATCCCCAAATCGCCTTTATTGCCAGCCGGGTCGACCTCAAACCCGTGGGAAGAAGGAACAACGCGGGGGGTGGCTGAAGTGGCTTTCTCTCATGACAAAAGAAAGACGTGACCGCAATGTTGCCATGGCTATGTTCTCGCACTGAGAATATGAGCCATTCATAAAAACGCTGCCTGCGTGTGATCGCAGCCCAGGCACACAAGGCAGCTTTTATGACCGTCAGAAGTGGGGAGAAATCAACCGCATCCAGGAACTACACAGAGGCGAAAAGACATCTTTAAAAAGACGCGTCTTGAAAAGGACGTTCAACGCCTGCTGTGTATTGCTCTTTTATGAGTGAGAGATGCCAGCTGGAAATTCGCCGTGTGGATCCAACAGCAATGCTTCTCACTGATAAAGGTGAGTGAAACAGGAGTGTGTTTCAGCTGCTTGCGGTACAACCATTCGGCTCCGATGAAAAATTCTGACAGGCATTCGCTGCCCCCGCTTCCCTTTATACCTGTATGTCTGGGGCAGGGCATGCAAATTCTGTCTGCCAACTTGACATTGGCCTTTTCTCAGGTTCAGAGGTACTATTCGCCGTCCGAGAAGACCCCTTGTGTCACTTCCGTCGACACTACATCGAGAGAGTGACAGAAGGGTAGCATAAGTTAGCAACATATGTTATCATGAATTAACAATGAACAATACTTATTACTCAAATTACATTTTACATTTTTTACATTTATATTACATTTATTAAGCTTGGTTATTAAATTTGAACATATACAAATACATTTTAAAAATCAAAAGATGTATATGTTAACATTAGTTATTGCTCTATGAACTAACATTAACTAACAATGAACAACTATGTTTTTATTAACTAACATTGACAAAGATTAATAAAAGCAGTCAAAATATATTGTTCATTGATAGTTCATGTTACCTAATTCATTAACTAATGTAAATGAATGGAAACTTATTGTAAAGTGTTACCAGGAATGTTTTACCACAAAATGAAAATTTTCATTATTTGCTCACCCTTGTGTCCATAAACTGTTTTCGAACATGAAATATGCAAACAATAACAGTTCATAGTAAACTGTCAAGGGATGTTAACAGGCTGTTAACAGACTCCAAAAATGAAAAAAGACACTATAAAAGAACCATAAGAATAGTCTGAAATAGTTTGAAATATGTGCTCTATTCCAAGTCTTCTCAAGTCATATGATAGCTGTGTATGAGGAATTTTAGAGCAAAATTTAAGTCTGTAATCAATGATAATCTCCACAGCAGCTCAGATTAAATAAATCACATGTTATGAGACTTCAAAACCAATGATGTTCAATATTATTAATTTTATTGTGTTTACATCATAGTAGTTCAGAACATTATAAGGGTAAGTAATGACAGAATCTTGCAACATACTAAAGGGCTTTATTAGAAGAATCCATCATACAAGCATTGCTGGGTTATCAAAACTTAAAACTGAAGTACAATGTTATCAGTTTTACAGTATTGTGATACAGTATGTAGCTGTGGGCTGTTAATGCAAGATTGACTATGTTGATCTGCTGCTGAATATCAGGGTCTCTGCTTTCAAATTTGGCCATACATTATAACAATATTCCTTTTCCAAGTGGTGACCGAGAAGGCACCGAGCAAGGAAGGTGTTCACAAATGCCTACTCTGAAAGAAAACATATTTTCTTAAATAGATAAAACAACCCAATGTACTGCACCGTGGTCTAGAGCTGTAACTCAGGTCCTGGAGCTTGATTGGTATAGCATAGTTCTAGCAATGGGTCATAGGTTTGATTTCCATCAATTTACACATACTGTATAAATAGTGCATACCTTGAATGCACTGCATGTTGCTTTAGATAAAATTAGTAAATTTAAATGTCAGTTTGTGCTGTAAATTGCTATGACTTTAGACTTCCCTGTGTCTAAAATGTCATGAGACCGGTCAAGAAAATGTCTAGGACTTATTTAAAATAAAACACATTTAAAGTTTTAAACATTTAAATATATTTTGCTTAAGAAACTTAAGCCTATTTTAAGGCCCATTGAGAGTTTTAGGATGTCATCATTTATTAATCCTTATACATCACAAACTTGTATGACATTCTATCTTCTGTGGAACTCGAACAAAGATATTTTGATGGAGATATGATACGTGTGGGCAAAGCATGTGTACTGTCTAGCACGAGTGTAATTTAACTTCTAATCATGATCGTGCCTAGGAGACTGTTGATGACAAGATTTATTGTGGAAAAATTAGTAGTATGTTGGCCTGTTTCTCACATAAAACTGACTGTATCAATTCACAAGACAACTACTTGAGTTGTACGGATTACCTTTATGTTTGGTTTTGGACCTTATTGACTTGCATTGTACGATAGGCTGTCCATTTTTAGAGTAATTAATTAATTGATTGGCTGCCTATCAGTGTCACAGCTGGTCTATTTAAGGACTCTTGTCTGCCAACTGGTTATGCGTCACTGTCAAACACTCCCTCTTTCTAGTATCACATGGGTCATTTGAGTGCCACTTTCTGTGTCTGGCCCTGTTTTTTTTTTTTAAGTTTTCTCAGACTGTTGTTGTGTAATCTGTTGTGTCATACCAACTGTTTGTATTTAAATGTTAACCCTGTCATTGTCTTTTTCATTATTTGCAGGAGATGAGTGATGAGTGGCTTTCCTTCTGTGCCTTGTGGTGCTTTTCTCATCACGATATTTTTTTAGGCACTTACGTGTGGGTGTGCTTGTGATGCAGGTGCGATTGTGGTGTTTTCCAGGAAATATCGTGTCTGCAATTAGCTACTCCCTGTTGGTAAGCCTCAGCTCTATAAAGTGTATATTTGTAGGAATGTACTTTTTTTTTTTTTTTTCCGTTTATGTGAGATATATATATTTAATAAAAAAAAAAATTCTTCAATTTGGCAATAAAGTTTACTAGTGTTTTTACTGCTTTTATTGATTATTGTGACAAGTCAAATATATTTTTGTACTGGTATCCAAATCTCTTGCCTTTCATTTGTAGAAATGGACCTGTGTGACATTTTTGTGTGTGTGGATTTAATTCCACATTTGTGTATATTCACTGGGTAAAATTCCCTGTGGCATGAAGGCTAACTGGGTAAGTTTGAGTTTACATAGAGCAAACTCTGGCAAATGTCACTCATTCATGTGCACACGCTTCAGGGTAAGTCATAAACTCAGGATCAAACTCTTGAGTTGAGAGAATGTTTATAAAGAGCGTCTTGAGATCGATTAACCTGGTCATCATATCTGCTTTTGTCAAAGCTGAAACTGAGCTTATTCAACAAGCTTCATGCTACAGGCCTCAGGGGTGGCATTGTTAACTACGTTTTCTAATTTAGATTTTCCTCTATTCATTTGTTTTCCCGCCCCTCACCACATATGGATAAATTCACATCATACAGTGCATCCGAATTCACAGCGCTTCACTTTTTCAATATTTTGTTATGTTACAGCCTTATTCCAAAATGGATTAAATTAATTATTTTCCTCAAAATTCTACAATTCTTGTCCCATAATGACAACGAGAAAGAAGTTTGTTTGAAATCTTTGCAAATTTATAAAAGAATAAAATAAAAATCACATTTACATAAGTATTCACAGCCTTTGACATGACACTCAAAATTGAGCTCAGGTGATTCCTG
The DNA here is from genome assembly GCA_032164185.1 of Moxostoma hubbsi. Classification (NCBI taxonomy): domain Eukaryota; kingdom Metazoa; phylum Chordata; class Actinopteri; order Cypriniformes; family Catostomidae; genus Moxostoma; species Moxostoma hubbsi. The sequence goes on along the minus strand of JAVLUX010000013.1, from coordinate 10,122,032 downwards.
TTTCCACTGAGAAGAGAACCTTCCAGAAGAACAACCATCACTGCAGCACTCTACTAATCAGGACTGTATGGTAGAGTGGCCAGACTGTAGCCACTCCTCAGTAAAAGGCACATGACAGCCCATCTGGAGTTTGTCAAAAGGCACATGAAGGACACCCAGACCATGAGAAATGAAAGAATTGAACTCTTTGGCCTGAATGGCAAGCGTCATGTCTGGAGGAAACCAGGCACCGCTCATCACCTGGCCAATACCATCCCTGCAGTGAAGCATGGTGGTGGCAACATCATGCTGTGGGGATGTTTTTCAGCGGCAGGAACTGGGAGACTAGTCAGGATTGAGGGAAAGATGAATGCAGCAATGTACAGCAGCAACTGCTCCAGAGCGCTCTGGACCTCAGACTAGGGTGAAGGTGAATCTTCCAATGGGACAATGACCCTAAGCACACAGCCAAGATAACAAAGGAGTGGCTACAGAACAACTCTGTGAATGTCCTTGAGTGGCCCAGCAAGAGCCCAGACTTGAACCAGATTGAACATCTCTGGAGAGATCTGAAAATGGCTATGCACCGACGCTCCCCATCCAACCTAAGGGAGCTTGAGAGGTCCTGCAAAGAAGAATGGGGGAAACTGCCCAAAAATAGGTGTGCCAAGTTTGTATCATCATACACAAATACATGAGGTAGTTGACTTAAAAGATTTGTCCAAAAAGGTTGATTCATTCATAAACTAAATATCAGTAGTGTGAACATAGCCTTAGCCTACATCTAGACTATTGAGTTTTCAGTTGGAAACTTCATCCACACTGTAATGGCACTTTCCCCCACCAAAAACAGAGACGTTCAAAAGCACTCTCCATACCATCACTTTGGAAAACAATAATGTTAATAAACTAAAAAAACTTTTTTAACTGGAAATAGTTTTGAAATATAGCTGCAAGCAGCAATTCTGAGGTCAAGGCAATTATCAGCACTATGAGCAGGAAAAGAAGCTTTGTGACATGGAGCTTTATGGTTGGAGACTGATGAACAGTGTATGGAGTTAAAAAAAAGTATAAATCATAAAAAACAGTGTGACAGGGCGGAGGGCGGTGCTGGGTCTTGATTATACACACCCGGTCCCTTATCGGGCTAATTGCGTCTAGAGAGGGATAAAGGCCGATTAGGGACTGGGTGTGTATAATCACGGCCCGGCCCTGCCCTCCGCCCTGTCACAAATAGTTTTATTTTAAAATAAACTATAAATAGCTAGTTCTTCTCATTTTTTTCCCAGTATGTGGAGCTGTTCTAAAACTGCTCAGGTAGTATCTGGGCATGATGGTTATCATGCAAGAAAGTGTTCAAGAGTTATAAGCCAAAATAGCCATTTTTATATCTCCTGACCAGTAGGAGGCAGTACGCCAAAATGCTGCAGGTAACCTCAGGTTCTTACGGTGATGACACCTACCAAGTTTTGTCCCAATCCCTCAAAGCATTGCAGAGATAAAGCCTCAAGTTCACTTTTGCACAGTCTTCGTCTAATTTGCCATTAAAAAACAGTATGGTTTATCAAAATTCTGTGAATATCTTTTTGTTGTGAGTGCCTCTAGATAATGCAGGCTAATTTTCGTGAAAATCAAAAAACTGTCTAGGAGGAGTTCAAAAAAGTAGGTTTTCAAAACATAAAAAAATGGCAGACAGGAAGTTTGCTGAATCATGACATAATTGGTGCCATTGTTCTCGGCATGAACCGTGAATCTATCTACCAGTCTCATGAAAGTAAGCAAAAGGAGTCAATAGCTATTAACGTTTTAAGAAATAGCATTATCATTTTTGACCACAAGGTGGTGCTGTCCCAAAACATTTTGAGTCCCTTCAAAGCATAGTGCCAAAGACACACATATACATTAAATGGCCGACGTCCAAAATGGCCGACATAGGAATTTTTCATACTGTTGGACTCTCTATACCCCAATCTAATGAGATCAGTTTGATGATTTTATGACAAACTGTTCAGAAGTTATAAGCAAAAATTTGCTTTTTTCATATCTCGTGACCATTAAGTGGCACTGTTCCGAACCTGAGCAGGCACCCTTGAGTCATGGTGCCTATGACAAATAATACGTTTGGCATCAATACTCTAAAGTGTTACGGAGATATACCCTCACGTCCATTCTGGCATGCTCTTTGTCAAATTCGTTGAAGTGCCATTTGAAAATGGTATGGTTTATCAAAATTCTGTGAATAAATTTTTGTCTTAAGTGCCTCTAGATTTCGTAGGCCCATTTTCGTGCAAATCGGACAAACCGCCTAGGACGAGTTTGGAAAAGTAGGTTTTTCAAAATGGTGGAACAGTTTTCATAATGGAAAATGCTGTCATATGGTTCAATCGAATCATATTGAGCCAAGGAATCAGAGGAAAATTGGATTTTGTTTCTAAGACTCACGGTTCAAAAGATATTAACATAAACGTGAGTGCAAATTTGGGCAGTTGGTGGTACTAGAGGGTGCTTGAGGTACAGATGCCAAATTTACTGTGGTAACAAATCATACTGTCCACTATCTGTGTGCCAAATTTCATAACTTTCCCACAAGCGGATCTATGTACTGCCATAGACTCAATAGCAGAAGTGGAAGAATAATAATTGTGGCAGCAGGGGGCGTGGTCAAGCGCCCGTCCGGAGAGGGAAAGCGGTAAGGGTGCTTGCACCTGAGCTAAATTATGTCTAACACCTGTCTCTAATTTCAGTGAGTACGGGGAGAGCGGCATAAAAGAGCCTGAGTACCTTCAGTTCGAGAGAGAGTCGCCAGTCCAGTATTGGCAATATAGAGAGACACTACATATCTGTTTGTTGTGAAAGAGTTTATGTTTAACAAGTCCACGTCTATGTTCTACCCCCGTGTATTGTTTATCCTGGAATTAAAATAAGCCTTACCTGAGTGTTCCCGTGTCCTCCTTCCTGTCCTGTGAATCTTTGATCTGTTTACAATAATAAATATAGCTGCAAGCAGCGATGACAGGCCCAAGCAGCATGGGTCAATTTCCATAAGTTGGCTTTTGGAAAACAATGCAAGGTGGACACATGCATTAGGAATATGACATTATTCTACACAATTTTTATCAACTTGGGTAAATATAAGATAATTTTTTTAAAGTCTCTTTTAAGAATCACGCTTCCTGCTGCCCAGTGGTGGGGCTATGTCCGTAACACAAAATAGTGAAATCCATGTTATTAGCCCCCAACATCTCAATTTTGATCTAAATCACCCATTGCACACAGCAGATGTGAGACACCGATATTTCCCATTTTCTGCTATTGATTTGATGCCTCGCTATAGCAACACTGTTCGATCAAAATATGTTTGCAATTTAGCATCTTCAGTATCTTGGCATAATGTTGTCTAAATGTGGTGTCAGTCTCATGAATTCCCTTGGAGGATTATTTAAAAGTTCAGAAAATGCAATATTAAAAATATCCAAAATGGATTGCTTCCTGTTATAATAATTATAATTCTGAAAGTTGTCCAGCTTCATGAGAACTATATAATGTACTATGGAGGTGCTTACATGCCCATTTTAAACCTGTTATCTGTCACTGGGCAACATGTAGGCCATTTAAATGTGGCTATAAATCAAATTAATGCTTTTATATAAAAACTCCATCAATGTTCACAAACTTGGTATCAAATTAAAGAATAAAAACTCAACTTTCATCTTCTGAAATCTATTTTGAAATTAGAACATTACAGTGAAAACATTTAAAAATGTTAAGAGTGCGTTTTTAAAACATGCAATATGTGAGCAACAGTACTTATTTATCTTGTTCTCTGCTTATGATCCAAACCAATGATTGAAGAAAAAAAATAGCATGCATTTCATTGTGAGGGTCCACTGATAAAAATGCCACAACCACATCAGATTTATTAAGTAACATTATTACCTTCTTGTTTAAATTCTGTTAATATTTTTGAATCTGTGATTTAGCAGCTTTATTCACCTGAAATGTCCTCTAACATTATGCCAATTGTTTTTTAATGGAAGTTTATTATACAGGATATGCTTTTATGTATGTAAATATATTGTATACTATTTGTTAAAATACATTTATAAATAATAGAAATGTGAATATCTATCTATCTATCTATCTATCTATCTATCTATCTATCTATCTATCTATCTATCTGTCCGGGGTGTAACGGTTATCAGTAAAAAACAAATCGCATGGTTCACCACCCATGGTTTGGTAAGCATTTGCTCCATGGTTCATCTCTAGTTTAATAACGCATCTGGATCATACACTTTGGCAAAGAAAAAAAAAGCGCCAATTAGACTTGAGCATTTGTAACCTCTGCTAATGCACCTGTATGGCTCTGAAGGTGGACACACTTCGCCTATGTATCACATGGGTTAACTTACTACAGGGATAAGTTGTCCTATTCATTGTAAGTTTGTTAAATCAGTTGTAATTCACAGTTCTGCATGCATTAGAGTGAAGTTGAAAATGACAAGCTGAGAAAACCAGCCGCAAGATAGAAGCCCCTGCATTTTTCAAGTTTCCTGTCTGGGAACTTCATTTTGCGGTCAATCAAAACAGCGATGGTCAAAAAACCTTTACAAAACAAGCACTGTTTGCAGACATTGGTTGACGCGAGTGACATATACTAGTAATACATCAATGTTTGATTATTTATACAGTATATGCTGACATCACCTGGGAATATTAGGTGCGCTGTGCACACAGAGCCGCAGGTGAGCCCAAAACTGCAAACCGACACAATCCCTTATGTCTTTAAACAGTTGTTAGTTTGGAAAGACATGAAACAAAAACAAAAGTGCTCGGGGTGTTCATTGCCAAAATTATCTCACCTGTACTCCATTGACAACGATGTGGGATTTCTACAGGATTTCTGGTTAAAACACTCATGTTGCATTATGACATCTCTTCTAGCATATATTTTTACAGCATGGTTATTCATTCTATAGTGATGTACAACTTCTGAAAATACAATTAACCATTGTTTTACAATAGTAACTGTAATGTCCATATAGCAACCTTGATTTTACTATAGTATTGTTACCATGACAGTAACTATGTTAATTTTGTGGTTACTATGATTTTACTACAAATACCATTTACTGCTGTAAAACCATAGTAATTTGTAGTGAGGGCAAATCTCTTGGACGTGTCTGTTACCAAATAGAATATATTTATTTTGGGTTTGGCAGTTATATTTCTTTTTCTGTACATAACAAATACCAAACCATAACAAAACAGTGACCCTAAAACCATGATACAAACAGAACAGTGAGAAATCTGAAGTTTTACACCTCATCTATCTATCTATCTATCTATCTATCTATCTATCTATCTATCTATCTATCTATCTATCTATCTATATTGTTGCAAGTGATTTCCAGCTGCTTGTACACTGTCTCGTGTTCCAGGGAGGAGTGGCGGGAGTATTTAAGGAGTGAAGAAAGCTGCAGACAGGGAGAGACAGACACACAGAGCTGTGTGTGACTGTGCCACAGTTACTGCTGAAAAGTAAGGCTGTTGAGTGTTGTTGAATATGTTTGTTTATTGTGCAGAAAAGCATGTTTATGTTTTGATGTACCCTGAAAAATGTGGCATTAAAGTCTTATGTGGTTTGTTAACCTGGCTCCCGCTACTTCCATAGGACAGGCAGAGGTCTGCCATATATATATCATACACACACACATAACCACAGTATATATATATATATATATATATATATATATATATATATATATATTTATTAATTTAGCTATAATTTAATTGAAAAATATGTAGATATGAAAATAATATTGTAATAATAAGTTTTATATATCCCTAAAATAGCATTAAATTAACAAATGTAATTCAATGCATTAGGTATTAAGTTGGTCTAGGTAGAGTTTAATGAGCACAGAAATTAATTTGCCATATTGATTATAAAATTGACGAAAAAATTATAATGCAGCCAAGGACAAATTACAAGAAACGTAAAGATTAGTTTACCTCTGGAATATGTATACAGCTGTCACGTGACAAACAAACAAACAACTCAGACCAAAAGACTCGAGAGGTGAACTAATCATTTCTGTTTCCTGTACAGCGCCTATGCAGTTTTCACAAAACAAATGAACGGAGCGGCCAACACAAAATGAACGAATCACTCTGAAATGTCTAGGTTATGGAGGGAATGAGACGTTGTGTCAAAGAAACCACACTAGGGGTCTCTCTTGAACGCCAAATATGCCTCTGATCTATGAAAAAAGGCCAATGAGAAGTTGGCAGACAGTATTTGCATACCCCGCCCCAGGACATACGGCTATAAAAGTGGGGAAATACGTCAAGTTCATTTAGGATTTTTCTGAGGAGCCGGAAATGGTCGGCTCAGTGACATGGCCGGGAGGACACAACACCTCGTTCCCTAAATTAGATGTTCCCTGTCTGTCACTCACTTCAACGTTGTGTCGAAGAAGCGACATTAGGGGTCCAATTTAAATCACGCCATGCACTGAGCTGTGTACGTGTATTGCTGACACAGGAGCGGGCAGGTAATTTACGTGCAAAAGCGACCAGCTGTGTCAGATTGCGCGTACCCTTCCCCAATGCCCCAAAAAAGTTGTCGGAATCCTTCTGGTTACCCAAGACAGGGGAACAAGGCAACGCTTGCCAGCCTAGGAACGGGCCAAGCCTGGCTGGGCCTCTTTTCTCTCTATGTTTCTCCGCATAGAGCAAGAACGGCCGGGGCCCTTACATGCATTGAGGGAAGGGGGTCTTACCCAGTTTCCTAATCTTTCAGGGGGAAAAGACCCTGTGGAGGCCACACCTGCCCGAAAGGGGAAGGCGAATACATCACATGGGTTTTTAGGCAACATGTGGAACGTGGTGCAGTGGTAGATCCAGCCTCAAGGATGAGGTAGTTGCTACAATATAGCGACCGTAGGACAGCTGGGACTGCCAAGGGAGACACGGGTCCACTACGTAAGGGAACCGTACCATGGAAAATACACACAGGGGGAGTCCATGTAGGAGTCCTGACCTGTGGAGTACTTATTCCAGTACAGCGTAGATTGAGTACCCGCAGTGGATTGGGTCGGCGAGTTCCTCCGCTGAACTGCGGACCCAAAGGGCTAGGAAGGAATCATTCAGGTATCTGATGGGTGGTATCTCTTGGGAGAGAAAGCGCAAAGTTTTACCTCTGTCGAGGGAAAGGGCGCCAGGTGCAAGCGATCCACCCGGCCAGTCCGTCAGCGTGTTACCGAGTTCTACTGGCTCAGACCTGAGAAAACACGGGACAATACTGACTCAACCTTGAGATTGTAAAATCTCGCAAAAGTATTAGGTGTTGCCCAACCCGCTGCTTTACATATGTCTGCTAGGGAGGTACCTCTGGCCAGTGCCCACGAGGTCGCAATACTCCTTGTTGAGTGCACTCGAACCCGCGGGGGTACGGCCTGGGTGTGATAGGCCAATGAAATGGCATCTACCACCCAGTGGGAGAGCCTCTGTTTGGAGACAGCGTTCCCTTTCCGCTGTCAGACAATGGGAGCGTGACAACGGGTGAGTTGTGATGGGAGCGTACGCCACCTTGGCGATTTATGTACGCTACCACAGTGGTGCTGTCTGACCTGATCAGGACATGTTTGTCTCGAACTAATGGAAGAAACATCCACAGGGCAAAGAAAACTGTCAGCAACTCCAGGCAGTTGATGTGCCAGCGCAGTGGGGCCCCTTTCCAACAGCCCGCCACTGCGTGCCTGTTGCACACGGCGCTCCAACCCAATCTGGAGGCGTCGGTCGTGACCAAGATGCATCGGGACACCTGCTGCAAGGGTACTCTTGCCCGTAAAAAGCAGAGGTCTGTCCAGGGTTTGAATGTTTGGTGGCAGGTGGGGGTGACCCTCACACGGTTCGTGCCGCGGCGCCATGCTCGTCTCGGGACTCGTGTCTGAAGCCAGTGCTGAAGCAGTCTCATATGCATCAACCCCAGCGCCGCGACCGCCGTGGAGGATGCCATATGCCCCAGGAGCATCTGAAAAAGTTTTAAGGGGACCGCTGTGCCTGGCCTGAAGGTGGAGAGGCATTCCATCACCGACTGTGCATGCTCGTTGGTGAGACGTGCTGACACTGAGACTGAGTCTAACTCCATGCTGAGAAAAGAGATGCTCTGGATCGGGGTGAGCTTGCTCTTTTCCCAGTTGAACTGAAGCCCCAAACGGCTGAGGTGCCTGAGCACCTGGTCTCTGTGAACGCATAGTAACTCTCGGGAGAGGGCCAAGATAAGCCAGTCGTCGAGGTAATTGAGTATGCGAATGCCGGCTTCTCTGAGCGGGGCAAGGGGTGCCTCTGTGACTTTCATGAAGACGCGAGGGAACAGAGACATGCCAAAGGGGAGGACTTTGTACTGATACGCCTGGCCGTCGAACGCGAACCGTATGAAGGGTCAGTGTCGAGGCAAAATTGAGACGTGGAAGTACGTGTCCTTCAGGTCTACCGCACCGAACCAATCTAGATGCCGGACGCAAGTTAAGATGTGTTTTTGCATGAGCATTTTTAACGGGAGTTTGTGCAAAGCTTGGTTGAAAACTCACAAGTCCAAGATCGGTCATAAGCCGCCACCTTTCTTGGGTACGATGAAGGGCTGTAGAAACCCTTCTTCATTTTGTTTGGAGGGACAGGCTCTATGACGTCTTTGAGTACGAGAGTACCGATTTCCGCGCACAGGGATTTGGCATGCTCGCTGTGTACTGCGGAAAAGCGGACGCCCGTGAAGTAGGGCGGAGGCCTGGCAAACTGAAATGCGAAACCGAGATGGGTTGCGAAGTGAGAGCCACGCATCCAAAACTCCGTGCTAGGGGCACCAAGGGGACGATTATTTTTGACGTACCCGGCGGGGTGGAGAAGGTAATATGGCGTTGGGAGGCAAAGACGCGTCCCGAGGCTCTGATGCTGAGAAAAGACTCAAAGCACTTACCTTGCTCCGCACACCCAGCAGGGGGCGGGTTAGTGACAGAGGAGGAGTTCCAGTGGAGGCGTCCTCTAGACTCGTCAGGACCGGCCGGCCGGGGAACAGTCGTGGGACTGAAGGTGGGGGGTTTGCCGTGAGAACGGCATTTGCGGGCCAGGTGACCCAGAGACAAAGGAAATAGCTCTTTTACTGAAAATGTGGGTACGGGGCTGCGACAAATGAAATTCAACAAAAGATTCTCCTCCCGGCCCTCCACCGGAGGATGGAGTGGTCTGCTTACCACCTCCGGAGCTATCGTCTTGGTCCCTGGGTTGAACGTCTCTTTTGCTATTCGTTTGTAGATGAATTATGAGTGGAAAGAGGTCAATCAGAATGAAAGGATGAAAAATTATTTATTAGGCATGTTATGCAGCAGAGAAGACTTTGCTGGCCCTGAGAAATCGCCACTGGCCATATACGAACAAATACAATTAGAGTTCATATATTTGAGCATTTTTGTACACATTTAAATTCCACAAGTGTTTAAAAAACAAGATACATATGAAAATTGTCATATTGCCATATTCTGTATATTGCATATATCTACTGTAAATAATTGATATTTTTATATATTTTCACACATGTGGTTTAAACGTTCCCACACATGCTGATAAGATGAAACTTAATTTGTTTACTTGATACCATATCAACAAAAATTGCAGGGAAATCTGTTCAAGCAGCGTGAATTTGCATGAGCGCACCCACGTACAATGACGCAAACCAGCCATGAAACACTTGGTTTATATAGGAAGGAAACACACTGCATGGAGCCACTGCACATTAACAATCAGATCACCTGTTTACCCCACACTTAATAGAGAGAGATAAAGACAAAACACACACTCTATATACACACAAACAATACACACTTCCTTCCGCCGGTTGGTGGTGCTATGACTGTGACCCACAATTGCCTCATCAATTTGATCAGCCTCCAAGGACAAACATTTGGCTCAATTTTGTTGTTTTTAATTTTCTGCACGCAGAAGATATGAGACATTTCCTTATTCTTGATGTTATTTTATTGTGTGGCCATGGCAACACCGTTCGATATATCAAAAGTCCTTTTGCAATTTATCATCATCAATGTTTTTGCATGATTTCGCCCACATTTGGTACCAGTACCTCCCTCTGAAGAGCATATCAAATTGAACAGCAAGCTTTATTCAAACAATCCAAAATGGCCAACTTCCTTTTGTGCAGAACTTATGACTGTCGGTATGAAATTTGTCCAGCTTGATAAAATCTATATGTGTACAAAGATTGGTGACTGTAGCTCAAAAGGGATGTGCTACAGAGCCCCCTGAACAGGCCATTTTCTAGGTGGTGCTGCAGAGCCCCTCCTTGCAACTTTGCTAAGCTGTAATGGCTAGCGACTCTGATGTGTGTGCAAACTTCACACATGTTATGTACCTCAAAAGTACCGAAAACCTTGAAAAGAAGTGTAATAATAAAAAATATAGCTGCAAGAAGTGATGACGGGCCCAAGCACCATAGGTCCACTTCCACTCAGTGGCTTTCTGAAAACAAAGCATGAAATACACAGCAACAACTCAACATTAATGTAAAATTGAACCCTAAATATACAATGTGAAATAGATATATGCCACATTGTAATTTAAACTACTGCCATGAAAACACTAATTTGTTTTTAAAGCTATCAAGCATCCCTTCAAAATTTTCCATTAGCAGTGACTAAACAATTTTGAAGAAATTTAGGTAAATATAAAGGACTATTTCAAAGTCAGTCATCCATCCATCCTTCTTCAACCGCTTATCCGAAGTCTGGTTGCGGGGGCAGCAGCTCCACCACGGGGCCCCAAACTTCCCTATCCCGAGCCACATTAACCAACTCTTACTGGGGGACCCCGAGGCATTCCCAGGCCAGTGTGGAGATTTACTCTCTCCACCTAGTCCTGGGTCTTCCCCAAGGCCTCCTCCAAGCTGGCCCCCTAGGGAGGCGCCCAGGGGGCATCCTTACCAGATGCCCAAACCACCTCAACTGACTCCTTTTGACGCAAAGGAGCAGCGGCTCTACTCCAAGCTCCTCACCCTATCTCTAAGGGAGAAGCCCGCAACCTTCTGTGGAAGCCCATTTCGGCCGCTTGGACTCGCGACCTAGTTCTTTCGGTAATGACCCAGCCTTCATGACCATAGGTGAGGGTAGGAACAAAAATTGACCGGTAGATCGAGAGCTTTACCTTCTGGCTAAGCTCTCTTTTCGTGACAATGGTGCGATAGAGCGAGTGCAATACCGCCCCCGCTGACCTGATTCTCCAGCCAACATCCCAGCCACTCCAGCCACTCCATTGTCCCCTCACTCGTGAACAAGACCCCGAGGTACTTGAACTCCTTCACTTGGGGCAATACCTCCTTCCCTACCCGGAGTATGCACTCCATCGGTTTCCTGCTGAGGAGTTTGAAACCATACAAGCAATTGCAGAGAAATGGTGGACGGCAGCAGTTGCTAAAATTGTATTGAAGCTCAGAAATGCTTTTAAGGCGGGGCTTAGCAAAGGATCAATTGTATGTGTGTTTTGCAAGCATGGCAAGGATTTTTTTTATATAACAAGGATATTTGCATAAAGCGGACATGTAGATTTCCTTAATAACTCTAGAGCCTGACTAAAATACATTCACACAATAAAGCGTGTAGCTGTATAGACATTGTTTAATTTATTTAGCTATTTATTTACCTCCACGAAATCAGAGAAAAAATATTCACTGGTATAACAAGCAGCTCACAAATCAAAAGTATAACATTTGTGAGCAATGTGAATTTGTTTGCAAAGAATATTTGAGTTATGTGCAACTCTTATATGCATACAAGGACAATAACAAACCTGAATCTAAGTTATACTGTATGTTGGATAAATGTGTTTTTTTTACTTATGGTAAAGGTTTTCACTATGGATTGTCTCAATTAAAACTATTACCCATGTTCTGATGCAAAGACATTAACCAAGGTCTCTTACTAATGCATAGACTGGCAGATATGTGCTGTGCCAAAGCCCTTTAACTTTTCATGATTACAAAACAAATCGAGACACGTGACATCATCTGTCAGCGGCGCTTGTCAGCTGACTAACAATGGCAGTGTGGAGTATCTTACCATCAGCTATGAGTGAGTGACTGCTTTGCCAATGAATGTGACATGGCCATACAATGTAATAAGACTATCAGTGTTTACCAGAGATGCCAAGCATAAACAAGTTTGAGATGCTTCTTGATTTCATTGTGATTACACTTGACTTTGATATTTTCAGATCTATCGAGAATGACAAGCATATGTTTGTTGTGCTCTTGCGTCACCCCCAAACTTAAGAGGGAATCAAACCTTGATTTGTTTCAACCAAACACTCAGGAATGTCAACAAAGTAATAAACAGTAAACAAAATAGTCCAGTTTAATAAACAGCAATAAACCCCGCATGTGAAATGTATTAGTGTGTTGACACTAGGGATGCCACAATTCTCAATATAATATTGAACCGTTCAGTATGACAACACTTCAATACGCACTTGTGAATTGCTTTTTATTTTCGGTTTTGCGTTTAAATAATTTCCGTGCGTTTTATTTCTCTCCAAATTTGCTCTGTTTGTGTGTACCTGTGAGTCTACACACTGAGATGAGGAAATGACTCCCCGCGAGTAAATATCCAATCACTATGCACTAAAGTTAGGGGGCGCTTAACCACGCTTGCAATGCTTGTGTCAGATTTCACATTTTAACATGGCGAACGGTGACGTGAGGCTGCAGTATGAGGAAGCACCGCTTTCTTTCAAATCTTTGGTGTGGAGACATTTCGGTTTTGCCATTGAGTATAATGCTGAGGAAGAAAAAACGTGTCGCCTACTCAAATGGAAACACTAACAACATGACTGCACATCTGAGGCACAATCACCCAGCGATTTCACTGTCTGAAAGCAGGATAGCAGAGCATGTAATACAATCATACAAAAAGCAACAGTCCCTCGCTGATTCCTTCCAGCATACATACCCATCTGGTTCTGAGAAACACAAAAAATTAACAAAGTTAGTGGGTGTGTTCATTGCCAAAGATTTGCAGCCGTTTTCGGTGAATGGAGATGTGGGCTTTCGCCATCTTATGAAAGCCCTCGATCAGCGTTACAGACTACTGTCTCACACTTTTTTCAGCGCCAAGGTAATTCCCTACCTCTATGAAAATAAACGCAACAGTATCGTAAACAAATTGGTTAAAGCACAGAGCCATTCTCTGACTACAGATAGTTGGAACTTGTGGGCACTGAGTTACCTCAATGTGACTGTTTAGCAATGTTTCTTGTTTGTACTCATTTCACCATATAAAAAACATCAAATATTGCAGAAGTCGGAACTACCAGTGGTCTGCTGCTCTTATGAAAATGCCAATGCAATTACAACCAATCTACAGCAAGTCTGAGGGGATAGAGAAGAGGAGGGGGAGGCACATAACTAAAGACTTCTGCCTCTGTTGGTAAACAAAAATCTTCACTTAGAATCTCACCTTCTCAGAGGTTAGAGTGTTAACATCACTACACAGAGGAGGCTATCTTCCCTTGGTACATGAATCAATCATCGGAGAGACATAATTTACATCATATTAGCTTGATCTTCCCTGCTGATGATCTAGTCAACTAACTAATTTTTGGAGGTAAAGATATTTAATCGCCAAAAAATGTACCATGCCACCATTCTGTCACGTTCTGTCTGCACCTGATTCATGGACTCTTATTTTGAAGTTCTCTCCCTTACTACATTTCCCAGAAATCACTGCCCTAATCATTCCTTCATTATCCCCACCTGTGTGTCATTCCCTCATTTGGTTCCTAGTGTATATATATCCTTTAGTTTTGTCAGTCTGGGTCAGTCCTTGAAATGTTTATAGTGCTGTTTGGGATTGTTATGTTTGTAGTCATGTATTGTTATGTTTGATGTCTACTCCAGTGTTTGCTCTACTCCAGTGTTTGCTCTACTCCAGTGTATGTTCCACTCCAGCGTTTGTACCACTCCAATTTTTGTGATTAAAGGATTTTAAGTTCCATCTCCTGCGTCTCCTATCTCCTTGACTCCTAGGACACCCAAACGTTACACATTCGAACTAGAGGTATGCATGGGACTGTTTATTCCATCCCACTCATACCTGCTCCAGCAAGTTTCTATCCTGCAACTGAATGATCCCGCAAAATTTTTCTCCATGTCTACCCACTCTCTGACTACAGTGATTTTCTTGCCGACTGCTCCCATTCACGCAACCCCGCGTTTGTTTTCCATAAAGGGCAAAAGCCATACAAATAGACAATTTGCAAAACTGACCATTTTCCACTCCCAATTTCACATGTTTTGATGACACAGTGTGTCCATGCTTTGCGTGTCCATGCACGTGTTGTGTGCACATTTTTATATTGTATTTTCTACTTAGGCTTTTGTTATCAAAAATCAATTAATTGTAAAATAAAATAATAATACATGTTTTTGTGCTGAACAAGCAGATCACACTAATGATATTTCATGTAAATATCGGTTGCTAATTATTCTCCTTTATGTGAATGACATTGGGGCTATTTCAGAGAGATTTCGGGGTTTTCATGACGTTAGTGCAGACCAGAGGTGGAAAGTAACAAATTACAACTACTCTTGTTACAGTACTTAAAAAAGAGGAAAAATGTGAAAAATGTATTTAAGTATACATAAATAAATAGTACTTTTACTTGAATTGATAAAAAATTAGGTATTCAACTTCGCTATAGTTATTTTTATACATACATTGCAATCTTCTTTCGATTTTTCACTGAACATTTATTACGTCCGGTTCTTCACATCATCGGGCAAGCAGACTAGCTCTTCTATCAATCCGCATCAGTCTGGTATTGTACTCCTGTGTTAGATTTCGTAAATTTTTGCCCCTCTTCTTCAAAATAAACTGTCCTAGCGGGTAACGCTCCCACTCACGGTGCTATCTTGTACTTCCTTGCCCTGTGCTGCTGTTTATCTATCTGAAAAGCCTCACCCGCTTGAGGCCAAAAGTGCGCAAGGGATGGATGTTATATAAAGCAGATATGAGAAATCACAACAAATAATGTAACTAAATGCTACAATTTAATTAATAATAATATCTCAATATGTTAAATAACCATAATGTTAATTATTACAACTGTAATGCAATAATACATATACAGACCAACCACTTTTAGTTTTTCAATCAATCATATCGCTCACTAAACACTGTGTGAAGTGTTTATTTTTGCCTTATTTTATTCAGTTGCCATCTAGGAGCTGATAACAGTTTGCTTAATAATCTCTATGATATTGCATTATATTATTTTTGTACAGTATGTTAACTTAGCTAAAATACTTGGACATGTACTGTACGTGAATGAAAATAATACTGAAATAGGAATGTATTTCAGTCACAATGGACATTATGTAGTTTAGAGACAATTTAAAGACATTTAGAATGTTACAAATGGCTATTTATATTTAAATAAATGTTGTATTCTTAAAATGTTCTGTTTGTCCAAGAATCCTATTGCAGCAATGCAGGCTATTGGCATTTAAAAGCTGCTAGCTTAGGACCTGTGAGGAGTCTGTTACTCAAGCTAGAGACTATGATTTACTTGTCATTTTGTTGTACGTTTGGCCATTCACTTCTATGCTTGCTTTCACAAGCATATACAGATCAGGAGCTTCAGTTAATGTTCACAACAACAGTCTGGTTTGAGTATTTCTGTAACTGTTGATCTCCTGGGATTTTCTCGCACAACAGTCTCTAGAGTTTACTCAGAATGGTGCCAAAAAAAACAAATATCCAGTCATCAGCAGTTCTGTGGACAGAAACACTGTGATAGCAATCCGTCCAAATTTTCCTTCTTGTTGCTTCTTCTTTCTGTGTGAGCGTGATATGAACTCGAATAACATTCAATAGTCCAGTAACTTCTTTTAGATATAGTTTAATAACAAAATTAACTGGAAAAATGTTACACGATCAAAAAACTGTATCACTCCCATATTGCATCACAAAAAAAATAACCGTCATTGCCGGACATGATGTCATTGTTGCTAAGAAATATTATATTACACATATTAAATTATTTACTTATAATTACTTCACAATGCTTAATGCACACAATTATTTATTCCACATCTATATAAAGAAACACAACTTATGGCTCTTACAAACACCTTGTTGATGACAGAGGTCAACGGAGATTGGCCAGACTGGTTCGAGCTGACAGAATGGCTACATTTAATCAGATAACCACTATGTACAATTGTAGATAGCCAAATAGTATCTCAGAATGCACAACACGAAACTTGAGGAAGATGGTCTATAACAGAAGAAGACCATGTTGGGTTCCACTTCTGTCAGCCAAGAACAGAAATCTGAGGCTGCAGTGGGCACATGCTCACCAAAACTGGACAGTTGAAAAATGCAAAAAACTTAGCCACTTTGGGTCCATTAATACCAATCAATGATCACTTGAATGCCACAGATTATTTGAGTATTGTTGCTGATTATGTGTATCCCTTCATGGCCACAATTTACCCATCTTCTAATGGCTACTTCCAGCATGATAATGCACCAAGTCACAAAGCAAGTTGTCTCAAACTGGTTTCACAAACATAACAATGAGTTTACTGTTCTTCAGTGGCCTTCCCAGTCACAAGATCTGAATCCAACAGAACATCTTTGGGATGTGATAGAATGGGAAATTTCAGCATGAATGTTCAACTGACAAATCTGCTAAGAATTGCATGATGCAATCTTGTCAACATGGACCAGAATAATAAAAAAATAAAAAATAAAAAATGTTTCCATCATGAATCCATGCCATGAAGAATTGAGAGCAAAGGGAGGCCCTACACAGTATTAGCGTAGTGTTCCTAATAAAGTGCTCAGTGAGTGTTATATTTATATTTATTAAATAAAATGGATAGTACATATGAAATTGTGGGTGCAAATTAACAGAGGTCATAGGGATGCGTAAGGATACGTTTAGACTGCATGCGGCCAGGAGAGATTTGATTTTCAGCTTTCAACAGGGAGAAACTCAATGCAGCCCTTTGAATGTAAATGGCTGATGTCTTCAAAGAGGCTGCTTCCTGCAGTTACCTTGTGATGTGGCGTCTGATCTCATAAACAAAGCTTGGTTGTTGTGGGTCCTTAGGAGGAATCAAAGTACAGGCCTTATGGAAGGCAAATGTACTGTAAATGCTCCATATTAAAAATGATGAAAAAATGGAAAACATTATGGGATGAACATGATTGGGAGGGGAACTATTGAGAATCTCAAATTAAGGTCAATTGTGAGGAATTGTCTGGCTGGCAATTTTATAAAAGGGGTCCCAATCAGTAACATGTGCCTATAAGAAATTAGCATGATGTTTTGAGACTGGGAAGACTGCTATGATTCATTCATAAGACCAGTTTTATACTATTGCATTTACTTAGGGTTAGGGATTTGAACAAAGGCCCAACTCTAAGGATTAAACATCAGTATTCGATTTGTTTGTGGTATGAACTTGAATGATACCTTAAATCATGCAGCTTATTGAGAAGAGGTGTAATTTATAGTATAGTAATAGAGGTACTATTACTTATTCTTAATTATCTGCATGTTGTAACCATTCAGAGCCAATTACCATTGTAATCAGAATCATCAGAAATCAATGCATCAGTAAATAGTAACAATACAACATTATCATATACTGAATTTATGATTACTTATAATTTAAAGTAGAAAGAAAGCATGGTGATATTGTCTACCTGGAACAACATTTGTGTCTGAATGGGTTAATAATATAATGCAAAATAGGACATCAATTTAAAGGCCAGTAAGGCATATTTATGGTCGGTAAGTTTTCTCAGTTCACCCAATTAATTTTACATCCTGCCTACAACAGCTGAAAGAATTGGTTGTGGAGTCTTTATTGGAATCTTTATAATATAAACAGAACAGACTCTGTTCTGTGTATATGTACACATGGTGATGGATGCTATCTCCACTCTGTAGCAGCAGAGAGCCCAGCCTGTTCCTCATTGCTGTTGCAGACTGATTTAATAAGTGAAGGGTGGGTTTGGGGGGGCTGAATTGCCTCCCACTATGTTTGGAATTACACTCAACATTGTTGCATTAGTTGAGTACTGTCTGATGCATTATTCATTTGCCAGTGATGTAAACATGTAGACCAGAATTACAGAGACTCAAACCCTCTAACACTCTCCATGTAATAACGATAATGGTATTTTTGAGATTGGGACTATTATTGTAAACAGCAATGACCGCCTCCTGGTATTTTAAAGCAGTCCCAGGTATAGAAAAGAAGAACTGAAAAGTGATTGGTGCATATATAAATCGGTATTTTGTCATCATTGTTTATTTATTATTTGGGTGAAGTTTTCTCACTGCATTACTTTTATTTGCCACACTGCCTTGGTATGTGTGGTACCCACATTCTCAATAAAAGAGCGATTTCCTCACTCCCTGGTTCATCCAGCCGGTGCGCGCCATTGTCACAGCACCCCGGCCCCAAAACTCTACAGTCCCGGCTCCAGGACGCAGTAACCTCACCTCCGGACCCGTGACTGCTCAGCCCCAGCAGGTCAGTGCCGACGAGTTCCAAAGAGTACAAGTACATCAAAAGCGATCATCCCGTTAGTGCCCCTCGCGTGGAATTTGGATGAGTGGCTTTCACTTCCCAATCCATCGCGCTGGCTGGCCAGGACCATTTGACTCGGCTACACGATTCAGTTCACCCGGCTCCCGCTTCCTTTCAGCGGTGTTCGCTCCACTTCCGTGCGCATCGAGAAAGCCAGCGCCTTACGAGCAGAGATCACGACCCTGCTCCTCAAGGATGCGATAGAGCCCGTCCCTCCAGCCGAGATGGAGAAGGGTTTCTACAGCCCTTACTTCATCATACCCAAAAAAAGGATGCAATTTCTCACATCATGCCACAGTGTGATTTGGAACCAGTTCGGAAAGGCACAGATAGATCTCTTTGCCACCGAAGACAACTCCCACTGTGCAAGTACGCATTTCCCCTGGCAGGCCTGGTTCTTGAATCTCACCCTCCTTGCGACAGCACCTTCCTAGTAAATTCCCCTGAGGAAGGACCTTCTTTCTCAGGGATGGGGCACCCTCTGGTACCCGCGCCCAGACCTCTGGAAACTCCACGTCTGGCCCCTGGACAGGATGCTGAAGAGCTAGTGGATCTACCACCTGCAGTCGTAGACATGATCAACCAAGCCAGAGCTCCCTCCACCAGGCAACTTTACGCCCTAAAGTGACGCTTGTTCGCAAATTGGTGTTCTTCCCAAGCCGAAGACCCGCAGAGGTGTGCAGTTCGGTCAGTAATTTCATTCCTGCAGCAGAGGCTGTCCCCCTCCACCTTGAAGGTGTATGTAGCTGCTATTGCAGCCCACCATGACGCAGTAGATGGCAAGTCCCTAGGTAAGCACAACTTGATTATCAGGTTCCTGAAAGGCACCCGGAAACTGAACCCTCCCCGGCCTAGTCTATTCCCCTCCTGGGGTCTCTCAGTGGTCCTCTCGGGCCTTCAGAGACCCCCCCTTCGAGCTGCTTGATTCAGTTGAGCTCAAGGCCCTCTCCCTGAAGACGGCCCTCCTGATCGTGTTAGCCTCCATCAAGATTGTTGATGAACTGCAAGCGTTCTCTGTCAGTGACACCTGCCTGGAGTTCGGTCCGGCACATTCTCACGTTATCTTGAGGCTATGTGCCCAAGGTTCCTACGACCCCCTTCAAGGAACAGGTCCTGAACCTGCAAGCGCTGCCCCGGGAGGAGGCCTTTCGTTGCTGTGTCCGGTATGTGCTTTGCGTATCTATTTGGACCGCAAGCAGAGCATTAGACGTTATGAGCAGCTCTTTGTCTGCTTCGGCGGACGGCGTCTCCAAACAGAGGTTAGCTCATTGGTGCTATTTCCTTAGCTTATCACACACAGGCCGTTACCGCCCCCTTGCAGGTTCGAGCACACTCTACTTGAAGTGTGGCATCCTAGCGGGCACTGGCCCATGGTGCCATTTCCCACGTACGGTTTCACAACCCTCGTGGTGTATTTGCCACATGTTACCTCCCCCTAGACTGGGCAGGATGTGGCCTCTGCAGGGTCTTTTCCCCCTGAAAGAATTGGACTGGGACAGACTGCCGTCCCCTTAACATAGCGTTAAGATAGCCCCAGCCGCTTCACGTCCTATGTGAGAGACATAGTGAGAGAAATGGCGCTGCTGCTGGGCTTGTTCCCATCCTAGTCAAGTAGCATCTGTTCCCCCCCTTAGCCTGCTTACACCTGTCTCGACAGTTCACGTAACATGGTCAGTTTGTGGTGTATTTAGATGGAACCCCTTGTGTCACTTCATTCGACCCAACGTCGAGTGAGTGACAGAAGGGGAACGTCATGATTACTGTTGTAACCTCCATTCCCCGAGGGAAGGAACGAGACATTGTGTCCCTCCTGCCACAGCACTAGACCTACCACTGTAAATGGCCGTACCTTATTTTTGGCTCCTCAGTGCAAAATCCTGACTGGCACTCACTGCCCCACTTCCCTTTATACCCATATGTCCAGGGCGGGGCATGCAAATTCTGCCTGCCAACTTGACATTGGCCTTTTCTCAGGTTCAGAGGTACATTTGGCGTCCCAGGAAGACTCCTTGTGCCACTTCATTTGATACAATATCTCGTTCTATCCCTCGGGGAATGGAGGTTACAACAGTAACCATGATGTTTTAGCCTCACTTAGATCCAGCTCTTGGGACTTCCTTCCTAATGTTACAGAAAAGTTACAAAGACATTCTGCATATGTCTTTGAGATGTTTATTATTTAGAATGTTTGTAAATCTGATCTTTTTAAGATGTTTAGCAGATGTTAATTAGATTGTGATACTTTCCTGATGATAAGATCTAAAACGGACATCTCGGAGATGTACGTGTTCTATCTGGGCTTCCTGGGTGCCAACATGTTTGTCTGACATTCATGACTTTTTGAGTTGGAATTCTGACTTCAAGTAGTGTTCCATTGCACTTTTCCTAGTAGGAAGTTGGAAAATCCGACTTTCCGAGTTGAATGGAATTTCAAACGAGAATTCTTTTTAGCATATTAGCGTAACTTGGCATTAAAAAAACTCAATATTATTTTACAAATAGGACATTCACATAATATTGAATGTACATAACCATTACATCTGTGGAGGATCCATGGTACAGTGTTGGTATTAGATTGTAATACTATGGTATTTTGATATATGCCATGGTGCTGAATGTTACTCTTCCATATTCATGTGCCAAAATGGTACTGCTATGGTATATTTCTACAGTAGTGGCATCTCTAAATTTACAATGCAGGCAGTTAACCGAGGGATATGATGAATGCCTTATCTGAAGTATAATTATCTGCCTGCTTCTGTGACTGTGTGATAAGCTAAAGTTTTGTGAAATCTAATGTATCCAACCAATACTACATTAGTATTGTTTTCATTTATACATATTCAAAAATCACCAATCCCAAAAGGCAAAATCATTCAATATACAGTAAACATTCCAAGTTTGGGGTAACATTTTTGTATGCATATCGCTTGAGTATCCTGATAACGCTACACCAGCCTTGTGTTCATTCATACATATTCAAAAATCACCAGTCCCCTTAGGCAAAATCAGTCATTGTAAGCATTCCAAATATGGAGTAATATACATGGTGCATATTTTTGAATCAGAAATTGAAGCCATTATTGTATTTGCCTTGTTTATGTGATGCTTAGCTAACATAGTATACAGCCGAGAGGGATGACTGGCTTACAACCAAACTGGCACGATGGTAACCACAGCTCCTGTGAGTGAGCTCACAGAGAGGAAAACCTGGCTATAAAGTGTCAAGTAGTTGGACAAGACCCAAGTGGTTGCTAACAAGGTACGCCAACTCCAATGAGGAAAACATAAGGAGCTTCATGTCACCTGCCATAAAGACAACAAGCAGCCTGTAAAGCCATCAGGGAAGGACTTCCTACCACCTACCCCACCATTCCATTGCCAAAGTAGAGAAGAGATCTCCCACAGCTAAAGATTCTTCTTCTGCTAGGCTAGGTACAGCCTCAACACAGCAGCTACATTGGCTGATTTAACAAATGAGCTGTGGGAATATTACCTAAAAGTATTATAAAGTTCACCCAAAAAAAGATGTCTCTCTCATTTTTTACTCACCCTTATGCCCAACTCAAACTCATGTGACTTTATTTCTTCTGAACACAACCAAAGATATTTTAATGGATATACTATGATGTCTGTCTGTCTATACAATACAAGTGAGTGGTGACCAAACTTCCAAGCTCCAAAAAGGACATAAAGGCAGCATAAAATTAATTCACATGACTCCAGTGGTTTAATCCATGTTTTCTGAAGTGATCCAATTGATTTTGGGTTAGAACACACCAAAATATAACTCCTTTCTCACTGTAAACCTTGACATCAGCAGTCGACTTGGCAATTATGATTTCAAACTTTTATATATCTTAGCCCTCTGTGCATGTGTCAAGCACTAGGAAGTGTAATTGAGCTTGAAATCGTAGTTGTGCCTAGAGAATGGCAAGTTGTACAGTGAAATGGAGTTACATTTTGGTCTGTTCTAACCCAAAGTATATTCACCATTCTCTTACATTGCAAGGGTGAGTAAATGATAAGAGCATGGGTGTACACTTAAGACATCTGAGAACCACATCTATTCTCAGACATGCTTAAAAACTCAGCATAAACTAAGCATAAAAAGTGTCAGAAAGGTATGCATGGCATTCAAGAATGATGCAGATGGTCCACACTTCTATTGTCTTATGTATTGCATAAAGCCCATTTATGCTAACTACTAACTTCTTATGATATCTATATCTTCATTTATATGGCTTGCAATGTGTATACACTATTTTGCTCTCCAATGTCTTCAGAAAACTTGGAACATATAGCACACAAGCCATGTGCACCATGTTGCTTTTTTTATTATGAAGCTTGAAAGTCCAAGTACTGTTATACTTTCATTATATGAAAAACAGTGTCTAGTATATTCTTCAATAATTCACATTTTGTGTTCCATTGAAAACAGAATGTCCCACAGGAACGGCATGGTTGTGAGAAAATGGCAGACAATTACATATACTGTCAAAGTCTGACTCCAAACTTGGAAACTAAATCTACCACAACTTTGCAAAGAAGCGAGTGTACAGTGCGATGTCACACAAACATGGCAAAACCAAGGAGCACTGTTAATGGTAAACATTCACTTTTGATAAGTCAAATTACTCACATTGCACAAACATGTCTAGCAAAGTTATTTTCTGTTAATAATCATATACCTGAAAAACAAATGCAAGCATTGCTTACATCATCTTCAGAGCATCAAAAACAGAACATTATATATTCTGACAAATAAAATAAATCTGACAATAATGATGCTCTTCTTGTTGATTCAGCTCAAATTACATTGTTATGTCTAATACATACTTCAAACGGACTTCAAATGAAGATTGTACTCGTTCATTTTGACAATGCTGTGGCTAAGTAAGCAAAAGTTGTATAAATCAACCCCTTTTATACTGTGGGCATTCTGAAATGAAGTTTGCATCTTTCCAACTGTAATTGTGCATACATTTGATTTTATTGACCGTGTCCTGAAAACAACTAGAGACAATATTACAAACATGCTCCAAAGTGGCAGCTCTTGAGCACTGTGAGCGGTTTTGAGCTGATTTCTTGCGCTCCAGTGGATATGTACCATTAGTGCTCATGAGTGAGGAAAGAATCGATTACTTTTGAAAATGAGCATTGGAGGTAAGCGCACACATGAGCTAATAAATGAGCGAAGCGGCAACTAGCTCCTTAAACTTTAAGCACTATTTTCTTAGTTTGTTTCTTTGTTCTTACCTAAATACAATTTAGTTGGTGTTAGTTTTGGTATTGGGAAGCATCAAATTCCACTGGTATTAGTACCGACTGCTGAAATGTTGGTATAGTGGCAACACTGCCTAAATGTAGATTAAAATGATGCATGATAGATCTTACTATAATAGCATTCTGAAAAAGTAGATCTCATGCCATGTATGAGCACCCTTGTCCTACACGGTGGCTGGCAAGCTACTGGAAAAAAATATATTTGTGTTTCGAGATGCAACAACTTCAGTGGGCTGAAAGAACACCGGTGTGAAAATATATTTTCAGACATTAAGACAATAGACAGGCATGCCAGTGTTTCTCTGATATTATTCTGTAGATGTCAGAGCCAAAAGTTTGACACCAGGGAACCAAATTGAAATTATAGAAATAAAGCTTTGAGAAAGTAAACTGACTGTCACCCTTTTTCTAATTATAATGCCTATTAAAACTATCATCCAAAGGCCTTGACTTAAATTTGGGAACATTCTGCTGTATAATATTAATCACAGCCACAGTCCACTTTCTCCACCATTTGCTCATCCCTATTACCAACCAAATGATTCATCAACCTACTTTTGATTTTGTTCTAATTTCTTTTCTATCATCTTTTTTAAGTAGCTGTTTTTCTTAGACTCCATGACTTAATTTGCTGCTGAACTGAGAGTGGTTCTCTATCTACCTCTCTTTTTCTCCTTTGCTTCCTCTACTTATTCAGATGAGCACACTTTAATTTTTTTTAAACTGACTGCACTCTGCTAAGAAAGATTAAAAAAGGCAATTTAGATTACCCTGGACCTTTACTGATGGACAAAAACAAAAAACATGTGTGGCCCCCATTTTATAAGAGACCTTCCAGTGAGAAAATGTTGATCCATGGCATGATGCATAAAACACATTGCTCAATGGCCACCTTACACTGCAAGAAATACATTTTGATGAGACGAAATGATTCAATACGTTGGACCATAAATACATAATGAATGAGGGTCATCAGAGCTAGCACTTTGTTAACACTATCATGACCCACATTGAATGTAAATACTGTTAATGCAATGGATTGTTTTGTCAGTTTGCAAGTGTGTGGCGGGGCAGAGGGCGGGGCCGGGTCATGAGTCTACACACCCGGTCCATTATTAGGCTAATCAAGGATGGTGCGGGAGAGAGAGATCAATTACGGACATGTCCGTCATGTGTGTTTTGTCTTTTGTTTAAATTTCACATTAAACTATTATTTATATTGTCAAGCCGTTCTCACCTCCTCCTTGGCTATTTAAATCGCTTTACAAAATGATTTAAAGGGCTGCAAGCAACAGTCACTTTTTATGATAATAAAACATGATATGACATTTGAGAGGTTGTTGTGAATATTCTCTTCCTGGTATTCATGTGCGTACTGTTTCAAATGTGTACCTTTCATTGTACTTCCATTGTTAGTGACTTACTGTTCAGTGAATTTTTTTACATTTTATCTGTGGCAATAAATTTATTTTCCAGAAATGCTGTAATCAAGCTTAACTTGTTTTGAACCTGGAACAATCCTCTACCTCCAAAACTACACGATCACATGGGAAGTTGACATGTTGCTACCGAATGTTCCAGTACCCAGACCAAGTTACTGACAAGCTGTATCTTCCATAAAACATTTTTGGAACAGTTCAAGAGTGTTTAACGTCTCCTGTGGTGCGACCGATAGTGTGTTGCAGTAGCAGCACCAAACAATGTAGCGTTGGGGTGTGGACGTAGAGTTAATAAAATATGCACTCATCTTCACTGTATTACATTCTTTGCAACTAATAAGAAATCACTCTAAAACTTGCTTTTGCCACCCCTCTGTGGACATTTCACCCAAAAAATGTGAAGGATATACAGTGGGTAAGCAACCAGATTGAGTCTTACTACCATGGGGAGGACAGCAGCGTAAAACCTTTAAATTCTCACATGTGAGACACGTTCGCAAAATCACCGCCATGAGGTGCAAAGGGACACTTTTGTTAACATCGTTTAGTAATGTGAAGAAAGTGAGAGTTATTATGATTAAATTGCTAATATTATTATTAGGGGTTGTTATTGTATTTGTAAGGATTTTTATTTTTTTTCTGGCCTAAAACTGACCTAAGCCGATTGCCCAATCAAAACAAAACCAGTGAAGAGAGATTCACTGGAGTTCCAATATCAATAATTATCAAAAATGTTTGAACTTTCGAATCATCGTTGCAAAGGTACACAAAATGTACATACTGTAGTGGCTGTGGGCTCTTTTACTCAAACGGTTATAACTCTTGAATGGAATAAGATATCATCACCAAATTTGGGACACTTATGTAGAAGGTCAGTCTGAGTCAATACAGTTGCAGACCTCTCTGCCTCTTGGTGGCACTAAAAAAATTAGGAATGTATAAAATGCCATATCTCTGTGTTACAAAACCTGATGGTTCAACAAACTAAGGCCCTTTATCATTGTTTTAGGTGCTAAAGATCTGTCTTATTATTACTTAATATCTATTGCATATGTACTTAAAGGACCTTAATTAACAGCTTTAAACCTGTTAATTGCTGCTTGCAGCTATATTTTGTATTATATATTTTTTTTATGTTGATGTGTAGAAAGCAATTTAACAAAGCAAAATTAATAGCAGCATTAAAGTTATAGCTTAGTTAGCTCATGAATTGATATACAGAAAAGCCTTTCAGAGCTTTTCAAAAAATTATCAAAACTGTCGAAACAATGCATTTAATTAATAGTGATAGCCAGTGTATTAATTGATCTGGCTAGTTGACAGTGTTAGACTAAAAGTGTTAGATAAGCGTGCCCCTATATATATATATATATATATATATATATATATATATATATATATTCAGTATGCGTGTGTGTGTGTGTTTATTTTGTTGTTTTTAAATAATATTCTTTGAATTTACAGAAGTTGGTGTGGTATAGTTAAAAATGCTAAAAACTAAATTTATTTGAAAGGCATATGTGGACATATAGCTTAGGCAGGGGTCGGGAACCTATGGCTCGCGAGCCACAAGTGGCTTATTTTATATCATATGTCACTCTGAGATGTCTTAAAGGCGGGTGACCAGTAAGCTGTCTTGGAGTGACACATGACAAGAAATGCTGTTAGTCCCAAAGACACATGCTTGAAGAAACACACTTTATTATATTTTTTAGAACAGAAAAAAGAAAAGCCGTCAATGCTCATGTCTAATTCGCTGTTTGTTCAGAGGCGTGCAGCGGGACCTTGTCTAGTGGAACAAGCGCATGTAAAGTTTTGATTTGATCAAGTTTTGATCACGCGGACTTGGAGATGTTCCGGTCTGCCTCCGATGACGACATCAAGGTTTACGCTGATAGCGTAACGTGTTTCATCAGGAAGTGCGTAGAGGACGTTGTTCCGACAAAAAATATACGGATCTACCCCAACCAGAAACCCTGGGTTAACGGCGATGTTCGCACGGCACTTACTGCGCGGACCACCGCTTTTAATTCCGGGAACGCGGAGGAGCGTAAACAAGCCAGTTATGCCCTCCGTAACTCCATCCGTGCAGCCAAACGCCAGTACAGGCACAAAATTGAAGAACAGTTCAACACCACTGACTCCAGAAGTATGTGGCAGGGAATTAACATCATCACGGACTATAAACAGAATAAAAACTCCGCCATGAACACCGTTGCCTCTCTCCCGGACGAGCTTAATACATTTTATGCTCGTTTCGAGGACAACAACACCGCCCTCACGGAGAGAGCACTCGCGGCCGATACTACAGAGGCTGGTTCACTCTCCGTCTCTGTTGCGGATGTAACCCGATCCTTCCGACGGGTGAACGTTCGTAAAGCCGCGGGTCCAGACGGCATTCCGGGCCGCGTCATCAGAGCATGCGCGAACCAACTGGCTGGTGTTTTTACGGACATTTTCAACTTGTCCCTATCCCTGTCTGTAGTCCCCACATGCTTCAAAACATCAACCATTGTGCCTGTACCGAAGCAATCAAAAATCACCTGCTTAAATGACTGGCGTCCTGTTGCCCTCACCCCCATCATCAGCAAATGCTTTGAGAGGTTGATCAGAGATCACATCTGCTCTGTTCTGCCCACCTCTTTGGACCCATTGCAGTTTGCCTACCGCAACAACCGCTCCACTGATGATGCCATTGCATCTACAATACACACTGCTCTCTCCCACCTGGAAAAAAGGAACACATATGTGAGAATGCTGTTTGTAGACTACAGCTCAGCATTCAACACCATAATGCCCTCCAAGCTTGATGTGAAACTCCGGGCTCTGGGCTTAAACAGCTCGCTGTGCAGCTGGATCCTGGATTTCCTGTCAGGCAGACGTCAGGTGGTTAGAATGGGCAGCAACATCTCCTCATCACTGACCCTCAACACTGGAGCACCACAGGGCTGTGTTCTCAGCCCACTCCTGTATTCCCTTTACACACATGACTGTGTGGCGACACATAGCTCCAATGCCATCATTAAGTTTGCTGACGATACGACGGTTGTAGGTCTGATCACTGACAATGATGAAACAGCCTACAGAGAGGAGGTGCACACTCTGACACGCTGGTGTCAGGAGCACAACCTCTCCCTCAACGTCAGTAAAACCAAGGAGCTTGTGGTGGACTTCAGGAAGAAAGACAGAGAACACAGCCCCATCACCATTAATGGAGCACCGGTGGAGAGAGTCAGCAGATTCAAGTTCCTCGGTGTCCACATTACTGAGGAACTCACATGGTCCGTCCACACTGAGGCCGTTGCGAAGAAGGCTCACAGCGCCTCTTCTTCCTGAGAAGGCTGAGGAAGTTTGGAATGAACCACCACATCCTCACACGGTTCTACACCAGCACCGTAGAGAGCATCCTGACTGGCTGCATCACCGCCTGGTACGGCAATAGCACCGCCCACAACCGCAAAGACCTGCAAAGGGTGGTGCGAACAGCCAGAAACATCATCGGAGGTGAGCTTCCCTCCCTCCGGGATATATATAACAGACGGTGTGTGAACAAAGCTCGGAGGATTATCAGAGACTCCAGCCTCCCGAGTCATGGGCTGCTCTCACTGCTT
Source organism: Moxostoma hubbsi (assembly GCA_032164185.1). Lineage (NCBI taxonomy): Eukaryota > Metazoa > Chordata > Actinopteri > Cypriniformes > Catostomidae > Moxostoma > Moxostoma hubbsi. The sequence continues at coordinate 10,093,044 of JAVLUX010000013.1, read as the reverse complement.
CCATCAGGCAGGCGGTATCGCAGCATCAGGACCCGCACCACCCGACTACATGACAGCTTCTTCCCCCAAGCAATAAGACTTTTGAACACATGATCTCTCACGATCAACAATCAGCACTGCACTTTATTAATCATCACTCTGTCAATATATTCTCCCAATTCAGTTAGTGTATATATATATATATATATATATATATATATATATATATATATATATTTATACCCTTATCTAGTGTATGTGTATTCTACATTGTGTGTATTGTGTACATTTGTTATGTAAATTGTTTTGTGTAAATATGTTGTTATTGTAAAGTGGTTTATGTCTTGTCACTGTCATTACTGCAATGTTGCTCGGAACTGCACACAAGAATTTCACCTGCTGTTGCACTCGTGTACACAGTAGTGTGACAATAAAGTGATTTGATTTGATTTTGATTTGATTTAAAGAGTTATCACTCCCTTTTCTCTATTTCATTCGACTGAAAACTGTTTGCAAGAATAATGTAGTCTATGAGAATGATGCAAATGATCTATCATCTTGTGAGGTACTGTAAGTTTAGTTTACTTTATTTCCACAGAGCAGTTCGCTCTTACACTTTGTGAATGCAACTCTGCAGGTTCAGTAATATATATCTTTGTATTATAGAAACAAAGACAAATGTGATTAAATCACAAGGTAAAAACACGTTCACCTTGAACCTAAAATTTAGTTCTATTTCCTTTTCTATAGGCAGCATGAACTGTATTACCAAAACGTAATACAAACACATTTGATAAGAACACACATTTGGCAGCATTTTTTGGGAACACAAGGGAATTAATTAGGCTAATTTATTATGATTATTATAATTATCTTTACATTTATAATTGTCTTTAGTTCTTAATTTGTAGGCTATTAGTAATTTTTCATCTGATGTTGTTGATGGATGCTTGTGTGGTAGCAAATGGGGCAGCTGGAGACGGTAAATGTTTGGATTTGGGAAGGTGTTTGTATATAAGATTTTTTTAAACACTTTGTTATTGTAATTGCTTTTTTTCATGCTCTACCCCATCCTCGCGCACCTCACTCGTGTGTCCCCCAGCAACTGCCACGGGAGGAGAGGTGTCGGCTTCTGGCGTATATGGAAAACTGAGCTCGCTCCCATCTGACAGAGGGATATATCGCTCACAAGGTGGAAACATCTGCAGAATGGCGTCTTGAAAAAGACGTTGCTAATCAAACAGCTCTTTTATATAATTTATTTACTGTACATATTCAATCATTGCTTTTTGCCATTTGAATTTAGAAATGTCTTTTGCTTATGTTTTTCATATTTCAATAAATTAATTTAATTTTTAAAGAAAAATCAATAAAGCAAAAATATTCAATGACCCTTGGAAGGGGGGATTTTATGGAGACCAACACAAACACAGTGCTCAATTCCATATTGCAACGTTACCTATACATTTTTGCATTTTTGTTTGTTTTTATGTTTTTGAGTATAGTATATGGGCAATATAAACATTTTATTTTATTGAAAAACTGTGGCTCTTTCGAAAAAAATGCATATTGGCTCCTTATGTAAAAAGGTTCCTGACCTCTGGCTTAGGGGGCTGTGCACTAGTGTCAGATACAGCATACTGTCCTTTCCTGCAAATCCTGGGTTCAAGACCAGCTTTACTTATCTAATTGTCTGTTTGGATATATGTAGAAAGTAAACTACATCCAGCAGATTCACAAAAATACATTTTGCACTGTGCTTGGCACTGACACTGTGTCCTGTTAGGTCATTGTTGGTCATATGTTCATATTAGAATGTTTTCTATTTTATACATGGTATTTAACATATATTTGTTGCCACAATTGTATTTTGAAGATAAAATCATTGGCGATACATTCGCATAGGGTGGCAGCGTTCATGATTACATGATAAAGTTTATTATTCAACTTAATTACATTATACAGTAGCCTAGTAGTTTGCAATAGTGTGGAACATTATTGCTATTTATCACATTGTTTTGTGCAAGATGCAGCTGAGCAAACCAAGACAATGAGCCCGATGACCAGGGATGGGAATCATAAGGAATTTAATGATTCTGGTTCTGATTCTTCTTAACGATTCCAGTTCCTTAACAGTTCCAGTAACAGTTATTCTTTTAGTAACTTTATTAAAAAAAACAATTAGTTGGAAATGAGAAATGCAATTCTTATTGCTTATACTACCCTCTGCTGTCTGTTACCAAATGATGAGATCATTTTAGATTTCTTCAGAGCAGATATAACCAATCAGAAATACATTTCATACAATTCTTTTAAATGTAATTTTGCAGATTTTTTAGAGACATAATTACAATACGATAATAGATCCTAACTATATTTTAAAGAAACAAATCTAAATTAACAAGAAATGGCATATTTCATTAATACATTTTTATAAAATGTATATAAATGCATAGAAAATTCCACATATTACAAAAAAAAAATATCTTTTTTTTTTTTTTTTATTATACATTGTCATATGAACAATCAGTCAGTAACTGCACTGTTTGATTTAATAGAGACGTGGATCATCATTAAATAAACTGTAACCAGAGACAGTTTAGACTGTTATGTTGTACTTCAGGTATGTGGGACTTCAACAGTTCATATTTAATTTAGAGTTGGACATTCATAACTTGCACATCAGTATAAGATTACTTGTATACTGGACTATAAATGCAAGTTCTGTATGTTTTGCGCTGTAGATTCAAAAGAACTGGCTCATTAGAATAATTTCTTCGGTAATCAGACTATACCAGAAGCGGCATATGTTTTGGGCTGTAGATTCAAAAGAACCAGGTCATTTGAATAACTCTTTCGGGAATTGAACTATACAGGAAGTGGCGTATGTTTCGCGGTGTAGATTCAAAAGAGCTGGCTCGAGATCGTGAATCAAATACACTGGTAGAGCTGTGTGTTTTATGCTGTAGAGTCAGTAGAGGGCAGCGAAGCTGCCTATGTTTGTTGCTGGAAACATTGTTGGAGTATTTAAGAATTGTGTTCCAGCCGGGTCTGCAGAAAATTGTATACAGGAGAACCGTTAATTGAACTGAAAGTCAGGAAGATCATACAATTCTGGTATTTTTAAAAAAAATGGAAGCAGTTCTGAACAAGAACCTGTTCTCGGTTACCAACCCTACCCACGACACAAGTAAATAACACACATGACACCAGAGCAAGATTTGTTCTCCTTGCTCCACTTTATTTCCAAATGTTCTAGATTTACTGGTGTGTTTGTTGGGTTTTTTTCATCACGCTTGCTGCTGTATTGCACTGTGAAAGTGGGGGTTCCCTCTATGCCATTCTCTGGTGATATGGTTTAACAGGGACTGAGTTCGGAATAAACTGTCTACATAATGTTGGTATAATAAATAAGTGGTATAATTAGCTTGAATAGCAGAATGATGCAAAACAAAACAAAAACCTTCTGAGGCAGGAGATTTGATCTGACAAAATGAAAAGTGCAACTTAACACAGCGTTATCAGTTTGAGATATTAGGCTGCAATAACAGTAATGAGCATCTTTATGTTCAAATTAGGTTTCTATATTTGATGTGAAATGGTGCACATTATCAAGTAATGTGTCCATATAAACCTGTGCTTCACAATCACAATATGTCATGTCAGATTATGACTATGTATGAAATCTAAACATCTTTTTCTCATCAATACTCTGCTCCCAAATATTATGCGACATTATAAAATCAATCAGTAATTTAATGAACAAAAAACTGCCAGATTTAATAAAGCCCTACTGAGTTTATTATTAGTATAAATATATATATATATGTTTCGATGTATGTTGCTAATGTAATTAATAATGTTCTTGCCTGACAACATGTGTAACCACAGCAACTTTTTCAGCTCAAACAAAAGATTTAATCACCTCCTCCCCCCATCGATTTAAAGTGTGAATTACTGAAGCTCTGGGTGTTTAAAACGTCAAGTCAAGTGGTTTTTATTGTCGTTTCAACCATATACAGTTAGTACAGTACACAGTGAAACGAGACAACGTTCCTCCAGGACCATGGTGCTACATAAAATAACATAGGACAAACACAGAACCACATGAGACTACACAGACTAAATAAAATACCTATATAAAATACCTATATAAAGTGTACGTGCAAAAACGTGTGCAAAAGTACGGGACAGTACAATCAATTTCTAACAATGAACAGGACAATAGGCACAGTGATAGACAGTGCAGCGCCGACCAGTACACAGAAGTGCAAAAAAAGATGAAAGTTACTAAATGCCAAATGAAAACATAACATACTATGAGATAGTGTTCTATGCACATAGCAGTTATTGAGGTAGCAGACAGTTATAAAGTGGCAGTTATTAAAGTGCAACTCAGGACACATGTGTGTGTCAAACCAGTCTCTGAGTATTGAGGAGGCTTGTGGGAAGAAGCTGTTACACAGTCTGGTCGTGAGGGCCCGAATGCTTCGGTACCTCTTGCCAGACGGCAGGAGGGTAAAGAGTTTGTGTGAGGGGTGTGCGGGGTCCTCCACAATGCTGGTTGCTTTGCGGATACAGTGTTTTATGTAAATGTCTTTGATGGAGGGAAGAGAGACCCCAATGACCTTCTCAGCTGTTCTCACTATCCTCTGCAGGGCTTTGCGGTCCAAACCGGTGCAAGTCCCAAACCAGGCAGTGATGCAACTGCTCAGGATGCTCTCAATAGTCCCTCTATAGAATGTTGTGAGGATGATGGGTGGGAGATGTGCTTTCCTCAGCCTTTGAAGAAAGTAGAGACGCTGGTGGGCTTTCTTGTTAATAGAGCTGGTGTTGAGGGACCAGGTGAGGTTCTCCGCCAGGTGAACACCAAGGAATGTGGTGCTCTTGACGATCTCCACAGAAGAGCCGTCAATGTTCAGCAGAGAGCGTTCACTTTGTGCTCTCCTAAAGTCAACAACCATCTCTTTTGTTTTGTCGACATTCAGGGACAGTTCATCATGCAGCTTGGTTTTTGCATGAGTCTTATAACTTAGTAGTGTTTGGCGATGGTAGACACGAACACCGGTTGCTCCGATGTCCATGTGCCGCAAAAGTCGGGCTTATTAAACAAAAATAGCATCATTTTGGATCCGGAGTGGCCGCTGTGTGCTACCGCGCCGCCATCTTGGATCAAAGTCTGTTTAATGTCTGTTAAAAAAGTTTCTAGAAAAATGTCTAGAGAAAAAGAGTTAAAAGTCCTAAATAATGCACTAAACCGATTGGAACACAGGTCTGTCCTGATGGCCTCTACTGATAAAATAAACATAGATAACTGTAACCACAAAATTAAACATGGTTAGTATATTAACACCATATTACTATAGTAACACCATTGTTAATATCATCAAATCTATGATTTCTACCAAAAAATCATAGTTAGCACAAAATTACTACAGTACAACTACCTTGCAATTATTAGTTATGTATTATAAATAGTAATAAAGAAAATATTAAGAGTGGAGTCAAGAAACAGATTGGGAAAAATAATACATAAAATGCAGAACTGAACCCTGGTCGTACAGACACCGGCATACTGATATTACACTCCACGGCACTGGAGCAACACTCTCTATGAACTTTGTTGAACTTTGATGTTTCCAATAGACTACTGGGGTTACATCTGAAAGCAAATGGTCACCCCAAAAAAATAATGATTCCGAAAAATATTATTGTGTACAGTACATAAAGAATATAAAAGAACTGTTTGCAATATTATTGTGTTAGCAATAAATGTGTAATTGAAGTAACATAATTTTATTCATGTCTGTAACTGTAATAAGATTACTTAAAAATAAATCAGATGAAGGGTATCAGTAGATAGGATGTTATGTGAAAATTTAATTTGTACGTGCCTTGGTCCCTTCCAGCATCTGTTTAAAGACTCCTGAGGCAGCATTTTCCTGGTTTCAGATGCAGCCAGAGAGCTCTGAACCTAACCCTTTCCCTAACCATAGCCATGAATGGAAGTGATGCCCCCTTTTGGAGTTCGCGCAAACCCCTTTTAGAGTAACCCCGCCCTCTTTTGGAGATTCCCCCCCATTTTGGAGCTCTCCGGCCTACAGTCATACCTACCTGAATAAAACTGGAGCTCACACATGCATCTACTGCAGGGGCTGCAACCTATGGCATGCATGCCAGCATTGGCACGTGAAGGGGTAATAACAGGCACACCAGCAACCGCGAGAGAGCAGTAAATTCATTAGCACTGAACCATTCCCAGATCAGCTGAACCGAGTGGGGGTGAAGCCGGCACTCTCCGCCAGGCAAGCGTTGTCGTGACAGCCCGTCCGCTATCACAGTGAGTGACTTGAGTCGCTGCTGGCTCTAAAGGAGATGTCGGATGAGTCGTGACATGTGGCGGGAGCGTAGGCCGCCTTGGCGATATATGTACGCTACCACAGTGGTGCTGTCTGACCTGACCAGGACACGTTTGTCTCGAACTAACGGGAGAAACTTCCACAGGGCAAGAAAGACAGTCAACAACTCCAGGCAGTTGATGTGCCAACGAAGTTGGGCCCCTTTCCAACGGCCTGCTACTCACGGTGCCCCAACCCGATCTGGAGGTGTCGGTCGTGACCAAGACGTGTCGGGACACCTGCTGTAAGGGTACTCCTGCCCGTGGAAATCAGAGGTCTGTCCAGGGTTTGAGTGTTTGGCGGCAGGCGGGGGTGATCAGCGCCATGCTCGTCTTGGGACTCGAGTCTGAAAACAGTGCTGAAGCGGTCTCATATGCATCAACCCCAATGGAGTGACCGCCGCGGCAGATGCCATATGCCCCAGGAGCCTCTGGAAAAGTTTTAAGGGGACCGTCATGCCTGGCCTGAAAGTGGCGAGGCACCTCAACACTGACTGGGCACGCTCGTTGGTGAGGCGTGCTGACATTGAGACCGAGTCTAACTCCATACAGAGAAAAGAGATGCTCTGGACTGGAGTAAGCTTGTTCTTTTCCCAGATGACCTGAAGCCCCAAACGGCTGAGGTGCCTGAGCACCTGGTCTCTGTGAGTGCATAGTAACTCTTGCGAGTGAGCCAAAATGAGCCAGTTGTCGAGGTAATTGAGTATGCGGATGCCGGCTTCTCAGAGCGGGGCAAGAGCTGCCTCTGTGACTTTCGTGAAGACGCGAGGGGACAGAGACATGCCAAAGGGGAGGACTTTGTACTGATATGCCTGGCCATCGAACGTGAACCACAGAAAGGGGCGGGGTCGAGGCAGAATTGAGACATGGAAAACAGAGGTACGCGTCCTTCAGACGGGGCAGGGCCCGTGGCGGCAGGTTTTCGGCGGGGCAGGATGTGAGAGATGGCCTCCGTCTGCTTTTACACCTCAGAGAACTGCTGGGCGAATCCTCGACAGTGTCGCCAAAGAGGCCAAACTGGGAGAGGGGAGCGTTGAGGAAGCGAACTTTGTCGGCCTCACGCATCTCGACCAAGTTCAGCCACAGATGATGCTCCTGGACCACAAGCGTGGCCATCGCCTGCCCGAGTGCCTGCGCTGTGACCTTCATGGCCCTGAGGGTGAGGTCGGTCGCTGAGCGCAGTTCCTGCAACACATCAGGGTCAGGGCTACCCTTGTGCAGATCCCTGAGCGCCTTAGCCTGGTGGACTTGCAGGATGGCCATGGCGTGCAAGGCGGAAGTGGCCTGTCCCGCGGCGCTGTAGGCTTTGGAGGTAAACGAGGATGTTGTCCTACAGGCCTTGGAAAGGAGTATAGGACGACCCCACCAGGTGGTAGGGTTTCCGGGGCATAGATGGAGCGCAATAGTCCTATCCACCTGGGGAATCGTCATATACCTGTGGGCCGCTCCGCTGTCAAGTGTAGCAAGAGCGGATGAGGAGGGCTTGTGAAGAGTGGAGAGGGGGGGGCGGGTGGTCCGAGGGGGCAAGCGCGGCGGAGCTGCACCCGCTGCCTTCCCCAAATTGCCTCCATCGCCAGCCGCATCGTCCTCAATCCCGTGGGAAGAAGGAGCAACACGGGGGGCTGCTGGAGTGGCGTGCTTTCTGTTGAAAGCAAGCCGTGACCGCAACGTTGCCATGGTCATGCCCCTCGCAGTGAGAACATGAACCATCCACAAACGCTGCCTCGGTGTGATCGCTGCCCAGACACACGAGACAATGCCTGTGGCCGTCTGAAGCGGAAAGCACTCTACCGCATCCAGGAACTACACAGGGGCGGAATGGCATCTTTAAAAAGACGCGTCCTGAAAAGGACGTTCATGCCGCTGTTTATTGCTCTTTCAGAGAAATAAACTCTTTTATAGAGAAAATTACTCTTTTAATAGACTCTTTTAAATACTCTGCGCTGTCGAAGTACCCAGGGGCAAACTGCACGCCGTGCAGAAAAGGAGAAAGCCTCTGAAGTGTGCTGTAGATTCAACAGTAAAACAGAGCATCAGAGGATAGAAGCAGGATACTGGTGTGTCACTCGCAGCTGGCTGCATACACGACCATCGGCTCCGAAGAAAATTTCTGAATGAACATGTGTATTTCCTCGCCTTTATACCCATATGTCCGGGGGTGGGGTATGCAAATACTGTTCGCCAACTTCTCATTGGCCTTTTTTCATAGATCAGAGGCATATTCGGCGCTCGAGAGACCCCTAGTGTCGCTTCTTCGACACAACGTCGAAGTGAGCGACAGACAGGGAACCTAAATTCTTTGTTTTTATTTGAGTTCCCTTTGATCTGCAAATATTGGACTCTGAATAATGTTATGTTTAATTTGGTTGGCTTCAGATAAAACTCAACCATCATTTCCAACATTTTCCTTTGAGTGTTTCCAGATAGACGTTGCTCAGGTTCTGTTTGTCCTCCCTGAGGTTTATGCAAAGATTACGCACTGACATCGAATAATAATAATAATGCAAAACACAGTTCTGCTTAGTTGTCATTAGCAATTTTCCTTTGTCCACCACAGAACTGCTCTGATTGCCATGGCAACTTATCTGTCAAGAAAGGACAAAAAAGTAATCCCCACTGAATACAGGACTGCCACAACCCGTATGTTATCTTTAGCAACAAAGCTGAGTCAAAGGGAGCTGTCCATCAGTTTTTTTCTGTACAACAATCATGCAATTACTGTGTGAATATTGCTTCAAACTGTCTAAAAAAGTGTGGCCTAAATAGACTTAAATGATCTTCATGGATGTATTAGAAATAAGTGTATGCTGTCATTTGGCCTTGTAGTTTGGTGTGGGTGGCAGTAGTGAAATACACCGGTACACAAATAATTTTCCATGGAGTACTGGTGAAAGAAATCTTTTCTTTCTCATTTCAGGTAAGCATAATGTAGGCTCTTCTTGCATTCATCTTGAAAACCATATCACCTCACAAAGAGCCAGCTTTACGAAAATAAAAAAAGGAAAGTTTTTTTAGATTTGGACAGCAGAAATTACATTTATGTAAAGAAGTTCACCCTCACGGGCAAGAAGAGGCGAGAAACTGGCTTGACATACAAATAAAGGTTTAATGTAAAACTCAAAAGACAAACACATAAGACGACGGACATGTCCATAAGGATCTCTCTCTCTCGCACCGCCCTCTGCGATCAGCCTTTATCCCTCTCGGTGGCTTGATTAGCCTAATACTGGACCGGGCGTGTTGAGTCACGTCCCGGCCCCGCCCTCCACCGTGCCACAATTTACTAATAGTTCTACATAATATTAGCTATATGAATTCCAAGACATATACTTAACAAACACTTCAGAAAATCAATTGTTCAACATAGTATTCTTTGATATTTGTGCATAAAGTGTAGTTTTTGGACACACACTGATTTTATTTTATTTATAATAAATGGCATCAATTAAATGTTTAATGTCATTCTATTTATGTGAAAATAATACAATCAAAAAAGTTGAATATGTCACATTCTGTTGACTTTTCTTCTGTGCTTTTATGTTGAAGTTCCTGTTTTGTTCCTGTTTCCTTTTTGGTTTTTGTAGTTCTTTGTAATTTCTTTTTCTTATTGGTTTTCCCCTGATTGCTTCCCATTCCCTGATTCTTTTCCCAGGTGTTCCTTGTTTCCCCTTATATATTTAAGCCCTTGTTTCCCCCTGTCCTTTTGTCTGTTATTTCATGTTCAGTATGTTTTGTGCTAAGTTCCCCATGGTTTTCTTTGTTCCTAGTTTTCTTGCTTTTGGTTTAAATAAAGAGCTGCACTTAGATCCTCTCTCGTTGCCTGGCGTCACAGAATAACAGACCTCAAAAACATGGATCTAGCAGCAGTCTTCCTCCAGCTGAGCCGAGCGAACCTCCCCTTAACTGAATACTCGTGTCTGTTTAGCACCATTGCCCGATGCACTGGTTTTTCTGATGGGCATCTTAAGTCCATTTACCAGCTTGACCTCCTTGCCCATGGATGGATCGAGACTGATGATTGCACGTGGGAGAGGTACATGAGTTTGGTTTTGGAGATGTTTGCTTCTGAGGCTACTTGCAACAAGCCAACGCCCATGCCTGCCACAGCCAACGAGCCAACGCCCACGCCTGCCACGTCCAACGCGCCAACGCCCACGCCTGCCACGGCCCACGAGCTGGAAGCCTTGTCCGTCCCAGAGCCAGCGTTGCCAGCCTCGTCCGTCCCAGAGCCAGCGTTGCCAGTCTCGTCCCTCCCAGAGCCAGCATTGTCAGCCTCGTCTGTCCGGAGGAGAAGGAGAAGAAAGTCTCCCAGGGCTCCGCCTCCCGAGCCTCCCAGGGCTCCGCCTCCCGATCCTCCCAGGACTCTGCCTCCCAGGGCTCTGCCTCCCAGGGCTCCGCCTCCTGAGCCTCCCAGGACTCTGCCTCCCAGGGCTCCGCCTCCCGAGCCTCCCAGGGCTCTGCCCCCTATGTCCTCCATGGCTCTGCTTTCCACGGCTCTGCCTGCTCCGCATTCCCCGGCTCTGCCTGTTCCACATTCCCTGGCTCTGCCTGCTCTGCATTCCACGGGTCCGCCTGCTCCGCATTCCACGGGTCCGCCTGCTCCGCATTCCACGGCTCCGCCTCCCGAGTCTTCAAGGGCTCCGCCTCCCGAGCCTTCCACGGCTCCGCCTCCCAGGGCTCCACCCCCTGAGCCTTCCACGTCTCCTAAACCTCCCACGGCACCGTCTCCAGAGCCCTCAAAGGCTCCACCTCCCACAGCTCCGCCTTCCAGGGCTCCGCCCCTTGAGCCTTCCACACCTCCAGAGCCTTCCAAGCCTCCTGAGCCTTCCACGGCTCCACCCTCTGAGTCCTCCATGACTCTGCCTTCCACGGCTCCGCAGCCAGAGACTGCCACTGCCCCTGTCCTATGGCCTCCTCCCCGGCCTCCTGACCTGTTCCCTGTCCTGTGGCCTCCTCCCCGGCCTCCTGACCCGATCCATGTCCTGTGGCCTCCTCCCCTCTTTACAAGAGTTCCATCACATTTACTTGCTGAATCAGTTGCGTAAGTGAACAAACACATTTTAAATTGGAATCATTTTTCACACCTATTCTTTTCTTAATTAAATATCCAAATGTCTCTGATTAAAAACAAAATCAGCATCACTTTGAAAATCTATAGTGTGAGTCATCACAGGGGAAATAATTATTCAAAGATCAAACACACCAGAAAATATTACTAATAACTTTTTTCTGGATTTCTTAAATATTTACTTATAACATTATAATTTTGATCTTTAGGACACTTAATGTATTTTTGTACTTTACTTAAGGTTGCTCTGTACCACCTCCAAATTCTGTGTAAAGATTGAATGCTGCTTAAAAACAACTATGCAACTCTTATCAACCAAAGTCCCTATTATCAAAGGCAGCTCTGATTCGGTTTTGGTTCTGTGTAATTGCAACATGATCACACAGGAACCTGACATGTGGTACCTAATGTTACAGAACCCTGACAACAAGCCCGTTCTTTTACTGAGAAGCGCAATCTCCCATCAGACACGTTTGCATAATTTATTATAATGCAATCTATTTGCTATTGATGGACGTCTGGTGTAAAGAGACACTGGTTCTGGTCCCACATAGAAACTAGTAATTTATTGCTATTTGTATATTTTTATTTGTATAGAGCTTTGTACACATCTGTACATAAATTCATTAGTATAAATGTACACGGAATGGGTTAAAGTGCTTGCGTACCTCCATCATTATGTAGGGAAATTTATCATGGAATTAGCCATATTTGATAACCATTATAAGAAAGATAAAGGACAAATAATTTGATTTATCTGAATAAAATTCTCCACCATTAAAATCTTGTTGTATCCGCTCACAATTTCTATTGAATAGCTAATGAAAGCTAATGAATTAGCTTTAATAAGGGAATTATGATTAATTTACCTATTGGAGTAATATTATTATCATGGCTTATTGAAAATAATATCACATATATTTTAGATATGGTTCTGAGTTTTGAAGCAAGATTTTTTAAAATCAAGTGATGAGATTATTTATCAAAATATACCACAGTCAAATTATCCTTGAATACAAACAAGACTCTATTGCTAATCTAAACATAAAAACTAATCTAACACATACAAACATGAAACAGGTTGGTGAGTAAAGTGAACAGAGTAGCTTTAATGGAAATGTTCTATACAGAGAAAAGGAACATATGAATTCATTACACAATGCCTTAACACTAGAACGGTCGAGCATGCGGTCATCTGACCGTTGTGCTTCAAGAAAAAATTAATCTTTGCACTCGATAAAATTCCAGGGCTCTACTTTCTTGACTTTTCCTAGATATTTGAGTTTTATCGGCCAGTGCGCTTACATTTTCAAAATCGCACCAGGAAAAGCTAGTTTGAAGGTATGTTGTGAATTGACGGGCGCCTCGCGTTAAAGTCATATTCATTTGTGCCGTTCAAGGCTGTGATTCTCTTTTCTCCCAGCAGATGGCACAGGGGCTCACTTGTACTCCTACAATAATTATGTATGCATGTGTAGCATATATATATATACACTCACCTAAAGGATTATTAGGAACACCTGTTCAATTTCTCATTAATGCAATTATCTAATCAACCAATCACATCGCAGTTGCTTCAATGCATTTAGGGGTGTGGTCCTGTTCAAGACAATCTCCTGAACTCCAAACTGAATGTCAGAATGGGAAAGAAAGGTGATTTAAGCAATTTTGAGCGTGGCATGGTTGTTGGTGCCAGATGGGCCGGTCTGAGTATTTCACAATCTGCTCAGTTACTGGGATTTTCACGCACAACCATTTCTAGGGTTTACAAAGAATGGTGTGAAAAGGGAAAAACATCCAGTATGCGGCAGTCCTGTGGGCGAAAATGCCTTGTTGATGCTAGAGGTCAGAGGAGAATGGGCCGACTGATTCAAGCTGATAGAAGAGCAACTTTGACTGAAATAACCACTCGTTACAACTGAGGTATGCAGCAAAGCATTTGTGAAGCCACAACATGCACAACCTTGAGGCGGATGGGCTACAACAGCAGAAGACCCCACCGGGTACCACTCATCTCCACTACAAATAGGAAAAAGAGGCTACAATTTGCAAGAGCTCACCAAAATTGGACAGTTGAAGACTGGAAAAATGTTGCCTGGTCTGATGAGTCTCGATTTCTGTTGAGACATTCAGATGGTAGAGTCAGAATTTGGCGTAAACAGAATGAGAACATGGATCCATCATGCCTTGTTACCACTGTGCAGGCTGGTGGTGGTGGTGTAATGGTGTGGGGGATGTTTTTCTTGGCACACTTTAGGCCCCTTAGTGCCAATTGGGCATCGTTTAAATGCCACGGCCTACCTGAGCATTGTTTCTGACCATGTCCATCCCTTTATGGCCACCATGTACCCATCCTCTGATGGCTACTTCCAGCAGGATAATGAACCATGTCACAAAGCTCGAATCATTTCAAATTGGTTTCCTGAACATGACAATGAGTTCACTGTACTAAAATGGCCCTCACAGTCACCAGATCTCAACCCAATAGAGCATCTTTGGGATGTGGTGGAACGGGAGCTTCGTGCCCTGGATGTGCATCCCACAAATCTCCATCAACTGCAAGATGCTATCCTATCAATATGGGCCAACATTTCTAAAGAATGCTTTCAGCACCTTGTTGAATCAATGCCACGTAGAATTAAGGCAGTTCTGAAGGCGAAAGGGGGTCAAACACAGTATTAGTATGGTGTTCCTAATAATCCTTTAAGTGAGTGTATATATATATATATATATATATATTTATTAGGGCTATCGATTTAACCCATTATTTCAGTGCGATTAATTTGACAAAAAATAATGCGTTAAAAAAATTTACGCAATTAATCGCAATGCTCCCGGACCGTTATAAGGAAGATTCCTGAGAAATGCAAGCTTGTAGTATCGCCTGTTTACTCCAGAGGGCAGTAAGTGAAATTTCAGCTGTATGAGCAACGCCCAGTTTATACAGTGAAGAAAACACTTCAGTAGGCAGAACAAACATGCGCTACGTTCTTGCGTTCAAAACACTTGATGGAGCGCAAATCCGAACTAAGGGACCTCAAGATGTGTTCTAAGTATTAAACTATATTTAACTTGACACAAGGGACCTAAAAATGTTATGTTTATGATGCAACGCACATGAGACACTACACAAGCATGTCTGATGCAGGTGTACATTGACGGGTCCTTAAACAAGCCCTCATAATAAATCTCCAACTTATTGACAAATTCACTTGTGAAATGAATTGCTGTGAACTGAATGCCAGATTGGCTTATGTTCAGTAATATGGCTGTTTTTTGTATTGTCTTATCAATGATTAACTCTTCTGCCACAATAATGTAATGCATTTTAATTATATATATATATTTTTTATATTTAAAGATAACTTTGTATAATTATATATATTGATATAATTATGTATAATCATTATATATTGAATTATTGTTATATGAGGGGTACCATGTAATTAATTCTATTAAAAATTGTAATTGATTGACAGCCCTAATATATATATATATATATATATATATATATATATATATATATATATATATATATATATATATAAAATAATAACGCAAGTATCTATGTGAATATATTGTGTATATATTCATACATTTTTGTTATCAATTAATTTGATATCAATTGCTAATAAAATACCATTCATGTATTTTCAGTCTTTAAAAAAAATATTTTCGTTGAATAAATGTAATTATTTATGTCCAGATTTATTCTGTTTGCATTACCATATCAGAATATTTAAGAAGCCATTATTATTATCTTAATATTATAATTATTATTATGATATAAGAAAAATGCTAATATTTTTTTGTGAGCGCAATTAAGTCTAGTTTGTTCATGAACAGATTTCGTGTTTATTAAAAAAAAATGCTTACAAATGCCTATAAATGTTTATAGTGCACACACACACACACACACACACACACACACATTATATATATATATATATATATATATATATATATATATCCATGTAAATACGTTATGATGTTGAGAATTCAGCAATTTATTTTATTATTATTATTTATACTATATACACTACAATTATTATTGATTATATTATAATAATTTTTATTGCAAGTCAAAGCACGCCTTTGCTAAAAATTAATATAAATATAAACTTGCGCTCCTCCAGTTACAAGCCTTCAATCATAACGTAAATTATGCCAAACGAGAACGAAATTATACAAACTAAATATAGGAGCATATCCTAAAATAATTGTAAGATAATGTTGCCAGGACAAATGGATCTGGATCAACCGTAGACAGAATGAAGATACATTTAGTCTATAAGCATTTATAGGCCAATATAGGACCCTGTATTCATGAATTCAATGTATTATGGCTGACTGTGAATAGTAGGGCAGGGCAGTAACTGTGATTAAGCGAGTAGTATTTAGCTGGTCATGTGATCCTATCATGTCATCTCTCATGAGGGGACCCTCTCCATGTAGAATAAAACAGCTTTTATGCGGTTACTGATATGGCTGGATTCTCCACTGTTTTGAGCATGTTCAGCTCAAGGTTGTCAGCCAGCTGTTTAACCTCCCATCAGTATACAGACTTGTCACCGTCACAGATTAGGCAGCATATTATTATTATTATTTGTAGTATTAATGTATAGTATTGTATAGTATTATTATTATTATAGTATCAAAGCAAATGAGTCTATCTCATATTTATAGTTTACATACTTTTCAAGAAAATGTATACATTCATTTTATGTATACAAGTGTTGCATATTTTCATGGTAATCATTTCAGGCTAAAAGAAACAAAGACATTTTAAGAAAAATCTGATTGAAGACTTTATTGACTCTAACCACATTGTTCCATGCATTCTTAGATAAGAGTGCTTTCATCATAATTTTTAGAGTGACAGTTTGCACAGCTGGCAGGACAATATCTTGAGGGTTTTATCACCTGTTGTTATCGTACAAGCCACACTAAGACATACTGGATACACAAAGATAAAACAATTTAGGAATACACTATGATTGAAAAATCCAAGTTAATGGGAATTAATGATCTGAGAAATTAGAAAGTTTGCATTGTAATAATTTACCCTGCACAACCACAATAGTTATGATACAATTAACCTTGAAAGATGAAGGGATGACACCACATTGTTCTGTCAAAGTTACTGTGCTCTAATTATGTTTAAGCAGTACTTTTTTATTAATGACAAGTAAAAACACTGAATGAAATTTGGAAGCCCAGGCCTGTAGGTGCAAGCAGTTTTCATGACTTCACTCTGTTTTCAGTTAATTGAATCGTTGTCATGCATCACTATATCGGTATAGCAGCAATGAGGTATCACCTGTGTAGTTTAACTAGAATATATGATTAGGAACATATATTACTGTATTAGAAAATGCTAATGAAAACATACTATGCAATCCTTAGAGAAGAGTTACAAGTGGCTAACACTATGACACTTTGCTACTTTGGAGTTTGCTACTTCAGCCTTCACATCAGTCTTCACACTCTAAGCAGCTCTACACTCTTATTTATTGAGGCCTGCAGTGGAACTGTTGTCATTTGTGTGACATGCAAGGGCACTTAATCCAGTCTCAGGAGAGAAAGCAGTGCCAGATGGCTGAGGAGAGTGACACTGGTCAGGTGGTGGACAGTCATCTACCCTCAAGAGTACACTGACATACTGGCTGACTGTCAACAGACAGCATGTGGCATTTAGGCAGTTTACTGGCAGGTTACCAGATAATGGTACAGTCTGGACACAGTCCTGAGGGACTTTTGCTAAGCTGACAGATAGCTTTAGAGTAGGGTGACCATATTCTGGTTTTACAAAAAGAGGACACCTTTTTGTGTGTGTGGGGGTTAAAGGGTTCAAAACAGTGTTACAATGAATGCAAAATTTAATACACTGAAAAACTACACTCTATTAGCACAACATAACATGTAAATCAATAAATAACATTTTCCAACATTCTTTTGAATGTCCATGTACTAAAATAAAATATTTGATGCCATTAGTGTATCTACTATTTACTATTTACTAATATTTACTATTACTATTATTTTGAATGGCCATGGAAAATGAAGCAATGTGATAACAATTTTACCTGGTCAGATAAAGTAGTCCGTTAATTTAGCTGATGAATGTTCACCTTTTGCTGACCCTTTATGCTCTGTAGAGCTGTGTGCTTCTAAATCACTTGCACCTTTATTAGCAACTGACACATAAGTGCTATCTTTACGTGTCACACATTCTGCTTCCTATGGATCTCGACCTGGAAAAAAAGCATGGGAATTTTTTGTGCAAATCTTCTGTAAATTTGCACTTTTCTTTGGGCATTGTTTCCACTCAGTTGTCATTTGTCAAACAACTGTTTAATGCCAAACACAACAGTGCTTTTTGCGTTCGCAGAGAGATTGACAGTCAGGAATTTGGCCAATAGTTGCTGCAAGCCTCTTATAATCGACCAATTGGTGTGCGAGAAGGCGGGACTTACAAAGAGGGGTTAAAGCAATGCAAAAATGCGCACACTCACAATAAAGTATTAGACCAGATAAACATCATAATGCAACTACAGCCGAATCCTGGACATTTTCGCAAATTTAGAAATCCCGGCCGGACGCATTTTTAAGGTCAGAAAAAGAGGACATGTCCGGGAAAAAGAGGACGTATGGTCAATCTGTTGGGAGTCAATTAAAGACCACTGCTTTCTGCGGAGAGTCTTCATAACACTACAAGAACCTTGCCTACAATAACCACATCAGTTGTAACATGTGTTGTTAAACCTTCTATGGGGATTCCAAGAAAAAAAAAAAAAAAGCAATGAAAATACCATGAAAATAAATAGCTGTCACTTGTGAGCATTAATTGCATGACACAACAGCAAATGTTTTGTGGACACTTAAGCCACACTTGGCACTCGTCAGTTCACACAAATGTATGAATGTCATTGAAGGCATTAAAATTATTTAACCCTCTGGGGTCGACAGATACGCCGGTGCGTCCTGCTGGATATTTTCGTCATTACAGCAGAAACAACATAAAATACTCCATCATTTTGGGGCATACAGATAAGTGTAAGTCATCATTAGAGACTATAAAGGGTCTACTTTTATTTGTGTATACTCACAATAACAACAAAACCTTGTGCTTTTGTAAAATAAAGAAAATTAAAAGGATGAGCTTACAGCAGTCTCTATGTTCATGAGCATATATCTGAACCACGTCACAAAAATGAACTGAAACTCTGCGAATACTTATCACACAAACATGAAACATATGTTTAAAGAAAGCTTAAACTTTTAAATAAAACAATTCAAATTTAAAACAAGTATTATCCTGCAATGTAATATGTATGAAACAAAGTGATGTACACTTTCTCCTGGCTCAGCTAAATATCCCTAATGTGATCACACCCACGGGCAGAGGGCTCTATTCATATAGTAATGTGCTGAGGCGATCAATGCAAATGGTACACGCTCCCAACTGTGCCTTCATAGCATCTAGTTCATTCACTTTTCTGCACGTTTGAAAGATTGCAAGATACACAGGCGAGGAAAATCCTGGATAGTGACGAAGAGTTAACATTTTCCTCAGAAGAAGAGCGGGACTCCAATGAACGTTTGTATTTTGAAGAGAGACTTGATCCAGCCAAGGATACAATTTCAGATGAGTAAGTCATTTAGTTTTCATTAGTTGACATGCTATTTTATATAAACATGTACATATGTTACTAGTGGGACTGTATCCAGACTTGCCAGTCAGGATTCAGAGTATTGAAATTTGAAATACATCTTAGTAAGCAAGTTTTAGTTACATTTAAATGCTGTTTCGGCTAAAGTAGGTATTTAAATTGTAGGCTGTATGATATAAATATGATATGTAATTTGATATAAAAATAATATGAATGTTTCAATTATATTTTATCTAGTGTTTATACTGCCTCATTATCATCAACAAAGCTTGTGCTTGCAAATATCTGCTCAGGTTAAATGAGTAAAATGCAATTTAAATATGCCCATATTAGAAAATAAGCGTATTATAATGATTTCTGAATGATCATGTGACACTGAAGACTGCAATAATGATGCTGAAAATTCAGCTTTGATCACAAATAGCAATTTACAATATATTCAAAGAGAAAACTGTTCTTTTATATTGTAAAAACAGTTCACAATATCAATGTTTTTACTGTATTTTGGATCAAATAAATGCAGTCTTGGTCAGCAGAAGAGACTTCTTTTAAACGGTAGTGTAGGTCTAAAATTAAGTAAAGTCTTATGTAAAGAAAATGTATAGTCATATTACTTCTTTTAACTTAAAACTTGATTTTGATCATTAAGTCTTTATGTCACATTCCTCATTGATGGGCCCAGGGGAGGGATAATTTTTTATCCTCAGGTGAGAATTACAATCAATATTCATAATAGTTCACGGCTCCTCGCGTATGACCTTTCTAACACTAAATGTGTCTTACAAAAGTTATATTACTATATTGTTTTGTATGAATAAGTGATCAGGATGGTTTTCACATCATTTTGTATCAAAAACTCTAGGCTACAAGACCCAGTTCTCTAAAGTCTTGTGGACAAATGTTGAGTATGTGCCTTTTTTTCAAAAACCATGCATAAACATAATTTTCTCCAAAATAAAACATGTACATACATGTTGCTCACATATTATTGTAGCCCAGTTTGTGTTGAATACAGTGTTATCAGACTTTAGCCATTAATATGTTTTTAAGCAACTGAAAAAAACACAAATGTCAAAGCATGTCAAAACTTCTCCATGGCCCAAAAGTCCCTCAGACCCCAGAGGGTTAAAATAAATGTGGCACAAACACACTTTTCATAAAATTTCACAAAAATAACTTTGTACGGTTTCAATCAAGCAATCAAAATAAGTGGAACATTTATATACTATATACACTCACCTAAAGGATTATTAGGAACACCATACTAATACTGTGTTTGACCCCCTTTTGCCTTCAGAACTGCCTTAATTCTATGTGGCATTGATTCAACAAGGTGCTGAAAGCATTCTTTAGAAATGTTGGCCCATATTGATAGGATAGCATCTTGCAGTTGATGGAGATTTGTGGGATGCACATCCAGGGCACGAAGTTCCCGTTCCACCACATCCCAAAGATGCTCTATTGGGTTGAGATCTGGTGACTGTGGGGGCCGTTTTAGTACAGTGAACTCATTGTCATGTTCAAGAAACCAATTTGAAATGATTCGAGCTTTGTGACATGGTGCATTATACTGCTGGAAGTAGCCATCAGAGGATGGGTACATGGTGGCCATAAAGGGATGGACATGGTCAGAAACAATGCTCAGGTAGGCCGTGGCATTTAAGCGATGCCCAATTGGCACTAAGGGGCCTAAAGTGTGCCAAGAAAACATCCCCCACACCATTACACCACCACCACCAGCCTGCACAGTGGTAACAAGGCATGATGGATCCATGTTCTCATTCTGTTTATGCCAAATTCTGACTCTACCATCTGAATGTCTCAACAGAAATCGAGACTCATCAGACCAGGCAACATTTTTCCAGTCTTCAACTGTCCAATGTTGGTGAGCTCTTGCAAATTGTAGCCTCTTTTTCCTATTTGTAGAGGAGATGAGTGGTACCCGGTGGGGTCTTCTGCTGTTGTAGCCCATTCGCCTCAAGGATGTGCGTGTTGTGGCTTCACAAATGCTTTGCTGCATACCTCAGTTGTAACGAGTGGTTATTTCAGTCAAAGTTGCTCTTCTATCAGCTTGAATCAGTCGGCCCATTCTCCTCTGACCTCTAGCATCAACAAGGCATTTTCGCCCACAGGACTGCCGCATACTGGATGTTTTTCCCTTTTCACACCATTCTTTGTAAACCCTAGAAATGGTTGTGCGTGAAAATCCCAGTAACTGAGCAGATTGTGAAATACTCAGACCGGCCCATCTGGCACCAACAACCATGCCACGCTCAAAATTGCTTAAATCACCTTTCTTTCCCATTCTGACATTCAGTTTGGAGTTCAGGAGATTGTCTTGAACAGGACCACACCCCTAAATGCATTGAAGCAACTGCCATGTGATTGGTTGATTAGATAATTGCATTAATGAGAAATTGAACAGGTGTTCCTAATAATCCTTTAGGTGAGTATATATATATATATATATATATATATATATATATATATATATATATATATATACACACACATACATATATAGTGCCTTTTTTAACCTTAGAGGTTACCAAAACACTTTACACTGTGTCCCATACAACCATTCACACACACATTCACACTCACACATCAATGGCAGCAGAGCTAGCCTGCCATTGGGAGCAATTTGGGGTTCAGTGTCTTGCCCAGGGACACTTCGGCATGGGGAATCGTGTGGGACGGCAACCCTGCGATTAGTGGCCGACCCACTCTACCACCTGACTGTTAGTGAGTCACAATGTATTGCCACTAAAATGAATTCAGCCAACTAAACTATTTTATTTAATCCAACTAAATTATTTAATCCTGTCTCCTCAGATCCTGGTGAACTTCTACCGCTGCACCATCGAGAGCATCCTCACCAACTGTGTCACAGTTTGGTACAGCAACTGCTCTGCCCATGAAAGCACTGCAGAGGGTGGTGAAAACTGCCCAATGCATCACCTGTTCCTCACTCCCCTCCATCGAGGCCATCCATAGTAAGCGATGCTTGCGTAAGGCGCACAGCATCATCAAAGACTATTCCCACCCCAACCACAGACTGTTCACCCCACTCCCCTCCGGGAGGCGTTTCAGGTCTCTCCGCACCCATACCAGCAGGTTCAGAGGAAGCTTCTTTCCTGCGGCTGTCACCCTATTGAACTCTAGCTCTGCATCCTGGTGATATTGACTACCCCCCCCCCCCCCCCGACACTACCCTATCCCACCCATTCTGTTCTATTTATTTATTTAAATGTACATACTGTAATTACACCTATACATAGCCATATTATACTGCTCTTCATACTATTCATCCTGCACATACACTTATTCTTACTGCTCTTATAATGTTACCACACTGCACATAGCTGCAATTTTATTATTTGGCTGTTGTGGTATAATAAAGGTCTTTGATACATTATAGATGCAGCAGAACATGTGTACTTATTTATCTCTTAATCTATGGAAAAACACAATTTATAAATGTCCTGTGTGACACTATGCACATTAATTAATGTTATCTTGAAGGGCTGCCCTTTTTATTTTGGAAACCAGCCAACTCATTTAGAAAACAGTGTGTTTGGTAATGCTTTATAAAGGTCACAAAATGGCTTTCCCACCCACACAATTAACCTGTTTCTCTGTGAGGCAGCAATCTGTTGGGAGTCAATTAAAGACCACTGCTTCCTGCAGAGAATCTTCATAACACTACAAGAACCTTGCCTACAATAACCACATCAGTTGTAACATGTGTTGTTAAACCTTCTCTGGGGATTCCAAGAAAAAAAAAAGCAATGAAAATACCATGAAAATAAATAGCTGTCACTTGTGAGCATTAATTGCATGACACAACAGCAAATGTTTTGTGGACACTTAAGCCACACTTGGCACTCGTCAGTTCACACGAATGTATGAATGTCATTGAAGGCATTAAAAGTATTTAACCCTCTGGGGTCGACAGACACTCCGTGCGTCCTGCTGGATATTTTCGTCATTACAGCAGAAACAACATAAAATACTCCATCATTTTGGGGCATACAGATTTCATACATCCACTGAAAGTCACATTAAGGAAAGTTGGTTAAATGTAATTGAAAAATGGCTAAGAAAAGTAAAGATAATTCTGAGAAAAGGCCTATCTAAAATCTAGCAATTGTTTGCAGATGCCACTTGCTTTGATATATATATAAAGATATGTATACGTGATATGTGATATGTGTCTAAATACTTTTTGGGGCTAATGTATATACAAAGGTATTTGGCAAAGCCACACTTATTATAATGCACATTTCACAAGAGACACACTTTTTTGTAATAAACTAATATCAAGCATAGCCTTGTTTTACATAGTATGCACTGAACAGAATATTGTAAGTTAATTCCCTTTAGGGTTGAATCAGGATGAAGGGTCTTCTTCAACCTGCATTGTAAAAAAAACTTTGTCAGGCAACCTATTAAAACTTAATTTGGTAACATCTAAATTATCTGGTTTTAATCTGTCTCATTCCCTGTTGTCTTTTGTTTTTGTGCTTTTATGATGGAATTCTTGTTTAGTTTCCTGTTTCCTGTGTTAGTTTTGTAGTCCTTGTAGTTTTATTCCTTGATATTATAAATTTGTGTTCCTTGATTCCCCCTGACTGTTTCTCATTCCCTCATTGTTTCCCCAGGTGTTCCTTGTTTTCCCTTGTGTATTTAAGCCCTTGTTTTCCCTGTTTCCTTTGTCAGTTTGTGCATGTTTTGTCTATGCTGGTTCCCTGTGTTTTGTTTTTCCTTTTCCTTTTGTTCTGAGTTAGCGTGTTTATTTTTCAGTTTAATAAAGCTGTGTGTAGATCCTCATTCCTTGCCTGCCTTGTCACAGAAAAACTGACCTCCGATATGGATCTAGCAGTGGTCTTCATCCGGTTGAGCCGAGCGAACCTCCCTATAATTGAATACTCTCGTCTGTTCAGCACCATTTTCAGATACACTGGATTTGCTGATGCTCACTTGAAGTCCCTGTGCCAGATCAGCCTCCTTGCTCATGAATGGGAATTGCCGGAGAATGGTGACCACACATGGGAAGAGTACGTGGATTTAATTTTAGAGATGTTCGCTTCTGAGGATCCTCTTAAAGAGCCAGCACCCATGCCTGCCACGGCCAACGAGCTGGAAGCCTCATCCGTCCCACAGCCAGCGTTGCCAACCTCGTCTGTCCCAGTGCCAGCGTTGCCAGCTGTTCTGTGGCTGACTTCCAGGCCCCCTGTCCTACGGCTACCTCCCAGATCTCTTGACACGTTCCCCACCTTGAGGTCATCCCCTTGGTCTCCTGGTTGTCCCCTGGATCTGCTCTGGTCCCCTTGGTCTCCTTGCCGTCCCCCTGGCCGTCCCCCTGATCGGCTCTGGTCTCCTTGGACTTCTAGCCACCTATCTGATCTGCTCTGGTCTCCTGGCCGACCGCCTGATCTGCTCTGGTCTCCTTGGTCTCCTGGCCATCCCACCGTTCGGCTCTGATCCCCTTGGTCTTCTGGCCACCTGCCTGATCTGCCCTGGTCTCCTGGCCACCTGCCTGATCTTCCCTGGTCTCCTGGCCGACCCGCCTGATCTGCCCTGGTCTCCTGGCCGACCCGCCTGATCTGCCCTGGTCTCCTGGCTGACCCGCCTGATCTGCCCTGGTGTCCTGGCCTTCCCCAGGAGGTCTTACATCCAGGTACTGACCAAGCTCAACCCTGTTTAGCTTCAGTGGGCAACCAGTCTTGAGCTACAGGGTGAAATGGCTGCTGGCCATGTACTTTAATCTAACAAAATCAACCTGAAAAATTCATTTCAATAGCAAAAGTCATTTTTATGGGTTTGATCAAGTAGATAGATCATTGAGGTAACAACTGCAGGTTACCACTTTTTTTAGTGTTATCTGCTAACACAAAAACAGATCTTTTGAAGAAAGATGTAATAATGGTGCACTGGTGCCCTGCTTGCATGAGGGCCTCTTTAATGTGTGCATTAATTCCTATGCAATCTACACCCCCAAGCAAACACATACAGCTGCAAGACAAATAGCTCTGGAAAAACAGAGGTGCAGATGTTCTTGCATTCTTGATGTGCATTAATAAACAAGGAGCAGATTTAACACAATCTTTGGATTTTACCACCACGAACAATTTATTGTTGCTTTTTTGTTTGTCTTAACATACTTTATGGTTTCATTGCACAGCTTGCACATTATGGTTATAAATATGGTAAACTCAATGTTGTCACCCAAGTGCCTATTACATTATACTAACAATCTCTCACACATAGTTAAGGAGATTTCTCAGTAGTTGCTAATTGGCTAATTACTCACTTCCCCCTGTTAGAATGACCATTAGGATACATCTGGGTTTTACTGTATGTTTGTTTTCCTTTGATTTTGCCTGTGTTTTGAATAGAAAAATACACTTCTGTTCAATGACAAATTTGTAGACCGCATAAAACTATGCTTCCTTATGTTCAAGGTTCAAAAGTAAGGCAATGCTTGGAAATGCATATTACCATACCAGTTTATTTATTATTAAAATTTGTACTGTAGAGGGCTGTAACCACCATAGACATTGAGGGGGACATGTCCCCCCAATATTCATAATAATGGTCTACTGATATGGGGTTTTTCCATGGTTGATTCTATTATTGAATTAAAACCACCAATGCTTCGGTAAGCACTGGCACCACCGTTCACCTCAAGTTTAATTAATAGACAGTCAAATACAACCTCCGGTAATGCAACTGTATGGCTCTCTAGATAGATAAGCTCTGCCTGTGTTTCACCTGGGTCTTGATAGCATCACAGATCTGCACACATTGTGTGTAGTTGAAAACTGAAAGTGGAGAAAACAAGCTGCTGATCGAAAAGCTCCCCACATTTCTCCTTTTCTGGGAACATTTTATTTTTGCAGTCAGTTACAATAGCGAGGAGCAAAACGTGACTGCCATATACTGATAATATATGTGTATAATGTGCGCAATGGTTTAAAAGACAAACGTGAGTTGTTCCTGTTTCCTCATGCGGCCATAATCTATCACACACGTAAGCGTCAATAATGTACTTTGATTAATGCCATTAAAATGCTGTTGTAGTAATACATTGATACATGATTAATCATGTATGCTGACTTCTCCCAGGAATTTACATCGCACAGTGCTCAAAGATGAGATGAAACTGCTCACACTGTCTTCCATTTTTAAGCACGCACTCAGTGCTAATTCAGACAGATATGAAACATTAACTAAAGCGCTTGAGGTGTTATTGTGGGATTTTCAAATATGATTAAAATACTGGAGCCGCATCCCTTCTCATATCCATTTTAATAGCAATGTTATTCCTTTAAGAGATGTACAGCTTTGGAATTGTGAATATACTGTATGTTGAGTTTCAAATGCATTTATGTTTATGCATGTATCGTAATAGCGCATGTATTAAGTTAACATGTTGATTTAGTAATTAGAAAAGAGTTCCCTCTCAAGGGAATCAAGCTGCATAATTGCTATGGGTACATGCACCGAGTGTCACGTGGTCTGAAGCCTTTATACTGCCAGTTTGAATGCAAAAAATTTGACGCTACTAGAGAGCTATGTCCCGAGCTCCATAAAGGTGCTCACTTTCTGTTCTTTAATGCACAATTTTGTCTAAGCCTGTGTTTATTCCAACGACTCTTTGTCTTCCCTTTTGATTAGAGAACACAGTAAGGATGTTGTTTATACAGCAGAAATTTCAAAGCAATTTAATGTAGTCATTTTACTAAACGTTACAAGGGTCCAACAGGGACAGCTGCACTTTTCAAGGCTCACAATTTCTCACCGTGAGGCGTTATCCTCAACTGTTCCAGGAGCCATTTTGGGTTTTCCGTCTCTGTGTCTGAGAAGTTGGAGTGTGAATGGACAGCGGTTTCTTCTTCGTGTTTGTCGTACTCCTCCTGAGCGAGGAAGCGCAAGTCTCATCAGGCATGTTACCATGCACATCTTGAGCTGTTGCTATTAAAAAAAAACGCTGCATAAAGAATTCGTCATCGGAAACAATAAGGACAAGGGGCAAATTTATTCTATTTTTCTGTATCCTCAACCATTTTCTCTCTCCTTTCCCCATTCTAAGCGCACTGCCTGTGGCGGAGGGGATCATGCAGGGACCGGTGAACCTGGCCGCAGAGCGAGGGGGCTGGAATAAAATAATATTCACCTGTGGATTGCTTCATCTGTGCCATTTATTCTTTTGGGATTCCATCAGGAGATGTGAGGTATATTAACTCATTTTCTTTTTCTTTCGCCCATTCGTGGACCGAGATGAGACGTGCACTGCTATCTCTGTTCAATTTTTCGGCGAAGGTATGGATGCCGCTCTTTTCAGTCAGCTGTTGTATCTACATGCAATGGTTTTGCAGTCCAACAAAGCACATTGCTTAAAGGAATTTGAGCTATGACCGCGGAAATATACACAGGAGAAGTCCGCGTAGGAGGCCTGACCTGTGGAGCACCTATTCCAGTACAGGGTAGCCTAGAGTACCCATAGTGGACTGGGTCAGCAAGTTTCTCCGCTGAACTGCAGACCCAAAAGGGATAGGGAGGAATCGACCAGGGACCCGGCTGGGTGGGATCTCCTGGGAAAGAAGGTGCACCATTTTACCTCGGCATGGGAAAAGGCGCAGGACACAAGCAATTCACCCGGTCAGACCGTCAGCGTGTACCGAGTTCTATCGGCTCAGACCTGAGAAAACACGGGACGAGACTGACTCAACCCTGAGATTGTAAAATCTTGCAAAGGTGTTAGGTGTTGCCCAACCCACTGGTCTACAAATGTCTGCTAGGGAGGTGCCCCTAGCCAGTGTCCACGAGGATGCAATACTCCTTGTTGAGTGTGCTTGGACCCGCAGGGGGGGCACCGCCTGGGTGCGATAGGCATGCAAGGCACGTACTGGACACAGCAATGAAGGGGCTGGGTCTGCATCCTCCGGGGGCAGCGCTTGCAGGTTCACTACCTGGTCTCTGAAGGGAGTGGTAGGGACCTTGGGCATGTAGCCCGGTCATGGTCTTAGGATCACATATGTGTCTGCCGCACCAAACTCCAGGCAGGTGTCTCTAACAAAGAACGCTTGCTGGTTCCCGACCCTCTTGATGGAAGCGAGCGCGATCAGCAGGGCCGTCTTTAGAGAGAGGGCCCTGAGCCAACTGATTCTAGCGGCTCGAAGGGGGATCTCTGAAGACCGGCGAGGACCACCGAGAGATCCCAGGAGGGGATCAGGCTTGGCCGGGAGGGATTTAACCTCCGAGAGCCTCTTAAGAACCTGATAATTAAGTCATGCTTCCCCAGAGACTTGCCGTCTACTGGGTCGTGGTGAGCCGCAATAGCGGCAACATACACCTTTAAGGTGGAAGGGGACAGCCTCCCTTCCAACTTCTCCTGTAGGTACAAGAGCACTAACCTAACTGCGCACCTCTGTGGGTCTTCAGCCCGGGAAGAACACCAATTCGCGAACAAATGCCATTTCAGGGTGTACAGCTGCCTGGTAGAAGGGGCTCTGGCTTGGTTGATTGTGGCTACGACCGTGGGTGGTAGACCAGCTAGATCTTCCACGTCCCATCCAGGGGCCAGACGTGGAGGTTCCAAAGGTCTGGGTGCGAATGCCAGAGCGTGCCCCGTCCCTGAGAAAGAAGGTCTTTCCTCAGGGGAATTCTCCAGGGAGGGGCTGACGCGAGGAGTACAAGATCTGAGAACCAGGCCTGGGTGGGCCAATAAGGAGCCACTAGGGTGACTTGTTCCTGGTACTCCCTGACCTTGCACAGCACCTGTGCAAGAAGGCTCACTGGGGGAAATGTGCCGTCCCGCAGGCCAGCTGTGTGCCAGTGCGTCTGCCCCGAGGGGAGCCTCTGTTTGGGCATACCAGAGTGGGCAGTGGGAGGTCTCTTTGGAGGCAAACAGGTCTACCTGGGCCTTGCCGAACCGTTCCCAAATCAGCTGGACCGGCTGGGGGTGAAGCCTCCCCTCTCCGCGGGGCAAGCGTTGTCATGACGATTTATGTAACTCATCAATTTCATTCCTAAGGTTCAGGCAAGAACTTCCATAAAAATTCCTTCAGGACCTCCTGGATGCAGCAGCAGTGTAGGGCCACAGATATCTATTCATAACTATGTTTGGAGGCCTTAAATTAATATAAACTGCAACACATCCACTACATCTTGGTAGACACACCATTGTTCTGCATTTCCAACTCGATGGGGAAAGAGACACCAACAGACACACCACGTCCTGATTTTCTGACCTGACGAGGAAAGAGGCTACAAGATAGGGGAGCTTAGGCTTTTGCAAGCAAATTCTTTTATATTGCTTTCGGCTGCACTTTAGCTGAAAAAGTGCAGCCAGCCTGCAAAAGACCCTGTGAAGATTCAACTGACATACCTTCCCAGTCCATTTTTTTAAGGACTCTCTTGGTGTAACCAAAGTTCAGCATCCTCCAGCCCTGTGTGGCAACAACAACTGGATCGCAGCTCTGTGCCCTACCCACTGCATGCTACCCTCATTACCAGTGGAAGACATCTCAACTGCCGGACTGATCACCTGACTGTGTGGAATGTAAATATAAACTTACCAAACCTCTTTCTAGAGACCTTTGCATTAGTACCCTGTATATATCTGCAGCATATATTTTTCTAACTTGTTAGGTCAGCTTGTTATTAAAGATAAATAAGCATTATTTATCACCATTTTGCCAGAGTCATTAGGTGGTTTCCCATAAAGTGCATTCCCATACAATTTAATCCCATTGCTACATTCAGTTCAATATCATTGCATTTATCCATTCTGTGTTCAAATCATTTGTTTGTTTTGTTTAATTCAGTACTTTACTTTTGGTTATTTTATTATCCTTTAGCAGTGCATATGCATTATTAATAATTGTGGTATTTAGTCTTGCATATCTATTTTTTAAATAAATTTCCTTAATTTTATTACAACTGTAATGTTGCTGCTGGCAATTGGGCAAAGACAATGGAATGAAGAACCCAAGTGCAAATTTATTAATAAACGTGAACACAAAAAACCCTAACTACAAACGAGAAACATAAACATGAATTTGACATGACATGTCTTAAAACTTGACTTGACAGAAACATGGCTTGACATGAACATGTTACCAAACACACAATACCTAACAAAGGACAATGGTAAACATGAACCAATGAAAAGACACATGAACATGGAGGGAAACAAGAAATCACATGACATCAAACCGGAACTAAACTTTTCAAAGTAAAAGACAAAATACACATGACAACAACTGTGTCTTTAGTGTGTTGATGATCAAAGACTCTACTAGTTGTCCACACTCTCACAAATCCTTCAGATAAATCAGCTGACCAACTCCCTCTAGTTTACATTCTAAATTATTGAACAGCTCTTTTGGGAGTGTTCTTATATTGATAAGATAGTATTCTTAACTGGTGCCCTGTATTGAAAAGGGGGAGGAGTCATCTGATACACTCATAACCACACCTTAAGTGACACGTGATTAAAAATCACTACGTCATCAGGGAATTGAGTAGAAACCACTACACTAGAATAATCTAGTATCCAAATCTAGATAAGATCTCAATTGATGATCAATAATAATTATCAGTCTAAATTCGAAATTATTAAAGGAGTCAGACTGGGTCTTAACTAACTTAAATAGTTATGAAGCTTTATCCACATGTGGACGAACAAGACGAAAGTGTAGATACCTTAACCACTTCGCTGGATTCCACCATTGGGCCAGCAAGGTGGCATTTTTACATCACATTTTTAGAACACAAACTACAATAACTGCAATAAACTAACAAATGTAACCCTAGGGTCATTTTACTTGTTTAACAATGTAGCCAGGTTGATTCAGTCATATTAAACAATATTTTGACCTGAATAAAACCAGTAAATTCAGATGTTACCACATAAAGAACATTTGTTTCAAACATATTCTGTGTGATTTGCAACAGGAAGGCACTGTAGAGAAAGCAAGCTGTTTTTTCTTGTTGCCCTTTACGATTTCAAGCTGAGTGCCGATACTTTTGATTTTGAAAATCATCTTGCGATGTATCTAGGGGTGTAAAAATGCATAGGGTCATCGTGATGCATCAAGCTATCAAATAAATTTTGATGTATTAATTATTAAATTAAAAAAATCGATTAACTTTAATCTATCATAACCCAATGTGGCTTATATTACACAAACCTTCTCGCAACAGACACTGAGCACAG
The DNA here is from genome assembly GCA_032164185.1 of Moxostoma hubbsi. Classification (NCBI taxonomy): domain Eukaryota; kingdom Metazoa; phylum Chordata; class Actinopteri; order Cypriniformes; family Catostomidae; genus Moxostoma; species Moxostoma hubbsi. Next base: position 10,061,698 of record JAVLUX010000013.1, on the reverse strand, counting down.
CATGCGAGATTGAAGGGAACGAAACCGCACTTTTAAATATTGCAGGTTCATGCTTCCAGGTTCACCTCTCAAACCTACATATGATAAAATGGATGTATGGAAGCTGCAGAGTTCGGCTTTCTGTGTCATTATTCATAATTGTTTGCATCCATTTGACCAAAGTAAGTTCATTGTTGATGCCTCCTTTCCAAATTAATATTATGTAAATATTAGGGCTGTCGATTTAATGCGTTAATTAAGTGCAAGTTCATTTTACAAAAATAACGCGTTAAAAATGTTTTATGCATTTAATCACACTTCCCCCAGATCATAATAAGGAAGATTCCTGAGAAATGCAAGCTTGTAGTACCACCTGTTTACTCCAGAGGGCAGTAAGTGAATTTTCAGCTGTATGAGCAACGTGTAGTTTAACCTGCGTGAAGTTGGCCCCCCATCCAACGCAAAACGTCTCAATCGTTTGTGCTTTGTTTGTGCTGGTTTGTGCTGTAAAAATTTTCGTTTGTGCTGCTTCGGTTTTTTAGATATTAAAAGAATATTTATAGGTCAATCTGAGGTCAGTCAGCCCCCCCCCCACATGCTCCAAATTCACCCAAAATAGTCTTGTTTGTTTGTGCTTTGTTCATGCTGGTTTGTGCCGGTAAAAGTTTCGTTTGTGCTGCTTCGGATTTTTAAATATTAGACATTGAATTATTGGTGATGACGTCACGCAGCCCCCCCCACATGCTCCAAATTCATCCAAAATAGTCTCAATCGTTTGTGCTTCGTTTGTGCTGGTTTGAGAACTGTCAGAACTGTCATTGCCCTTTTCTTCAAGCAGTCCCACTGGCAGATCAAACAAGGTGGTACTTTTGCTGACTGCTTACCGAGTGAGGAGGATGAGGAGTAAAAGCCTTGACCAGAGCTCCGAGCAAAGCCAGAGAAAAGTCACTCACAAAATCTTTTGGAGTTGGTGCACCTGCATATATCCATTCTGTCAGCCAATGTGTTATTGCATTAACATTGTGTCTCTCTGACAGCATTTGCACCTCTGGGACACTTGTGCACAGTGGGGTTAGTAGATGTCTTTGAGAGACTTGTACATATACATTTGTGTTTGACTCCAATAGTGACAGAAAAACTTGTCCAGTCCAATGCCTTTAATGTGACCACTGTGCGGTGCACTGTATTTTAACATCTGCATTGAAACAATAGGAACCTTGTCGCCTAATTCTAAATCATTTCTCTCTTGCTTTGCTTTGTGCAGGGTGGCCAAATTAGGCAGATGACTTGGCTCAGGATCTCCAACATCCATCAGCTTTGTAGCCTCTGAAGCCCTCCATACATGGGGTTCCATTCTACTCTCACAAAGTTCTTTGGCTATCTGCACATGCAAGTTACCAGACATCGCACGCTTGGAACAGCCAGTGTGCAGGGAGTCATCAGTGATTTTAATTAAACACTTGAGCACTGTTGGGCTGTTCATTTCAGGCGCTTTGTCAAATTTTTGTGAATGTGGCCACGACATTCCTTACAGTTGCCTCTGATTTCTATGTATTTCTCTGTGGCTGATGGATAGACCTTGGCTCTTTTAAAGGCAAATGTGCAGGGGAATTTCACTTCTTGCCATATGTGATTATTTATCACATGTGTCCAGATGCCAGGCTTCAAAATTGTGTATTCCCTTTTATGTTTTAGAGAACTTGCTGTATTTAACCGTTTCAGGCATGAATTCAATCCATTCCTGAAATGGAACTTCAAGATCAAAAGTCCAGCAATCTTTTGGTCTGGGTGAAAGGGACCCTGGCTCAAAATCAGTGTCATCAGTACTGCCATTTGTTTCATGAGTAAACCCTAAAGCAGTCCAGATGTTGTGTCTATTTAATTTAACAAAAGTGTATAGAGCCTTTGCAGTGATCTTGTTTTCTAGCTGCTTACTAAGCTCTGTCCATACGCTCTGATTAGGAGTAGTTAGGATTTTGGACTTATTTTTTGATGAACACCAAAATGGTGTTCTGTGAAAATGGAAACTCTGACAACTGCTGGTTTCTTGGACATCAGTATAAGCTAAACATAATTACCCACTTAAATAATCCTGACTCAAAAATGTCCTGTTCAGTATAAACTTGTTTTCATTACTGTATTGGTCTGACTATAAGGATTATATAGTAATAATATATAAGGATAATGTATCTTATATTAGGACCAATATGGTAATGTTGAACCCAAGATGCACAATGGATTCAAAAAAATAACATGGGTCACATGTAAAACTTTAACATGTATTTGTATTAGCAATGAGTATTCTGTTCAAAAAACATTGACAATCTTAGCTCTCTTGAATGGTGTACAATTGTTCTTGAAGTTAATAAATACTATTGTAACTGGCAGTGTTAAAACATTGTGCAGAAATTTAATTTAGTAACTACTTTTTCCCTAGTAACTCTACACTAATTTCCACAAGAGCATATTGAACAGAAGTGTCACTTGACAGTGGTGGCAGTGAAGTGTAGCAGATGATACTCTGTGTAAATAAATAAAAAGTTCAATCAGGAAACACAAGTGAATGAAGTAAAGATAATTGTTTATTGAACAAATTATGTGATTAGTCTTGACAATTCGACTCTAAAAGTCTGTTCACATCAAGGATATTTGCGCTTTTGTTCTTGTGTCCAGAGCTGAGCGAAAGTGAGTGACAGAAAAAGAGTCCGACAGACACCAGATGAATATTGAGCTGGTGCTGCTGTCTGAACACCAATATGTTTTTAATAAACACCATAACGACTACAAAAACATTGATAAGGAGTTGTTGTTGTATTAAAACATCTTCATCCAACATTTTGGCAAGATATTTAAATGACAAACCCAAAATAAAATGCTCACTGCTCATAAATCGTACTGTCTACACACAAAACAAGATAGATCTATTTTAGAAATATATAATATATTAGTCTAATACATAGTAATCAGAATGACCGAGACTGCTGCTAAACTATATTTGATTTTTGTGGCCATTAAGTGATCTATTTTATTATGTCAGTATTGTATTCAATAAATAAAAGCATTTATAATTCGCCTGTAATTCAGTGTCTAATATGTTAAAAACCAAAGCAGCACAAACAAAACCTTTACCGGCACAAACCAGCACAAACGAAGCACAAACGTTTGAGACTATTTTGGATGAATTTGGAGCATGTGGGGGGGCTGCATGACGTCATCACCAATAATTCAATGTCTAATATTAAAAAATCTGAAGCAGCACAAACGAAACTTACCGGCACAAACCAGCTCAAACGAAGCACAAACAAACGAGACTATTTGGGGTGAATTTGGAGCATGTGGGGGACTGAGTGACCTCAGAATGACCTATAAATATTATTTTAATATCTATAAAACCGAAACAGCACAAACAAAATTTTTTACAGCACAAACGAAGCACAAATGATTGAGACTATTTTGGATGAATTTGGAGCATGTGGGGGGGCTGCGTGACGTCATCACCAATAACTCAATGTCTAATATTAAAAAATCTGAAGCAGCACAAACAAAACTTTTACCAGCACAAACGAAGCACAAACGATTGAGACTATTTTGGATGAATTTGGAGCATGTGGGGGGGCTGGTGACGTCATCGCCAATAATTCAATGTCTAATATTAAAAAATCCGAAGCAGCACAAACGAAACTTTTACCGGCACAAACCAGCACAAACGAAGCACAAACAAACGAGACTATTTTGGGTGAATTTGGAGCATGTGGGGGGGGGGGGGGCTGACTGACCTCAGATTGACCTACAAATATTCTTTTAATATCTAAAAAACCAAGGCAGCACAAACGAAAAATTTTACAGCACAAACCAGCACAAACGAAGTACAAACGATTGAGGCTATTTTGCCGACGTTTTGCGTTGGGTGGGGGGCCAACTTCACGCAGGTTGTAGTTTATACAGTTTAAACACTTCAGTAGGCGTTCTTGAGTTCAAAACAATCGAAGGAGCGCAAATGCCAACTAAGGGATCTCAAGATGCGTTTAAAGATTGAGTATTAAACTATATGTAACTTGACACTGTGACCTAAACATTTTATGTTTATGATGCAACACACCCTAGACACTACACAAGCATGTCTGACGCAGGGTGTGGCTGGATTGAGATGGTGCAAAATTCGGAAATTATCCCATAAATATCTAATCGCAAATAAAATCAAAGAAATTTCCTTCAAACTTATTTATAAGTACTACCCCACAAATTATTTTCTTTTAGAGAGATTTAATTGTGATGTCGATATATTCTGTACATTTTGTGGTCTGCAGGCGGAAACATTTTTTTCATTTATTTTGGAGTTGTACCTATTCGACTTGTTTTTGGTCTGATTTCTGCAAGATTGTTAGAGATCATATTATTCCCAGCTTTCAACTTTGTTTTGAAAATTTTGTATTTTTTATTTTTTTTTAGCTATGACATGTCTCTTCATAAGGAATATTATTTGATTAATTTTCTGCTTTCGTTGGCAGAATTATGAGTTTAGTATTCATAAATGTAAGTATTGTGGTTATAAACCAGGGAGGGGCTAGGATCATCAGGTCTGAGAACCAAGTCCGGTTGTGCCAGTACAGCACAACCATAGGGACTTGCTGCCCATCCTCCCTGACTTTGCACAATGTCTTTGCAACGAGGCTTACTGGGGGAAATGCATACTTGCACAGCCCCAGAGGCCAGCTGTGTGCCAAGGCATCCATGCTGTGGGGAGCCTCGGACAGGGAGTACCAGAGGGAGCAATGATAGGACTCTTGGGAGGCGAACAGGTCCACCTGCGCCTCCTTGAATCTCTCCCAAATCAGATGGACTGTGTGGGTGGATTCTCCACTCTCTGCGGAGCATTACCTGTCATGAGAGTGCATCCGCTGCATGGTTAATGACGCCCGGGAATTGAGTGGATCGCAGACACCAAAGGAGGAGGCGGCGGGCGAGTTGTGACTTGCAACAAGAGCGTACACCGCCCTGACGGTTTATGTACACCATGGTCGCTGTTGTCCGTCTGGACCAACACATGCTTGCCCTGAATCAATGGCTGAAGACTCTGCAGGGCCAGCGATACTGCCAGCAACTCTAGGCAGTTGATGTGCCATTGTAGGGTACTGTGCACAGCGTCCCAGCCCGAGTTTGAGGCATCTATCGTGACCACAACACACCTCGTGACCTGCTAAGGGAACCCATGCCAATAGAAATGCTAGATCTGACCAGGGGCTGAAAGTTTAGTGGCACCATGGCACACACTGGGTACCATGGCACCATTCCCACCTCGGGACTTGAGTCTGTAGCAAGTGCTGGAGCGGTCTCATATGCATCAGCCTGAGGGGGAGTACTGCTGCCGAGGATACCATATGCACTAGGAGCCTCTGAAATTGTTTCAATGGCACCCCTACCCTCCACCTGAAGGTTTTCAAACAGGCCAGCACCGACTGTAGTGACAAGGTCCAACTCCACACAGAGCAAAGTGATGCTCAGCGCAAGAGAGAGCCTGCTCTTTTCCCAGTTGACCTGAAGCCCCAGTTGTTTGAGGTGCTGAAGCACAAGGTTCCTGTGTGTACACAACAGACCTCGCAAGTGAGCTATGATCAGCCAGTTGTCAAGATAATTATGGATGCGAATGCCCTGCTCCCTTAACGGGGCCAGAGCAGTCTCTGCGACTTTGTTAAAGATGCTAGGAAACAGGGACAGAACAAATAGGAGGACCTTGTACTGGTATGCTCGGCAAACCAAAGAAAGTGTCTGTATCGAGGAAGGATTGATACGCGAAAGTAGGCGGCCAAGTCACTCCATGGCAGAATGTGTTTCATGGCCTTGAGAACTGATGGGCGAAGTCCAAAGAGCCCCCCATGGGAGATGGTTGCATCGAGAACGCGACCTTCTCTGCGTCATGCATCTATGCAGGGTTGAGCCACAGGTGCAGCTCTTGGACCACCAAGGTGGACATCGTCCTGCCCAGGGCATGCGCCGTGACTTTCATCGCCCATAGAGTGAGGTTGGTTGTGGTGCGCAGTTCCTACATAAGCCCAACGCATCCCTTGACTGCACTGCTGTTGAGGGTGGTTAGGGTGGACAAGCTGGTGAAGCATGAACAGGCAGAGAAAGGTGCCTTCCACGACTTCGCAAGCCCCTCATGCACTTCCGGGAAGAAGGGCACCAGGGCGGAGCGCGGCCGTGAGTCGTGTTCCGAACCCAGAAACCATTCATCCAGCTGCAGGGCAGGTCAGAGGGTTCCACTTAAGCCAGATGTTCGCAGCTGCTCGGGCAAGCACGGCTGCCATCTCAGCATCCGCCTCATCCTGAGCTCTACTGCCCGAGGATGGGAGCTCAGAAGATTCGCCCTGCGGTGCTGTGACCGATAACTCATCCTCATCATGAGTCCCAACTGAGACATTAAATCCCCCCTGAGACAGACCGCCCGCATCGCTCGCAAACTCTTCCGGGCAGAACGAGCGTGCTGGAGGGTGGAAGGACCGTGGGGATTGAACCAGCTGAAGCGCTCCCATATCCACATCCAGTTCGCCCGCGGTGCTCGCCAACCCTGCCGCCTGAGTTTCAACACAAGACGGACCGGGTTGGGAAGCAGCCGCGGTGAATATCTAATTCCCAAAGATGGAAGAGAGCCACGGCCGCAATGTTCTAATGGGCATGTTCTTGCAGTGAGATCATGACCCCTCCACAAAAGCTGCCTCTGCGTGCTGGTGATACAAGTACTTGAAACAGATTTTGTGGCCATCCGATGAGGAGAGATAACAGTAGCGCAAAGGCGAAAGGACATTAAAAAGATGCCAATCATTTGCATGAGCTCTTTTAGAGGAAATATAGTCTTTTACACCTGTGGACTCAGGGGAAACACAACACTCGACCGTGCGATGGTGACCGCTGAGATGCGGCATAATTCCAGCAGACAGAAAGGTGATGGGACAGACACACACATGCGCTCGGCTCCAAAGAACAAGTCTGAATGAGTGGTGCACACCATCTCCTTTTATTTTCGAATGTCCGGGCAGAGAGTGGCATGCAAATTCTACTCGCCAGTTTTAATTGGCCTTTTCTGAATAAAGCAAAGGTGATTGGGGCTCTCAAGAGTGAACCTCTAGTGTCACTACATCAACACAATGTTGAGTGAATGACAGACAGGGAACTGTGGGTGTATTGTATGTAAATACAGTGGCACAAAGCACAATTTGTTATTTTCCTATTTGCAAATAGCAAATTGTGCTTTGAAGTCCAAATTCAGTTCTTGCATTTGCAGTCTGGAGATTCCACCAGCATGTTGTAATAAAGTTTATGTCAAACTCTTAAGATATAGTGGAACATTAAATTAAATCACTGACAATCATGGTCGTAGCCATTTTGAGAAAAAAAAAAATAATTATGAGATTGTGTGAAACTATCCAAAGGTCAAGGCTTCTTTTTCAATTATTATCATTATGTTTATATTTGAAATTGTATTTATGATCTAATTTATATTGTTTTAATTTTTATAAAAATGTTTGTCCCACCAGTCCCTTTTTTTACTGCAAAAGGGGCTGGTGGAAAATAAGTTAAAATGAGTAAAATGTTTGGATTTGGTATGATTTTTTTGACCTCTTCATTATTTTGATCATATTTTCATTTAGTTTGAAGTGTAATTTGAATTTAGAAATATATTTGTTTTAATTTGTTCATGTTTTAATAAAATGAAATAATTTTTTCAATATCAAAATGGACCTTTAGAAGTGCGTTCCTACAAATGTAATACTTACATCCTCCATAATGTAAAGGAGCATACATCCATAAGTCCATATTTATATTATTTTATATATTGCATACGGTCAATTTACACTACCAACTTCTTATGAATGTGCTGTCAAATTTCAGGTTTCATGATGCTTTGTAATCACAAGGTAAAGAAATTTCTAAAACCTACAATTGTTACCTCAAAGATCTATTACTACTTGTAACTAATGCTACTTTTGTTGGTGTAACCCAATTTTTCAGGTAAATTTACCAATGTAGCACACTGTGACAAGGAGGAAGGTGGGGCCGGGCCGTGACTACGCACACCCGGCCCCCAATCGGGTTAATCAGCTGAGGAGAGGGATAAATGCAGCGAGATGCGGCAGTTTGAGAGAGAGAGAGCCACACAGCTGCCATATGTGTGTTTATGTTTTGTGTCTTTTTGTTCAAGTTCAAATTCAAATAACACTTTGACTCTTCAGCCGGTTCCAACCTCCTCCTTGCAAATTTTTAACCTTGTTATATTGGTGCCGAAACCCGGGAGGGAGGAGGTGAGGATGGATGTACTGTCATGGAGACCTTGCCACTACCGTCTTCCCAAAGGAGCAGCTGCGGCCATCTGCCGGGGGGATGGAGGAGTCGCTGCCGGACGCAAAGGAATGGCTGCCATCCGCAAGGGGAGGAGGGGCTCACTTATGGCAGCCTGGAGTAGAGTAGCCACTTCCAGGGGTGGAGGGGCTCCCAAACGGCCGCCAGAACACGGAGGGGTGTTCCATCTGCCAGGGTTCGGAGGACTTGCTCCAGTCCGCCAGGGGTGGAATGGCTGTCATCCGCCAGAGGGTGGAGGAGTGATCGAGGACGGCGTGTCTGGGAACCAGCGAACCTCTCTCTCCCTTGCCCTTTCCCTCTCTTTTTTTAATTTTATTTCCCTCCCCTTGTCCCCCTCCCCAGCTCTATTGATGCGGGGCCGTGACTACACATGCCCGGCCCCCAATCGGGCTAATCAGCTGAGGAGAGGGATAGGTGCAGCAGAATGCGGCAGTTCGGGGGAGGGAGAGCCACACGCAGCTACCATGCATGCGTTTATGTTTTGTGTATTTTTGTTTACGTTTAAATTAAAATATTTATTTGACTGTTCTGCCATTTCCCACCTCTCCTTGCTCATTTTTAACCTTGTTACACACATACATCTCTGAATTGTCTGTTTTAGATCTTTTCATCTGAAATACATCACAATCTAATTAACAACTGCTAAACATCATAAAAAGATCAAATTAGAAACATAAACGTATCAAAGACATCTGCTAAATGTCTTATTTGACATAGTTATTGGCATATCTTCTAGACATATTGCAGATAAGCAAACAACAAAAAATGCATCTTCCAAATATACTGTAAACACAAACATCAAATAGATGTCTAGGTGATATATGTGTGCTATCAGGGCTTTTTATTTTTATATTTAGATGTTAATTCATGTGGCACATATTTTTGGGTAAACTCCAAAACATTTTGTCTACATGCCTGGACAAAAATGGACTTTCAATAAAGACCTGAAAGAATCATATCCATTTCCTTTTGCAACACAGAAAAACAGAAAGCAAAGCATGCTATTCTAATGGCAAATATGCTCAGTGTAGGTGCTCAACCAAATAAAGGGGGAAAACAGCTTCAAAAGAAAAACTCAGCACAATACAGCTCCAAAAATAGAAATGTAATATATTCCACCTTGGTGACGTTTCGAGCCACCCACCTCTTCATCAGACTAATGCAACACAGGAAAAAGCTATTTAAGTCTTTTGCCCTCACTGTAAAGTTTTTGTATTGCTCTGTAAAGGTAAATCGAACATTCCAATAGACTCCATGGATATTCGAAAACTCTGATCGACCTAGTCAAAATAATGTAACATAGGCAATACAATTTCTTTGATAAATATGTGGATTGATGGATAGAATACACTAGCTATTTAGTTTACCCTTGGATGCTCCAATGGTGGTTACTGTGTAAAAAAAACATGGGGCTCTATTTCATACCTGCGTAAAGCATACCTGTGCTCTTATGTTCTCATTTTTGTGCATGCTGTTTCGCCAACCCACAAATGCTCTAAAGCTCATTAACATACTAAAAACATGCATTGCCATGCCCACTGACTTTGATTGTATGAAGTTCAGTATGACACAGCACTGCGCTTAATCTGTCTTAAAAAAGGGCCCCAACTCTCTTACTTTGGAATGGAACTTTTATTCCACGACACTACTTTTCATATTAGTCAGTTATCTGCCACTTTTCTGCAACTATCTTTCCTTCAGGGACTCAACACCATTACGCAGCGAGAGATTCACACATTTGTGATGATGTCGCTGTTATCAGTGTCACTCAGACTGTCATTCAGGCCTATCTAAAGATGCATTTCTGGGCTGTGTAGTTGTGTTTCATTGACACAATTGTCCTGTCTCGCTGTAACTCATGACAATGTCATAAACAACACTTTCTATTTTGGTACTAAACATGACATGAAGATGTTCTTCTGATCATATGCCACTACTCTAATAAGCAGAGAAGACAACAATATAATATCTATATATATATCATTAAATCTATCATTAAATACTGCACATACTAGCACTTGGGTACATACAAATTACCACAGAAAATGTTGTTGCTAACCTTTTGATGAAATGTGGCATATAACTTATAAACAAACAGAACACTTCATAATGACGTGACAGTTGTATGTGACATCATTTATGTTGTTGCATGAAGTACATGAAGGCAACCCTGAAATGCTGCTTGGCATCAAATGTTATTATACAGCATCAAGGGCACACCTGCAAGCCAGTATGATTTATGCTATGAGAGGGTGTATAATGTATCATTGGGATGAAAATCAATCACAGTTGAGGTATACTGCTGTGAGCTGAATTTTTGCCTCAGAAATTCTAATCAGTGCTTACTATTTAAAATGTGATTTTTATATACCTTAGAAAATGTGAGTAGAGCTTGTCTGATAAATTAGTCCCAATATGGGATTAAGTCTGATTATTGATATCGATCACATGCGGCAGTATCCTGCAAAAGTTTTGCCAATTTCATTTCAGACTAGTTTTTAAGAGGATTAATAAAGATGTGTATATTTCTAAATTGTTAATGTAGGGCCTTTCCCCACTGAAAATGGCAGCAGAGACAGCATGGCTAGTGATGTTACGTCTGACACCGACGCTCCGAAGCTTGCTTCAAACTCGAACGGTCCTTGCAATGAGCCACTGCTTCGGAGCTTGTATCATTACGTCACTAGTCACGTGAAAATGACTTCTGAAGCAAACACACTGGTTCACTCCTGTAGTGAACCACCTGACTGCTTTGACAGCCCAATCCAGTGTTGACAGATTTGAAACCTGGCGGCTGTATTTCTTATAAAAGTGAAGCCAAATCATGGCAACACCGTGGGTTGTAGTAGTCGGTGTTTGGATTGGCGTTATTGTTGAGGAGAGTGGATTGAGTTTATTTCAGTGTTGTGATGGAGCCAGCGAGAAAGAGAAGTCGTTCCCAAGTTTCCCAAGTGGGAACACTTTAAACTTATTTCCCGAATAAGGTTAGTTCTTTGACATTTCTGCATACAAATATTTTTACATATGTATTGAATGATATGGAGCACTACAGTACAATGGATTGCTTTTACGTCATATGTGCTAACATCTGCACACATCTGTTTAACTCTGCATTTACTGAATGAGCACTGTGCTGCTTCACACTGACTGCAATTTTAACAATTTTAACTTAAGGCAGTTTTATTTCTGTGTGAATGTTTTTAAACACATTTTAAACTTAAAAAAGCACAATTATTTTCTTTTAATTGTTATTTTAAATTCTCATTCATTTTTATGATTTGTGATTTTTAAGGGCTTTTTTCTCTTAGATTGTTTTCTCATTTCTGTGAATTTCTGTGTATGAAATGTGATATAAATAAACTTGCCTTGCCTACATGTAATTGCATAGATCCTCACACAGATAAACGTTGTTGTTACAGGTTCAGTGCTTGGTGTGTGATCAGCAGTTGGCGTATAATAATAATACGTCTTCCATGCTGAGGCATTATAGGGCTAAGCATGCGCAGTCTGGAGGGTCAATGGAAAACTTCAACTGTCAAGGTAACTAATTTATGGAAGTTTTCGACTGTTACAGTATGAATAAACTTTACTTAAAGTTTTACATGTATTTGCACATTTTCTGTCCAGTGAACCGCAAACAACAGCTTGATGAAGCTCTAGTGGACATGATTGTGGAGGATTCACAGCCTTTCTCTATTGTGGATGACAGTGGCTTTAAAGCATTTGTGGCTAAGCTTGACCCCACTTATGCACTACCATCCAGGCAGTCTCTGAAGATCATGGTGGACCACAAATATGAGGAGCAGAAGCAGAAGGCCATGGCTGAGCTACAGAAAACTGAGGGTGTGAGCCTAACTGCAGATATGTGGACCTCTATTAATATGGATGCATATCTGGCCGTTACATGCCATTATGTAGACGACAAGGATAAGCTTGCCACAGTACTTCTGGGGGTATGGTTATTTCCAAAAGCTCACACTGCGGAGAACCTTGCAGAGGCCAAGAGGTTGCTCTTTGAAGAATGGGGTATCCAGAGCAAAATAAAATCCCTAGTGACTGATGCTGCTTCAAATATGATAGCCACTGCCAACAACTTAAAGATTAGGCATGTTATATGCATTGCATATGCCTTGAATTTGGTGGTCAAGAAGTCCCTTGATGCAACTCCTGGTCTGGAAGATGTCAGAACTAGAGCACGAAGGATGGTGACTTACTTTAAGACCAGTACCACAGCAAAAGAGAGGCTTAGAGAGAAACAGGAACAAATGGGACGTCCTGTGAAGAAGCTGATTCTGGAGGTTGATACACGCTGGAATAGTACCTATTTAATGCTTCAGCGTATATATGAAGAGAGAGAACCGGTGGGTGCGGCACTGGCTACACTGAGAACTGATGTGGCTCCTCTGACATCAGAAGAATATCAGGCAATATCTGAGTGCATGAAAGTGCTAGCCCCATTCCAGGTGGCCACCGTTGAACTTTCTGAGGAGAAGAGAGTATCTGGCTCTAAGGTCATTCCCATGATGTAAATGCTGCGATACACAATTAATGAAACCCTCAAAAACATTATCAACGACACTGCAATCCAGCTGGGAAAGAATCTGTCAAGAAGATTAGCAGATACATTTTCAGCTCTTGAATCGACAAGTGTTTTGACATTAGCTACACTACTAGATCCACGATTTAAAACATTTGGGTTTCATAATCATATACAGGCCCAGACGGCAATTGGACGACTAACATCTGAATGCACAGCGTTAATCAAAGATACAGCTCATCAAACACCCAGCGACTCGGCACAGCCAGATACAGCACAAAATCTTGAAACTATAGGTCAAGGTAAAGTAAAAATCCCAAATTAAGGTTACTTAAAACTATTCATTACTCATAACATGGTTTTGTTTATCATTTCCCTAGCAGATGAGGTGAATCTTTGGGAGCTGCTGGACAACGATGCAAGTAATGCAAGGAGGAACAAAAGTGCAACATCAGATGCATCCATAGAGGTCCTGCTGACACTCTTGCCTACTGGTCCACCTACAAAGCAATATATCCTCATTTATACCAGCTTTCTAAACTGTTTTTGTGTACTCCTGCATCATCTGTTCCATGCGAGAGGATATTCTCTAAAGCTGGTGAAATTGTTTAAAAAAAAAGAAATCGCCTTTCACCAAAGAAAATAATATTTCTGAATAAAAACCATACCATTTAATGAACACTTTGTCTAAGCCTTCTGCATGATGTACCCAAAGCACACCCTCTGTCACATTTTTTTTATTTATTTTTTATTATTAATTAGAGAACATATTAACATTGTTACATAAAAACATCAAATCACTTTATTGTCACACTACTGTGTACACGAGTGTAACAACATATTTACACAACACAATTTACATAACAAATGTACACATACATACACAACAATTTACATATCAAATGTACACAATACACACAATGTAGAATACACACACTAGATAAGGGTATAAATATATATATACACTAATTGAATTGGGAGCGAGAATATATTTGACAGAATGAAGATTAATAAAGTGCAGTGCTGATTGTTGATCGTGAGAGATCATGTGTTCAAAAGTCTTATTGCTTGTGGGAAGAAGCTGTCATGTAGTCGGGTGGTGCGGGTCCTGATGCTGCGATACCGCCTGCCTGATGGAAGCAGTGAGAGCAGCCCATAACTCGGGTGGCTGGAGTCTCTGATAATCCTCCGAGCTTTTTTCACACATCGTCTGTTATATATATCCTGGAGGGAGGGAAGCTCATCTCCGATGATGTTTCTGGCAGTTCGCACCACCCTTTGCAGGTCTTTGCGGTTGTGGGCGGTGCTATTGCCGTACCAGGCGGTGATGCAGCCAGTCAGGATGCTCTCTACAGTACTGGTGTAGAACCGTGTGAGGATGTGGTGGTTCATTCCAAACTTCCTTAGCCGTCTCAGGAAGAAGAGGCGCTGGTGAGCCTTCTTCACAATGGCCTCAGTGTGGACGGACCATGTGAGTTCCTCAGTAATGTGGACACCGAGGAACTTGAAGCTGCTGACTCTCTCTACCGGTGCTCCATTAATGGTGATGGGGCTGTGTTCTCTGTCTTTCTTCCTGAAGTCCACCACAAGCTCCTTGGTTTTACTGACGTTGAGGGAGAGGTTGTGTTCCTGAGACCAGCGCGTCAGAGTGTGCACCTCCTCTCTGTAGGCTGTTTCATCATTTTCAGTGATCAGACCTACCACCGTCGTATCGTCAGCAAACTTAATGATGGCATTGGAGCTATGTGTCGCCACACAGTCATGTGTGTAAAGGGAATACAGGAGTGGGCTGAGAACACAGCCCTGCGGGGCTCCAGTGTTGAGGGTCAGTGATGAGGAGATGTTGCTGCCCATTCTAACCACCTGACGTCTGCCTGACAGGAAATCCAGGATCCAGCTGCACAGCGAGCTGTTTAAGCCCAGAGCCCGGAGTTTCACATCAAGCTTGGAGGGCACTATGGTGTTAAATGCTGAGCTGTAGTCTACAAACAGCATTCTCACATATGTGTTCCTTTTTTCTAGATGGGAGAGAGCAGTGTGTATTGTAGATGCAATGGCATCATCAATGGAGCGGTTGTTGCGGTAGGCAAACTGCAATGGGTCCAAAGAGGTGGGCAGAACAGAGCAGATGTAATCTCTGATCAACCTCTCAAAGCATTTGCTGATGATGGGGGTGAGGGCAACAGGACGCCAGTCATTTAAGCAAGTGACTTTTGATTGCTTCGGTACAGGCACAATGGTTGATGTTTTGAAGCATGTGGGGACTACAGACAGGGTGAGGGACAGGTTGAAAATGTACGTAAAAACACCAGCCAGTTGGTTCGCGCATGCTCTGATGACGCAGCCCGGAATGCCGTCTGGACCCGCGGCTTTGCGGATATTCACCCGTCGAAAGGATCGGGTTACATTCGCAACAGAGACGGAGAGTGAACCAACCTCTGTAGTATCGGACACGAGTGCTCTCTCCGCGAGGGCGGTGTTGTTGTTGTCCTCGAAACGAGCATAAAATGTATTAAGCTCGTCCGGGAGAGAGGCAGCGGTGTTCATGGCGGAGTTTTTATTCCCTTTATAGTCCGTGATGGTGTTAATTCCCTGCCACATACTTCTGGAGTCAGTGGTGTTGAACTGTCCTTCAATTTTGTGCCTGTACTGGCGTTTGGCTGCACTGATGGAGTTACGGAGGGCATAACTGGCTTGTTTACGCTCCTCCGCGTTCCTGGAATTAAAAGCGGTGGTCCGTGCAGTAAGTGCCGCGCGAACATCGCCGTTAACCCATGGTTTCTGGTTGGGGTAGACCCGTATAGTTTTTGTCGAAACAACGTCCTCTACGCACTTCCTGATGAAACACGTTACGCTATCAGCGTAAACCTCGATGTCGTCATCGGAGGCAGACCGGAACATCTCCCAGTCCGCGTGATCAAAACAGTCTTGTAGCATAGAGTCTGATTGGTCCGACCAGCACTGGATCGTTCTGAGGGCGGGTGCTTCTCGTTTCAGTTTCTGCCTGTAAGCGGGCAGAAGCAGAACGGAAGAGTGGTCGGATTTGCCAAATGGTGGGCGGGGGAGGGATTTGTAGCCATCCCGGAAAGGAGAATAGCAATGATCCAAAACCCGGTCCCCTTGTGTGTTGAAGCTGATATGTTGGTGGTATTTTGGTGCTATTGTTTTAAAGTTGGCTTTGTTGAAGTCCCCGGCAACAATAAACGCGGCCTCAGGGTGCGCGGTTTCCTGCTGACTTATACTCCCATACAGTTCCTTGAGTGCCCGGTCTGTGTCGGCTTGTTGGGGGGGGGGGGGGTGTACACAGCTGTGATAATGACCGCTGTGAATTCCCTCGGTAGCCAGAATGGTCGACACAGAAGCATGAGAAATTCCAGATAAGGAGAGCAGAAAGACCTGATAAAATGTACATTCCTCTGATCACACCATGATTTGTTGATCATAAAACATACACCACCACCTCTGTGTGATAGAAAGAGGGCGCAATAGAAAACAGTTATGGCAGAAACACAGACAATGGAACCTTAAACGAGAGACACCGAGGAATCACAAATCACGCTTTTGGGGCGAACAACCGTAAAAGCATTTAGATCTCAAGAGGGAATAAAATACTTGCATATATATATAGCTCTCTTGTGTTGAATGTGTGTGCGTGTCGGTCCTCTTTGGTTCCTTTACGGGGCGAACGAAGTCGCGGCAAGTTTAAAGTTCCTTTAGATGACGATACCACAGAGATAATTCAGACTAAGTTCTTTTCACTCGTCAGTGGAAATAAACACGGAGAATTATCTAAGAATGAAAACAAAAACTAACTAGAACAAACAAAAGAAAAAGAGAAGAGAAGGTGACGACCCAGTCGAAAGACAAAACTAAGCACCCATAAACTGGAGTTCGGTTCTCTTAAGGAAAACCTAATCCACACCTCTCTGAAGCGAACTGTCCAATCGTTGTTCAGAAAATCTTGAGCGGGAAAGTTTCTTTGTCTTGTCAGGCCGATTCATCTGCATAAGTTATGGCCGTGGCCGAAATTCGTCATTTTTCCTCCGAAGATGATTAAACATAAGACACAATTTATCATAACCTAATACATATATCTGGCTCAGTCAGACAAAGAGTACAAAGACATCAAGCACGACATGTAACAATGATAGGAATTCAAGTTTACATCTCAGTGCGTAATTACAAGTATTTATAATTCACTTGATACTACGATAACATCATAGATATTCCAATAGGACACGGGCAAACAGACAAACGTAAAAACATATCAAATATATCTCAGTAAAGTCTTTAAATGAGGAAATTCCTGAAAAGTTCTTATGTGTGTGTGTCTTGGAGTGGTCTCTTACTCTCCCTTCCTAGACCTGGGAGGGTAAGATTAGGGTCTCTTTGAAACTTGCAACGGCAGGGAAAGATCTGGTGGGTGTTGTCTGTTCACACTCAAGGTGTCATAGAAGTTGTCATCGAACCATCTATTGCAGACTGGCTGGAGCCGAAGGCATAATTTACCTCCATGAGGTCAGAGGCCAAAAGCTCTTTGGGTTTTAGCAAGACTGTGCATTACATGATTCATTGATACGCTACAGTCCCCCTTTTCGTCAGATGAAGTCCCTGTGTGGACATCATCGGACGACAATCATCACAATGGGCGGATGACAGGTGAATCATGATGGTCGTGTAGCAGGTGGCTATTAGGGCTGAGGAGCCAGCTCGATGAGGTTCAAAGTGGTCTCTGGCGTGGTACCCTCTTTCCGGGGGTTCCGTCGGAAACCTCCAGCCACGGCTTTCGTGAGCTTGGCGGTAGATGTTCGCATCTCGTTGAATCTCCTGTATAGGATGAAGGCCAAGCCCAGTGTCAGGATGTTGCTGAGTACCATAGAGATGCACAGCGCTGTGTCAGCTGCGGTCCAGGCCTGGACAACAGGGGAGGTGGTCAAGATGGGCTGTCGAGACAGGGCTTGAAGGGCTGTGTCGATAGGAGCAATGTCAATTAGCTGTGACCCCCCTTTTTCAAGCCATAGTTCCAGTTCTGGATCTAGGGTGAAGTTGTCGTTCTTGAAGAAGGATGGGATTCCCAGTTCTGATTGATACTCTTCGCTTGGAAGATGGTACAATGCCAGGTCATCAAGGTGGAGGATGGCCCCTTTCGGTACTTGAATCCACATGCTCTGGTTGAGCAAGGTGACACGGGTGGCAGGGGTTCTTTGGAAGGGCCCCCCCCCCCTCGCTGCTGACGGGGGTCCTTGTCGGCTGGCTGGTGATGTCTGGAACGGTGGACTTTCATCCCACTTTTCAGCTCTGAGTTCTTGGCTGAAAGGCTGGAACCAGCTGTTCGGGGGAAACTCTGTGGAGTGTGTTTCCCCCTTTTGTTCACTTTGCAGTCTATAAGAATGTTTCAGTTCTCTGTGACCAGTGTCAAGTTCATATTTGAGATTGTCTCTATGCTGAATAAGTTCATGGATTTCAGCTTGGGCCGTGTTCAAGTGTTTTTCACAGGCCTTGGCTTTAGCGTCTCTTTCTTCGAGTTCAATCTCAGCTCTTGCAAGGAGAGCTTCGGCTTGTCGGAGCTTTCTGTCGAGTTTCTCTCTGGCGTTCCTCTCCGACTGTTCTCTTTGGTCTGTATCTAGACGAAGATCTTCCACGGCCTTTCGAAGTCTCTCTACTTCCTCCTGCAGCTCTGGGTCTGTTGCATCCTCTTTCCCGCGCTGGTCGTGGGCCTCATTCCTCCGGGCCTCCTCCGCTTGAAGCTTTAGTTCTGCGGCCTGCTGTTCCAGGTCGACGTTGCTTTTTTCGCTTATTCGTGCCTGAGCGACAAGAATGTGAGCAAGATTTCCGATGATTTTGGCCCATTCTTTGTGGTTGTAGCTCTGGGTTGGATCGTGGGCCATCAGCTTGTCCAAGTCGTCGTCCAGTTGCTCTTGGCTCAGGTGCTGTAGGTCACTGGCGTCCTTGGGTAGGACGGTGCTCGTCATCGCGCTCAGCCAGGTCTCGAGATGATCCCAGTGGGCTGCGGGACTGGACGAGCGTGACATATTGACTCTCTGTAGGTGAGAGAAACACAGCACACACAAAGAGGCCAAAATGCAAGTACGTGTAGGATTAGTAAGCTACGATACTATGCGGCTATGTGAGCCGTAATTTTGACTAACTGATGCAGACAGTTAGACAGTTAGGTGGGTCAATTTGCGTGGGTCTAAATAAAGAATTTGACAAGGTGGGTCATTTAATGACGCCAGCTGTTTGGTTGTCGTTCTGTTATCTAGCTTTCCTGTCTCTCGTAGGTTCTGTCTCTAGGTGAACTGAAAGGAACAAATCACAACAGAACAGAAAAATAGCAAGATAGAAAAGATTGACGTAAAATAAAATTGAAAAGGTCTGTAATGAAATGGAACAAATAATAACACAGGAAGGGTTACAGGGAGTAAGGAGGTCTGAACCTAGGAAAGGGGGTGTGGCTTGGAGAAGAGAAGGTGGGCCACACACACACACACTTAAATGACCGGGGGAATATCTAATATTCTGTGGCCTATATTAAGTGGATGGGTTTTTACCTCATTTAGTTTGCCTGGGGTGAATTGAGGTCACTCTGGTTGGACCAGTGGCATGATCGGCCCTTCCAACGCTCCCGAACACTCGACCACAGTGTCCCCGTGCCCTTCCTTACTCTGTACCACGGGCGCCCTCTCAAACAACTTGCGACTTTAAACACAACCAGCAACACCAAGGTGTCAACCGCCGGACAACACAGCAAAGTGGGTTTTCCCCGGAACCCTCCTTTGGAGTTCAAAAAGTGGCCCTGTCAGCAGACCCTGGTTCGGGTGATTGTCCCAAAATTGCCTTGTGTGTCGGCTTGCGTGGTTGACGTTACCTTCGGAGTGCCAGATTGCTGATGTTGCAAGTTGCGTGCCGCACTAATGGACAGAGACAGAAGAGTCTGAGGCTCACGCACGGCTAGCGTCGGTATGTCGGTCGAACGAACCACAGCTCGCTGGAAGCCAACCAGAGGAGATGGTCAAATCACCACAGCGCCTTAGGAAGTTCTACCTATAAATACAAAAACAGGTTGAGCAAGTGAAACTTAAAGTGAATTAAAGCTTTCTTGTTTAAACCAAATTGAGTAATTATGTACATGTAGAAATAAAAGGCAAAGGCTTCACTAAATAATGATAAAATAAAAAGGGATTATGACAATGTTAGTAATTATCAAATCAACTTAACCCAAAAAAATAAATAAAAAATAAAATAAAAAAAAAATTAAATAAAAAAATTAATAAATAAAAATAAAGTAGGATGAAACCCGGGAGAAGGCAGGCCGTAGTGGCGGGTTTGTGCCAAAGGGGGTGTACTTTCTCCCAGTGGTTAACCTGGTTGGATCGAACAATTTAATTTCAATTTCAATTCAAAGTGGTTTGAACTAAATTTGAAATAACTTGTTTAAAGAACGTATGATAATCATGATTACCATACAGTATCAGTGATAACAAAATAAAATAAACCATAAAGAAAAAAAAATGGAAATAGACCAGTTCAACAGAATGAAAAGAGTAGAAGAGTGACAAGCCAACTTAGTGGGTGTTGCCACAGAGGGGCGCTTTCCCTCTAAGTGGATATCAGTGACTACGTCTGCTGAGACTTAACTTTAAATTTGAATTCAAATCTTGTTCGAACCAAAATCAAAATAAGTGTAATCAGTCAGAGGCAGGAGAATTGTCTAACCTTCAATAACATTAGCACAAGCAAAGCTGTAACTGTGACTATTTATTGAAAGTTAGGCCGCATATTTCAATCATCACAGGGAAAATGGAAATAGCAAGGAGAGAGAGTTGAGAAAGAATGACCTATCTGCAAATGCCCACAAGATGGCGTAATTGCGCTCACGCAGACTGAAATCAGGGGGTGGTGCAATTTGAGAACTGCAAAACACGTAAGGCTGCCCTCTCGTGTTTGTCAGCGGAATTACAACCACTCTGTTTTCAATGTGATTCAAAATCTTAGAGCGTTTTTTACGCATCGATTTTCTGCAGAATCACTTATTATACAATTTTAAACCTCGGCGGGTTTGCTCGTGGCCGTTTACTGCACACGAGGTGGGTGTGGCAGGATTTCTGCACACACAAATATGGACAACAGGAATTATGCGTCTGTTGTTTCGACTCCGATAAACATAAATCAAATGGCACACGGTTATGCAGCACTTATGATTCAAATGTCTAAGGTTTTCGATTGATTAGCTAAGTCAATGTTAACCAGGAGTTACCGTTATCTAACGATAGAATATAAGGCCTTTACTACTGAAAAGAGGAATCTCGCTCAAATCAGATTTACGAAGAAGATTTCTTCGTTCTCACAGGCGGGTTTGATAATATCAAAATGTATGATACAAAGAGATTTCTTCGTCTTCGCAAAAACAATTTTAATATCATGACACTGCAGTGTACTTTAGCAATTAACTGACAAAAATGTTAGACATATTTAGCTCTGTTAAATGCAGACTGAAATCAGCTTTGTGCCTTTTCAGTTCGTCAGTGAGCTCGCGTTGCGCGACTTGTCTCACAATTTCAAAACGGGCGCGCACAAATTAAATAACAATATCACATAGATTGAAACCACATTGCTCATGAAACGAAGTTTGAAATGCCCCGCGTTTCTCCACCAACTCTGTAAGGAGTCAAAACTCAAATGAGGGGAATAGTATAATCAATAATTCATAATCAATAAATGATCATACGGGTTATGAGTTATCACTTACAGTTTTAAATTATCCTTAAAAGGGAATACGTTGCCAAGGTCCTTATATGGGCCACTAAACGCAACGGATTGCACTGTTACACATATAGGCAGGCAAAAATAGAGCAATTATATATATCAACATTCAATCACAACGGATTATAATTAAACATTAATATATCAATTGTCTAGAATCGTTCGATTCTCGAGATAACTCCTAAGGGGATTAATTTGTCATCTAATAGTCTGCTCGCCAGCGAACTGACCGTAAAATCTTTATTAACCCTTAAGAAATTATTCGTATAACTTAGAAAGGCAGACTATTTCTCTTGGCCACGAAAAACAGCTTCCCTTTTCTAAACAAAAATACTATTTAAAGTAGCAACAGTTTTAGAGCTCGTAGCTTAAAGATCGAACATCTCAGGGACCTCGAAATCATGAGCAGATAGGCAGAGTCAATCAATGAATATAGTATTTAATACAGGAAAACTACGTATATATCGGTGACTACAGTTACACAGAATAAATGTATTTACAAACACAATAAACCACAAACTGAAAGTGAAAGCTTAAAGAAGGTGATAGAAAGAGGGAGTAAGAAAACAGTTATAGCAGAAACACAGACAATGGAACCTTAAACGAGAGAGACCGAGGAATCACAAATCACCCTTTTGGGGCGAACAACCGTAACAGCATTTAGATCTCAAGAGGGAATAAAATACTTGCATATATATATAGCTCTCTTGTGTTGAATGTGTGTGCGTGTCGGTCCTCTTTGGTTCCTTTCCGGGGCGAACGAAGTCGCGGCAAGTTTAAAGTTCCTTTAGATGACGTTACCACAGAGATAATTCAGACTAAGTTCTTTTCACTCGTCGGTGGAAATAAACACGGAGAATTATCTAAGAATGAAAACAAAAACTAACTAGAACAAACAAAAGAAAAAGAGAAGAGAAGGTGACGACCCAGTCGAAAGACAAAACGAAGCACCCATAAACTGGAGTTCGGTTCTCTTAAGGAAAACCTAATCCATGCCTCTCTGAAGCGAACTGTCCAATTGTTGTTCAGAAAATCTTGAGCGGGAAAGTTTCTTTGTCTTGTCAGGCCGATCCATCTGCATAAGTTATGGCCGTAGCCGAAATTTGTCATTTTTCCTCCGAAGATGATTAAACATAACAAGACACATTTTATCATAACCTAATACATATATCTGGCTCAGTCAGACAAAGAGGAGTACAAAGACATCAAGCACGACATGTAACAATGATAGGAATTCAAGTTTACATCTCAATGCATAATTACAAGTATTTATAATTCACTTGATACTATGATAACATCATAGATATTCCAATAGGACACGGGCAAACAGACAAACGTAAAAACATATCAAATATATCTCAGTAAAGTCTTTAAATGAGGAAATTCCTGAAAAGTTCTTATGTGTGTATTTGTCTTGGAGAGGTCTCTTACTCTCCCTTCCTAGACCTGGGAGGGTAAGATTAGGATCTCTTTGAAACTTGCAACGGCAGGGAAAGATCTGGTGGGTGTTGTCTGTTCACACTCAAGGTGTCATAGAAGTTGTCATCGAACCATCTATTGCAGACTGGCTGGAGCCGAAGGCATAATTTACCTCCATGAGGTCAGAGGCCAAAAGCTCTTTGGGTTTTAGCAAGAATGTGCATTACATGATTCATTGATATGCTACACTGGCTACAACTGCACGAGCTGCGCTCTAAAGAGACGTATTTACACAAAGGAATCCTCCTTCTGGACAAAGAGAGACCACATTTTTCTAACCTCACCATTTGGCCATGGTAGAGTAAGTTTAACTTAGCTTTGTTCCAGTCATGTAGTATTTTACAACCGGTTCATTTCATATTCACCGTGAAACATCAGTGAATATGTTTAGAATACAGAAAAGGCGACCAGATTCCCTTTTCAATCGTTTTCTATCAACGTTGACCATCGCGCCTGCATTTCTCTCCATCACCGGACCCGAGAAATAATGCAGAGACGCGTCTTTTCGCTGACGAGCGTAAGACAAAGGACCGAATCCAGATCGTTTTCTCTTGATCGCTCATTGCAACAGGAATTCAAACGGACAACCCTGCTGAAATCGCACAGGATTTCCCAAGTAAGGCTTGATATCTGGGCAGATTTAGTTTAGAAACTGTGACTTTTCTTATAAAACTAAATCATATATATTTGATTGCTGAATATTTTATGTTTTTGTTTACATTTGTATGTTAAACTACGATCACTGATTGCTGTGTTGATTCATGAGATCGTCATTTTTGGGGGAAATGTTATTTTATTGAGTGATCTGAACTAATGATTCGATCACAATGTTACCAGCGTGTATCCTCTGTTAAATTGCATGAGCCCCTGTTTGTTTGCTCTCTCACACTCACCGAAATTCACAGAGCGAGCAGCACCACGGTTTGTTCGAATCAGGCTGGTGTTTTCCAAATTCTCCCGCCTGTTTCGTTCAGTTCTTTGCGTGTCTGCTCATATAGGCCTACCACCCACACGTGATAAAAGCTCTATTGTTCTGGAACTGATCCAGCCATCTTTCTTTCCCCACGCCTTCAAATGATCATTGGCCCCTTTCGGTCTAATCCTCCATTTGGGAAAATAGTTTCCATTTTGGAACTTAGGTTCCAATTTTGGAACTGATCCTCCATTTTGAAACTTGCCCACACGTGAAGTTTAGTCCGCCATTTTGTGTCTTTTTACTGAGCCTAGACACAAACACACACAAACACACACACACACACACACACACACACACACACACACACACACACACACACACACATATATACACTAGCACATAGCTCAACAATTTAGTTAGGATTTCCATTTTATGTTTTTGTATTATATTCATCTAGTATTGGCAGTGTTCATTGCTGTTTGTTTATAATAAATCCTGTTATTATAATAAGTACTCCTAGTTGTTTTGTTTGAATATTGTGTTGAAGCCAGCCTCTGCCACGTCAAGAAATCCCGTATTACTTCAGGATCGTTAAATTTTTTTTTGTTAGAAGCCAACTGTAACCAGATTACTGTTGGATTCGTATGGCAATAATTCGATTAGCTTCTTCCCCTTTTTGATTATTTTGATTATCAATCAAAATACTCAATCTTCAGGGTAGAATTTTATGAGACTTGATCAGTCACCTACTATCATTTTTCTCTTGTAAAAGAGTGGTGCCCCGAGGATAGAATTTAACTAATTAAATTCTATTATTTAATTTAATTATTAATTAATAATTAATAAACATGAATTATTAATTATATCTGATAGTAAAACTGATCTAATCAACCTGTGCACCCTACATTAATATGTTAAAAGCTTTACATACCAAACATACAAACATGTATGTGTACACTTCACATATAAATATCTAAGAATATGAAAGAGATCTCCATGAACCCATATTACTCAAAAAGGATTGCGTCAACAGACCCATATTTCAAAACCATAGAAATATGGGTGAAAACCATTGAAATATGAGTGAATCTACTAATTAGGTGACATACACAAGGGCCAAACATAGATAATTAATTTCAGTAATTAGTAAAAATACTGGTAAAGTTTTAGCCAGAGATGTGACATTACACTATAACCACTTATAGGAATGATTTTAGATAACTGAGGTGGAAAAGTAGCATAAATATGTATGTTTTCGGAGGCATATCTTTACACAGTTATTGAAATCCCAGACAGGGTGACAGAGTGATGATGTAGTTTTTGGTCAGAGATCTTAATTTATGATATGATGCTTCACAAAGTGAAGATGTTCCAATGACCTTCACGAAAGGCCAGATGCTTTCGATATTTTGTTATGTTCACCTACAGGCTCATTCACTTCAGCAACATCCAATTTTCAGACAACTCTGAGCTTGATACAGTGTAATTGTTATTCCAAAACCTAATAGCTTTCTTTGTTGAACACAAAAGGAGATAGTGAGGTAGGATTTTCATGCTTTTCTTTTCCATACATTGAAAGTGAATGGTGACTAGGGGCTGTCTAACTCCAAAATGTATATATATGTATATTTATAACCATCATAAAACATAATTAAAGTATTCTAAGACTTTTGAAGACATACAATAGCGTTGTGCAGAGAAACAGACACGGTTAATTTTTCATTAGTCATTATGAATTAAAAATCTGCCATAGCTTTCAAATCTCATTTATGTACAGTACATGAATACTGAAGTTCTGTTACAAGACATATGAGAACCAATGACATTTGGCATAATTGACATTAGACCTGGTGTGACATGTTCCCCTTCTGTCACTCACTCAACGTTGTGTCGATGTAGTGACACTAGGGGTCACTCTTGAGAGCCCTGAACACCTCCCATTCTTTGAGAAAAGGCCAATGAGAATTGGCGAGTGGAATTTTCATTCCATTCCTCTGGACATACGGGTATAAATAGAGCTGGAATGCCCACTCCATTCAGATTTTTTCTTCGGAGCCAAGCGGTTGTACTATCAACGTGATGATTACTATTGCTGTTCCATTCACCTCTTAAGAAGCGTATGTTGTTAGATATACGGTGCATTTCCAGTGGCTTTCTCTCCTGCACAAAGAGTGCAGATTTCGCCACTGGGCTTTTCGACAGAAAAAGAGACAGAAAGAGTGTATATTCCTGATAAAGAGTATATTTTCTCTATTAGAGCACACACATTGACTTTGAACGTCTTTTCTAAGATGCATCTTTACAAAAATGCCTTTCTGTCTTTGTGTGATTCCTGGATTTGGTTGTTATCTCTCAGCTTACAAAGGCCACGGGCGCTGCCTCTCGTGTCTGGGCAGCGATCACACTGAGACAGCATTTGTGGATGGATAATTTTCTCATTGTGAGAATATGACCATGGCAACATCCTCCTTCCGGGGGAAAGCGACTCTAGCCGCCCCCCCACGCTGAGCCTTCTACCCACGGGTATGGGGCCGGCTGGCGCTGGAGGCGATTTGGGGAATTCACTGGGCGCGGTCTTGCCGGGTAATTCTCTGCGGACCTCCCATTCCCCAGCATGCTCGTTGGCTCTCATCCGGTTCCGAAATGAGACCAGCCTGCCTCACAGCCAGTATGACGTCTCTTTCAGAGCCTGTGAGCAGGATGTGTTTTTGATCGCTGCATCAGAGAGTGCACTGGCGATGTCGGACGCAGATGACTCGACTAGGCTGTCACCTTCGGCTTGATGAATGGTTCCTGGGTTTGGGGTGCCGCTCATGGCCACACCCCTAACCCACCCCCCACCACCCCAGTCCCTTTGTTTCCAGAGGTGCACAACGAACTGATGAGGTCATGGAGGGCACCTTTCGCTACCCAAAATAGACTTCCAGGATTGTCCGCTCTCACTACCCTCGACAGCGGGCGGTTGGAGAGCAACAACGTAGTCCCTTCTTTTCATGGGCGCGATAGAGCCTGTCCCTCCAGCCGAGATGGTGAAAGGGTTCAACAGCCCTTACTTCATCATGCCAAAGAAAGGCGGTTGCGGCCAATCATGGACTTATGAGTTCTGAACCGGGCCTTACATAGATTCCCGTTCAAGATGCTGATGCAGAAACATGGGTTTCTAGTGGTAGAACTGAAGAACGCGTACTTACACAGATTCCCGTTCAAGATGCTGATGCAGAAACATGGGTTTCTAGTGGTAGACCTGAAGGATGCGTACTTTCACATCTCGGTTCTATCTCGACACAGACCTTCCTAAGGTTTGCTTTCAATAGCCAAGCGTATCAGTAAAAGGTCCTCCCCTTCTAGCTGTCCCTGTCCCCTTCGTGTCTTCACGAAAGTCACAGAGGCAGCTCTTGGCCTGTTAAGGGAAGTGGGCATCTGCATACTCAACTACCTTGATGACTGGCTGATTTAAGCACACTCTCGAGAGTTGCTGTGCATGCACAGGAATTTGGTGCTCAGGCACCTCAGTCGTCTAGGGCTTCGGGTCAACCGGGAAAAGAGCAAGCTCTCCCCAGTTCAGAGCATCTCTTTTCTCAGCATGGAGTTAGTTCAGTCGGTGCTAAACTGCCTGAAGTCATTCAGGCGGAGGACAGCGGTTCCACTGAAACACTTTCAGAGGCTTCTTGGGCATATGGCTTCCTCAGCGGCAGTCACGCTGCTCGGGTTGATGAAAAGGGAACGCTGTCTCAAATCCAAACAGAGGCTTGCCCAGTGGATCATGGATGCCATTGCTCTGGCGTACCAGGCTCAGGCCGTGCCCGCCCCTTTGGGAATACGAGCACACTCTACTAGGAGTGTGGCATCCTTATGGGTACTGGCCAATGGCTCCCCTCTAGCAGACATCTGCAAAGTAGAGGGCTGGGCTACACCCAATAACTTTGCGAGATTTTACAATCTACGGGTTGAGCCAGTTTTGTCCCGTGTTTTGTCAGGTACGAACAGGTAGAGTTTGGTAATACAGAATAGCGATACACAAGCGATACACCCAGCTAGCTGTTCTGTATTACCAAACTCTACCTGTTCCCCTGAGGCGAAAATGTGCACTTATACCCACAGTCGAATTCACAAAGTCAAGGACCATGGATGTCCTTCCTCCCTAGCCCTGTGGCTCACAAATTCGGCAGAGGAGTTCACAGCCAGACCCACTATGGGTACTAATATGCCCTGTACGGTGATAGGTACTCCACAGGTGCCGATAACTCCGTAACCCCCTGTGATGTATTTTCCGCGGTACAGTCTCTCTGTTGGCAGACCCGTGTCTCCCTTGGGCAGAGCCATTTCTGCCCCGGTCGCTGTGCTTGTAGAGCTCCTCCCCTTCACGGCAGGACCTACCATCGTGCCTCTTTCATGTGTGACTCTTGAGCCCACATGACGTATCGCCACATGTTACCCTCCCCTCTGGGCAGGGTGTGGCCTCCGTGGGGTCTTTTCCCCATGAAAGAATAAGAAAGGAAAAGAACAACTTCCCAGGCGCATGCAATAGCATTAACTGGCCCCAGCCAAATCTAATACTCGTTGGAAAGAAAAACAGGACTGGCTGGCGTGGCCTGCTCCCATTCTAGTTACATCACTTCCCCCCCTCAGGGATGTGGGGAACTACATGACATCTTTTGGGGTGTTGGGGGTGGTTACGCGCAGACTGATGCTCTTGCTATTACACACGCAGCAGCTTGCTTGCACCTGCATCAGCAGTTCATGTAACACGTTTCAGCTGTTGTGGCGTTTTCTATAGGGACCCCTAGTGTCACTAAATCGACACAACATCGAGTGAGTGCCATAAGGAGAACGTCATGGTTACTGTCATAACCTCTGTTCCCTGATGGAGGGAACGAGACGTTGTGTCCCTCTTGCCACAACACTGTACTAGCCACTGACATGGCTTGACCTTGTCTCGGCTCCTCAGCACAAAACCTGAATTGAGTGGGCATTCCAGTTCCTTTTATACCCGTACGTCCGGGGGAGTGGCATGCAAATTCCACTAGCCAATTCTCATTGGCCTTTTCTCAAAGAATGGGAGGTGTTCGGGTCTCTCAAGAGTGACCACTACATCAACACAATGTCTCGTTCCCTCCATCAGGGAACGGAGGTTATGACAATAACCATGACATTTTGCACCTTTTTAAATATATATTCTTATTACATAAATTATATAGTATTTCAGGGCTGCAGTAGAGCAGGATATTTTCAATGGGAAATTACATAAATTTCATATTATATGGCTTCAGAGGACCTTTTCAAGTTGTTCTGACTACTTTTATGGAGCATTTTTTCATGTTTTTTTTAGTTTATGGAAAAGAGTAGCATGAACTTTCATCTTTATTTTAGATTGATATGAGGGTGATTAAATGATGACAGAATTTATTTTGTGTGTGAACTTCTCCTTTAAGACATCTTAACCTCAAGCCATATTACATGTGCAGTGATGCAAAGAATAAGTTGATTAGTTATGTTGTTGGTTTTCTTACACATTTCATTTCTTGAATCCTGTCTGGATAATCTGTAATCTGATTGAAATTGCACCTGAACTGTGACACATTTTATCTTGGCGCCAGATAAAACCACAAAAGTCTAAGCTACTTAAAAATAAGCCTTGCATTTTGTTTTGCATGGAAAATTACTAAGCACAATAATTCATTCATAAACCTAATCACTCCAATAAAAAATTGCCTATCAATGCTCTCAAAAAGTGCTGTAGGAGCTGTGAAATGCACTGACGGAAATTCTGCTTACATTTCATGCATTGGCAACATTACAATCTGCACACCTTAGAACATGTACATCTGCCACAGCATACAACCTTCAGGGAATGTTTAATGTTCACCATTAAAAAAAAAAAAAAAAACCTCACAGGGTGAAGCAGACAGGCTTCTTTTCATTTTGTATTGCCTCTACAGTCAAAAACCCCACAAAGGAATTGTTGAGGCCTAATTTGTCACTTGCCTCAATGATGAGGACTCCGTAATTCATGCAATTCCCCAATGAAGCTGCTGTTCAAGTCAAGCTGATTGTCAAAACAGCTTTGTCTAGTCCCTTGTTTGCTAGCCACCTGGTGAGATGTTGCTTGTTTTAGTGTTAGCAATCCTTCCCTGATGGAAGCTGGATTCTCTAAAGGAAATGTGTATTATATTGTAGTGGCTTTGTGATATAGTTGGATTTGCTGCTGGATTTCTCAAACAGAGCAGGATCTCACACAAGTCTTGGCCCACACAACATTACACTGTGACCTTTTTACCTGATCATGTAGAATCAATAAGTTTTTTAGGGCAACTATAAGAGAGCACGAGCATATAGAATAAAAAAAACTGATCTATGAACATCTATTGTCTATACTGGATCTGTGCCATAAAAAATTTAAAAATCCTAATAAGGGACCACTTGATGTATATTTGTGGGGACACAAACAACTCAAATTATTGGAGGTTTTGACTTCTTTAAATTTAAATTAGGATCGGTGGATCAGGACAAGACATACTCAGGATTTGACATTTATGCTCAATGGACAAGCAGCTGCTGTTGGTAGGTTTTAAATTTCCATGAAACAATCACACAAACTATGATCACAAACACTTGTTTAATTTCCAAATTGCAATGGCAGTGACAGATATGAGGTCAAATATGATATTATAATCTTATACCACCATGGGAGAACTAACGGTAAGAACTGGACCCTGTCTCCTTCTCCAATGCACATCAACAGCAAATAGTTAAATAAGAGAATTACCTGAGAAAGGACATGTTTGTGAAAACATTTATTTAAAGGGGTCATGACATACACTTTTTTTAAAAATTGTTTTATTTTTTTATAATTTTATTATCTTCCCAATGATAATGTTACTAAAGGTTTTTGCCTGTGTCTGACCCTCTGCTTGGTTTTGGCCTAAGCACCTACTTTAATCTTCAACTTAAAAGCCCACTGTTATGATTGGCAAACACTGAATACCCCTTGAATGAAGCCATATATATTGAAACTCAATCGGAAGAGAATGAACAATCTCCACAACATTTTAAACTAAATGTCAGTGTTTGCACATAACACATATCCAACATATTGCATCAAAATATATTAAACTGATAAAAAAACACAGCAGAACCATAAACTATCAAACAGTTGTAACACCTCCTTTCTTTTAAAGATGATACTCTGAGGGGTTCAACAGATTTTTGACATGTACTAACGAATAAAACTCTGCTCAAGACAAATGAATATCAAACCTATTTTATTTTTCCACCCGTGCTTAAATACATGCGCCAAACAGTCAGTGAATAAATGGTAGCAACTCTCTCAAGGGTCTTGTCTTTTTATTATTGAGTCAATGTCATGAAATAAACTTATCTTCTTAATGTCTTGTCTTTAGATGAGTTGTATGTTCATGAAGATGATATGAGTTCCAAGTCCACATAGTTATTTTGAGTGCAATGCAATAATTTCCAACCTGTTTTCCACAGTGTGAGAAAGGCTCGCAATCAACGGCGTTCAGTGAAACTTTGTCCTCAGTGTCACGTAGCTGGCCATGTGCTGTAACCTCGTTGCTAGCGTCGTTTGCACTTGAATTCCTAGTCTCAAGTAACAGTTGAACAGTAACTCAGAGAGTTATCAAAAGAGCATAAGAGAAGCAAGGTGGTAGCGTGAGTCCAATCAAACATTTGATTTTCCTCTACCAAAACAAGGCAAGTTACTCTATGGTAAGTGAGCTTATATATCCGTCACTAACAGGCAATAGCGCCCTCAAGCTGTTCCTCTTGGTACTACATGTGATCTTAACATCACACTACCGCGTTAATCAACAGTTAATTAGTTTTATTACCAATAATATTATCAGTAACGTTTTGTCCGTTACATACCCCTCCCTTCGATGTAAAAATTTGACATATGGCAAATTTTTAAGTTTTGAGTATGGTAACTGTCAATTTGGGTAGGATCAGATAACATAGCCACCTTATAATTCACTGGACCTAATTTTTTAATTACTTTAGCTGGCCCTCGCCATTTTGGGGCAAGCTTAGCCATGAAACAATCATCAGCAGGAGATAATGGATGAGTACAAAGCCAAACTAGATCACCTTCCTGGAAGACTTGGGTTCTTCTCTTAAGGTTGTAATACCTTTTCTGCCTAGCCTGAGCTTTCTCAACGTTATCTCTAACAGCTTCGTGTAGTAGTACGATCTAGTTGTACTGTAACTTGGTTGATCTGGATCTGGCGGATTCTGAAGAGCTCTTTGCAGTGGTCCTTTCAGTTGACGTCCGAGAGCCACTTCAGCAGGAGAAAATCCTGTGCTTTCATGCCATGCTGTATTCAAAGCAAATCTAAACTCGCAGATCCATTGATCCCAAGTACGGTGATTAGTGCCAACATACGATGCAATCATGTTTTTCAGATTTCTGTTAATGCATTCAGTCAGATTTGATTGGGGATGATAAGCAGTTGTTAGTTTTTGGGTTACCTTCCACTGCTTGCACAACTGATCCCAGGAGGTTAGAGGTGAATTGAGCGCCTCTATCAGAAACAATGTAAGCAGGTGTTCCCCACCTTGTGAATATCTCCTCGATGAGAATACGAACAATGTTGTTAGACTTGGCAGATCTCATGGGAAATACCTCTACCCACTTAGAGAAGTAGTCTACCACCACTAAAAGATATTCATTTTGATGAGTGCTCCGAGGGAATGGTCCCATGATATCCATGCCGAGCATGTAACCAGGCTCAACAATGGGCACACTTTGGAGACCTCCTGCTGGCTTCAAGTTTGTAGACTTATGCTGTTGACATATTCCACACTGTTTGCAGTGTTGCCATACATCATTACGCATGGTAGGCCAATAAGCAAATTCACTTTGTTTGCACTTTGAAGGAAGAGTCAAAATTGGGTGTGTTTAACACAGGGGCTTTAGACAGATCATCTTTGAGAAGTTCAAATGATCTTTGGCACTCGTCTGTCCACATCCAATCAAATCAATCAAATCAAATCAAATCACTTTATTGTCACACTACTGTGTACACAAGTGCAACAGTAGGTGAAATTCTTGTCATCTTGACATCCATTTTGTTCCCTCCTTCTTTAAAGCATGTAAGGGTGCAGCTTTTGTGGAGAAATCTGAAATAAATCGGTGATACCAAGCTGTTAGACCGAGGAATTGTTGTAATTCTTTCACGGCAGTTGGAGTAGGGAATGACTTTATGGCATCAACCTTGTCAGAATTCACTTTAACTCCGTCAGCAGTGATTGTGTGACCCAAGTAGTCGAGGGATGAACAAATGAATTTGCACTTACAGAGATTGAGTGTAAGACCGGCAGAATGCAGACTGTTGAAAACTTTCTTGAGATGTTGCAGATGTATATGAATGTCTGGAGAGTACACAATGATGTCGTCAATGTATACCATACAACACCTGTTTATATGCTCTCTAAGAGTCTGTTGCATCAAACGTTGGAATGAGGCAGCTGCATTTTTGAGGCCAAATGGAAGACACAAAAATTTGTATAACCCTGAAGCGGTTACGAATGCAGTTTTCTCCACACTTGTATCACTCATCTCTACTTCCCAGTAGCCACTCTTCAAGTCCAAAGTGCTAAATACCTTTGCTCCTTGCAGAGAATCCAGAATATCTGTAATTTGGGGCATCTGATAAGCGTCGAGGTGAATTTTAGAATTAAGACCACGATAATCAATACATAACCGAAAGCCACCATCCTTCTTATCCACTACCACAACAGGTGAGGCCTATGGTGATGTGGAAGGTCTAATGATTTTTTGATGAATTAG
The DNA here is from genome assembly GCA_032164185.1 of Moxostoma hubbsi. Taxonomy (NCBI): domain Eukaryota; kingdom Metazoa; phylum Chordata; class Actinopteri; order Cypriniformes; family Catostomidae; genus Moxostoma; species Moxostoma hubbsi. The sequence goes on along the minus strand of JAVLUX010000013.1, from coordinate 10,027,861 downwards.
TTGCTTAATTTGTTCTTCAATAAAATCATTTTTAACTTTAGAGACTCGATAGGGTCTCTTTCTTAAGGGAAACTCATCAATTGTTTTAATTTCATGTCTGATGCAATTTGTACGTCCAAGCTTTTGAGTGCAAACTGATGGACAATCATACATGAGAGATTTCAACTGACTCTTTAACTTGAGGGAGGCATGAGAATTTTCCACCGCTTGATCAATGAGCTTCAAATATTCCTTCCTTGAGATCAATTCTGTATCATCCTGTGCAGCATAAAACTGGATGAAAGCGTTCTCGTGAAGTTCACTAATAATGATGGGGTGACTGATGTTGGAATCTGGTAAATAAACATGTGAAGAATTAAAGTCAATAGTCATTTTGGCTTGCTTTAGGAAATCCAGACCCAAGATGACAGGAACAGCGAGGTCTTCATTATTCATTACATAGAAAGTAACAGAAAGTTTCACTCCATATATCTCACATTCCCAGAAAACCTTTCCCTGAGTTTTCTGGCTCTGACCATTAGCAAGCATAAACGTTTGAGTACTTTTGATCAGACTTTCATAATTTCTTTTCAACCTCTGCCAAACTTTCTGTTGTAACAAAGAGAAGGTGCTTCCAGTGTCAATTACAGCATTGAGGTAAGAGTGTTTTACAATGATTGATGTTTGCAGCTCATTATTGTATTGGGAGTTGAGAGTTTGATCAATGAGCATAAGACGGTTTTGTTGCACTTTTCCAGAAGAAGATTTCTTCCTCTGTTCCTCTTTTCCTTGATTCCATCTTTTTTTTCCTTCAATCCAATCCTTCTCTATCTGAGTACCGAGACGGACCAAATCATCAACCGTCTTCACTGTTCCCTTTAACAACGAAGCCAATCGAGGATTGCAGTTTCTTAGAATCGCTTGAACTATCTCAGATTCAGACATTATAGAATTACACTTCAGGCACAGTGCTCTGTAATTGAAAACAAAATCTCTAATATTCTCATTAACCCCTTGATGATAGTTTATTAATTTTTGGGCAGCAACTTCTTTATGATCTTCATTTAAAAAAGAAAAGATAAATTTTTCTTTGAAAGAAGACCAGCCTCTTATTTTTTTGTTTCTCAGCTCTCCACCAACTCCTAGCAGTACCTTTCAAACTCACAGATAATGAAGCTAACAGCTCTTCAGGATACAGAGGTCTCAGCTCGTTATATTCTTCAAAACGATCAATAAAATCAATTGGGTCTTCTGAATCGAGATTACTGAAGGTAGGCAGTTCAAGTTTAATTGAAGAATTAGGAGATGATGGAAAATATGTTACTTGCTTTGAGCGGTTTTGTATAACTGAGTCAACTTTGGATGGAATTTGAGTCACTTTATGAGAAGTAGAAGTAGTAGTGTGCATGGGAGTAGAGAAAAGAGGTTTGAAGGTTTTAAATTGTTGCTCTAATTGACTGTCTCGTCTCTTTACGCAATCCACCATACTTTGGCCTAAATCGTTGATTTTGGAAAAGAACAGCTGTTTTATGCAATCCAACTCTCTTTGCAAAAAATAGTTAATTTTTTCTTCAGATGCTTGAAACTTTGCATTCATAGACACAGTATCAAATGAACGTATGCTCAGTATCAGTATCAGAAACAATGCTCGAGATCAGCTAGATGCTCCTCAATGCTACACAAGCACTGGGCAGCTTTATCATCGTCGAATTGCAGCCTGTCTTCATAAAACTCCGGTGGTGGAGGAGGCAATGGTACATCTTCAGGATAATACATATGATCAGTGGTTACATCTGTAAAATCTCTCTCTTCCTCAGAGTCTAGATATAACTTACTTAAGGTATCGATGAGATTTCATACAGGGTCTCTGTACTGCTCAAAAGCTTCGTCTGAGAAATCAGAAACCGCTGCGCGCTCTGCCATAACTGATAAAGGTTAATATTATTTGTTTATGAAGATTTTTTCAGTACAGTCAAAATGTATATTTTACATACAAGGGACTCCATAAAGTTTAATAAGGTCCCTGTTCGGGCACAATCTGTAACACCTCCTTTCTTTTAAAGATGATACTCTGAGGGGTTCAACAGATTTTTGACGTACTAACGAATAAAACTCTTCACAAGACAAATGAATATCAAACCTATTTTATTTTTCCACCCGTGCTTTTATTTACATGCGCCAAACAGTCAGTGAATAAATGGTAGAAACTCTCTCAAGGGTCTTGTCTCTTGATTATTGAGTCAATGTGATGAAATAAACTTATCATCTTGATGTCTTGTCTTTAGATGAGTTGTATGTTCATGAAGATGATATGAGTTCCAAGTCCACATAGTTATTTTGAGTGCAATGCAATAATTTCCAACCTGTTTTCCACAGTGTGAGAAAGGCTCGCAATCAACGGCGTTCAGTGAAACTTTGTCCTCAGTGTCACGTAGCTGACCATGTGCTGTAGCCTCGTTGCTAGCGTCGTTTGCACTTGAATTCCTAGTCTCAAGTAACAGTTGAACAGTAACTCAGAGAGTTATCAAAAGGGCATAAGAGAACCAAGGTGGTAGTGTGAGTCCAACCAAACATTTGATTTTCCTCTACCAAAACAAGGCAACTTACTCTATGGTAAGTGAGCTTATATATCCGTCACTAACAGGCAATAGCGCCCTCAAGCTGCTCCTCTTGATTCTTAACATCACACTACCGCGTTAATCAACAGTTAATTAGTTTTATTACCAATAATATTATCAGTAACGTTTTGTCCGTTACACAGTCATGACATTTGAAATAATAATGAATTAATGTGTTTACTCACGGTTTTGCAATCAGGTATAATAGAGTTTTTAACTGGTTCACAAGCAGTCCACACTGATATGACATTAAAAACGCACATACATAGTCCATAACACGATAAAACAAGACACGTGCACACGTGTTGCTGCTGTAGAGGCGGTAATTAATTAATGAGCTCCCAAGTTACGCAGGGAAGTTGTCGAAGTAGAGAGCTGGGTGTTCTTGCAGGTTGGTTGAAATAAATGCTTTTGAGTTCAAAATAAATGCTTTTGAGTTCTACAATTTGCAATATGTTTTTATAGTAGAATAACTGCTTATGTGTCAAAATATTTTCCTCATGATATGACCCCTTTAAACTTTGTATGTTTATACAAAATGCTGCTTCGTTGAAACTGAAAGTGGCTGAAAATTGGTGTTTGAGGACAATATAATATAAATAAACCTAAGATATAGACTGACATATGACATCCTGTTGACACGTAATTTCAGACTTCGTGGACATGTATTATAGTTGTTGAACTGTGGGAATTGAAGCACTGGAAATACAAATCACATTCTTGTTGAGCCTCCAGTTTATGGCTCTTTTCCAGCCTGTTCTCATTTCTTAGACAAATGAGTGCAAAAATAAACAAGAATTACCTATTAACATGGTCTTTATCAAGCATAGCATAAGATGAATTATTTCACGTTATATCTAACCCATAATGTCTAACCCTTTCTTAACCCATAATGTCTTTTTGAAGAACAAAAATAAAAAGGTTTTACTCTCCCAGGGAAACTAGTTAGTTTGCTTCATAGGTGGCTTACATAAGATAGTCAAATGGATATCCAATAGAGAGTTTTAAAGAATGAAGGGAAAACAAAACATGATAAACCGACAAAGGGTGATTCATATCAGTGCTAAACAACTTAGGTTATAAGAATGCAGTAAATAGCCCCAAGTGTAAAGAAATATCAGTACTGTAGTATATAATCAGTAATGCTAATGGTTTAAATGAAGGTATATGTATGTTGAATATGGTTACATACACATACAGACAACAAAGTTTATTAGAACATGTTGCAAGTTCTTTTTTTATTTTGAATTATGAAATCTGCACGGCAAAAAACATTTATAATTGATGTGAATTTAACAAAATGAAACAGGATGTCTGCGTTTGCAAAACCGAACGTCTAAAGCAGTATGTACAGTTTATTCAAACACTTTTTATATTTAACGTGACTCTCATTGCACTGTGAGGTGTGGGAGATGAATGATAATTGCTTTTGGTAATTATCCTTTTTTATTTGCAGTTATAGAAGTCATGGCCTTCCCAATAACATAATTTGTGGAGCCATTTAACAAAATGCTTGCTGTTTACTAAAATGCAGGCAGAATTAGAACCTGCCGCCTGATACAGTTGGATACAGCATTTGAGAAGGAACGTCTTCTAGAAACAAACAGTACATCAACTTTGTGACCTCCAGCAATTTAGTCACTGTATGATTGTAAACCACTGTAATGTTCAGCCTTGAGTGAATTAATTGTCATAACATTTTTTCCCCAATTGGTTACATGCTTTTTTTTTTTTTTTAAACCGTACAAGTACAGTTGTGTACTATTGCCAAGCAAGACTATAATTTACCATATTAATATTAAGTTGAAGTGATGAGCAGTCACAGACATTGGCGCCGATTTATGTTCTTTGCCTAAATAATCGAGGGTGCTCGGCCCTTCCCTGTGGTTGCTCGGTTAATATTATCTGTTTCAAATATTTTTATTGAGCCATAGATAAACGCATACAAATTATATTGTTACATCAGTGCTCAGTTTTTATCTAATACAATAAAAAATGAAAATGAAAAAAAAAAACACATATGTTCATTAACATTCATGTTTTCCATAGACAGATAATATAATTGTGCAGATTTATTTTATGGAAAGAAACATTATCGAACATATAGTAGGTATCCGGTCTCTCTCTTTCTCCCTGTCTTCCTCTCCTAGTTCCTCAGTTGGTAGAGCGGGTCGGCCACTAATCACAGGATTGGTGGTTCGAATCCCGGCCCACACGACTCCACGTGCCGGAGTGTCCTTGGGCAAGACACTGAACCCCAAGTTGCTCTTGATGGGTACGTAATAGGTACAGCCATTCAGTCTGATCGAATGCTTTTTCAGCATCATGACCAGATCCTCATTTTCCTTTCTGTTTGTGTACATAATAGTGAACAGACATCTCAGATTAAAGAAAGAATTTCTATTGGGTATAAAACCTGTCTGATCTATGTGTATAAGTTTGGCTATCAAAGGGTTTAGTCTATTGGCTAGGATTTTAGCAAATCATTTTCCATCTATATTTAGAAGAGAATTTGGGCGGTATGAACCTACATCTTGTGCATCTCTCCCTTTTTTGTGTGAATCATCGTAATTGTTGCATCAGTTAAAGTTGGTGGTAAAGTACCAATTGATTGGCTGTGTTTATATCATATATATATATGATTGGGCATATATATGTAAGTATGGTGAAAGAGTATTGTTAAATTTCTTAGACAGTTCACTTGGAAGTCCATCTGGGCCTGGCGCCTTAACATTTTTGAGGGAGATAATGGCTTTTTGAATTTGTGATATGGAGTTCAGTGTTAAGACCTTCGCATTCTTCCTCATTTAGTTTAGGGAGGGTACATTCATTATGGAGGGGTCTGCATTGTTTTTGGGCATGTAAAGGTCAGAGTAAAATTGTAAAAACCTCTTGTTTTTATTTTTAGGTTTTTCTATATAGATCAGTCATTGTTCTCAATTCTATGTATTGTCCTAGTTTTCTATTTTCCTCAGTTGATGTGCTAGTAGTTTGAGGTTTGTCTCTGAATTCGAAAGTATTTTTGTTTTGTGTATAGGAATGCTTTGCTTATTTTCATTGAGAGAATTTCATTATATTGTTATTTAAAATTTGCTATTTTCCTATCTAGTTGTTGAATCTGTTTTTCTAGTCCTTCTATTTTCACTTTGTTTTCCTTCTTTCTTACAGTCTCATACAATATCACACAACCCCTCAAATAAGCTTTAAAGGCCTCCCATAGTACAGAAGAGATGATCTCTGGAGTATCATTAACATCAAAATAAAGTTCAATTTAAGTTTTCAGATATTCACAGAACTTTGTTTAGTTGGGGGTTTAGCCTCCAAGTTCTACAAGTTGTGGTAGTGTCCTCTAGGTATAATAGAAAAGAAAGAGGGCTATGATCTGAAATCCCAATATTGCCATATTTAACATTTGTTATGAGTGGCATTAACTTTGTATCAACTAAGAAATAATCGATTCTGCTGTATGAGTTATGTGTTGAGGAGTAGAACGAATAATCTCTGCCCATGGGGTTCATAGTCCACCATACATCTGAAACATTCATATTTTTAATGAAGGAATTTAAAAAAATTGCTTGAGCTATTTTGGAGGATTCTCTTGGTGGAGGATCTATCTAGATACGGGTCCAACGTGGTATTAAAATCTCCCCCTATTATCAGGTTTGTTTGAGATATATTTGATATGGAAGCAAATACGTTTTTAAAGAAAGATGGACTATCAATATTTGGAGCATATATGTTAAGTAAGGTTAGAGATATGTTATGTATTTCTCCCACTAAGATCATGTAACATCCCTCTTTATTAGCTATAGTCTTATGGTGAATGAAGGGTATTCCTTTCCTTATTAAAATTGCTGCACCTCTTGCTTTGGTGGAGAAGGATGAATGATATACATCCCTTATCCATCTTGTTTTCAGTCTATTATGGGAATAATTTTTTTTAATGTGTTTCCTGTAAATATATTATGTCTGAGTTTAATTATTTCATGTGAGTATTTTCCCCCTCTTGACTGGGTTGTTAGATCCCTTGATTTTCCAGCTTGAGAATGTTAAACCCTTCCTTCCATATCTGAATTCATCACTTACGTTGTATTGCATCTTGAGTTTGTTCCATAAATCTTCACTGTCTTAGGCCCAATAAATGATTTCCTGAGGGAGTAGTCCCCTTCACCCATCCTTCCCTTCCCAGAATAGTCTTTCTTTCCTTGCATTGACCTATCAATAATGATAATAAAAAGAGTAAACAATAATAACAAAATCAACATAATATCTCTTTTGGCTATATAATTTGTCTATATTATATAACATGATATTAACCATATGAAGAGTAGCTAGTTTTAAAACGTCAAATTTTTTATCCCCCCCCCCCCCCACCCCACCCTTTAAATGGGGATTTTTTTTTCCTGTCCCACCTCAGGTCTTGACCTTCCTGACTGTATCAAATATTTTGAATGTTTTATTCAATTTATGGAAAAGTTAATAAATAATTAAATCAACAATAGTCCCAAACTATTAGTATTCATCAGGAATAAAATATATTGGATTTTTTTATATTAATATTTTGGATTTTTCATTTTATTTTATTGTAATATATGGCACAATGGATTCCTCTTTTTTAATCATAAATCTGTTATTGGGGCAATAAACCATTTTTCCCCTTAATGTAGGCTGTTCTTGTTATTATGTGTTGTTGGTGATGTCTGTAGCAAATATACAACTAAATGTACAATCCACACATTTTGTTACAGTAGCTAAAATTCAAATGCCCATAAAGGCACTTGTTAACCTTTATAAACATTTACAATGGATGAAGATGTGTAAATTGTAAAATAATGCATCCTTCACACCACACAAACAGCAACTATGTGGCCTTTAAAGACCTTGATTACTTGTGCTGGACATCAATTAATCATTTTTAAACATAAATAGAGTGAAAAAGTGAATGAGCTCATTTATGAATCATTTATTAAAAAGTTTAATGACATTTGTAAGCATTCAAATGTATGCTAACAAATTATATTTTTAAAATTTAATTAGTAAAATAAAATAAGTGCAAGGACATACATGTCTGGCTTAAGCTTTGATGTTCACTTCATCCCTCACTGGTGGCGAGTCAAGACAAGCTTTACTAATAATCAGACAGCTTCCAGCCATCCGGAGAGACGAAGAACTGATGGCTGACATGCCACACAGGTGAAAGCACAAGATACTCACACATCACCTGTGTGCACCCATCAGACCCCGTTAGTCTTATGTTTACACACTCCCACAAGGAAACTGCACTCTACTTACATTTATCTGTACACTACCAAAACTGAAAGGTTTCATTTTGTTTTAGAGGAATCCATTATCTTCTGATGTCTTTGCCAGAATATATTTTTCTGTGTGATGTGGTTGTTTTTTTCCTGACATATACTATGTTTTACAGGGCTGTAAAAAGTAGGGGTCAACAGGGCAAAAGGCTCCGCATGTTAAATGGCTCCTTTTTTATTGTAGTTTCTCCCAAAACACTAAATAGCAAAATACAAAACTACCACAGCACTTTCTTAAATGCCTGTTTGTCACTATGAACTGCACATTTTTCCTCTTCCATGAGATCATTGCGTGTAATGTCTAAAGGTTGATTTTTAGGCAATTTGATCTACTAATTAATATTTTTTTAAATCCTGGAAATTATCACATTTATTTTTAGACAAAATACAATTTTGTCATTTTCAGATTTGCTCAGGTTTAGTAAATATTGTATTTTTTTTGGTCCAGAGCTGTCCAATAAGTGAAAGGATAGTATTTGGGGTAAAAAGCCCCCCTTTTGCAGGGCCTAAAGGCTCCTATTAAACACATTGTTTTTATTAAGTGGGGGAATAGATTTGTTATGGACATTTTACAAAGTGGCCTCACATTAACTGATTCAATCACAATGAAGATTAATTTGTTTATAGAATACTTGAGATGTTATAGAATGCCAAATATGTTTGAAATTAACAGGAAATCGTTCACTATTTTCTGAAGTGGTTATTTTGTATACGCATTCTTAATTTGTTACACAAAAGGGAGCCTTTTACCTGATTGTATTAAATCAAACTTCTGTTGTTATTTCTTTTCAATCAAATTATGTTGCTCCATCACTATTCAATAAAAATAAATGTATTTATTAAATCGTGGGACACTTTGTGACCAGAAGAAAATCACATTTTCTGTAAGGTGTGCCTTTGCCTGTTGTACCCTACTCAGAAATTATACTTTAGTAATAGTATGGATACCTAGTGAAAATTTTACACAATTAAAACATACTTGAGTAAAACTAAAACAGTAATCACATTAAATTGTACTTAAGTATTAAAATGTCCATGCTAGAATGAAATTAAGAGAGGAGATTGTGTAAGAGAGGATGATGTGGCCAATTACATTGTTCAGTACATAGATTTCATTGTTGGAATAAATGACTTTAAAATGAACTTAGATTGGTTTGTCAAGTCACCATTTCACAGTCACCGACACTCGCATACAATTTATATTTCTCCCCCAGTGGCACTAGAGGTGCTACAACTTTTATTCACTTTCAGCTCATAATCAGTTCATCAATACTAACTTTTCACTTTGTTCCTAACGCAATGGTATCTTATGACATCTAAACCCTTTGAACGCTGTCTCCAAACAGAGGCTTTCCCACTTGGTTGTGGACGCCATTTCATTGGCCTATCACACCCAGCCCCCCCCCCCCCCCCCCCGCGGGTCTGAGCACACTCAACAAGGAGTGTTGCGTCCTCGTGGGCACTTTTCTGAGGTCCGAGCCAGTAGAACACGGTAACATGCTGACGGTCTGGCCGGGTGGATCGCTTGCACCTGGCACCCTTTCCCTCGGCTGAGGTAAAACTGTGCGCTTTCTCTCCCAGGAGACCCCAGTCATTCGGATCCCTGGATGATTCCTCCCTAGACCTTTGGGTCTGCAGTTCAGCGGAGGAACTAGCCGACCCAATCCACTGTGGGTACTTCATCTACTCTGTACTGGAATAGGTGCTCCACAGGGCAGGACTCCTACGTGGACTCCCCCTGTGTGTATTATCCGCAGTACAGTCCCCTTACGAGTGGACCCGCGTCTCCCTTAGGCAGTTCCAGCTGCCCTCCGGTCGCTGTGTTGTAGCAACTCCCCGCTCCAACGAGGTTGGATCTACCACTGCGCCATTTCCATATGCCACCTAAAAAACCCATGTGATGTATTCACCACTCTTACCTCCCCTTCAGGGCAGGGGTGGTATCTGCAGGGTCTTTTCCCCCTGAAAGAATAGGAAACTGGGTAAGACCCCCTTCCCTCGATGCGTGTAAGGGCCCCGGCCGTTCTTGCTCTATGCGAGAAACTTAGAGAGAAAAGAGGCCCAGCCAGGCTAGGCCCATTCCCAGGTTGGCAAGCATCACCTTGTTCCCCTGCCTAGGTTAACCAGAAGGATCCCGACGACTCTTTTGGGGCATTGGGGAAGGGTACGTGCAGTCTGACACAGCTGGTCGCCTCTGCACGTAAAATACCTGCCCGCTCCTGTGTCAGCAGTACACGTACACGGCTCAGCACATGGCGTGATTTAAATTCAACCCCTAGTGTTGCTTCTTCGACACAACATCGATGTGAGCGACAGATGGGGAACATCTAGGTTACGTATGTAACCTCCGTTCCCTGATGGAACGGACACGTTGTGTCCTCCCGGCCATGTGGCTGAGCTGAGCCACTCTAGTGGCCGGACCATTTCTGGCTCCTCAGATGTATTTCCCCGCTTTTATACCCATATGTCTGGGGGCGGGGTATGCAAATACTATCTGCCAACTTCTCATTGGCCTTTTTTCATAGATCAGATGCATATTCGGCGCTCAAGAGAGACTCCTAGTGTCGCTTCTTCGACACAACGTCTCGTTCCTTCCATCAGGTAAACCTAGACGTTTTCAGTTATCACTGCCACTGTGGAAAGTTACTATTCACAGTCAGCCATGGTTAATTTAATCCATGTCTCCATGTTAAATAAAACAGCTCATGTGAATGGTCATGATTTTATACAAACTTATACAAAATTACTAGTAATTTAATTTGGAGTAGATATTTTTTTATTGCAGAAAAAATACTAAATGCACTTAAGTGTAAATGCACATATTTGTTCTTTTGGAAAGACACTTAAAATATAGAATATCAATGTCACATGTATCATGCCACAGTCATAATGTGTTTGAACGACACAAAGTAATAATGTGTAAGATAGAAAAGAGCACCTGTACTATCCTGTCAAAGCGCACTGTCAAAGATAGTGTTGATTCATGTTGGAACTGTTTGAATCCATCAAACTGACCACATCTTTCTCTGCATTTTCAAAAAGTTGCAGAGAACTTTCGACAAGATTTCTCTTTCAACCTTGCCATCAATGTGACATTTTCAATGTGACAAAATAAAAAAATAACCTAGTGGCTGTTGAGAAAGTAGGATGACAGGATATGTGCAAAGAGTTACACACAAGAGGTGACACACTGTCAAAACAAAGGCAATATTGGAGTTCTCTGTCACCTGGGCGACACTTAGAGGTACATGGAAACTAGACACAGTGGTGTGACATTTGCCGAGCGGAAAAAAACAAGGATGTTAACATTTAACACGATAAGTGTTGCAGTTATTCACCAGTGCAGTTGGTAAATGAGATTTTGCTCATACAATCTGTTTACAACAGTGTTTGCATGGATTTTGTGTGGGTTTTATGTTTAGTACATTGTAAAAAGTGAAAATGTGCAGATATTACCTTCAGTAGTTATTTGTAAGTGGATTCAGTCATATTAAAAATATCTTTGACCCTTAAATCAGAAGTCATAACTAACACTGTTTTACTTACCCTTTCTAGCCGTATTCATTGGTGTACATTATTCATACAAATATTCATATTACTTTTATTCCTCAATGGAAATATAATTCCAAAATGAAAAAAAGCTAATATTTCAGAACTGTTACTCCACCATATAGAAAAGACAATGATTTGCTTTGTGTAATGTTCCTCACATACCACAGCAATCTGAAACACTTCTGTGCTCTCCAAACAAATGCAGGTAATGTAAGGAGAATCATTCTATGTATAGTTAAACATAAGGCCTCATTATGAGCAGTTTAGCATGCTCGCCTCACGAGGAAAGGAGCATACAAATTCATTGAACACATCCATTTTACAATACCTTTCATTAAGGTACAAACATGAATTCAAGTAGAATCGATGAATCGTATAAAACAAGCTCTGGCATAGATGGTGCTCTGAACATTAATCTTAATGCCTCATATTGTGCATACTATCCGCAGACAGTGCCTGGTAATGAGTTAACCTGATGATTTATTATAAGGATCTCTTGAATGGTAAGAAAGAAAGAAAGAAAGAGAGAAAGAAAGAGAGAGAGAAAGAGAAAGAAAGAAACATACATACAAAAAGAAAGAGGGCCAAACTTTAGTGTTGAGTAACAGTAGCAAAATACATGTACTTTTCATGTTATTTGGAACAGGCTGTAAATAGTGTAAGCATCACTATTAGGCCTATTATTGCTCATACTTAAGGTCAAGTTTTTATATAGACCCCTAACCCTAACTATTAAACTTTCCCCACACAATTTTACTTCTGACATGTACAAAACCTAAAATCGCACAGTTTATTGAGGAAATATTATCACATTTGCAAAGTGATTGGATGTAAGATTTTTGTCTCAAAAAATAACAAAAACTTACATTGAAGCAGGGACCCAAACCACATATAGGGACCAGAATATAATAGAAACTTGGTGGTGGATGTTTTTTGACTAATAAACCACCTAAATCACCCTAGCAACCACATAGTAATGCCCTAGCAACCACTAAGAATATTTTTTAAAAACCACACACCCTGGCAACCACCCAGAATACACATGCATCATAGCAGCATTTTGCACAGGGAAGCACTACTCATATTTCAAATATAAATGCAAATATCGAGTGTCACATTGTTATTGCAATATGATGTCTATATTAATACTGAGATTTTTTTTTTATGTCCAATTATTGGTTCATGTGGATAAAAAATTAATGAATGAATTAAATAAATAAAAACACATATCTGCCCATGTCCAGACTTTCTGACACTCATGTCTGAATTCCAAGTCTCATACAAATAAACTTTTGAACACATGATACTTTTGAACACATGATCTCTCACGATCAACAATCAGCACTGCACTTTATTAATCCTCATTCAGTCAATATATTCTCGCTCCCAATTCAGTTAGTGTATATATATATTTATACCCTTATCTAGTGTATGTGTATTCTACATTGTGTGTATTGTGTACATTTGATATGTAAATTGTTGTGTAAGTATGTGTACATTTGTTATGTAAATTGTGTTGTGTAAATATGTTGTTATTGTAAAGTGGTTTATGTCTCGTCACTGTCATTACTGCAATGTTGCTCGGAACTGCACACAAGAATTTCACCTACTGTTGCACTCGTGTACACAGTAGTGTGACAATAAAGTGAATTGATTTGATTTGAAATACCCTCATGACTTTATACTTAAAAAAAAAAAAATAAAAAAAAAAAAAAATCTTAAATAGGATTGAGACATGTACACTCACGTGCATTCAAGTTCTAAGTAAATATGTTATTACTACTTTGAACTTGTTGACTACACAACTTGAAATTTTTAGATTCATTAAATGGTATAAAAAGTTTTTCAATTTAATTTTTAAGAACTTGGAACATGCATTTTTAAATAGATATTTTTAAAAACATTTTTCCTTTTCATCATTCTTATTTTTCAGTGTTGCTTGTGTGTGTGCTTGTTTGTGTGAATGCAGCATTTGTGTCTTCGTAAGAGTGGAAGTTAGTTTTGCAATACCACAACAGCTTCCTCTCTTCCCAACATGTGAGGTGCCAAAAACGCTCTCCATCCACACTAACATTTTCCAAAAGTTGCTCGTCCACACTGAAACATATGAAATTGCTTAAATCGTGTAACTGCGCATGCGGAAAAACTCCATCGCATGTACGGTCTGAAATGCAATTGTCCTTGTGTACAGACACCAATTCCGAGTAAACTTCCCTTCGCCTTTGAAGGAATACAATGTGAAGGTTGTACAAAGTGACATTTATTTTTTAACAACGGTATCAAAGAGAGTATCGGGCACAACAGTGGTGCTATAACACAGGACGCCATCTTGATTGTTTTGGTTGGATTGATCACATGACTAAAAATGCGTCATGTGTCATTTTATTTAGTCTGTGTAGTCTCATGTGGTTCTGTGTTTGTCCTATGTTGTTTTATGTAGCACCATGGTCCTGAAGGAACGTTGTCTCATTTCACTGTGTACTGTACTAACTGTATATGGTTGAAACGACAATAGTATGTCATATGGACGTTTTCACAGTCCATACTACAACTCAAAACGTCTAGGTTATGGATGTAACCTCCATTCCCTGATGGAGGGAACAAGATGTTGTGTCGAAGGAGCAACACTAGGGGTCTCTTTTGAGCACCGAATATACCTCTGATCAATGAAAAAAGGCCAATGAGAAGTTGGCAGACAGAATTTGCATGTCCCGCCCCCGGACATACGGGTATAAAGGCGGGGAAATACGTCTGTTTCATTCAGGATTTTTCGGAGGAGATGGAAATGGTCCGGCTCAGCGACATGGCCGGGACGACACAACATCTCGTTCCCTCCATCAGGGAATGGAGGTTACATCCGTTACCTAGACGTTCCCCGTCTGTTGCTCACTTCGACGTTGTGTCGATGCTTGCCAACCTGGGAATGGTCCGAACCTAGCCTTACATGCAATGGGGAAGTGGGTCTTACCAGGTTTCCTATTCTTTCAGGGGGAAAAGACACTGCGGAGACCACACCTGCCCAAAGAGGGGGAGGTAAGAGTGGTGACATACACCACATGGGCTTTAAGGTCACATGTGGGAAGGGTGCAGTGGTTGATCCCGCCTCTTCGGAGGGAGGAGTTGTTACAGACACGGCGACCGGGGGGCAGTGGGAACTGCCCAAGTGAGACGCGGGTCCACTCGTAAGGGGACCGTACCATGGAAAATACACACAGGGGAAGTCGAAGTAGGAGCCCTGACCTGTGGAGCACCTATTCCAGTACAGGGTAGATCTAAGTACCCACAGTGGAATGGGTCAGCGAATTCCTCCGCTGAATTGCGGACCCAGAGGGCAAGGAAGGAGTCATCCAGGGAGCCGAGTGAGTGGGATCACCTGGGAGAAAAAGCGCATGGTTTTACCTCAACCGAGGGAAAGGGCGCTAGATGCAAGCAATCCACCCTGTCAGTCCGTCAGTGTGTTACCGAGTTCTACTTGCTCGGACCTGAGAAAACACGGGACGAAACTGGCTCTACCCTGAGGTTGTAAAATCTTGCAACGGTATTAGGTGTTGCCCAACATGCTGCTCTGCATATGTCTGCCAGGGATGTGCCTCTGGCCAGTGCCCATGAGGATTCAACACTTGTTGAGTGTGCTCGGACCCACGGGGGGAGCACAGCCTCGGTGCGATAGGCCAATGAAATGGTGTCCACCACCCAGTGGGAGAGCATCTGTTTGGAGACAGCGTTCCCTTTCCACTGTCCACCAAATAATTGCTCATAATGTCTAAAGCTCTGCATGCAGTCCAAGTAGGTACGCAAAGCACGTACCGGACAGCACTTACAGGTTCACTGCCTGGTCTCTGAAGGGCGTGGTAAGAACCTTGGGCACGTAGCCCGGCCGCGGTCTTTGGATCACGTGTGTCTGCTGGACCGAACTCCAGACAAGTGTCACTGACAGAGAACGCTTGCAGGTCCCTGACCCTCTTGATGGAGACAAGTGCGATCAGCAGGGCCATCTTTAGGGAGAGGGTCCTAAGTCCAACTGATTCTAGCGGCTCGAAGGGGGGGTCTCTGAGAGGACCACTCCTGGGATCTCTCAGGGGAACAGGCTTGGCCGGGAGGGATTTAACCTCCGGGTGCCTCTTGGGAACCTGATAATCAAGTCGTGCTTACCCAAAGACTTGCCGTCTACTCCATCGTGGTGGGCTGCGATAGCAGCTACATACACCTTCAAGGTGGATGGGGACAGCCTCCCCTACAACTTCTCCTGCAGAAAAGAGAGCACCTTTGTGGGTCTTCGGCCCGAGAAGAACACCAATTCGTGAACAAGCGCCACTTTAGGGCATAAAGTTGCCTGGTAGAAGGGGCTCTGGCTTGGTTGATCATATCTACGATGGCAGGTGGTAGATGCTCGTCTCGGGACTCGAGTCTGGAGCCAGTGCTGAAGCGGTCTCGTATGCATCAACCCCAGCGGCGCGCCTGACGCGGAGGACGCCATATGCCCCAGGAGCCTCTGGAAAAGTTTTAAAGGGACCACAGTGCCTGGCCTGAAGGCAGCGAAGCATTACAGCACTGACTGCGTGCGCTCGTTGGTGAGGCGCATTGACATTGAGACTGAGTCTAATTCCATGCCGAGAAAAGAGATGCTCTGAACCTGGGCAAGCTTGCTCTTTTCCCTGTTGACCTGAAGCTCTAAGCGGTTGAGGTGCCTGAGCACCTGGTCCCTGTGGGCGCATAGAAACTCTCGGGAGTAGGCCAGGACGTCGGAGAGGTGGTTGAGTATGTGGATGCTGGCCTCTTGGAGTTGGGGCAAGGGCTGCCTCTGCAACCTTCGTAAAGACAAGAGGGGACAGGGATATGCCAAAGAGGAGGACCCCTTTTGAGGCAGAGCTGCGCGTTTCATAGCCACAGGAGGACGCCCTCGGCGAGCAGACGGGGTTTGGCCCATGGTGGCAGGTTTGCGGCGGGGCAGGATGTGTGATGTGTCTGTGAACTGAGTTAAATTCTGCTTTTGTCGCTTAATTTTTCCCATTCTGTTTCCTGTCTCCACTCTTAATATTTTTCTTTAATAGTACTTATAATAATACATAAAAAATAATATAAATGTAGTTTTATTATAATAATATTGTTGTAAACAAGTATTTTTTTTTCTGGTGGAAAACAGATTTGAGCCATGGTGTGACTACAGGAATACAGTACTAATTATAATGTATTAACCAGGTTTAATATTATGGTTACCATTATTTTACCACAAAATGCCATGGTGATACTATGGTTACTGTATACATAGAGGACGTCAGGACAGATAAAAATGACTAAATACAATACAAATAATAATATTAACAATGCTAATAATTAGGGATGCCCAAAGCTGAATACCTTATTCGGAAATGCATAAATAATGACTTCAAAACAAATAACGGATTCATCCGAATAACAGAAACAATATTTGTTTGACTCATTATCCAAGAAGCAAGGATAAACAAGGATAAAGCAACATTTTAAATATACATATCCAAAATTATAAAGGAAAGATGAGTCTGTGAAGTCAGTATTAGTAGTCTACTAAAGTGTAAAACTTAGGAATGAATATGCACATGATTTCGGATTGGATGGGCACAGTCTCCTTTAATTGTGCACATCGGGAGCTTCTTAGTTAGTAGAAGTTAACTACTAACTAAGACACTATCATATAGGCTACATTTTCAAATCTTTCATAACTTTATTATTGTTATTATATAATATAATATAGTATAATAATAGCACAATAATAATAATACTCATTGTAATATTAATTAGTATTATTTTTATTAGGCTATTATTATGAATGGCATATACAAGGAATATTTAATTTATAGAAACTATACATGAAATAGTTACATTTAAAAAAAGGGTGTTCATTTAACTTAGTTTGTTAACATTCAGTTCTATCTGAATACAAAGACAGATACAGATAAATTTGCTATAGTAACAGATACAGATACAGCTGCACACCCCTATTAATAATAACTCACTTTCTTCGCACAATGCTGCCAAAAATATGATGGTGCCAAAAATGTCCCTTTGAGATCCTGCAGTGATATTGTGTGTCTCGTGGTTTTAACACTGTGTTAATCCCCGTGATAGTAAGTGTAATTCTGCTTGGATACTAGGGGTGTTGTGAGAAATATTAATTGTACATGCTGTCTTTAGTTTGACATCTAACTCTGTCTGTGCCTAACATAACTCTGTATGTATGTGTGTTAATCATAGAAAGACACCACACGCACAAAGAGTCCATAACCTTCATAGATGCTGTTAGTTTCTCTTGTCTTATCCTTCCTTGGAATGTTCTGTGCTCCAACGAGCGCATACTCCTTTTCATGAGCTAAATATCTCAGTTGGACATAACAAATATCTAGGACTGTTTTGACCTCATACGATTACGTTCCTGCACTATTCCAGTCAACAATTTCTTGTCCTTGGCTGTCTTGCTGTTTTGCTGTCACTATCCTATTGGCTGTTAATTGTTCTTTGTTCTATGAAAGGTAGAAATATTATGCTTACTGTATTAAAACTTTGAGTAGATTGAATACGAACCACTGTGTGTTGTTGTTCTTTCTACTTCCTTCGCGAAGTCTCCAGAGACACAGACTCACGATTGCACTTCACTGGGCACAGAGATAGAGAGATGGGACCGGGGAATTGGGGATCGTGGCTAGATCCAAAATATTCCTAACAGGTGTATAGTTAAGCCATTATCGGTATTTGTATTTGTATCTGTAGCCCCACCCATTGCCCACGAACAGACCCGTGCAAGTGACTCGGATCATTGGATCCAACTTTGCTACAAAGCATTCGCCTTCATCAGAACACCTCTTCCATCTAATTTTTCAACAGAAGCTGCCGCAGCAGCTCTTTCAGTTTTTTTATAGCATTGACGGCTACCACTTTAAGTGCTACTTTTACTCTGTCTTTCTTCCTAATCTCTTGTCACGATGCCAATTATTGCGCAAAGCTGCTTCCGCAAACTGGCTGCTTTGGAGCTCTATACTTGTGAAACAGCTCCCTATCCCCTATGTAGAAGCAATCGCTTCTACAAACCTCTACTCATCTAGACCATAACATACTTTTTTCTCCTCCCGACCAGGACAAATGCTTCATGCAGGTAAATCAATCAATCATTTTATTTCACAGACAACACTTCTCTACTTTTGCCCGAATCATTGGATTACTAACTCTTAACAAGCTTGACCATAGAATTGAATTGCTGCATGACTTTAAAAGCATTCAACAATCTGCCATAATCTTGCACCTGATCTTAGTTCACCTTGCAATGTGTCATTTGTCTGCAGCTCTACTATCTCACTCTCTATTCCAGCACAGTCAAGACAGAGAACTGTGAGGACTGGGGTAAGAGATGACACTGGCACATGAAAAGGGTTCTCAGTGATGTTGAAAAACTCCTTGTACTCCATGATATCCTTGAATCTTGATTCAAACTCCAAATTCAACTCCTATTAGCAAACTGATATGTGTCGGTTGCTGTAGCTGAGCAGTTGCATTCTATTTCGGCCATACTGCCATCTATCTGCCGTCCAGTGTACAATAGATATTTTCCATGACGTGATTCAGGCATGCATTAAACACAATGAATTGAAATGGTATCATTATTATGTATAATTCATGGATATTTGGAAAATAACCACGAGCCGCAAATTAAGGGATCGTGGGCCACATGCGGCACCCGGCTGTGCAATGAGTACCACTGACAAAGGCAATTTGTTAGGGAGGTGCTGTTGCATCCCATTTTTTTGTCATGGTCATCCGTTCACCCTTTTTCTACCCACGGTTTGTGTTAGTCTTGCATGGGTTCGCAATAATGATATGTTTTCAAGGAACTAAAGCTTTTACTGTAAGAACCTTCAAGAAAATCTTAAACAGTAGTCTGTAAAATTGGAATGATATAAACATGAGCTCACTGCTTGCAGTCACCGCACTAAATGTCAATGTCAACCAACAGAACATATGTTGGGACCTTACTACTGCATTTGGTTACACATTATTTTAATGTGTCCTTGTTACAGTGTAATTACACAAGTAATTACAGATTATTACTAATTAAGTAATTATGTACTTTTGTACAATTGGGTAAGGGTAAGGGTTTGGTTTAGGGTTAGTTGCTTGTAATTATGCATAACTGAATGTTATTACTACAGTAAATACATGTAATATGTGTAACAAGGACACATTAAAACAAAGTGTTGCCCAGCATTTTTTGACACTATTTTCAGTGCAGTTTAATGCATGGTAAGGACAAGGGAAGAACATGGTGTGCTGTAGTCCCCTGAGGAAATCCACAAAACTTTGCAGTAAAATTTTCAATTTACACAAATATCACAGCAGCATTTTTCATCCAGAGAAAGAAAACATCCCACTTTTAAAGACTGATGCCTTTGCTGTTTGAGTAGTACATTTATCTTGACCAAATGCACCAGTTCCCTATTCATTGCATGCTCTGTAAATGTCATGGCAGTCGTTAAGCAAGAAAATAAGGCTATTGGGTCTCTATTGTATTTATTTCTGATTCGCCCTGTGAATTGGTGTGGAGTTTGTTTGATATGGCAAAGCAGTGAATAAATCAGATAGAAATGCGGGTTAAACTACATTACAGGTGAAGCCTCTGTCTCACTGAAATGTTTGTAATATTTACAATATTTGAAATGCACAATATTACGCAAGTCAGAGACACATGGCTCAATATACAAAGTTTATATATGAGTTTTCCGTTCTTTCCCAACAGAGTTTACTTGGTACAACACAAAGTCCACACTTTTCAATGGTATATATGTGTGTAGGTGTTTTGTTGTGATTGATTCTGAGACGTGCATAGGAGGATGGCAACAGTAGCTCAATCCACTGCCCATCTGACCTCCTGGGCTGAGGTTCCCTTGTGGAGAAATTGCCACTGCCTCTAAAAATGTCTGTGCATGGCCCTGAATATGTGGGTGGGTATATGTGAAGTAGGGCTGCCACTTTTGATGTTTTAAAATAATGGACACTTAAATGGGAGGGGTGGGGGGGCTAACCACATCCTCCACAGTTTTAGCAATAAATGCGTTAATATGCATTATTAATACAAATTGTATATCCTTTCTTATATGCTAAAATTAGATCTTTCCATAAATCTTATTTATGTATACATTTTAGATGGTTTATACATATTTTTTATTTTTTTTTATAATTTTTATTTATTTTATTTGTTTAATTTTCCCTTCACCTGTACTTGTCTTTAT
Source organism: Moxostoma hubbsi (assembly GCA_032164185.1). Taxonomy (NCBI): domain Eukaryota; kingdom Metazoa; phylum Chordata; class Actinopteri; order Cypriniformes; family Catostomidae; genus Moxostoma; species Moxostoma hubbsi. Next base: position 10,007,146 of record JAVLUX010000013.1, on the reverse strand, counting down.
GATTGTTTTCATACATTGTTTGATCTTGTTCAACATTTATATAGAAAAAAGAGTTTTACCACTATTTGTGGACTTTTCAGATGGTCCCTTACCCACTGTAGGCAAATTTTTCCAACTTTTATCAATGGTAAATTGACAAACTGGAAAGATTTTGCCATGATACCATCTGACCAGCTTAAATGCAGGACATATGTCCTGTATTGATTCAATATGGGACGCATCATTTTAACTTTAAATACAAAATAATCTCATATTTTACGGGACGGGTGGCCATCCTAATATGAAGGCTTGTGGGTGTCCAACTTTTCGTGAAAAATTGCTGGCCATATTATCTGATGTGAGGGTGAGTGTTCAACTATGATCACTTTTATTGTCCCAGGTGTTGTTTTTTATTAAAACAAACTTTATTAAAACATCTTGTTATATAAGAAAGGGGAGACGTGTCCCCCAAATGATCAATAGAATCTATGGCTCTGGATTCACGAGATGTGTAAAGAAAGCAAAGAAATCAATACCAACTTCTCGGCTATAATCTTCTCTGGACAATACTGGGGGGGTAAATACTTGGTTTTAGTATCATTATTTACTATTTATGAGTTTGAGTATATTGACATATTGACAGTGGATGTTTTGTTTTTTATGCATTACACTGAGTAATATTACTCAGTATTAAAGTATTACACTGAGTAATTTGTTTAATACAGCTTAGCATTTCAAATGGTCATAACCATGAAGATATATGATAGATAGATAGATAGATAGATAGATAGATAGATAGATAGATAGATAGATAGATAGATAGATAGATAGATAGATAGATCGATAAGAGAGGTAAGAGACATCTTTGTAAAATGCCTTATGTATTTATTTTGTGTCCAACATACTCAAATGGAATAGCACACACACATACAGACTGTCACACACAAAACTAGTTACAAAAGCAGTAACTGCAAGACTAGGTACTTGGTTCTTCAAAAATTGCTAACAATGAATCCCCAGCTATAAAATAGCTTTAGCAAGATAAACAAATCTGCAATAATTGACAATGTGATATCACATTGTGGTGAAATTGTCAATGACAAAATTACAGTTCCCTCTCTGTCGCTCACTTCGACGTTGTGTCGAAGAAGCGACACTAGGGGTCTCTATTGAGCGCCGAATATGCCTCTGATCTATGAAAAAAGGCCAATGAGAAGTTGGCAGACAGTATTTGCATACCCCGGCCCCGGACATACGGGTATAAATGTGGGAAATACGTCGAGTTCATTCAGAAATTTTCTTTGTAGCCGATGGTCGTGTATGCAATGAGCTGCGAGTCACACACCTGTTCCTCTTCCTCTGAGCTGATTTTGCTGTTGGATCTACGGCGCACTTCAGCGGCTTTCTCCTTCTCTGCACAGCAGTGCAGTTTGCCCCTGGGCTCTTCGACAGCGCAGTTAAAAGAGTTGTTTTCTCTAAAAGAGTTAGAGCAAATTAAGAGCAAATACACAGCTGGCGTTGAACGTCCTTTTCAGGACGCATCTTTTTATGACGTCTTTTCCGCCTCTGTGTAGTTTCTGTATGTGGCTGATTTCTCACCAGTTCTTGACGGTCATAAAAGCTGCCTTGCATGCCTGGGCTGCGATCACATGCAGGCAGCATTTATGAATAGTTAATGTTCTCAGTGCGAGAACATAGCCATGGCAGGCTTCCTTTTGTCATGAGAGAAAGCCACTTCAGCTGCCCCCTCCACCTCGCCTCCTTCCTACGTTATTGGGGCAGGCGCCGCGGGCGACGAAGGCGATTTGGGGATAAAGACGGGCTCTGTTCGCCGGGTAAACCCCCTCGAACCACCCGCCTCCCCGGCATGCTTGCTTGCTTCAGAATTGGATGACATCGCTGCTGCATCGGAGAGCGTTACAGCGGCATCTGATGCTGATGACTCGCCTGGGCCACCACCTTCGGCTCTGCTCGCCCAGCCTGAGCCTGACACACTGAGGTCCGCTATGCTTTCCTGGGCTACTTGATTGGTCCCGCTGGCATGTGCGCCGCTCACAGCTGCGCCCCCCCCAGTTCCTTTCTTCCCGGACGAGCATGACGAGTTGAGTAAGCCAAACTCACTCCTCCGCTCTCACTACCCTCGCGGTGGAGCGGTCCCAGACCGCTTCCGCCCTGCGCGCCACGGCCCTTCCTGCAACCAACGCCAGGCCAAGGCTCTTCAAAACTTGCACTTGGGTAGTGCTGTTCTTGATGTGCTTCAGGAACTGCGCTCGATGACCAACTGCGCCCCCCGGGCCACGGAGATCAGAAGCGCCGGCACTCGAACGGGCGATGGCCACCCTTGTGGTCCAGAAACGCAATCTATGGACCGGACCTGGTCAAAATGCGGGAGGTAGACAAGGCACACCTTCTCCGACGCCCCTGTTTCTCAGCTCTGTCCATTCGGCGGCACCGTTGATGACTCTGACCAGCAGTCCTCAGCGGTGAAGCAGACGAAGGCCATTTCACATCCTGCCCCGCCGTAAACCTGCCGCCATGGGCCATGCCCCGTCTGCTCACCGAGGGCGTCCTCCTAAGGCTATGAAACACTCTGCTCGGCCTCAACCCGGGCCCAGCTCTCAGCCCCAGCGTCGAGCACACTGCAGGAAGCAGATGCCCCCCGTGTCACGGACCACCTCAAGGACCCGTAAGGCTCCCAGGCACTCCGGAGACGCTCGACCCAGGGACCAAGACGTTAGCTCCGGAGATGGTAAGACCGCTCCGTCCCCCGGTGGAGGGCCGGGAGGATAATTTTTTGTTGAATTTATTTTCACATTCTCAGTAACAGAGCTATTTCCGTTGTCTCTGGGTCACCTGGCCCGCAAATGCCATTCTCACGGCGCTCTGCCGCCCCCTTGTGTCGTCCCCTTGGTGCCTCTAGCACGGAGTTTGGACGTGTGGCTCTCACTTCCCAACCCGTCTCGCTAGCTGGCCCAGACCATCCGACTCGGTCATGTAGATCAGTTTGCCAGGCCTCCGCCCCCCTTCACGGCCATCCGCGATAGAGCCTGTCCCTCCAACCGAGATGAAGAAGGGTCTCTACAGCCCTTACTTCATCATACCCAAGAAAGGCGGCGGCTTACGACCGATCTTGGACTTGCGAGTTTTCAACCAAGCGTTGCACAAACTCCCGTTCAAAATGCTAACGCAGAAAGACATTTTAATCTGCGTTCGACATCTAGATTGGTCCGCAGCGGTAGACCTGAAGGACGCGTACTTCCATGTCTCAATTCTGCCTCAGTACCGACCTTTCTTACAGTTCGTGTTCAACGGCCAGGCATATCAGTACAAAGTCCTCCCCTTCGGCATGACTCTGTCCACTTGCGTCTTCACGAAAGTCACAGAGGTAGCTCTTGCCCCGCTCCGAGAAGCCGGCATCCGCATACTCAATTACCTCGACGACTGGCTCATTCTGGCTCACTCGCGAGAGTTACTATGCAGTTACTATGTGGAGCATCTCTTTTCTCGGCATGGAGTCTCAATGTCAGCACGTTCATGCTCACCAATGAGCATGTGCAGTCAGTAATGAGGTGCCTTGCCACTTTCAGGCCAGGCACAATGGTCCCCTGAAAACTTTTCCAGAGGCTTCTGGGGCATATGGCATCCGCCGCATCGGTCGCGCCATTGGGGTTAATGCATATGAGACCGCTTCAGCACTGGCTTCAGACTCCCGAGACGAACATGGCGCTGCGGCACGCACCGTGTGACGATCACCCCCGCCTGCCGCCGAACACTCAAATCCTGGACAGACCTCTGTTTTCTACGGCCAGGAGTACCCTTACAGCAGGTGTCCAGACGCGTCCTGGTCACAACCGACACCTCCAGATCGGGTTGAGGCACCGTGTGCAACGGGCACACAGTAGCAGGCCATTGGAAAGGGGCCCCACTGCGTTGGCACATCAACTGCCTGGAGTTGTTGACTGTCTTCCTTGCCCTGCGGAAGTTTCTCCCGTTAGTTCGAGACAAACATATCCTGATCAGGTCAGGCAGCACCACTGCGGTAGCATGCATAAAAAACACCAAGGCGGCGTACGCTCCCGCCACATGTCACGACTTGCCCGTCGTCTCCTCCTTTGCTCACATCCCTGGCAACCTCAATGTGATAGCGGATGCGCTTTCATGACAACGCTTGCCTGGTGGAGAGTAGAGGCTTCACCCCCAGTCAGTCCATCTGATTTGGGAATGGTTCGGCAAGGCCCAGGTAGACCGGTGAGCCTTCTTGCACAGGTGCTGTGCAAGGTCAGGGAGGACAAGGAACAAGTCACCCTTGTGGCCCCTTATTGGCCCACCCGGGCCTGGTTCTCGGACCTTGTACTCCTCGCGACAGCCCCTCCCTGGCGAATTCCCCTGAGGAAAGACCTTCTTTCTCAGGGACGGGGCATGCTCTGGCATCCGCACCCAGACCTTTGGAACCTCCACATCTGGCTCCTGGATGGGACGCGGAAGATCTAGATGGTCTACCACCCATGGTCGTAGCCACGATCAACCAAGTCAGAGCCCCCTCTCTCAGGCAAGTTTTCGCCCTGAAATGGCGTTTGTTCGCAAATTGGTGTTCTTCCCGGGCTGAAGACCCACAGAGGTGCGCAGTTAGGTCAGTGCTCTTGATCCTACAGGAGAAGTTGCAAGGGAGGCTGTCCCCTTCCACCTTAAAGGTGTATGTTGCTGCTATCGCAGCTCACCACAACCCAGTAGACGGCAAGTCTCTGGGTAACCATGACTTAATTATCAGGTTCCTAAGAGGCGCCCAGATGTTAAATCCCTCCCAGCCAAGCCTGTTCCCCTCCTGGAATCTCTCGGTGGTCCTCGCCGGTCTTCAGAGATCCCCCTTCGAGCCGATAGAATCAGTTGGCTCAGGGCCCTAAACGGCCCTGCTGATCGCGCTCGCCTCCATCAAGAGGGTCGGGAACTGCAAGCATTCTCTGTTTGCGACACCTGCCTGGAGTTCGGTCCGGCAGACACATATGTGATCCTAAGACCCCGACCGGGCTATGTGCCCAAGGTTCCTACCATGCCCCTCAGAGACCAGGTAGTGAACCTGCAAGCGCTGCCCCGGGAGGAAGCAGACCCAGCTCCTTCATTGCTGTGTCCGGTACGTGCCTTGCGTGCCTAACTGGACCACACTCAGAGCTTTAGGTGCTCCGAGCAGCTCTTTGTCTGCTATGGGGGACAGCGGAAAGGGATCGCTGTCTCCAGAGGCTTTCCCACTGGGTGGTGGATGCCATCTTACTGGCCTATCGCACCCAGGCCGTGCCCCCCCCCCCCCCCCCCCCTTGCGGGTCCGAGCGCACTCAACAAGGAGTATTGCATCCTCGTGGGCACTGGCTAGGGGCACCTCCATAGTAGACATTTGTAGGGCAGCGCGTTTGGCAACACCTAATACCTTTGCAAGATTTTACAATCTTAGGGTTGAGTCAGTCTCGTCCTGTGTTTTCCCAGATCCAAGCCAGTAGAACTTGCTGACGGTCTGACCGGGTGAATCGCTTGCGTCGAGCGCCCTTTCCCTCGGCCGAGGTAAAACAGTGCGCCTTCTTTCCCAGGAGATCCCACCCACCCGGGTCCCTGGTCGATTCCTCCCTAGCCCTTTTGGGTCCGCAGTTCAGCGGAGGAACTTGCTGACCCAGTCCACTATGGGTACCCTAGGCTACCCTGTACTGGAATAGGTGCTACACAGGTCAGGCCTCCTACGTGGACTCCTGTGTGTATTTCCGTGGTACGGACACCTTACGAGCTGTCCCGCGTCTCCCTTAGGCAGTTTTCACTGCCCTCCGGTTGCCGTGTTGTAGGCTGGATCTACCACCGCGCCATTCTTTTCCACATGTGACCAAAGAGACCATGTGATGTATTTCACCACCTTTACCTCCCCTTTCGGGCAGGTGTGGCCTCCGCAGGGTTTTTTCCCCCTGAAAGATTAGGAAACTGGGTAAGACCCCCTTCCCACGATGCTGTAAGGGGCCCAGCTGCTCTTGCTCTATGCCAAGAAACATAGAGAGAAAAGATTGGCAAGCGTCGCCTTGTTCCCCTCTAGGGTAACCAGAAGGATTCCAATGACTCTTTTGGGGCATTGGGGAAGGGTACGTGCAGTCTGAAACACAGTTGGTCGCTTGTGCACGTGAATTACCTGCCCGCTCCTATATCAGCAGTACACGTACATGGCTCAGCGCATTGCGTGATTTAAAGTGGACCCCTAGTGTCGCTTCTTCGACACGACGTCGAAGTGAGCGACAGACAGGGAACGTCTCGGTTACGTATGCAACCTCCATTCCCTGATAGAGGGAATGAGACGTCGTGTCCTCCCGGCCACGTCGTTGAGCCGCCACTGCAGTGGCCGGACTATTTCCGGCTCCTCAGAAAAATCCTGAATGGACTCAGTATTTCCCCGCTTTTATACCCGTATGTCCGGGGCGGGGTATTCAAATACTGTCTGCCAACTTCTCATTGGCCTTTTTTCATAGATCAGAGGCATATTCGGCGCTCAAGAAAGACCCCTAGTGTCGCTTCTTCAACACGACGTCTCGTTCCCTCCATCAGGGAACGGAGGTTACATATGTAACCGAGACGAAAACATGATTTTGTTTGCAAATCTGATGACTTTGCTTTAATTTTTCTATTGTTTTTTTTTTTGTTTTTTTTTTTTGCAGCATATTTTAAATGTTTATATATTTTTGATTGATGGTTGTTATTTTTTGATCTGCGGTTTTTATTTATGTTTGCTCTTATAACTTTTTTATCTGCACTTATTATTTTATGATTCCCGCTTATTATTCTGATTCAGGCTTATTATTTTTGGATGAGTGACCGCAATACATTTGATGGGATTTTGATCCCGTACATTACTCAAGTAGAAGTATAAGTAATGATGTTAATAATTGCTTAAGTAAGAGTAAAATAGTATCCAATTAAAAGAAAACTCAAGTAGTGAGTAACTAGTTACTATCATGTGCAACATAATGGAGAGTTAAATCTCCAATATTTCATTACATAATTTAACTTTTATTATTATTTTATTATTATATTTTTATTATTTTATTATTGTGATTTTATTTCATTAAATCACATTTAACATATATTACATAATAATAATAATATTAATAATCTTCTTCTTAATATTATTATTATTATTGGAAATTCTTTTATCATTCACCCTCATGTTGTTCCAAACCTGTATGACTTTCTTTCTTCAATGCAACACAATTAAAGTAATATTTCAGGTTCAAAATAAGTATAGCTCAATCGACAGCATTTTTGGCAAAATATTGATTAGCACAAAAAAAAATTATAAATTCTTGCCCCTCCTTTCTTTAAAAAAAAAAAAGCAAAAATCTGGGTTAAGTGAGGCACTTTCAATGGAAGTGAATGGGGTAATTTTTTGAACATTAAAATACTTTTTCAAAATCCTAGCCACAAGACATAGACAATATGCATGTAAACATTATTTTACTATAAAATAACTTACTAAACTTTTCTGTGTAAAGTTATAGACAATTTTACAACTTTGTTACCATGACAATGTAATGTCAACAACACCTAAAACCCTAAAATGACAGTGAAAATGTCAATTTAAACAACTTTATAACTCAAATAATACACAAGTTTTAACAGAATAATTAATGCAAGTGCTTTTATAAAATTCTAAGGTGCACGTTTCTGCCTTTAACCCCTCCAAAAATTGGCCACATTCACTTCCATTATAAGTGCCTCACTGTAACCTCCATTTTTTTTATCATTTAACACTAGAACTACCGGAATTCTATAACAACTAGAATGGCCATAGTGGTCATTCTGACCGTTCATACTAGACTGTACCAAATGTCATTTTTTTCATGTCATATTTACATTCGAAACGTCTATTGAGGTTTTAGAATGAATCTTCTAATGTCTGCCCAGGAAGGTGCATGCCTCGCTTCGTGTCCAGCAAGTTTTTTCACCACAGTAAAATGTTTTTGAAAGTCTAAACATACATGGGCTGAGGCAGAATATTTTGTTAGATAAAACATGTTGTGAATTTTGGAAATTATTAAATCTATCTTTTTTCAAAACATGTTGACTTTTGGACTTTACAACGCTCTGGAGTTATTGGAAATGTTTGAACACGAATCGGAAACAATCCTATGCAGCCACCACTGGAATCAAAATCCATGAATAAATTAATCTGTTATATTAGTAACACCAGGACACGAAATTTTAATTCTAATGAATGTGAAAATGTATTAGTTCATCGACAACCACAGAACTTGCTATTGTAGCTAATTACAGATACAAATTTGATTATTTATATTATATTATTTTCTTTGTAAAATAAAAAATCAATACAATAGCTTATAAAAACATCACCAATGTGTATTTCAATGCATAGTAAAAACCTTAGACATGTATGAAACACATAGGCCTGACCCAAAATGGCCAAAATGATTAATAAAGAATATAAACATTCACTAAACTTTGGGAAAACAAACTGATTTAGAAAGCAATATTTGTTTTATAGTGAGCAAAAATATCATGCTGTAAAACTATAATTAAAATATTATGCTGTAAAATCATTATGAACTAATTTTTGGTTGTTTTGGGGGCAAACATTGCACATCATTCACTGACGCTTGTGGATCGATTACTCACAGTCGACACAGGTACTCTCTACCTTCCATGTGCAGCCCTCACACACCACCTTTTGACATTTGTCACAAGTGTCCTTAGTTTTGTTTTCTTGCAGTTTCTCCACACTTGGCACTGCCTTCTCCTCTCCATCTGCAGCTGCTCCTGCCTGGGTCCTCGCACCATCAGCTGTGAGGCTTTTGCTCTCATATGGCCATAGCGAAGTTCCTCCGTGACATTCTCTCATTTGTGCATTTCTTGAACATAATGGAAGCATTTATCAAAGCCAGGACAAGGATATTATAAAACACAGCCACTGGCCAACTACGTGTGGCTGCTTTCACAGAGTATTTCCTCGCCATTTGATCTAGCACATCTAATCCGAACTTGGTTCTGTTGTAGTACGTGTCTCTGGTTAATCTTTTGGCCACTTGTGATGGCAACAGCTGTGTGGACAGTGCTTTCCTTCTTTTGCACTGATAGACTTTGAGCTTTGCATTGTCACTTCTCAGCACCTTCGTGGTGAACAGCGCCCTTTGTTCCTTTACGTACCAAACGTTGAAATGCGTGCAGTCAAAATGACCGTTATGGCCATTCAAGGTAGAAATACTCAGAACTCCTTTTTGTTTTGAAATTTTTATAAAATAACAATGTTAGAATAAAATATACACACATTTAAGAAAAGTCATAGTCCTATGGTTATATGGGTTTTATTTAGTCAAAATGACCACCGTGGTAGTTCTAGTGTTAAAAAGATATGGAGGGATGAGATTAAATTAATATTTGTGTTAATCTACATTATACCACAAATTCTCTTGAATGATCTTAACTTCCGTATTAACGGAATATTCATTTAAGGAGATGTCAGACAGAATATTAGCCTTATTGTCACCATTTACATTCACTGCATGTTTTTTCCTTCATATTTTAAAAGGGAATGTGATTGAGACTGTTAGTCTCTAACATTCTGTCTAACATCTTTTGGATTCCACAAAATACAGCAAATCACACAGGTTTGGAACAACATGAGGATGGGGAAATGATGACAGTACATTTATGTATGGCTGAACTATCACTTTAAGGATGCTTGTCAGATTTGGACGAATGTGTCGATTAGAAGAGAAGTGTGGACACCAGTTTCTGTTAATTATTGCAGAGAAAAATGTAAACAAACATAATCTAAAGGCCCAATCATATATAATGTTGAATAAAAGGAAGCAAGATAATGTTTTTATTAATAACTTCCTACAATATTTCACAGTATTTTAAAGTCCTAAATGGATTCTTGGTTCAGTTACAGTATTTCTGTGTAGAAATAATATAGATCATTAGTTCTGTAAAGTAAGGGTAAACTGCACATTATCAGTCAGATAAGCATGAGAGCTACATTTACTGTCTGGGCCGTGCCTACACAGAGTCAGCTCTCATGATGACAGACTCTCCTCACTGTGAGGGAATGAGTCTCAAGACACTTCACTAACGAATCATCCTCGTCGTGAGGGACGATTCAGCCTCACGTGTCCTCCCACCTGCCTCTTCTGTGATAGCCGAGGATTCACACGTGGAGCCATGGCGGGGGCCGTGAGGTCGAGCAAGATGACCTTGAGGGGGACCTCGTGGTGGCACACACCCCACAAGCCCCTCAATCTCTCCGAAGCACACGTTTTCCAATACGCTATGTGCGAGATGATCTCTGACCTTTCATACCACGAAAGTCACTGCACAGGTCATGGGCAAGCTGGCAGTTCTGGATCGACATATATGGCTGACCCTCACAGAAATGAGTGATAAGGAAAAAGCCACTCTTTTGGATGCTCCAGTGTCTCCAGTCAGCCTCTTTGGCGGCTCTATGAATAAGTTTGCTGAGCGTTACGTTGCGACTCCGCAGCAGTCACAGGCCATGAGACACTTTATGCCCAAACGCAGTATATCACAGCTGGTTCACCCTTGTTCTGTTTTGAGCCAGTGTCCGACTAAAACCCTAGTACCTCCAAACCTCCATACCTGCTGCCTCACCGGCACCTGCATATCAGCACGTGCAGCAAAAGCGCTCCTGACGGCACAACCCTTTGAAGCGGAAAACAGAGCCCGTGGTTCCCTCTGTGTCTGCTCCAAAAAAGGCTTTACTGGAGACACTAAACACTGTTCACCATCTCCCCACTACTGGTTGTCAGGAACGGAATATTGTTGTTCACAATATTGTTGAAAATGTTGTTTCAGCGTCTTGCACTCAAATAAATGCAATAAAAATGCAATAAGTGCAAAAAAGAATAAAGCACAAATGCACAAGAGGCTCACACATTCTCAAAAAAATAGTACTCAAAGCACACATCATATCGCATCATATCATACAGTGAGCAAACCAAATTGCCCTCTGTCCCATTACGAGGACACATGGGGTTACCCTAATGGGTATTTCAGAATGGGTGCAAAAAACGATCAAACATGATTATACGATCCAATTTGCATGCCGGCCACCTCGTTTAAAATGCGTTCTGTCTTCCACGGTTTCATATGAAGACACACCAGTATTTCAAGCCAAAATACACAATCTCATCGTGAAAAAACAAAACAAACAGAGATTGTGCCAAATTGTCAAGCACAAAAAGGGTTTTACAGCCATTATTTTCATGTTCCAAAGAAAGACAGTGGACTTTGGCCAATCCTGGAAGGGAATGAGACATTGCAAATGCTAGCCGCACTATAAGACACAGAGTTCTTGAGATACGAGCGATGCACTCCTTGTTCTCAGTCAGAAATTCTGAGGAAATGGTGTTTGTGCACCTGTTTTTAAAGCGGATATTTTTGTGCCAAAACAGGCGAGGTTCAAACACCATAGCCAATATTAGAATGTTGCCGTTATCGTAGAGAGGTTTCAACTAGGCGTATAAGAAGGTATTCCCCATATGCGTTGCTATGCAATTCTTGTTCCCTTTGTCTCAGGGAACTGAGGTTCCCTGAGGCAGTTGTATGTACAGGGGGATTTGTGAGTCACACTTGATAGTAAATAGTTGTCCAATCCAAACACAGTCTGTGTGAACAGGTACAGCACCAGTATTTTGCAAATAAAAAGTTCTTAGTGGGATCTTAATGGGTCATAACCCCCCCAAATGTTTTTTTAGATGCATATCGCTAGAAATAAAAGTTGAAGCAATGTCACAAAAATTAGGTACATGACAGCACACATTTATGTCACTAGATTCAGAGGGTTTCTCCACATTATTCAGGAGAAGGAACACTTCCATCCAATCACAGTGCTCCGTCATGCATTAGCTGGCATTACAGCCACAGCAGAGAATTAAAACTCAAACACCGTGGACAGTTCGAGATTACTCCACAAAATACACCAATAACCAGACCAGCACAATCATTTCTTGGCAGCAGTTGTGCTAGTCGCACTCAAAACATGCTGTTTATGAGCGAGGGCTGAAAGAGGAAATGCTGATTCCATTATTGTCAGTGGGTCGGATCATGAACATGATTAGATTGAAATCACACATCAGAATGGACCACTGCACTGAAGAGAGCATGTTTGTTGGCGGGCTGTTGTTGCACTACAAACATGAAGCAGCTATGTATTTCAAGTGTATTTAGGGAGGCTGTTCTGTTTAGGCAGTGGCAATCCCGTATTATTGCCACGTGTCTGATCATAAACAGAATTACACGACGGTTTGTTCAAAAACAGAAGACAATTATGAAAACCGAAAACTCGAAGTCATGTCAACTCTATTTTTATCTACTTTACATCCAGTTTCCAGGATTTACGCCACAATATGGTTTACCGGTGCGAGTTGAAATACTGGATAAGTTACACAGACAAGGTTAGTAAGCAATTTTACCAAATCAAAATAAAATCACTTTATTGTCACACTACCATGTACACAAGTGCAACAGTAGGTGAAAGTCTTGTGTGCAGTTCCGAGCAACATGGCAGTCATGACAGTGACGAGACATATACCAATTACAATAAACAACATATTTACACAACACAATTTACATATCAAATGTACACATACTTACACAACACAACAATACAGTATCACATACAATGTACAGTAAACAATACACACAATGTAGAATACACATACAATAAAAATTAAAAATAAAGAGTATATAAAAAAAAAAAATTCTACCACACTTTGCAGGGCTTTGCGGTTGTGGGCGGTGCAATTGCCGTACCAGGCGGTGATGCAGCCAGTCAGGATGCTCTCTACAGTACTGGTGTAGAACTGTGTGAGGATGTGGTTGTTCATTCCAAACTTCCTCAGACGTCTCAGGAAGAAGAGGCGCTGATGAGCCTTCTTCAAAACGGCCTCAGTGTGGACGGATCATGTGAGTTCCTCAGTATTGTGGACACCGAGGAACTTGAATTAATGGGGATGCATTTAATGGGGCTGTGTTCTCTGTCTTTCTTCCTGAAGTCCTCTACAAGCTCCTTCGTTTTACTGACGTTGAGGGAGAGGTTGTGCTCCTGACACCAGCGTGTCAGAGTGTGCACCTCCTCTCTGTAGGCTGTTTCATCATTGTCAGTGATCAGACCTACCACCGTCGTATTGTCAGCAAACTTGATGGCATTGGAGCTATGTGTTGCCACACAGTCATGTGTGTATAGGGAATACAGGAGTGGGCTGAGAACACAGCCCTACAGGGCTCCAGTGTTGAGGGTCAGTGATGAGGAGGTGTTGCTGCCCATTCTAACCACCTGGCGTCTGCCTGAAAGGAAGTCCAGAATTCAGCTGCACAGCGAGCTGTTTAAGCCCAGAGCCCGGAGTTTCTCATCAAGCTAGGAGGGGCACTATGGTGTTGAATGCTGAGCTGTAGTCTACAAACAGCATTCTCACATATATGTTCCTTTTTTCCAGATGGGAGTGAGCAGTGTGTATTGTAGATGTAATGGAATCATCAGTGGAGTGGTTGTTGCGGTAGGCAAACTGCAATGGGTCCAACGAGGTGGGCAGAACAGAGCAGATGTAATCTCTGATTAGCCTCTCAAAGCATTTGTTGATGATGGGGGTCAGAGCAACAGGACGTTTTTGAAGCATGTGGGGACTACAGACAAGGAGAGAGACAGGTTGAAAATGTCCATAAAAACACCAGCCAGTTGGTTCGCGCACGTTCTGATGATGCGGCCCGGAATGCCATCTGGACCCACGGCTTTACAGATGTTCACCCGTCGGAAGGATCGGGTTACATCCGCAACAGAGACGGAGAGTGAACCAACCTCTCTCCGTGAGGGTGGTGTTATTGTCCTCGAAACGAGCATAAAATGTATTAATCTCATCCGGGAGATATGCAGCGGCGCTCACGGCAGAGTTTTTATTCCCTTTGTAGTCCGTGATGATGTTAATTCCCTGCCACATACTTCTAGAGTCGGTGGTGTTGAACTGTCCTTCAATTTTGTGACTGTACTGGCATTTGCCTGCTCTGAAAGAGTTGAGAATTGGCTCGTTTATGATCCTCCGCGTTCCCGGAATTAAAAGCGTTTGGTCCGTGCGAACATCGCCGTTAACCCATGGTTTCTGGTTGGGGTAGATCTGTATTGTTTTGGTTGGCACAACGTCCTCTACACACTTCCTGATGAAACACGTTACGCTATCAGCGTAAACCTCGATGTCATCATCAGAGGCGGACCGGAACATCTCCCAGTCCGCGTGATCAAAACAGTCTTGTAGCGCAGAGTCTGATTGGTCCGACCAGCACTGGATCGTTCTGAGGGTGGGTGCTTCCCGTTTCAGTTTATGCCTGTAAGCAGGCAGAAGCAGAACAGAAGAGTGGTCTGATTTGCCAAATGGTGGGTGGGGGAGGGATTTGTAGCCATCCTGGAAAGGAGAATAGCAATGATCCAAAACCCAGTCCCCTCATGTGTTGAAGTTGATGTGTTGGTGGTATTTTGGAGCGATTGTTTTAAGTCAATGAAAAGTCAAAGTAACAATAAACGCAGCCTCAGGGTGAGCGGTTTCCTGCTCACTTATTTTCCCATATAGTTCCTTTAGTGTCTGTGTCAGCTTGTGGGGGGATGTACACAGCTGTGATAATGACCACTGTGAATTCCCTCGGTTGCCAGAATTGTCAACACAGAAGCATGAGATATTCCAGATCAAAAGAGCAAAAAGACTTGATAAAACCTCTGCTTTTACCTGAGAGTTCTTTCGCTCTGTCCGCTCGGTGCATGGAGAAACCCGCGGGTTCGATGGCCGAGTCTGGAATCTCCGCAGCCATTCAGGTTTCTGTATGGCAGATAACACATCAATATCTCGTCTCTCGTTGGAAAGAGATCCGCGCTCTCAGCTCGCAGAGCTTGTTGTCCAGAGACTGAACATTTGCTTGTAGTATACTGTGTAGTGGGGGTCGATTTGCACGACGTCTTACTCTGATGAGAACGCCGGCTCTTTTTCCCCTTTTCCGTCTGCATTTCTGCGCCCAGGCAGACCAAACAAAGGGCTCCGCTGGCGTATTTGTAAACAGCGGGTCGGCACTGAGGAATTTGAAGCCCGGTTTTCGGTGTGTAATTGTAGAACAAATGTCCAAAAGCATTTGTCTACAATAAGACAGACAACATCCAAGACAAAAAAACAAAAAACTGTAAACCAAACAAACAATAAACTGCAGTGTTGAAACAATAAACTGCATACTCGGCGCCATCTTGAGTCCAATTTTATAATGATTTATAAACAGTGTGTGCAGTTAATGTTTTGTTTATTGGACCTAATTATTTTTATTGTATGTGCCTTACTGCACAGGATATTTACAAAAACAGGGATGGGTCTAATGTATTTTCTGTAGAAATCATCATTATGCCACAAATGATGTCAATCATTTTAACATCTATTAAACCCAAAACACTCCTTGAAAGAATAAATATCTATGAATTATTGTAAAGTCTTAAAGCAATGCTGGTTCCAAATCTGTCACTCACTCTACGTTGTGTCAATGTAGTGACACTAGGGGTCAAACTTGGGAGCCCCAAACACCTCTGGTATTTGAGAAAAGGCCAATGAGAATTGGCGATTGGAATTTGCATGCCACTCCCCCGGACATACAGGTAAAAAAGGAGACGACTTGCATCCACTAATTCAGATTTGTTCTTCGGAGCCTATCAGTGTGTACCTAATCCACTGGGATTCCATTCACCTCTGTGAGAGTGTAAAAGGGCTGTTGGATATGCGGTGCATTACAGCGGGTTCTCCCTTTCTGCACAGATAAGTGCAGAGAATGCCCATGTGCACTTCAGCAGCCACACTAAAAAAAAAAAGATTATATTTTCTCTGAAAGAATAAGCACTTATGGAGAATGTCTTTTTAAAAATGCCTTTCCGTTTATGTGCAGTTCCTGGGTGCAGTCGTTATCTCTCTGCCTCTGATGGCCGTCTCACGTGTATGGGACATAGTCATGCTGAGACAGTGTTTGTGGATGCCTCATGTTCTCATTGCAAGAACATGACCATGGAAACATTGAGATTGCCGCTTTCTTTCTTTCATAGAGGAAAGCCACTCCAGCCACTCCCCGCCCTGGTCCTTCTCCTTACTGCCACAGCGACTAGTGCTGGGGGCGATTCAGGGGCTTCAGTGGAAGTATTTCTGCCGGGTGAATCCCCACGGACCTCCCATTCCCCAGCACACTTGTTTCCGCCGGTCGAGTTCATGGATGAGTCAGGCGGCTTGCCCCAGGGAAAACTTAATGTCTCATTCGGGGCTCGGGAGGAGGTATCGATCACAGCATCGGACAGCAGGCTGTTACAGTCTCATGCAGAGGTCTTGGCCAGGCTCCCACCAACTGGTGTGATTGCCCAATCAGAGGCTGATGCGGAGTTGATGGCCAAGCTTGCCCGGGCTGCCATGAGCATTGTGCTGGAGTGCAACCCCCTCTACTGCATTGTGGTGTGAAAGATAACCTCCACTGAGGATACCATATGCCCCTGGAGTCTCTGAAATTGTTTCAGTGGGTCTGCAGTTCTTCTCCTGAATGACTTCAGGCAATTCGGCACCGCCTGAACGTGCTCACTCATGAGGCCAACAAAGGACCGGTCTGCGATGGGAGAGCTGGGTGTCCTCATGGTGCATCACATACGATTATTGTGGGTATGTGTGTGTCACAGCTGGGCCGTTGGCTCAGGCTGTAGTGGAGCCGGTGTGACGTGCCCCGTGATGTGCTGATGGGGTGCGGGATCTCGGCAGCCTGTAGGTGGAATGGTCTCCGTCTCCATCAATACCGTGTCAGGACTATCCTCATGCAGCTCTTTCGGTGCCTTGGCCTGGTGGACTTGCAGGATGTTTATGGCATGCAAGGCGTAGGCAGCCTGTACAGCAGCACTGTAAGCCTTGGCCATCAGGGACGACGTGATCTTACAGGCCTTGGACAGGAGCCTAGGATGATTATGCCAGCATTTTGCAGGCACAGGTGCCTCCGCACCTATATTATAATTTTTTTTTCCACATACATTTTTTGTCAATAAAATAAATGGAACTATGGGAATTATGTTGTGACTAAACAAAATCCAAAATAAATCACAGCTGTGTTATATTTTAGCATCTTCAAAGTAGTCACCCTTTGCCTAGTATTTGCAGACATGTACTTTTGACATTTGCAGACATATAATCTTGACATTTTCTCAACCAACTACTTGAGGTATCACCCTGGGTTGCTTTTTAAACAGTATTGAAGGAGTTACCATCTATGTTGAGCACTCATTGGCTGCTATTCTTTATTATTTGGTCCAATTCATCAATTTCAAAAACTTTTTTTGTATTCAATTTTAGTTTTATAATGAAATAAATTAATGTGGTGGCACAATTATATTTTTGTCTACAAAACTAATTTCAAACATTTAAGCATACGCCTTCAGATCAAAAGATTTTTAAGATCATGAGAAACATTTCAATCAAGTGTTTCAAAGCTTTTGACCGGTAGTGTGTGTGTATGTATGTATATATGTATATATATATACTGCGGATCTCCAGTGGAGGGTTGTTCATGGGGCGATAGCTACAAACAGACATGTGGCACACATTGACCCAACTTTAGGGAAGGAATGTCCTTTTTGCGGTACTGAAGAGTCAATAGATCATTTGTTTTTTACATTATCTCAGGCTAAGAGAATTGTTTCAGATCTTAGAGGGGTGGGTCAGAGAATTGGGGTTAGCTTTTAACAAAGAGCTGTTTATTTTTGGACCCAAATATGTTGCATCAGATAGGAAGAAAATCTCACTTATCAATTTTGTAGTGGGAGAAGCAAAGCTGGCAATATGGTTAACACGGAAAAGGAAATTGAAAGGAGAGGGCATAGTAAACCCTCAAATAGTTTTAAAGGCTCTTATAGAAGCTAGGATTTGGGCAGAGTTTGCATATTTTAAACTGACAAATAATTTGGACATAATTCAATAATTTTATTGAAGATTGGTCTTTGAACAATGTTTTGTGCACAGTGGATTATGAAAATGTGTTGGTTTTAAATTTATGATGGGTAACTGTAATTGTCAAAAGTAAGAATTGTAAAATGTTATTTATTTATTAATGTATTAATTAACTGTTTATTGTGATTTAATGTTTGTGTAAATATGCATTTGTGTGGGTATACATATATGTTAATGTTAAAAGGTTTTTCTTTTGTACAGTTAGGAAAAAATGATGTAAATCGGTAAAGTGTAAATATAAATAAATGTCTCTCTCTCGCTCTCTCTCTCTCAAATTCAAAAATTTCTTCATTGGCATGACTGTACACAATACAATATTGCCAAAGCTTGGAATACATAGAATAATTATAAAGACATCAAAATAATAGAATATTATAACATAACTTAAATTTAAATGTACAAATTAAATGTGTAGCAAATTAAAAAAAAAAAAAATAATAATAATAATTAAAAAAAATTAATAATAATAATTAGAACAGTTTATGGACATTTCAAAATTCTGTGAACAATTTAGAATTGTTTGTGTGTACGAGTGTGTGTGTGTGTGTGTGTGTGTGTGTGTGTGTGTGTGTGTGTGTGAGCGCATCACTGATTAGTCGTCGACTCTCTCTTTTTGTGACAAGCATCAATGTATCTTGCTGCTAGTATGATACAATCTCTTTTTTCACCTAATAAATGTTGAAATTGTGTTTTGTTGTCTAAATTTATGAAGCTAGGGCAAAGTATTTCAAATTTTGTATAAAAAGTCCCTCTAATGTGCTCATAGTTGGGGCAGCTGGTGAGGAAGTGTTGCTCTGTCTCCACTTCTCCCTGGTCACAGTATGGGCAGATGCGTCTCTCTCTGGGCAGCCAGTTCTGTCTGTATCTGCCCGTCTCTACAGTCAGAGTGTGATTGCTCAGTCTGTACCTTGTCATCCTTCTTCTTAATTTACAGTCTTACTCACTGTACTCAGGTATTCTGCGCTTGTGTAGTCTCTATTTAGGGCCAAATAACATTCCAGTTTACTTTGTTTTTCTGTTGATTCAGTCCAATAGGTCAGGTAATTCTCTTGTTGTGATTTTAACATGTGTTTGGGCCGGATTGTGTGGATGAGGGTGTCCGTGTCCTGAGGCTGATTATTGTTAGTCGTGTTAGTCTGTTTGTGGAGCCTCAGGACCAGCTGAATGATGGGACTCTTCTCAGCGTTCATTTCATGGTTTTTAAGGGCTTTAAAATTATATGAGTTGGGGTCACTCAGTTTTAGATGTTTCCAAAATTTGATGGCTCGTTTCTCAGTGTGGATTAGTAGAGGGTATTGGCATTCTCTCTCTCTGTGTGCGCATGCGTGTGGGTGGCGAGCGAGTGGAGCGTGGCTGTGGGAGCGTTTGTTGTTTTTTTCCTCAGATTTATCAATAAATTTTTTCTTTTCTTATTTTATCTTTTGAGCACTTTAGTTTGTGGTAGTTTAGTAGTATTAGTTTAGTAGTTTGTGTGTGTGTGTGTGTGACTGTAAGAGGCGACATGGGGTCTACCCCTTCGGGGGGAGTGTTGCCTCTCTCCCTCCGGAATGGTATCAGGTGTGTGCCGGAGGTGAGCGCTTCAATCGAGAATGTTCTCCTCGCTGTAGGAGAGCAGGTGGGCCATGATAACATCAACTCGGCCTCGAGAATGAATAAAGCAGTGGTGCTCTTCCTAAAATCTGAGAATCTAGTCAGCAGGTTATTTGGCAGTAGACTTAGACTTATGTGGCAGTCACACCTTTATCTGCACTGGCCTCTAAAATCACCATATCACATGTCCCTCCGTTCATAACTAATGAGGCCATCATAAAAGAGCTGACTAGGTTCGGGAAAATCACCGGAGCGGTGAAAATGATCCCGCTAGGCTGCAAAAACGCCACACTTAAACATGTATTGTATTTTAGGAGACAGGTGTAGATGTTCCTGAACTCTCCTAATAAAACTCTGGAGGTGTCTTTTCGGGTCACTAGTGGGGAGAACTCCTACATGGTGTACGCCAGCACTGAAAGTTTGTGCTGTTTTGAATGCGGAGATATCGGACACAAACGTTTTACCTGTCCACATAAATCGCGTGCCGCCGATCAGCAAGGATTACCTGTAACCGTTGAGCACAACTCAGAGCAGGAGGATACAGTGAAGGTGCAGAGTGATACCAACAAAAGGTAAGAGTAAATATGGCTGAGATTAATGCTAATGTGGCCGAGATTGTGGAGAATGTGGCTGATAGTAATGTGAGTGACGCTTATAATATAGTGAATGTGGCTGCGAACATGGTTAATGTGGCTGAGAACAATGTGCATGCTGCTGATAATGAGAAGCCAGGCTGCAGTGATGCTGGACAGCGTGTGATTCAGAGTAATAACTCTCTCTGTAGTGAGGCTGACCTGGAAGCTAGAATTAATGAAGTACAGTGTGATGAAATGGACACAGTTTCAGAAGCTACTGAAGAAAGTTTCCGTGATGATGATTCGGGTACTGATGATGATGCAGATAAATGTTGTGATAGTGATCTATACACAGTGGATCAGATTAATGCCTTCCTGGATGAAACTAAGGGGAAAAGTGTTGATCTAGTGAAGTTTTTTCCAGACTTGGACAAGTTCATGATATCGGTTAAGAAAGCACGTAAAGAAAGCAGCTTAGATGAGTTATCACTACAGAAAAGATTCAGACTGAAAAAATACTTAACAGTAATCAGAAAAAAGAATAAATCGGTTAAGACTAAAAGCAGAGGTACACCTAAATAAACCCACATGGGGATCTCTTTCTTTTCTTTCTGCTTTCTATCACAACAGTTTTTCACTATTATCCTAACCTCCTTTACCATGGATATCTTAAAACTTGGATCCCTAAATGTAAACGGGGTTAGAGATAATAATAAATTGGTTTTACTAAAAGAATGTATCACCCTGAAGGATTTTAATGCCATGTTTATACAGGAAACTCACAGTGATGTGAATAATGAAGTAGATTGGGGTTTACGGTGGGAGGGAGAGTATTTTCTCCGTCATGGGACTAATCTCAGCGCAGGGGTGGCAATACTTTTCTCTCCTAGATTAAATGTTAAGGTTTTATCTATTAATGAGTTGGAAAAGGGGCGTCTGCTCATGGTCAGGGTAAAAATAAAAGGCATGGAGTTTGCATTTTTTAATATTTATGCTCCAAATACTGGAAATTAAAGACTTTTTAAAACTCTTAAAGATGAACTTGCTTCCTTCACACAAGATGTTTTTCTGGTTGTTGGTGGAGATTTTAATTGTACAGTTGATTTTACACTTGATAGAAATAGTGAAGAACCTGCTAAAACTCTAAAAGAAGTAATTACACAGACAGGGCTGGTTGATGTATGGAGAGAAAAGAATAATGTTTTAAGACAATATACTTGGCTTAAAGTGGCAGCAGGAAGAGTCAGTGCTGCACGCCTGGAATCGGTTTTATATGAGCAATACGCTGCGTAATAGAGTCACAAGTGCACGTGTTATGCCTTGTGCATTCTCTGATCATCACCTCATCTCAGCACATGTAACTATGTCACAAACAAAACCACAGTGTTTTTATCGACGTTTTAACACAAAGTTAACCCAAGACTTGGATTTTTATGAGAATTTTACATTTTTTTGGGGGTGCTGGGCAAAAGAAAGAGTATGAAAGTCTTCTCCAGTGGTGGGATGTGGGAAAAGCTCAGATAAAGCCCTTCTGCCAACAGTTCTTGTCACACAGTTCAATTAATATTAAACAAACGGTGTCTAATCTAGAACAGGATATCACAGGTATACAAAACATCTTAATTGACCAAAACAATGTGAATGTGCAAAATGATCTTATTCAGAAGAGACAAGAATTAAGAAGTGTTCTACAAGAAAAGGTCAAAAGAGCAATTATTAGAGCACGTTTTATCTCTGTGCGTGACATGGATGCCCCTACAGCTTTCTTTTTTAACTTGGAAAAAAGAGTGCTGCAAATAATTTTATGCATGTTTTACGTAGACCTGATGGAAGTGTTACCTCAGATCCAATAGAGATGAGAAGACTAGCTGTTGATTTTTACACAGCCTTATATGCTAAAGAGCTCACATATAAAAAATGCTCAGATGACCTTTCTAAAAACGTGCCCGTGCTGGATAAAAAACAAAAAAAGTTTCTGGACTCAACACTGACTTTAGAGGAAGTTACAACAGCAGTACATCAGCTGTCCTCGGGCCGAGCACCAGGAGTCGATGGACTACCCATCGAATTCTATAAAACTTTTTGGGAAACAATAGGCAAAGATTTTTATGAAGTTTTACAAGAAAGTTTTAAAGCTAAAATACTTCCAAAAAGCTGTCAACGTGCTGTTCTCACTTTACTCCCAAAAAAGGGAGACCTGTGTTTGCTCAAAAACTGGAGACCAGTTGCTGTTTTATGTTCTGATTACAGGATTCTGTCCAAGGTTTTAGCAAATAGACTTAAAGAGGTTCTTGATGTGTTAATTCACAAAAACCAATCATACTGTATACCAAAAAGGTCTATATATGATCATTTGTTTTTAATACGGGACATTTTAGACTATAGGAAGCATACAGTGTTGATGTGGGGTTGCTTTCACTTGACCAGGAGAAAGCTTTTGACCGTTTGGATCATCATTATTTATTTAAAGTACTAGAGTGTTATGGGTTTGGCAGCTATTTTTTTTTATCATGGATCAAACTCTTATACACAGATGCTGTATGCATGGTTAAAATTGGAGGAGGGCTTAGCATCCAAATTCAAATGAAGAGAGGGATCAGACAAGGTTGTCCAGTGTCTGGTCAACTGTACAGTTTAGCAACAGAACCCCTGCTTTGTTTACTGAGAAAAAAATTAACAGGTATGTTTATCAGAGCTAATATGAGAGCTGAAGCCATTAAGCTTTCAGCCTACGCTGATGACATTACTGTGATAATCCAGAAAAAAACAGGATATCCAAGTTTTGTGTAATGCTTTGAGTGTGTACGAGTGAGCCTCATCAGCTAAACTAAACTGGCAGAAAACAGAGGCTCTGTGGTATGGCTCTAAAGTGAGGGACATACCAGAACTCCCAGAAAACATTCAGTGGGGAAAGTCAGGTATGAAATGCCTTGGGAGTATACCTTGGTAAGTCTGAATATAAAATGAAAAACTGTGAGGGCCTGATTGAGACAGTGCATGCCAAGCTGCTCAAATGGACATGCCTACTACCCCTGCTATCATATAGGGGAAGAGTCCTGGTAGTAAACAATCTCATCGCTTCAATGCTCTGGCATAGATTCATGGTTATAGACCCACCAAGATCTCTGATAGATGAAATTCAAAGACTTTGTGGACTTCTTTTGGTCAGGTCAGCACTGGCTGAGAGCTGCTGTCCTTTACCTTCCAGTTCATGAAGGAGGACAACGGCTGATTGACATCTTCACTAGGCTGGCTGTTTATCGTCTACAAGCAGTGCAAGGATTCACATCTTTCTATCAGAGCGCTCTACACGCATGGCGAACCCTCTCTTTTTCGAGGGACTGGGAAATCCCCACCTGGTGGCTGTTTGAAGAGCCTTTGTTTTTCAACCCACTCATCACCACTGAGATGCTGTGCTCAACTACAATCAGAACTGCATTGACGGAAGCAGGTTTCTCCAAGATAGGTCATCTGAGAAAGGATTCGAGCTGGCGGACACCTGAAGAATTGGCTGAGAGGGCAGGCTTCAAATCAGTGCGTCTTGCTCAGCGTATATATGATGACTTGGAGTCTGGTCTTCCTGCTCCAGTAATAGACTTTTTGAATGACACATCTGTCGAGAACATGAATGATCTTCCTAATTTTCCTCAACTGCAAGTCTCTTTGATTAAAGAGGGCTGGCAAGAGGATGCTGGAAAATTGCTTTCCTTGGACAGCCCAAAAATACAATCTTTTAGTGACTTGAGCAAAAAAAAAAACCTCTCTACAGAGCCTGTGTAAAGACTATTAACTATCAACGTCTCAAAATGTAAAAAACACAAAATGGATAGAGATGCTGGATCCAGGATCTTCCTGAAAGGTAGCTGGAGATCCATCGAAAGGAAGGTTGGAGATCTTCAGTGGAGAACTATACATGGGATATTAACCACAAATAGACACTTGGCACGTCTAAATCCTTCATATGTGGAGGGTTGTCCATTTTGTGGAGTCTCTGAAACTGTTTTTCATGTTTTTAGTGAGTGACCTCGTTTAACTTGGATTTATAGATTTAGTGAAAACTTGGGGTTTTACAATTCACAGGTGTTTTTAATCGAGCATTATTTATTTTTGGTCCAAAGTACTGTGTGAAAAACAAACGCAAAGTGGTTTTACTTAACTTTTTATATGGTGCTGCAAAGTTAGCAATATGGTGCACAAGGAAGAATAAAGTAGAAGGAAGAGGAGGGGTTGATCCTGTACTAATGGTGAAGGGTTTTATAAAGAAGAGGTTAACTATAGAATATGCTTTTTATCAACTTGTAAAAGATGTGAATTCTTTTTTCTATATTTGGGGTGTTGATGATTTTTTATGTGAACCTAATGATGAAGGTTTTAATTTAAATATCTGATGTGATGTTTTAAGTTTATTGATAAATAGTATTATAGAACTGTTTTAATTTATTATTTATATTTTTATTTATTTTTAATTATCATGGAAATTATATTTCTTGATTTTTTGATGAGATTCATTTTTGTATTTGTGTTCTCATAAAAATATAGGTCTCTATTTGTATTGAATTAAAAAGAGCCCTTAAAAGTCAAAAAGAGAGTGAGAGTGAGAGTGAGAGAGAGAGAGAGAGAGAGACTTTTAACATCTCTTTAATTACAACTCATTTAACACTAAAAGATACATACACCTTTAGCACATTACTTCAAAAAAATACATTCTCCTTTAAAAAATATTTTTAAAAAAATAGTAAAAAAAATCAGCTTATAACAATACATTACATCCTCCCTCTTCATTGGGTTTACATAAAATATTTCCAACACCCCATAAAAAGAAGAAAGATTCAGTATCCTTCACCAATTCATAATACTTATACTCCATAACCAGTCTACTTTTAACCAGTGCTCTGAACATATTCAAAGGATCAGCATCACTATTAAACTGCATTTGTCTCTTTCTGGTCAGCCAAATTGCCATTTTGGCCTTACCAAATAAGACATTAATCAACACAATTTTACTTTTGTTCGAGGTGCTATATTTGGGACCAAAAATAAACAAACTATTTGTAAAAATAAAACCAAAATTATGGCTCAAGTCTTTTAACACACCAAGGATTCCCACTAGCCTGGAACAGCCAATAAACATGTGAAAAACTGTTTCTGGTAAACCACAAAACAGACACTCTTCTCCTTGCAAAGCATTTAGATGCACTTTATAACAGTTTGTTGCCAAAATCCAATGAGAAATCCTCCATTGCAAATCTCCACTTATTTTCTCAATTGGCTTCTTATACAATGTCCTCCAACTTCCCTTTGGAGAAGCCCCTGTTTCAACAAAATTAGTCCATTTGGTCTCTGGAAGATCTTGCAGTGCTCTTAAATTTAAAACTTTTACACAAACCAGATAAAATGACTTCTTAGATATCATCTCAAAGAGACCGATTTCAGGTGTTGTAAAAGAGAGTAATCTTCCATCACCCTCCTGCTAATCTCCTACATTTACACTCACCCTTATGCTGGGAAATACATTCTCCACCCTTTCTTCTAGTAAAGGTATTACCATAAAAGACTCCTGTATCTCAGTTAAAAAATCTTCAACAGTCCGAACAGAATGAATACCAATCTTCAAGGCTAATTTTTCTGCAGAAATCCATTTGTCCCCAGACCGAAGATGACACATTTTACATATTCCTGATTTAACCAAGCTTGCGCAGACTCCTTTGGATTGTAACATCACATTGGAAAAAAGAGGATTAAAAATCAAAGGTTCTTCAAGCACCCACTCATAGGTTACCTCAGACAGCTCTCTTTTAACCATAAATATTTGCCACGCATTTAAGACTGATGCATAAATAGAAGTGTCCATTAAAATCCACTTCTTTCAAATTCATTAAAAACAGATGTCTATCCAAGTTCATACGCCCGACTCTTTTTAGTAAAACACAAGCTATTTTTATCCAATTCTGAGACTGACTATATAGGAGTCTTTGTGCAATCTGTAGTCTAAACGCCGCAACCTTGGACTTAATGTCCATCAGGCCTTGTCCTCCCTCACTCAGCTGCAGATAAAGCACTGATCTCTTAGCCAGTGTTGTCCGTTCCAGAAGAAATTTACTAGCATTCTTTGGATTTCCCTTATGAGTTCATCTGGTGGGTTTAGCACAATCAGTTTATGCCATAAAGTGGAGGCAGCAAGATTATTCGCAACCAACACTCTCCCTCTATAAGATAGTTGAGGTAATATCCAATTCCATTTTGATAATCTATTACAAATTTTATCTTTAACTCCTTCCCAGTTTTTTCTTTGATGTATCTCTGAACCTAAAAAGATTCCTAAAAACTTAAAACCCTCCTTTTCCCATTTTACATTTCCAGGGATAACGGGTTTTGGAAAGACATTACAGTGTTTTTCTTTATCATTGCACCAACATGCTTCAGTTTTGCTCCTGTTCATTCTCGCAGATGATGCTTTCTCATATAAAGAGATACTGTAGATAATAACATCAACATCTCTTTGATCTTTCACAAAAACAGTAATATCGTCTGCATATGCTGTTAACTTAAAACCATTGCATTTTCCATCAATATTTAACCCAGACAGTTCTTTTCTTAATAAGCATAGGAGTGGTTCTACTGCTAAGGCGTATAACTGACCAGACAATGGGCATCCTTGCCTTATACCTTTAAGCATACTTATTGGTTTACTTAACCCACCACCTATTTTTAAAATACAAGAGGCATTCATATATAGGATTTTGATCCAAGAAATAAAACCGTCTCCGAACCCAAAAGCTTTCAATGTATCATACAGAAACCCATGATCCACTCTGTCGAATGCTTTTTCCTGATCCAGGAACAGAAAACCAACATTCACTTCATCCAATTTAGAATAATCTAAGATATCTCTTATCATAAAAATGTTATCATAAATGGATCTTTCTGGAATGCAATAAGATTGATCTTGATGTATTACATCTCCTAATACAGTTTTCAGCCTATTTGCCAACACTTTAGCTATTAGCTTATAGTCAGTTGTTAAAATTGACACAGGCCTCCAGTTTTTAAGATCACTCAAGTCACCTTTCTTGGGTAATAGTGTCAATACTGCCCGTTGGCAACTTATGGGAAGGCGTTTTTCTTTAAAACACTCATGGATCACCTCATAAAAGTCTCTTCCAATATAGTTCCACATAGCTTTAAAAAAGTCCACTGATAGTCCATCAATTCCAGGTGCTCTACCAGGCTTCATCTGCTTCACGGCCTCGGTTAACTCTTCAAACGATACAGAACTGTCCAAATTCTCACTCTGTGTTTCAGTGAGAGACGGCAACTGCTGCAGTATCTGTGACACACATTCAGTCTCTGTTTCTTCTTTTCTATACAAGTTTGAGTAAAAATCCACCGCAATCTTTCTCATTTCTCTTGCATCGAAAGTCTTTTGTCCATCAGGTTTTGTCAAACAATACATTTCATTTTTTTGCTTTGACACTTTTTCCAGATTAAAAAAATAAGCAGTAGGAGCATCTATCTCATGTACAGACATAAAACGAGATCTTATCAGGGCACCTTTTGCCCGTACTTGCAACAATTCTTCTAGATCTCGTTTCTTTTCACCCAACATACCAGCCGAAGCTGAAATAAAGTTCTGATTCGTACCAGATGTGATATATAAAATATCTTGTTCTATTTCAGAAATTTTCTGTTTTATATTTCTTGTTGAACACCAGGTGTACTGTTGACAAAATGTTTTTATTTGCGCCTTCCCTATGTCCCACCATTGTATCAAATAATCATATTCCTTTTTCTTAGACACCCACTCATTCCAAAACATTTCAAATTTCTCAATAAACTCTTTTTCTTTCAACAACGCACCATTAAATTTCCAATACAGACTTTTAAATCTAGCTTGTGTCAAAACAATATTAACTGTAATAAAATTGTGATCTGATAGACAACATGGAAAAATATTGCACCCCATTATTCTATTATTTTCAGCACATTTGACATAAAACCTGTCTAATCTCGCTACACTCATCCTTCCCTGCGAAACTTTTGACCATGTGTACTGCTTCATCTCTTTATTCCTGTCTCTCCATACATCTACCAATCCATTCTGAGCTATAATACTTTTTAAAACAGCAACTGACCCAGGATGTGGTTCTTCATTATTCCTATCTAAAAGAAAATTAAGGGAACAATTCCAATCCCCCCCCCCCCCACAATGATTAGCATACCATCTAAAGTATAATTATTTAAAAACTCTCCTAATTTTCTAAACATGATAATTCTGTCTGACCCTTTATTTGGAGCATAAATATTTATAAAAACAAATATCTGACTTTCAACTTTAGCTTTCACCATCAAAATACGTCCTCTCTCTATTTCTGTTTCTGATAAAATACTGACATTAAGGTGAGTTGAGAAAAAAATAGCTACACCTGCACTCACATTCGTGCCATGGCTTAAACAAAGCTTTCCTTCCCACCACAAATTTAACTCAGAATCATTTTTAATATCACTATGAGTTTCTTGTAAAAAAGTGACTTCTGAATCTTTAAGCCTAAGAAACTCGGAGAGTAAAACTCTTTTTCCTCCATCCATCTGCATGGCAGGGGAGAGGGAAAAAAACACCAAATGACAGACAAATAACCCAAGAAAAAAGATAGTTCCCACACCCATGTGTTCTATTTTTTTCCATTTTACGGTATCTCTTTGAGTTTTACGCACATTTGTCAGAAATTTTTTCAGCCGAAATCGTTTCTGTTTTGAAATGACCTCATAGCCCACCGTTCTCTGAGCTGTTGCCACTGATTTGATAAACTTATTAGCATCGGGAAAAAATGTTGCAACATCAACCTTCTTCCCTTTAGTTAAATCGAGAAACCCATTTAACTCTTCGACTGAATAAACATCCTCCATAGACTGACTACAATCTATCTCCGAAAACTCCGAACAGTTGTCACAATCGTCCCCTTCTTCATCACTGTTTCCACTCTCCATAAGTACGTTATTCTGTACCCCACTCACACTCGCAACCTCATCATCATGAACAACTTCCTTATCCTTAAACTCAGCTTCTTCATCCATCAAAATAATCGGGCCTATAGCATTATCACCAGCTCGCAAAGATGAAATAAACTCACTCACCTCCGACTTTGAACTTGGATCTACAGCACTCCTCTCGGGTGGAGAACCAGTCTGAGGAGTAACACTGGGTTCCCCTGCCAATACTGCAGCCTCCAAATCCTTATCGTTAAACCCCGTTTATTTTTTGTTTCTTTTCCGGAATCACTACCTCCTTCACAACTTTAGGCCGCTTATCTTTGTTTTGATTTTCGTTTTTATCGCTTTGAATCGATTGCTTATCACTATTCTCTTCGTTCTTTTCGTTTTCTGGTTGTTTCTTATGCGGGCACGTGAACTTCTTATGTCCTAAATCCCCACATTCAAAACAACGCAAGCTATCTGTCGTTGCAAAAATCATATAGGAACTATCCCCTTGCTGAAAGCGAAACGAAATATCCAACTCCCTAGATTGCGCATTCAAAAACATAAATACTTGCCTTCGAAAAGACATTACGTGTTTTAATGCTGCGTTTTTACAACCGAGTGGCAACATTTTAATGGATCCAGCAAACTTCCCAAAGCGACTCATTTCTTTTAGAATTTGCTCATTGGAGATAAAAGGCGGCGCGTTTGAAATGGTAACCGTGGTAGCAGGTGCGCGCAAAGGCATTAATTGCACCAGGGAATCAGCAATCACAATTCCATTTTCAACCAGGCTTTTTACGAACTTTTCATCTTTTAAAAACACCACCACCGCTTTGTTCATTCTGGAGGCTGACGCTATATTTTCGTGCCCCACAATTTCATCCATTGCTAAAAGTACATCCTCTACCGTAAACGCCTGATCAGAGAAAACTTTACACCCGTTCTTGATGGATAACCCCGGCGTCCCCTCACCTGAGAGAGACGCCATGGCCTTAATCAAACTAATTATATCACACCAAAACAAGAATTATTTTTCCTAACACAAAAAAAATGTGACAAAAATAAGCCCAAAATAAATAAATAAATAAATAAATAAATACAGAAAAAGACTTTCACACTTGAAACCAAATTCAAACGTGCCGCTCTCAAAACCCACACCACACTTCCGCTCCCAGCATGCAACCCACACGCAGAGAGAGAGAGAGAGAGAGAGAGAGAGTGTGTGTGTGTGTGTGTGTGTGTGTGTGTGTGTGTGTGTGTGTCTCCTATCCGAGTCAGCCTTTATCCCTCTCGGAGGCTTTATTAGCCTGATAAGGGACTGGGTGTGCGGAATCACCACCTGGCCCCACCCTCTGCCCTGTCACGGTGGATTTTAAAGGGGACAAAAGTGTTGATTCCAAAAATAAAACAAAATCTAGTTTTAAAGAATAGATCAAATCAGATTTATACTTTTAGTGTGTCTTTTCAATTACTTATTCCTAATTACTATAATTGTTAACATATTACATTTGCCAGAATGTCTCCCTCACCCAGACATTTCAACTGTTCTCAACAATAATTTCTCAAAATCAGATAAAAAAATTTATTTAACTTTCTTAAAGAGCTTAAAACACATTTTGAATTAATTTGGTATTTATGTGTACAATTTGGATTTGTTCATAATGATCAGGGATGCAAAATCATGAAAGGTGAAAAAGGAGAGAAAGTCATAGCAGGTTTCCCAGGGGTACTTTTTCAGTTGATTTTTATATTGTTGTATTCAAAGCTTCTTCTTTTTTTAATTATGAAGGTTATGAACAGAACAACACAGAGGATATCCTGGCTAATATAGTACAGTTTGCATTTGCAAACCAGCGGATTTCAATTCCGTACCAGCAATGATGCACACATTTTGTCAGTATTGGCAGCTAAATAATGAGGTCCATGTATTTCTTTGAGCATTAAGACGTTCTAATTTTAACACATTTTAATATTAACTAATTTTAGCTAACCTAGCTAATTTGGTTTCTGTGTGGCTCTTATTATCGTCAAACTCTCAGGTCCTTGGATAATGAGAGTGTATTTAGGGGTTTCAATGAAAGTTCGCTAACTGGTTAGGTTAGAATAAGAGGTAAACCCCTTTGTAACAAAAGTTGCTTTTAAATTGAGAAATGGATAGTCCTCTCGGATGGTCAAAAATGACTCTTTTCATAACTGCATTTCCCCTATTCTGTTCTGGTATAATTTTATTTCCAGTTTTCCCTTTCCCATGTATGAGTGATTTTGTGTGCATGTTTTTGATTAGATTAGTTATGTGTTCGTATTTTAGTTAAATAAACTTTTGTGTACATTCTTATGAGCTGATTCTGGTCTGCTAGTTAATCAATGTAAATTTAACAATTCGATCTCAGCTCCATGCTAAGGAAGAGTTATTTTTGTAACTCCTCACGAACAAGCACGCACAGTCGGTGCTGAACTGTGGCTAGAGCACAGGGCTGCTAATCAGAAGGTTGCTGGTTCGAACCCCACAGCCACCACCATTGTGCCCTTGATCAAGGCACTTAACTCCAGGTTGCTCCGGGGGGATTGTCCCTGTAATAAGTGCACTGTAAGTCGCTTTGGATAAAAGCGTCTACCAAATGCATAAATGTAAATGTAACTGCCTGAAGTAATTCAGGCAGAGAACAGTGGTCCCACTGAAATGGCTTCAGAGGCTCCTGGGGCATATGGCGTCCTCGGGAACGGTCACGCCACTCGGGTTGATGCACATGAGACCACTTCAGCACTGGCTTCAGACCAAGTCCCAAGATGGGCATGGTGCCACGTCATGCATCGCGTCATGCCGATCTGCCAACACATGTTCAGTCCTTAGACAGACCTTACATTTCTGTGGGCAGGGGTCCCCTTAGTGCAAGTGTACTGGAATGTTGTTTTTACAATAGACGCATCAAAGTTAGGCCGGGACTCTCTGTGAAAAGGGCACGCAGTCAAGGGGTCCTGGTCCTGGCCCTGTGGAGGCTTCGTCCATTGATCCAGGTATGCGTTTCCCCCAGTGAGCCTGCTTGCACAGATATTGTGCATGGTGAGGGACGGCGAGGAACAGGCCATCCTGGTAATCAGCGGTGGTAGACACGATCTCTCAGGCCAGGGCTCCCACTATGAGGCAGCTGTATTCTTTGAAGTTCCGTTTGTTGCAAATTGGTGTTCTTCCCGCGGTGAAGACCTCCAGAGATGAGCAGTCAGGCCAGTGCTTTCCTTCCTGCTGGAGAGGTTGGTGGAGCGACTGTCCCCCTCCACCTTGGGTTTTGCCAGTTTCGTTCCGTGTGTTGTCAGGTAGGAACAGGTAAGTATGTGGGGCAGCTGTACTGCTTATGAACAGTGCCTTTCCCCTACCCGAGGGGAAGATGTGTGCTTTTATCCCTCATGCGAGTTCACGAGACAGTGAACCCTAGATGTCTTTCCTCCCTAGACCTGTGGCAGGTGAATTCGGCAGAGGAATTCGTAGCTGGGTCCAGTAAGTGTGCTAATATTCCCTGTACTGGGGTAGGTGCTCCACGTGTGCTGGTTACCTGTGGCAACCCCTTGTGATGTATTTTCCATGGAATGGTTTTCCTGTTGGTAAATCCGCATCTCCCTTGGGCAGGGCTACCTCTTCCTCCAGTCGCCATGTTTGTAGAGCCCTCCTTCCCCCGACGTGGACACATATGGCCTCAGCTGATTGATTTTCCATTTTTGTAGGAGGAAAAAGAAGAGAAGAAGCCACGACTGGCGCGGCCTGTCCCCACTATGAGCTTGTCTTGTCCCCGGGGTGCGAGGGACCTTACGACACTCGTGGGGCATTGGGGTAGGATCCGTGGGGGCCGGTCCCTGCACCTGCACCACCAGTCCATGTAACCCAGTTCAGCTATTTGTGGCATTTCATCTAGGGACCCCTAGTGTCACTATATCGACACAACGTTGAGTGAGTGACAGATAGGGAACTTCTTGGTTACTGTTGTAAACTTTGTTTCCTGATGGAGGGAATAAGACGTTGTGTCCCTCTTGTCACAACACTGAGCTACCCGCTGAAATGGCTGGGACCCCCCGCTCCTCACCACAAAACCTGAATGAGTGGTTGCAAACCAGCTCCTTTTATACCCGTATGTCCAGGGTAGTGGCATGCAAATTTCACTTGCCATTTCCCATTGGCCTTTTCTCAAAGATCAGATGTATTTTGGTCTCCCAAGAGTGACCCCTAATACATCGACAAAACGTCCTGTTCCCTCCATCAGGTAACGGAGGTTATGACAGTAACCAAGACGTTAGCTGCATAGGTGAATATTTTTTAAAAAGCTTAATTTGATTGTAAAGTCCATTAGCCATGCAAAGTATGACATACTTTGGGAAACACAGCCAAGGTTTTGAATAAAGTGTGCTGGCATTCACAAATTATCTTCATCCTCCCATAAATTACACCTATGGTGAGCTGGACTAAAACTAACCATCACCCAACTGAGCACCAATGCTCAATATGTGCTAACTGCTAGACGCAAACCTCTTCAAAAAACAACAACAATAATTCTTTCATAATTCTTTTCATTCTTTCAAAAGGATTCTATATTAGGTCTGTTCACATCTCCTTAGTAGCAATTAATAACAATTAGCTACCATCATGGTATGCTAACCTGAGGAGGGCACGTGATTAGAATGCTAGATGTTTTTATTGTAGACTTTGCTAAAAATCACATGCTAGCCAATGGTGTGACGATGAGTATTGGTTAGTTTAATAGAGGGAAGTTTTAGAAAGCTGTATTTGCGACTAATTGGTGTTGGCGTAGGGTTGTGGGACCAAGCCAGAAAAATATCACTGGTGTATAGTAAGCATCTTGAAAGCATTTTGAAAGAGACACTAATGAGAAATAAATCAGTTGACATTACACGTGATGAGAGTGCATCTAACTCAGAGGGGAGTGTAAAAATGTGGGCTCTGTATCTTTATCTCTTTGAAATTGTTAACATGATTATTGCATAATTGATCATGCCAGTTGTGGGAGATGTTAAATGATGCATTAGCTTGAATTAAAATCTCTTTGAATGTCACTTATGATGAGAGGAGCTTCACAGCTTCATTTCGTTTCATAGTCGACACCTCTGCTGTTGGTCACAAAGTTAGACAGTAAGAAATACTATTGGGACATGTAATACTTATAAAAATTCTTATAAAAGGACAATGCTGTAAATCTGGGTGAAGGCAGCTTGGGGGTTTCACAGAGACAGCAACAGTAAGCTGACACCAACTTGTATTTACAGTATGTGCTTGAAGAAGTTTTGGCAACCCAACAAACTAGGGCTGGGCAATGTAAATCAAAACATGTTATATATATTTTATATTAAAGTATTTTATAATATTTTCAGCCCTCCAATGATATTTAATATACAGTATATTACAACAGTATAGTCATCCATGTAGAGCGGAGGAGGGTGGGGCCAGGCTGGAACAATGCACACACGTGAGGGATAAAGGCAGCCGGTGACGACAGTTCGAGAGAGAGAGAGAGAGAGAGAGAGAGAGAATGACAGGCAGCTGCGCTGTGTGTTTATGTTTTTGTGTTTTTGGTTCAGCTCATTATTGAAACTATTATTTATATTGTCAAGCCGGTTCTTGCCTCCTCCTTTCCCTTATACCTTATCAATACCCTTATCCCTTAAAATCCATAATTTGGACCACACGCTTAAAGGGAGAGTTTACCCAAAGAGGAAAATTCTGTCATCCTTCCCTTAACCTCATATTGTTCCAAACCTTTTTGACATTCTTTTGTGGAATAAATAAGGAGATTTCGTTGGTAAACATTTCCAACATTGATTTTCACTAAATTAACTAAAGGAAGAATCATATAAATTTTCATGTAGACCTATATGCAACACTATTGTATATAAATAGTAATAAACTGCAATATTTACCTATCATTTACTTAAAAAATGTTATATTTGGCCACACAGAGACTTTATGAACATTTTTAATGGGTGACACCAATGAATCACAGTTTTTAATCAATTAATTGAAACCAACAGATTGAATTAATTCATGGAAGTGAATCAACCTCAGCAAAGCCATTAAAACATCTGTCTTACAGTTCTTATAAAGAAGGATTCCAAAACTATCCTAATGAAGGTCTTTGGGAAACATGATGTCCAAAATAAAAAGTGGACAAATCTTCTGCAATAAAATCTGCAATATTTACAATGTTACTTTAAAGTTACTGTAAGTAATCTTTTCATAGAAAGGTATGCAAACAAATTGTCCTACTTTCTGACAGATATTAATGAAATAAGTGTAAGATAACTCTACTTTCTCTGTGACAGCACAAATCTTTGTAAACAGCAAATAAAAATGTGTTCATGTGCCGCTGACAATGACGCTTTCGACCTGTCATTAATTTTGTGTGTTCTCATAGTATTGTAGTTGCAGCGAATTATTGAGTCTTAATGCCATTTTTAAGCATGTTGTTCATAACAGTTGTCTGTTGAGGGCACTCTTTTGCTGCTGTTGTTTTAAACAACCACTTCTACACAATTTCGGTCAATACAAAGCTAATTTGTTATATTTGGAGGGCAGGGTTTTGAAAGAGGGGGCATGGCTAATTCAATGGCTCAGTCTCGTGGAAGTAGAGAGGCTGTAATCGCTTACAGCATCTTTAAGATGAAGTGTGTAATTTCTGTGCAACAAGTGGCACCAAACGGAATTGCAAAATTAAGAACTTTGTATAAGAACTTTGTCCAACTCCGTGAGCTTGTTATCACTGTGCAATGACTGACATTTCAACAGGGCACACACTATGTTCAGACGGTTAGCTGTGGAGCATGCAGGCGAAAAATTGCCATTTTTTTAGATGAGACACATACTAGATGGCAGTAGAATACAGAGGTGCTGACTCTTGCGGCTTATCAGTGTGTGTATGTTTGGGTATGTTTATTTCTGTCTGTCTGCTTGTGTGAGAGACTGCTGAAGCCTTGGCTTTGTTGTTAAATGCCTGCCCTGTTTGTGACTAACAATTTCAAGAATTAATGAGAGAGAGAGAGAGAGAGAGAGAGAGAGAGAGAGAGAGAGAGAGAGAGAGAGAGATGTTTACATGGGTTTTAATTGTATGTGGGTTACTTGGCTCAAGATAAACTTGTCCCCAAAAGTGAGCTAAATCTAACAAAACTTCCCTTTGGTGATATCATCAATTGGAAAATTGATTAATAAATAAAGAATATACTGTTTTTGTAAGTGTTTTTTTTTTTTTTTTTTTTTTTTTTTTTTTTTATCAAGAAAAAAAATGTATTTTAGGGGAATGGTTAGGTTAGGGGTTAGGGTTAGTCTGTAGTAATTTTAATTAAACAACAGAAGTCTAAATGATGTCTTAAAGTGAAAGACACTAAAAAAAAAAAAAAAAAAAAAAAGTCAATGGATCATCCCCAACATGTGTGTCTGTTAGCAGACCTCAGCACCACCATGACATCAATTTTTGCTTTAAAAATCATTGCTTTAACGACTCCTTGTGCTAATCAGCAATGGCCAAATGGCACAAGCATGCAGTAATCACAGCTAAACACACACACACACACACATAGCATAAAGACAAATGTGTGTATTTGCCCGATCAATTTACATACCTAGTTTTCTTACCTAATTAATCTGAAATGACTGAAGGAAATGTTCTCAATTTTAGTCTTCTGCACACAGCCCTGATAAATGAAAATAGTTCTTGTTAAGCCTTTGTTAAATCATAACACTCATTTATTAATCAGTGTTGTCTTCTTAGAGTGCATTATACAACCAAAATATACTTGTGCAATTACACAAGTCTTTTAGAATATGTCACTGGTCTTCTGTCAAGGGTGTGGCATGTAACATTTTATTTGTCAAGTTAAGTTTTATAAAAGGAATAGTTCACTAAAAATATATAAATTCTGTCATACTTTACTCACCCTTGTGTCACTGAAGTGACTAACATGAGCAGCACAGTGGAAATGTGTGTGAGTGTGTGTGTGTGGCTGTAAACTAAAGCCTATTGGCTGTTTTTTTTAAACGTTCATCATGTCACACCCCCAATTCCTGTCTCAGTAGGAAATATGTCAAAACAGCTAAACGAACAGCGCTCGTCAAGATACTTCAGTGTAGGGTTGGGAACCGAGAACCGGTTTTTGTTCAGAACCTGATCCATACTTTAAAAAATACTTGAATCGGATGATCTACGTGACTTTCGGTTCCATTAACGGTTCTCCTGCATGCAATTTTCTAGAGATGGAAACACCAACCTGCAGCACATCTCTACAGCAGTGCTGCCATCTACTGACTCTAGCGACTTACAGTGTAAAACACACAGCTCTACCAGTGTATTGCCTCCTGTATAGTTCGATTCCCGAAAGAATTATTCAAAGGAGCCAGTTCTTTTGAATCTACAGCCAAAATATACAGCACACTCAGTATAGTTCGATTCCCGAAAGAATCATTCTAATGAGCCGTTTTATTTTAATCTACAGCATGAAATATTCAGTGCTTCCATTAGTCCAGTATGGAAGTAAACTTATAATGATGTGCAAGTTATGAATGTCCAACTCAAAATTAAATACTGTTGAAATCTCACAAATCTCTAGTACAACATTAGGCTAAATAACAGTCTAAGCTATCTCTGGAACTGTTACTGTTTATTTAATGATGACCTGTGTTTCTATTAAATCAAGTATTGCAGTTACTGACTGGTTGTTATTATGACGATGTATAATTACAGATACATGAGAGTTGTTGTAATAAGTGGAATTTTATAAAAGAATAAATTAATTAATTAAATATGCCATCACATTTCTTGTTTGTTTAGATTTATTTATAATGTAGTTAGAATCTATTATTGGATTGAAATTATGTCTCTAAATAGTCTGCAAACACACCTTTTACAATAATTGTATTACATTTATTTCTGATTTGTTAAATCTGCTCTGTAGAAATCTGAAATGATTTCATCATTTAGTAACAGATAGCAGAGGGTATTAAATACAAAATGAAATACTTTTCTCATTTCCAAATAATTCTTTAAAAGAAAAGGTAGGCCTACTAAGAATTACTGGAATAGTTATTGGAACCGTTAAAGAATTGTAATCCTTAAGAGGAATTGGAACCAGAATCGTTAAATTC
Organism: Moxostoma hubbsi; assembly: GCA_032164185.1. NCBI lineage: Eukaryota > Metazoa > Chordata > Actinopteri > Cypriniformes > Catostomidae > Moxostoma > Moxostoma hubbsi. Next base: position 9,968,855 of record JAVLUX010000013.1, on the reverse strand, counting down.
CATAATATGTAAATTAAAATTCCCATATCCGGGAGGGGTCACGTGACACCATGCAAGAAGCAGACGTGTGAGCGACGAGCTCTGCACACTTTGCTAAATTTTGTATTATTTTCATTTTATAATCTGGTGAAATTCGATGCACCAAGTTACACATTTGCTCTTTGAGGTAAAGCATGGAAAAGAAGTAAAAATCCTCAGGCTCTGGAGACATTAAAAGACACTTATGTGTTCAGGATGAAAGCTCCGACAGATCTACAGACCGGGGACTCGATATGGATGGCGTGATGGGAGAGGAGATCCAGCATCAACTGTCCAACATGTCAGTGATGCTTACGAAGGTTCTTGCTGACTTGGAGGATCTCGCTGTAATTCGTCAATCGATTACAGTGATGGAAATAAAATTCTCTGAGTTAGTTACAAGAGTGGCAGATGTTGAGATCCGAATCAATTTTCTCGAGTCATCGGAGAGGGAATTACCAGCTAATCTGCCTGCGACCAATGTTGATTTGGAACATGTTCTTGAAAAGTTTGAAGATCTTAAGAAAAGAAGTCGCAGGAATAACGTGTAACGTCCGAATTGTTGGAATTCCTGATCATGAGGAGGGCAGAGATATGGTGAAAGTCCTAGAAGAGTTTTCCTGAGTCTGCACGACAAAACAGAACACATGCTGGAAATCAAACGAGCTCACAGAGTTCTGGCTCTGAGATCTGCTGAGGGAGAAAGGCCCTGATCAATCCTGGTCAAATTTCTGAGATCATCCAATAAAGATCTCGTGTTGTGCCATGCGAGGAACAAAGGAAAGCTTTCTTGGAAGAATCATAATATTTTCTTGTTCCCGGACTTTCGACAAGAGAGAAATGCGGTTCAGGGAATGCAAGAAACTCTTGCATCAACGTAAGATCACTTTTGCATTGATGCTTCCGGCCAAGCTGAGAAGGTGAAGGATGGTCACAAAGTATTTACATGTCCCAATCAAGCAAAGTCTTTTTTAGAGTAAATGGGTGAGTAAACCATTGGGTGTTTCTCATGTGAGTGGGTCAACTCACTGTACTTTGGCTTTTGAGGAAGCTGGGCATAATTTTTGTTTCTTTTCATGTTGGCTCTTCCGAGCAACTGGAGTTTGTTTTGTGAGGAAACTTTTTCTTAAAGAAACTTTTGCATTGACAGAAGGTCACTTTTGCACTGAAGTTCCTGGACACTAGAGTGGACACTACGGATGACGACAAAATACCTACATGCTCACACAAAGGATGTCTTTTATAAAGGTGAGGGGGGTTCGTGGTTTGATTGTTTCGACAATGGGGAATGTGGTCTGTATAATCTTGTTTTTGACACAATTTATTTTCTCAACTATATTGAAATGTCAAATGTTAATATGAGTGGAATGTCTCTCTCCACATTGATTGTGAATGAGTTAGAGCACCCTATAAAATGAAGGAAGGTGTGGCAGGGTGGAGGGTGTGGCAGGATTGATGGTGGGGCCAGGTCGCAATTCCATACAACCGGCCTCTAATTAGGCTAATCAAGCCTCAGAGAGGGATAGAGGCAGACTGGAGACTGCAGTGGGACAGAGAGAAAGATTTACGAACAGCTGTCTAATACCTGAGTGTGTTTGTCTTTTTGGTTGAGTTTTATATTAAACTATTATTTATATTGTCAAGCCGGTTCTCGCCTCCTCCTTTCCATTAATCCCTTTATAGAAGGTTATTAATTTTCTTAAACATAAGAAATATGATATGGGAAGATATGAGTTGGACATGTTTTCTTTAGTGCTGGCTCAAGTAAGAGCAGGGGAGTCATTATATTGGCAAGTAAACATCTACAATTAACATTTCTCAAACAGTTTAAAGATAATTTAGGGAGAGTAATTATTGTTTTAGCTGAAATTCAGGGGCAAAGGTTGATTTTGGCTAATATTTACACACCTAATGATCAGGGATCTTTTACAGATGTTGAAGGGATGTTGCAAACCGCTGGCACCCCTCATGATATAATACTGGAAGTAGACTTTAATCTTTTGATGGATTTAGCAAAAGTGTGTAAGCCCCCAAGAGCAACATTGACGCTTCACAGGATGTGTAAAAATCTTGAACCCATCTGGTAGGGACTATACATTTTTTTCATCAGTCCATAAAATGTATTCTAGAATATATATATTTTTTTTTTAATGTACAAATCCCTCATTTCATCTGTTGTTGATTAGCTCAATTGGAAATATTTTAGTCTCAGATCATGCCCTGGTAAGTTTAGAGGTGTTGCCACATACGGAGAAAAATAAATCATATTGTTGGCGCCTTAATGTGTCCCTTTTGTAAAATCCTGATTTCCAACAAATGTTAAAGACTGAAATCAATGTTTATATGGAGACCAACTGGTCCTCAGTATCCTCTGTGGGCATCGCTTGCGAGGCACTTAAGGTGATTCTTAGGGGTCGGATCATACAGTATGCCTCATTCATCAAAAAAATCCAAAGTAGGAGAACTTGTGGAGTTGGAAGGAAATATTAAAAGTGCAGAGGCAGAGCTGAAGTGCCGTTTGTCATCTGATGGCCTCAGAGAATTGACTTGATTGAAATATAGATATTATACTATTTTGTTGCAGAAAGTGGAGATTTGGATATTCAGGGTAAGACAGTCATACTTTGAGTCAGGTGACAAAGCAGGGAAACTTTTGGCTAGATATATAAAGCAGAGAGAGTCTTTTTCTACCATTCCCTCAGTGAAATCCGCAGGTGGTGAAATTTTTACCTCAGCCATTTATATAAATAATGCTTTTAAAGAATTCTACTTTGATCTCTATAATTGCACGTCTTCGTCTACTGATGAAGATATTGTAATCTTTGTGGAACCATTAGATCTTTCTAAACTGACGACTGAGCAAAAAAATTATCTTGATTATGAGATAACCTTGGAGGAGCTTGATTAGGTAATTAAGGCCCTGCCAACAGGCAAACCTGACGGTTTTTCCCAATCTTATGCTACAGAACTGGCTCCACTTTTGCTAGAAGTTTATACGGAATCATTAAGGAATGGAAAGCTTTCGCCAATCATGACACAAGCCATTGTTCTTAAAAAGGACAAAGATCCAAGCAGGTGTAAAAGTTACTGTCCAATTTCTCTGATCCAGTTAGATGTAAATACGTCGTCAAAAATTCTGGCTAATAGATTAAGTAAAGTTATGACATCACTTATACATATAGATCAGGTTGGGTTTATTCATTTTTTCGGAATATCATGTGGTCAGTAGCAAATTATCAATCTCTGGTCACTGCCATCTTACTTGATGCCGAAAATTGGAATACCCTCTTTCCCCATTATTGTTCTGTCTTGCCCTGGAACCATTAGCAGCCGCATTAAGAAAGGAGGATGATTTTCCAGGGGTGATTGCAGGAAGTGTGGCGCATAAGCGTCTGCTTTACGCAGTTCATATTTTATTATTCGTCTCCGACCCCACTAGATCTATGCCTTGCCTCCACAGAATTATTAATTCCTTTTCCATTTTCTTTTCTGAAGATACAAAGTCAGTTGGTCTAAATACGAATCTTTGGCTTTGACAACGTACTGTCCAGCAATGGCTTTTGAACTGGGTGCCTTCCAGTGGCCCAAACAGGGCATTACGTTTTTGGGAATTTTATTCCCAGCAAATTTGTCTGATTTAGTCAGAGTTCATTTTGATCACTTAATAAAATGGTTATCAACTTCCTGCTACAGTCTCTCCCTGTTGATGTCCCCCTCTCTTATTTCAAGTAATTTGATAACATAGCAAACTCCTTCATTTGGAATGGTAAGTGTCCCAGGTTAAATTTCAATAAATTACATAGGCCAATTGACAAAAGTGGGTTAGGCCAAACCAAGATTTGTTTTAATATTATGCATTCGGTCTCAGACATTTGGCTCATTGGTCGCTTCCACCTTAGAGAGCACCACCCCCCCCCCCCCCCCGCCTATTGAAAAGGAAGTTCTTGCCCCTACCTCGCAACTGCAAAGGCTTTCAATCAAACTAGCCGGAGAAGTTAAGTCACACCCCTTTATTTTGCATTTACACTCAATATGGACAAAAGTGTCCAGAGTGTTTAATTTGGATATTTATTTAAACAGCCTCGAGCATATGGCTGAACCCTAACCCTATGTATTAATTATTCCCCTTTCTGTTGGTCAGATTGGATTGTTAATACACTTGGTGACCTATTTGACCTATTAATATGAGGGTGGAGTATTAAGACCTTTTGAAAATTTGGTTCAACATTTTGGCATTCAAATGTTTTGGTTCAACATTTGGCAGATCCCAGATCTCAATTTTATAAATATTTATAGCTGCGCCACCTACTCTGCACTGTTTTTGGGAGTGGCACACACCCCTCTAGTGCGGCAGATACTCTGGGAGTGGTGATTGCTGCTTTTGGGAAGGGTCTAATTCAGTGTCTGGGGGACGGAACTTTGAATTCTCTCAAAAGATTATGGGAGAAAGCTCTAAACTGTAACAAGTCACATTACAGATCCCATCTGATGGATAAGCATCTGTCCTCTGTGCAGCATATTTCAACATCAGACAGGATGCCAGACTTCAATGGTCTTGCAAAGAGAGGTGACCGGCTCAATTGTTCCCATTAGGCAACAAAATGACATGGGTAGACAATGCTTTTCATGACACACAGTGTCATTCATTAATATCTCAGTTATAATTCATTCTCATGGGTTAGTTACAGTTGCATGAGCAAAACAGAACAGAGAATGAATGAATGTATTAATGTATTGTTCAAAAATTGTAAATATTAGCCTAATCTGTTCTTCATTCAGTGATGCAAGTCTGTACTGCAATGGTAATAACGTTTGAGTTAGCTAAACAAGTAAAAACAGTCTCACACAGTTACACAAGTAATAACAGAACAGAAAATGATTTTAGTAAAGTAATCACTTTACATATGTAAAAATGTAAAAAATTTCTAAGAGAAAGATCATATTTTTTAAAATAAAGACCCAGGCCTTCTTTGCTGGCAAATTGTGTATTGTAAAGCAATCTGTAATTTCTACCAAATTCATGTTGTTTAACATGATTGAAACATGTTTAAATTCAATTGTCCAATGTGTGGCAATTTGTTTATTTATCTAAGTCAGTATGGCCCACTGAAGAAAAAAAAAAAAAGTTGCCCACCCCCGATCTAGAGATGCAAGGGTTTGCATTATGCAATTTAAGATTTTACATAGATTTTATTACGCCCACTCTAGATTGTATAGGCTTGGTCTTAAAGACACCCACCTGCTAGTGATATCAATCAGAGGATGGAGACACAACCCATGTCTTTTGGGGGTGTGTTAAGATTCAGGAGTTCTGGTTGAAGGTTCAGAGTCTTATATGTGATGTATTGGGCACTCTGCTTTCACCTTGCCCCACACTCTGTATTTTGGGCGATAGGGTGGTCATCGATGTTGAAAATGGGCACATGAAGAGTTGGGTCTTTACGAGCATCATGATTGCTAGACAGGTTATTTTAGAGGTTGGTTGGAGCGCCTTCATTTCATGAGTGGTGCTCAGAGATGGGGAGGGTGTCGACCTTTGAGGAAGGCTGAGAAATCTGGGGCAGATATTTGGCCTTTTTTGGAAGGCTTTCGGGAGGTGTATTGGAGTGGATCTCTAGTTTTAAATGTGTGTGCAATTTGATTGTTTTGAAAGAATGCTTTTTATTTATTTATTTTTTGTGTGTGTGTGTCTGTTTTGTGTTTTTATTTTGTTTCCAAATATTTATGACCACTGGGGTGAGTGTTTGTGTTGGTTGGGGGTGTTCGGGGGGGGGGAAGGGTTAAATTGTGTATAATTTGATTCTGCATTTTCTGTGATGTTTATTTAATTTGTTGAATGGAATCAATAAAAATTGTTAATAACAAAAATATTCCCATATCTGTTTCAGTGCGACTTTAATGGTCTTTCACAATTTGTTTAGTGGCAGAACAGAAGCACTGTATAATAATAACATATATAATAACTGCAAATTACACCCTTGTCAGATCAATATATTTGTATGACTCGTTTCAATGTCCCTCATCCTTTGTATTTCCTTGAGTAACAGCTTTCCACACCACAAAACACTAAAATGTTGGTCACTATGACAGTAAACCGAAAACCGAGTTTCTTATTGATCTTTCACATTGTCTTTTCAGCTTCAGAGTGGATCAATAGTGCCTTTAATCCCTATATAATAATTGATATTAAATGACTGTAGAGCCTTAAAATATAATATAATAATGAACAGTGCTCATGTACTTGGAATGGTAATGGCAATTTTGTTTTCTTCAGTTTTTGAAGAAAACTTGCCCTGGACTTGTTAACAAAACAAGTTAGCTAGCAGTCAATTAATTCTTAACCTATAGAAGAAAAAAATAGATCTTTTGTCAATTAAAATTGTCCAATACTGATCAGATTGGTAATAACACCTAATATAACTTTACTTCCAGATCAGGTTGTCAGAATCATAATATGACATTCTTTAAGCTGTCACTCTGCTGCACTTGTAAAAATATGCTCCCCTGCCCATTTTAATTTCCATCAAAATTTAAATAAAACTCTTGGAAAATCTGTTGTTCCATTATATGCTTGCTGTGATGGTAATGGCAGCAGTATTGGGGACAGTGATTCTTTGTTGTATACACAAAAATGCAAATTTTAGGCTACACATGAAAACCACAGTTCTTAGGGAGAAGTGGAATGTACCTAATTTATACACTTTTTATACTGTTTATTTAATTTAGAGGAGAATTAAAAAATCTTGGTAGGGGACAATCCCAAAATAGGAACATTCTGGCCAGTCTAACATTTCACTGCCTCCAAAAAGATAAAAGTTAAAGGGTTAGTTCACCCAAAAATGAAAATGATCCCATACTTTACTCACCCTTAAGATATCCTAGGTTTATGTGACTTTATTCTTTCAGCCAAACACAATCAGAGTTAATATCCTAAAAATATCCTGGCTCTTCCAAGCTTTATAATAGGAGTGAATGGTACCTTAGATTTTGAAGCCCAAAAAAGCCCATCCATCCATCAAAAAAGTAATCCATACGGCTCCAGGGGGTTAACCCTCTAGCCGGCGCGTCCTGCTGGATATTTTCGTCATTACAGCAGAAACAACTTAAAATACTCCGTCATTTTTGGGTATACAGATAAGTGTAAGACATCATTAGAGATTTGTTTGTGTACACTCATAATAACAATGAAACATTGTGCTTTTGTAAAATAAAGAAAATAAAAAGGGTGAGGTTTCAGCAGTCTCTGTGTTCACGAGCATATTTCACAAACACGTAAAAAATGAACTGAAACTCTGCGAATACTTATCACACAAAAATGAAACATATGTCTAAAGAAAGCTTTAAATGTCTACTTTTTCATAAACCAATTCAAATTTAAAACAAATATTCTCCTGCAATGCAATCTGTTTGAAACAAAGCGATGTACAGTTGTACAGTTTTTACTGGTCTATCTAATTATCTGTAATGTGATCCCACCCACCAGCAGAGCGCGCCATTCATACGCTAATGTGCTGAGATGATCAATGCAAATGTACACGCCCCCCGACTGCGAGTTATAATGTAAACAAAATCCATTCAGTTTTCTGCACGTTTGCAATGATACACAAGTGAGAAAGCTCCAGGATTGTAATGAAGAGTTCACATTTTCCTCAGAAGAAGAGCGGGACTCCAATGAACATTTGTATTTTGAAGAGAGACTTGATCCAGCCAAGGATACAATTTCAGACGAGTAAGTCAATTAGTTTTCATTAGTTGACATGATATTTTATATAAACATGTATATATTTTACTAGTGGGAGTGTTTCCAGACTTGCCAGCCAGGATTCAGTGTATTGACATTTGAAAAATGTCCTAATAAGCAAGTTTTAGTTACATTTAAATGCTGTTTTGGCTAAAGCAGGCATTTCAATTGTATGCTGTATAATATAAATATGATATGTATTATGATATAAAAATAATATGAATGTGAAGATTATATTTTATCTAGTGTTTATAATGCCTCATTATCATCAACAAAGCTTGTGCTTGCAAATATGTGTTCAGGTTGAATGAGTAAAATGCACTTTAAATATGCCCATATTAGAAAATCAGTATATTATTATGATTTCTGAAGGATCATGTGACACTGAAGACTGCAGTAATGATGCTGAAAATTATGCTTTGATCACAAATTGCATTTTACAATATATTCAAATAGAAAACTGTTCTTTTAAATTGTAAAAATAGTTCAGAATATCAATATTGTTTCTGTATTTTGGATCAAATAAATCCAGTCTTGATGAGCAGAAGAGACTTCTTTTAATGGTAGTGTAGGTCTAAAATTAAGTAAACTCTTTATGTAAAGAAAATATATAGTCAGATATCTTCTTTTAACTTAAAACTTGATTTTGATCATTAAGTCTCCTCACATTCATTCTCTTTCTGTCACATTCCTCATTGATAGGCCCAGGGGTGGGGTCATTGTCTCTCAGGTGTGAATCACCTAAATATTCATGATCATTCATGCCTCCTCGCATATTACCTTTCAACACAAAGGTAAAAACGTCTTACAAAAGTTAAATTACTATATTGTTTTGTATGAATGAGTGATCAGGATGGTTTTCACATCATTTTGCAGCAAAAACTCTCGGCTACAAGATCCAGTTCTCAAAAGTATTGTGGAAAATGATTAGTATGTGTTATATGACCTTATTTCAGTGACGTAAAATTTTAGTTTTTTCAAAAACCATGCATAAACATTATTTTCTCAAAAATACAAACATGTACACACATGTTGCTCACATAGTATTATAGCCCTTTTTGTGCTGAATACAGTGTTATCAGACTTTAGCCATTAATATGTTTTTAAGCAACTGAAAAAAGCACAAATGTCAAGGCATGTCAAAAGTTCTCCAGGGCTCAAAATACCCTAAGACCCCAGAGGGTTAACAAAATTTGTGCATAAACATTTCCTTTATTAAAAGAAGTTTTTGGATAGGATGTTAGCAGTAAATGTATGCATGCATTGTCATTATCAATTAGAAATTATGTTTGTTGATTGGTTGGTATGTGTATAAAAGGTTTTTTTGCCGATTTTGCCATGTTGCACGAATTATGACAAATTGTCGTGAGACTGTGTTGGCAATAATTCTTTCTCCTAGAATGTCGTCTCCATGTTAACATGTAGCATTGAGAAGCTCTAGTGTAGTTTAACTACTTTAAATCATGTGTAGCTTTTAGCTTGGCAAGCTACAATTTCAAAGTAGCTTCCACAATATTACAGTATGTAAGCCAAGAAAACATAGGAAAATAATGCATGCTGTTTAAATACAATTAACCAAAACACACAATACCTATATTTATCTCTACACGCATGCATACTAAACGACACAATGTTGCATGATCCTTGAGCTATGTATGCAAATAGCATGTGCCTAGAGTCCTTTTAATGACAGTGCATTAACTAAATTAAGGTTATGAAACCTGACTGTATTGCATTCCTGACACTCTTTGGGTGCCTTAGATCATGGGTAGAAGTAATGATGTTCTTATATTTCACGGTGCGATGAAAACCACTCCCCCGAGTCCCTGGAGGGGTCTCTAATTCAGTGTGTGGCTGCAGGGCATGGCCCAGCTCCTCTCGATTCTGTCCCTGAGGTGCCATTGCTCCAGTTTCTATCTGCCTTTGTCAGAAATCAGCTCTCACAAACCGCTTCTTCATCATTGCCTTTATCATTAAATCACCAAGTCTGACCCAAGATTAGCCAATACAGGGGTAGTTTCCTTGAAAGGGATGTGATCACAATCTTTTTAATGGACAGAGACAACCATAGTATATGGGTTATGCTGAGGGCCACCATTACCACATTGGATCCAATATAGTACCACGATCTAGATCAGACACTTTAGTTAAGTGATTCTTAACTGGTTTCACTTCACGACACAGATTTTAAATTGGACATGAAGTGGAGACCCAACACCCTGATAGTACATGTACAGGTATATCACCCAGATTTGATGTGTGTGTGTTCACATCTGGAAAATACATTTTTAACATTATTCGTAAGAATGTATCGGATGTCAATAAGAAATTCAGAAGATGTCTTGGAGACGTTTATGATTTAGAATGTTTGTAAAATGTTTGTATACCAGATGCTTTTAAGATGTTTAGCAGATGTTATTTAGATTGTGATGCTTTCCAGATGAAAATATCTAAAATAGACATCTTTGAGATGTACATGTTCTGTCTGGACATAATGTACAAAATGACAGAAAATGTTCTTAAAATCATACACTGAAATGTATAAATAATACCACAAACTGCACTAGCCCAATAATATGCATTTGCAAATTTGCAACCTAGTTGCAATATTGTTTTTTAATTTAGTCTGGGTCATATTTTCTTTTTTGCTTGCACATATTTGTTCATGTTTTCGAGGATGAGGGCATGTCATTCAACCTGTCCATGTTGGCATCTGCCTAATTTGGCGAGTGCTTACCAAGTGACAGGTGCATTTTTGAGTTTTGATGTCAATAACAAAACATATGGTTGCCTTTTCTTCTTTTGATAAACCTATTTGTTTTGCTATTCTATCTATGCATATTTATATGGTTAGTTGCATTTTATTATTTACATGTTTGTTCCCTGATGTCTTTAACCCTATCAGGACAGACCTGTGACCCATATGTGGGTTGTTACCCACCAGCTGAGAACCACTGCTTTTAGGACCTTCAATTCATTGGCATAGGGAATAGTCCAATATGCTTTGCTTCTTTAACACCAGATGTGTTTACCCTAGGCTTTCATTATCAGACCCAAAATTATTAGAAATCTTACAGTCAGTCTGCAGCTCCGCTTTAAAATATGCAGCAAGATAGTTATTATCGTTTACAATAAGTTTTGTTTGGGGTTGACAATAATGGGCTAGAGTTTTGCTTCAATTTATTATGGAATGAAAGCTCTGACTTATGTTCTGTGTAATCAAGGAATATCTGGGAGGATTTTCAAATATCAGTCAATGAGTCCATTAACTAATGTATATGTTAACGCTATTACGTTAAAGTACCATCAATTAAATAACGCTGGTGCTTTTTTGCATCTTAACATTAACTACTAGACTAGCGCTTCGTCACTGAATTCAGAAGCACCCTCAGAGAGTTTGATCGGAAATGGGCCTGCCCAGCACTCCTGCAGATATGCATATCTAGACATACACACACACCACACACCACACACACACTTCAGCCTCAGTGGCTATAAAAAATATCATTATATCTTACTTACTATCTACACTGGGAGAACAGAGAAAATCGTATCAGCTCTGGTGGTCATGATATCTTACCACCTAAGGCAGACTTGGTCATGACACATTAGTTTAATAATAAGACAGCAGAGGAATGCATATACAGAACTTAGCAAATGTCACAAAGCAATTTAATACTGGCCCCTTAACACCCTAATTTTGATTATTATAATTTATACCAATTAGCATAGACTTTGAATGAATTACAACATTACAACATTGCATGTTAAGCAAAAACTATATACAAATATGTTAAAAAGGTGAGGACTGTGTACTTTTGAATAATATCAAATCAGTATGAACATTTTGGGGTTATGAAAGAGGTTCTTGCTACAAAGTGTAAGGGTTTAAAAAAATGTGCTGTAGGGTTACCCTCAATTTAGAGTTAAACTCCTAGGCAGTTGATCTTTAAAATGCAATGCACATACCTATTCTTTCAAGACACTGTATAGACATAGGACAGTAGATTTAGTACAGTGCCAACTCAACAACAACAAACAAACAACAAATAAGAGTCCTGCAAAGATATCTACAAACATTGCTTTAGTCCTCACACTAGATCAATGCATTCATATGCAGAGTCCAGGGTGCTTCATAGAGCACTCTGTAAATTGGGTCCAGTGGGTGAGAAGTTTTAACTGTAAATTCATTACGGAAATTTTCCTAATCCCTTAAGGACTAAGGCAGTATAAGTATTTTACTGCCAGGCCCAGAGTTTAGGCTGCCAATGGTCTAAAACATTTAATCAAACATAGTGACGGCATTGCTAAGTCTTCACAGTGAACATACTGTTTATTGTCAAAAATGACTGTGAAATGGAAACCAGTGTTAAATACTCAGCGTTTGCATATTTCTCTATAACATTAACTCAATACAAAAAGATTGCATTTATTATATATAGGGAATACAAAAGATGCTGTTCAGTTCAGAGCAGACTGGCATATAAATGATGATGACACCATGGGAAATTTGTGTCAACAATCTTACACTGATACCAGCTGAGGAGGGACAAGTACACAAGCCTTGCTATGCTCAGGCAGTCTGTGAAAAGATGGCAAACCATCTGTCCAGAACACTTGAATGGCAAAAGAGCCTTTTAAGTGGCCAAGACTAAGCTAAGCAGGTTTACATCAGGTTAATCATAGGCCAATTGGAAGTAATTGTTTGAGAGGTGAGGTAGTTTAAAGTTTGACCATTCTACTGTATACAACCATCACTTTTCTGACCCTATGGTTCACGTTTGACATTGTAACCTTAAGACATTTATGCCCTATCTGCACAGACTATTTAGACGAGGGCTATAGTTGAAATTTTTTTAACATTTGCTTTGAAATGTATTTAAATCTTATAGAAAAGATTGCCATTGTGGCTTGATTTATTAATTAAGCACATGTCTTCCATTGTTCTCTGTGATATTTGGAAAGGTTGGGAGCAGGTAGACAAGAAGGGGTTGGGTTTATAAGAGCTACCAATGCACTCAAGTCCTACTCAAACTGGCTTTGTGCTGAAACTTGTGCATCTAATGAATCTGTTCCTCACACATTAAAACACTGCATGAGCTGGCCATGAAGGTGAAAGCTGCTGCCATTTTTGTACCAACCAATCATCTTTGACATCTTCCAGAGAGTTTAATTAAGGTTTTCTAAAATAATTTTCTCCTTCAAGTGCGATCTATTGGAAGTATTGCAATAGGCAACACAAGTACATCTTGACTCGGGTGCTGTCCATGGTACTGATCATCATATAGCGTCTGTCCAGTCTCCCCATCCCAGTATGTAGGCTACTGGTGAGGTATGTTGTGCCAAGATTATATGAAATGAAATATATTACAATTATATTATGATATTTAATGGTCACCTTGTGGGAAAAAAATAATAAACACAACCACACGGTTATAATATCTGTGTAGGGGCGCTGACGTTTATCGAGGACCAGCAATGGACACATTATATGTTTAAGTACACTCAACTTTCCTTATTACAAACATCTCAAAATCTGCGTTCCATACAAAGGATTGATGGTGATGCATAACCTGGCATGTCAAAGGCATAGCTTCTGTATAACTGCAATTCAATGAATGCTTAACTGCTATACAAAACAACACTGCTTTCATGAAAATTCTGCGTCGATGTCTTAGTAATAGTGTTGCATTAATTTGCATTTTTTTTCTTTCTGATTGACAGGTGCTCAAGCCTTTCACCTACCTTATTCATTGGAGACGTATACATTCGCTTTTATTCCACTTTATTCTCGCAGATGTTCCTAAAGCTTCGACCGTTTCAAGAACATATCTTCTTGTTTAATGTAAAGAGAAGCATAAAACAGAAGCAGATGCATTCTTTTGTACACCGACTTGCGCTGAAACCGGAGTCCTAACAATCTCCACCAAGTTGAGCCGAAATGACCACACACACTTTTAGATCAGGCAATACATATCCCAGATTTAATTTAAATTGTTATTCCTCTCCGAACGCCACCCGTTTATTCCCGTGTTTCATTTGCAGTCTGTTTCTCCATTGTTTTGCTGCGAATCCATTAAAGCAATTCAGATATACCCGAAGGAAAGCGTACAGATTGAGGCTTGTTTTCTATGTTGAAAGGAGCGCAGAGCAGTGGAAGCATGCAGCGGTAACGAAGATGATCACAAGCTTTCCATAGCTGCATGGGAACCTGTGTAAATCTGTAGATGGCACAAACGAGTCAGAGCGGACATGGTGCGTTGCAGGGACAACTCCGAGAAGCTTATCCGGATCCTAATAATGCAGAGACGATCTGTGTTCTCCGTCTATGGCGCATGCCGGGGCGTCCGGGTTTACGCATTATCTGTGCGTTCACTAAACCGTCATAATTAGGTTTTGTGGGACTGGACGGATCGGTGTTGACTGCGCTCTGACAAAGGGTCCCGATTTCGACGGATCAACTTGTACTGCGTTTATTCGGATTATCTGTGCCCTTATTTAACCTATGTGATTAGTCTTTACGTTTGATCAGATTAAACACAGCGCCTACCATGTTTTAGAACACATAGAAGAATATAGAACGTAATGCTAACTCAACTCAATTTTATTGTCACTACACCATTACACTAGTGAAATGATGTGTGAAAGCGTATGTGCGTGGTCCAGACATTTTAGCCATACATTTAAATACAATAAGTATGAACAGAATCAGAACTTACACTCAACAGAATAACAATGTACAGAATACAAATATAACAATGTACAAAATAACTGTACAGAATATCAATATACAGAATGAAAATTAGCAATATACAGAATAACAATACACAGATGTTTACACAGTTTGCATGTTACACAATAAACATTACACAATATACAAACTAAACAGTTAGAGACAACTGTACTGAATTTAATTAAGTACAGTATACAAAGTACACATAACGTGCAGTGTTGGGTTGCATTTCATTCTCAGATGTGTGTGAAGAGGTAGATATTAATAATAATAATTGTGATATATACTTTATATGCATCTTTAGTCCAGTGAAATCCAGTGTATTTAGTGTTAAGGTCCTAGGGTATGGAATTGTTAGCCGTTCATCAGTCTGATGACCTGAGGGAAAAAGCTGTCCCCGCAGCCTGCTGGTGTGGGCTCTGATGCTGTGGTACCATCTGCCAGATGGAAGCAGTGAGAGCAGACCGTGGCTTGGATGGCTGGAGTTTGTGATTATCCTCCATGCTTTCCTTATACATCGCCTGGTATAGATGTCCTGGAGGGAGGGAAGCTCACCTCCAAAGATGCAGCCTGTCAGAATGCTCTCCACAGTGCACATGTAGAATGATCTGAGGATGTTGTGACTCATCCCAAACTTCCTCAGTTGTCTCGGGAAGAAGAGCCGCTGGTTCACCTTCTTTACTGCGGCCTCTGTGTGGACGGACCATGTGAAGTCATCAGAGATGTGAACTCTGAGGAATTTGAAGCTGCAGATCCTCTCCACCGGTGCTCTGTCGATAGTGATGGGGCTGTGTTCTGTGTCCAGTCTCCTGTAGTTCAGCACAAGCTCATTGGTCTTGTTGACGTTGAGAGAGACGCTGTTCTCCTGTCACCAGAGTGTTTGGGAACGCACTTCCTCTCTTTAGGCCTTCTCGACATAATTTGTGATCAGGCCTTCCACCGTTGTGTCATCTGCTAACTTGACGATGACGTTGGAGAGCTGTGTGTGGTCACGCAGTCATGGATGTAGAGAGAGTACAGGATTAAGAAGAGAATGCAGCCCTGAAGAGATCCAGTGTTGAGGGTCAACACATGTATTGGATGCCTTATTCACAGTAACACCATATTTTCGAATGAAAACGAGGCTGTGAGGGATCTCTTATAGTCTCTATAATGGCATGTACCATATAAAGCTCATAGATAACATCTAATTCTCAACAACTCATGTTTTCTGTAGTGTTTGTCTACAGAAATGTATTGAAAATATTTTTTTCAACCCATTCACAGTACGTCTTGCAGTGGGTCACTGCTGTAGAGTTTGCTTTGCTGGCCCCAATCCTCTTGATTCGTGGAGCAATTTGCTTCAGGATTATGGGCGGTGTAGTTTTTTTACATAAATTCTGCTATTCTTCAACGAAGCATATAGCATTGATTAACATCCTCAGAGCTCATGATAGGTCTGTCTTAAAAGTTTATAATTTATTGTTTAAAAAGTATTTGCATATGGGAAAAAAAGGTATTTTTACATACAGGAACCCAACTGTTGTGGCCAACTATAAACCATTTTTGACATGCTCTATTTCATGCATTGGCATATATTTAGGTAGGGATAGTATGGACATTTCCCTACCAACTTCTAGCACAACAGAAATGTCCCCACCAACATATGGATAATTTTACCATAAAGAAAACACTTTGACTTTATACTTTGTTTTTATTTAAATTTGAATGATTATTAAAGTTCCTCAGTCTCATAATTCATGTTTAAATTATTAAAACATTGAAATTATTTGAAATTATTAAGAATTTGATTTGGTTTAAAGCATCGCATATCATCATCTTACAGTATAATCCAACAAGTGTTTCACATTTGATATTTTTCCTCAGTATCGTGCAGCCTTAGTGGTAAATTCTAATCTTGTTAATTCCTCAAAAATAAACAAACAACAATCAGACTAATATTTATTGTGGTCGGCCAGAGAAATGGGAAATGTGATTTGTTACCTATATGAGGATAAAATGTTATTTTGCCTATATTACAAGACTGACGTCCTCACATTTTCTTTAAACCAACATTTTGAATATTATCCTCCTTGTAATATGTCCGTACCAACATTCAAACCACACCTACGCCCTTGATGGGGCCCTTGAACCATGTCCCAGAGATGCTAGTGAATAGAACCTGAAACATTCCTTTAATGCACCAAGTTGCTCTGTTGCTTGGCATAAATAGCCTAATGAACTTTATTACCTATTAGTTAAATTATTCAAATAATAGTCTTAATTATTATTATAATTATTATTGATTAATTTAACTTCATACTGAATAATACTAACTATCAGTGTAACACGTGGCCTCTTATTGCTCATTACATTATAATTAAATGGTTTATAATTTCTCCTTTCAACCAGGCATGCACCTAATTTATCTATCAACTCATAGTTATGCTGTATTAGTTTGGTCTGCCGGAACCAGAAACACTTCTCATATTCTATAGTCCTGTTTTAATTTAAATGACATATATGCTAATATTATTCTATTCGTTTCTTCATCTTAATTTTGGGATACAAATCCTGAGGTTACCAGAGACTGCCAGAACCAGCTCTGGTCCTGCCTGCTGTCTGACTCCAAATGCTATGTGTAGCTGAGTGATAATGACTAACTGCAGCCTGTGACAGCCAGATTTCACTTCACTCTACTACGATAGACATCACAGAGGATGAACTGTTGCCAGTATCAACCGTCAGACATGGGATACTTCACTGCACACTGACTGAAACTTGTAATTAATATAGATGCCACCAGAAATGTATCTGCCAAGAGCTTACAGTAGAACTACAGTGAAACTTACTGACCTCTGGTCAATGGATTGACTACACTCTTAAAATGGAATACATAGATAAATATAGCTGCAAGCAGCAATGACGGGCCCAAGCACCATGGGTCCATTTCCTCCCAGTGGCTTTTGGAAAAATATGCATTATTCTAAAACATTTTGAGGCAATTTAGGTAAATATAATAGGACTATTCTAAATATGTTGTAAGAGCCACACTTCAAGCTGCCAGGTGGTGGTGCTATGACCTTGACCCAAAATAGTCCCATCCATGTGATCAGGTCCCAAGACTAAACATACATCTTTGACACAATTTTGATCTAAATCAAACATTGCACACAGAAGATATGAGACACTTCCTGTTCTCATTTTTCTCAATTAATTTAATGGCTCACCATGACAACACAGTTCGATATATCAAAATCTGTTCACAATTTAGCATCATAAATGTCTTGGCATAATGTTGTCTAACATTACTGTAATTATTAAAGTTGTTCGGCTTGATGAGAACAATATATTTACAGAGTTTGGTGACTCTAGGTGAAAATGGGAGTGCTACATAGACCCTGTTAGATGCTTATGTTATAGGGGGTGCTACAGAGCCCCCTCACTCACCCCGCCACACACACACGCCCATGTGTGAACTTTTTCCCAGTCTTATTGGCCGACGACTCTGATGTGTGTGCAAAATGTAATTACATTATAAACATGACATGTGTCTCAAAAACACCCAAATATAAGAAGAATGAGACTCTTATTTTGACATGTTTCTGTACTGGAGAATTACTAGAGAGATTGCAGGCAAAGTAGAGTTAATGTGCATGCTCTCCCTCATACCAAAGGAAGAGATGTGAAAGACCATACACAATTCTCCTGTCTCCTAATTAGGGGCCAAGCACCGAAGGTGCGGAGGCACCTATTGTATCTGTTCCGGTTCTTATTATTAGGGGCCAAGCACCGAAGGTGCAGAGGCACCTATTGTATCTGTTCCGGTTCTTATTATTAGGGGCCAAGCACCGAAGGTGCGGAGGCAACTATTGTATCTGTACCGGTTCTTATTAGGGTCCAAGCACCGAAGGTGCGGAGGCACCTATTGTATCTGTTCTGGTTCTTATTATTATTATTAGGGGCCAAGCACCGAAGGTGTGGAGGCACCTATTGCATCTGTTCCGGTTCTTATTAGGGGCCAAGCACCGAAGGTGCGGAGGCACCTATTGTATCTGTTCCGGTTCTTATTATTAGGGGCCAAGCACCGAAGGTGCGGAGGCACCTATTGTATCTGTTCCGGTTCTTATTAGGGGCCAAGCACCGAAGGTGCGGAGGCACCTATTGTATCTGTTCCGGTTCATATTAGGGGCCAAGCACCGAAGGTGCGGAGGCACCTATTGTATCTGTTCCGGTTCTTATTATTAGGGGCCAAGCACCGAAGGTGCGGAGGCACCTATTGTATCTGTTCCTGTTCTTCTTATTATTATTAGGGGCCAAGCACCGAAGGTGCGGAGGCACCTATTGTATCTGTTCCGGTTCTTATTAGGGGCCAAGCACTGAAGGTGCGGAGGCACCTATTGTATCTGTTCCGGTTCTTATTAGGGGCCAAGCACTGAAGGTGCGGAGGCACCTATTGTATCTGTTCCGGTTCTTATTAGGGGCCAAGCACCGAAGGTGCGGAGGCACCTATTGTATCTGTTCCGGTTCTTATTATTAGGGGCCAAGCACCGAAGGTGCGGAGGCACCTATTGTATCTGTTCCGGTTCTTCTTATTATTATTAGGGGCCAAGCACCGAAGGTGCGGAGGCACCTATTGTATCTGTTCCGGTTCTTATTAGGGGCCAAGCACTGAAGGTGCGGAGGCACCTATTGTATCTGTTCCGGTTCTTCTTCTTCTTCTTCTTCTTCTTCTTCTTCTTCTTCTTATTATTATTATTCCGACTGGGCGTCTACGGCAGCCCATAGAAGCGTATGCGGGAAGGTTGTAACGGTTTGACATTCTGATAGAGGACAGTCCCAACATCAAATATACCAATTTTGGTGTCTCTAACTCATTCCCTCTAGCGCCACCACCTGTCCAAATTTTCAAAAATATTATGCTAATAACTTTTGAACCGTAAGGCCTATCAACAAAATTCTGTTTTCCTCTGATTCCTGAGCTCATGACGATTAGATTGCACCATATGACGTTTTTCCGCCATTTTGAATTGTCCAAAAAACCTACTTTTGCAAACTCGTCCTAGACGGTTTGTCCAATTTTCACCAAAATTGCACCAGATCATCTTCAAGCAGTGCCGACAAAAAGTTATGGAATTCAAGTTGATTCGTCAAACTGTTTTTGATAAACGCACAAACAAATTTTACGTAACACTTGCAAAAACAAACGTAAGGCTGTATCTCTGCAACGCTTAATTGTATTCAAGCATGACCTGAGGCTACATGCTGCGTTTCGGCACAGCGCCACCTACTGATCCGGAGATACAAAAAAGTAGCTATTTTTGATTATAACTTCTGAACAGTTTGTCCAAAAATCATAAAAGTGGTCTCGTTACATTCAGGGCATCATGCCGAGTCGACTGATATCCAATTTTTTCAGATCGGCCATTTTGTCTGTCGGCCATTTTGAATTATGTGCTAAAATGCTGTATTTTTTGAACGCATGAATGAATTGTTACAAAACTCGGTATGGGTCATCAGTATGATGCCCTGGAGGAGCCAGAGAAGTTTCAAAACAGCGCCTCCTAGTGGTAAAATTACATTTTAAAATGCTTATAACTCTGGCTGGGGTTGACTTATTTTCACGGGAGTCATATTATTAGATTCCTGAATCCTTGCCGAGTCCAACAATTCCAGACTTGCCAGGTTTTCGAATATGGTTTGTGCAGCGTTGTAATTTAGCGCTTAAAAAACATTTGCGGATATCTTCGAAACCGCTAGTCCGATCGAGACGAAACCACCATCAGAAGTTTGGAAACAGGTCGCTGGCAACATGCCAATGCCCAAATCTCAAAATATTGATAGTAAGGGGTAGTAAAATCCAATCAAATCACGTGTCAGTTATTTTTGACCTGTTTTTTCACATAAATGTCTATAACTCCGAAGCAAATTGAGATATTTTCACCAAAATTGACGCACACATGTATGGGCTCACTCAGAGGACACATATTGTCCAAAAAACCTACTTTTGCGAACTCGTCCTTGACGGTTTGTCCAATTTTCACCAAAATTGTACCAGATCGTCTTCAAGCAGTGCCGACAAAAAATTATGGAATTCAAGTTGATTCGTCAAACCATTTTTGATAAACGCACAAACAAATTTTACGTAGCGCTTGCAAAAACAAACGTAAGGCTGTATCTCCGCAAAGCTTAATTGTATTCAGACCAAACTTGGTACATGTCATCACAAGCATGACCTGAGGCTACATGCTGCGTTTCGGCGCAGCGCCACCTACTGGTGCGGAGATAAATAAAAATGGCTATTTTTGTTTATAACTTATGAACGGTTTGTCCAAAAATCATAAACCGCATCAACTGCACCACCTATTTGTCGGAAGTGATAATCAATTAAATCATATTTTTAGTTAATGTTTATGATTTTTCATCAATTTGCCTAAATTCCTCTTTACATGTCTTTAAATGCTACTTGCTGCAGTTGGTCTGACCATTCCAGCCATGTTGGCATGTCTTGTCATCATCTTTGCGCTTGGCCCCGGTTATGGCTGCTTGCAGCTATATTTCTTCTTCTTCTTCCGACTGGGCGTCTATGGCAGCCCATAGAAGCGTATGTGGGAAAGTTGTAACGGTTTGACATTCTGATAGAGGACAGTCCCAACATCAAATTGACCAATTTTGGTGTCTCTAACTCATTCCCTCTAGCACCACCACCTGTCCAAAGTTTCAAAAATATTATGCTAATAACTTTTGAACCGTAAGGCCTATCAACAAAATTCTTTTTTCCTCTGATTCCTGAGCTCATGACAATTTGATTGCACCCCATGACGTCATTTTCCGTCATAAAAAATTTTCCGCCATTTTGAATTGTCCAAAAAACCTACTTTTGCGAACTCGTCCTAGACGGTTTGTCCGATTTTCACCAAAATTGCACCAGATCATCTTCAAGCAGTGCCAACAAAAAGTTATGGAAATCAAGTTGATTCGTCAAACCGTTTTCGAAAAACGCACAATCAAATTTTACGTAGAGCTTGCAAAAACAAACGTAAGTCTGTATCTCCGCAACGATTAATTGTATTCAGACCAAACTTGGTACATGTCATCACAAGCATGACCTGAGGCTACATGCTGCGTTTCGGCGCAGCGCCACCTACTGGTCCGGAGATACAAAAAAATAGCTATTTTTGTTTATAACTTCTGAACGGTTTGTCCAAAAATCATAAAAGTGGTCTTGTTACATTCAAGGCATCATGCCGAGTCGACTGATATCCAATTTTCTCAGATCGGCCATTTTGGCTGTCGGCCAATTTGAATTAAGTGCTAAAATGTTGTATTTTTTGAACGCATGAATGAATTGTTACAAAACTCAGTATGGGTCATCAGTACGATGCCCTGAAGGAGCCAGAGAAGTTTTGAAACAGCGCCACCTAGTTATTATTGTTATTCTTCTTCTGACTGGGCGTCTATGGCAGCCCATAGAAGCGTATGCGGGAAAGTTGTAACGGTCTGATATTCTGATAGAGGACAGTCCCAACATCAAATAAACCAATTTTGGTGTCTCTAACTCATTCCCTCTAGCGCCACCACCTGTCCAAATTTTCAAAAATATTATGCTAATAACTTTTGAACCGTAAGGCCGATCAACAAAATTCTTTTTTCCTCTGATTCCTGAGCTCATGCCGATTCGATTGCACCCTATGACGTCATTTTCCGTCATAAAAATATGTCCGCCATTTTGAATTGTCTTAAAAACCTACTTTTGCGAACTCGTCCTAGACGGCTTGTCCGATTTTCACCAAAATTGCACCAGATCATCTTCAAGCAGTGCCGACAAAAAGTTATGGAATTCAAGTTGATTCGTCAAACTGTTTCGATAAACGCACAAACAAATTTTAAGTAGCACTTGCAAAAACAAAAGTAAGGCTGTATCTAAGCAACGCTTAATTGTATTCAGACCAAACTTGGTACATGTCATCACAAGCATGACATGAGGCTACATGCTGCGTTTCGGTGCAGCGCCACCTACTGGTCCGGAGATACAAAAAATGGCTATTTTTGATTATAACTTCTGAACGGTTTGTCCAAAAATCATAAAAGTGGTCACGTTAGATTCAGGGCATCATGCCGAGTCGACTGATATCCAATATTCCCAGATCGGCCATTTTGGATTATGTGCTAAAATAATGTATTTTTTGAACGCATGAATGAATTGTTACATAACTCGGTATGGGTCATCAGTATGATGCCCTGAAGGAGCCAGAGAAGTTTCGAAACAGCGCCACCTAGTGGTAAAATAAAATTTTCAAATGCTTATAACTCTGACTGGGCTTGACTTATTTTCACGGGAGTCATATTATTAGACTCCTGAATCCTTGCCGAGTCCAACGATACCAGACTTGCCAGGTTTCGGCATATGGTTTGTGCAGCGTTGTAATTTAGCGCTTAAAAAACATTTGCGGATATCTTCGAAACCGCTATTCCAATCGAGACGAAACCACCGTCAGAAGTTTGGAAACATAGGTCGCTGGCAATATGCCAATGCCCAAATCTCAAAATGTGGATAGTAAGGGGTAGTAAAATCCAATCAAAGTCATGTGTCAGTCATATTATACATTATTTGTCATATAAATCTCTATAACTCCAAAGCAAATTGAGATATTTTCACCAAAATTCACACACACATGTATGGGCTCACTCAGAGGACACATAAAAACAATGGTGGTATTGTGCCACTTGTTGGCGCTATAATAGAACAAAACAGAAAATTACCATTGACTTATACAATTTTGTTATTAAAATGCTATACTTAACGAATGCAATGGTGTAACATTACAAAACTCAGTATGCCATCAGCAGCATGTCCTGAAGGTACTCAAAATATTTTGAGACAGCGCCACCTTTTGGTCAAAAGTTATAACTAAATTTCCAAAAATGCTAATAATATTTATATAAATTTACCTATTGTAATCACACTGTTCTCAATTGATTCTTTGGGGTTTGCCAAAAACATAGATAACAATTTTCCCATAATCAGCCAAACTTCCTGTCATGATTTTCTCAATCTTGTTTTTCATTCAATGCCTACGTTTTCAAACTCCTCCTAGACCGTTAGGGTTATGGTTTTCAGCAAAATCGAATCGTATTATCTCCAGACCATGCCAACTACAATTTATGGATTTCATGACGATAGACAAAACTGTTTTTGTAAACTGCCGGATCAAAGCCTACGCATGCTGCCAAAATTACTATTCAGGCTTTATCTCTGCAATGCCTTGACATTTTGACACCAAACTTTATGTCTCATTGTCACCTCACTCTGACCAAACCACATACATTTCATAACTGCACCACCAATTTGTCGAAAGTGATAATCAATTAAATCATATTTTTAGTTAATGTATATGATTTTTCATCCATTTGCCTAAATGCATCTTTACATGTCTTTAATTGCTACTTGCTGCAGTTGGTCTGACCATTCCAGCCATGTTGGCATGTCTTGTCATCTTCTTTGCGCATGGCCCCGGTAATGGCTGCTTGCAGCTATATTTTTCTCCTGTTTTTACAGGTAAAATATGTACATTGAAAAGATAAACTGTTTAAAATGGAATGATACATTGATGGTTGTAAACTGAATCTATGTCATAAGTAAAAATTTGAGAAAATGTATATTTTACTGGTACACAATGTTTGACTTCCAAGATGACAAAAGTAATGTAAGGTGTTCTCCAGTGATCTTTATGTGTAATAATAGTGTTGTATTGATTAATTTCGGGTGACAGGATGTCTATTTGTTCATGTTGAAGGGTTGTTTAAGTGTTAAATGTACCTTTAAAGCTCATTCAATCATGTTGTTGATTCAGATTACTGTTGTTAATACCAAATCTGTTGGGCATTCAAATGTAGAAGAAAAAATTAATGCAATGAGATGAAAAAATTATGATATGTAATTTATTTCTGATATTTGTTGTAAGAAGGAAAAAAGACACTGAGACAAAGAGATACGCAGAAATGTGTTATTCATGCTGTTGAATATTAATTGTAAAAGTATCTAGTGTCTTCATCCTGGGGCGCTGCTTGTGATGGAAAGGGACTGCGGAAAGTGTCTTCATGGTGGATCATGTGAGAAAAAGCCTGGTGTGAGACATCAGGAAAAGTCTGGTCATGTTGCCTGCTGAGGAACTGTCCATATTGCCAAAATCGTCATCCAGTGCCAGGAAAGGACCAGTCCAAACTAAATCTAGAGAGTTGCTTTGAGTATATTAACGCCTCCATGTCCAGTGAGTCTTTGTTGGAATCAGAGGATCAAGGTATGAGTAAACTCTTAGCACTACAAGAGACTGTGAATTCTGTTAAACAGACCTGTACTTTTGTGTATACACATGATATTGAAAAAGACACACATGCTATGTTAAAAATACACTCACTCACAAATACCAAATATAGCTGCATGCAGCCATTACTGGGGCCAAGCGCAAAGAAGATGACGAGACATGCCAACATGGCTGGAATGGTCAGACCAACTGCAGCAAGTAGCAATTAAAGACATGTAAAGATGCATTTAGGCAAATGTATGTAAAATCATATACATTAACTAAAAATATGATTTAATTGATTATCACTTTCGACAAATAGGTGGTGCAGTTATGAAATGTATGTGGTGTGGTCAGAGTGAGGTGACAATGAGACATATAAAGTTTGGTGTCAAAATGTCAAGGCATTGCAGAGATAAAGCCTGAATAGTAATTTTGGCAGCATGCGTAGGCTTTGATCCGGCAGTTTACAAAAACAGTTTTGTCTATCGAATCCATAAATTGTAGTTGGCATGGTCTGGAGATAATACGATTCGATTTTGGTGAAAACCATAACCCTAACGGTCTAGGAGGAGTTTGAAAAAGTAGGCATTGAATGAAAATCAAGATGGCGGACAGGATGTTTGGCTGATTATGGGAAAATTGTTATCTATGTTTTTGGCAAAACCCAAAGAATCAATTGAGAACAGTGTGATTACAATAGGTAAATTTATACAAATGTTATTAGCATTTTTGGAAATTTACTTATAACTTTTGACCAAAAGGTGGCACTGTCTCAAAATATTTTGAGTACCTTCAGGACATGCTGCTGATGGCATACTGAGTTTTGTAATGTTACACCAATGCATTCGTTAAGTATAGCATTTTAATCACAAAATTGTATAAGTCAATGGTAATTTCGTGTTTTACTCTATTATAGGGCCAACAAGTGGCACAATACCACCATTATTTTATGTGTCCTCTGAGTGAGCCCATACATGTGTGTCAATTTTGGTGAAAATATCTCAATTTGCATCTGAGTTATAGACATTTATGTGAAAAAAAACAGGTCAAAAATGACTGACACGTGAATTTGATTGGATTTTACTACCCCTTACTATCAATATTTTGAGATTTGGGCAGTGGCATATTGCCAGCGACCTATGTTTCCAAACTTCTGACGGTGGTTTTGTCTCGATCGGACTAGCGTTTTCGAAGATATCCGCAAATGTTTTTTAAGCGCTAAATTACAACGCTGCACAAATCATATGCTGAAACCTGGCAAGTCTGGTATCGTTGGACTCGGTAAGGATTCAGGAGTCTAATAATATGACTCCCGTGAAAATAAGTCAACCCCAGCCAGAGTTATAAGCATTTGAAAATTGTATTTTACCACTAGGTGGCGCTGTTTCGAAACTTCTCTGGCTCCTTCAGGGCATCGTACTGATGACCCATACCGAGTTTTGTAACAATTCATTCATGCATTCAAAAAATACAGCATTTTAGCACATAATCCAAAATGGCCGATCTGGGAAAATTGGATATCAGTCGACTCGGCATGATGCCCAGAATCTAACGAGACCACTTTTATGATTTTTGGACAAACCGTTCAGAAGTTATAAACAAAAGTAGCAATTTTTTTGTATCTTCGGACCAGTAGATGGCGCTGCGCCGAAACGCAGCATGTAGCCTCAGGTCATGCTTGTGATGACATGTACCAAGTTTGGTCTGAATACAATTAAGCGTTGCGGAGATACAGCCTTACATTTGTTTTTGCAAGCGCTATGTAAAATTTGTTTGTGCGTTTATCGAAAATGGTTTGATGAATCAACTTGACTTCCATAACTTTTTGTCGGCACTGCTTGAAGATGATCTGGTGCAATTTTAGTGAAAATCAGACAAACCGTCTAGGAAGAGTTCGCAAAAGTAGGTTTTTTGGACAATTCAAAATGGCGGACATATTTTTATGACTGAAATGACGTCACAGAGTGCAATCGAATCGTCATGAGCTCAGGAATCAGAGGAAAAAATAATTTTGGTGATAGGCCTTACGGTTCAAAAGTTATTAGCATAATATTTTTGAAAATTTGGACAGGTGGTGGCGCTAGAGGGAATGAGTTAGAGACACCAAAATTGGTGTATTTGATGTTGGGACTGTCCTCTATCAGAATGTCAAACGGTTACAACTTTCCCGCATACGCTTCTATGGGCTGCCATAGACGCCCAGTCGGAAGAAGAAGAAGAATAAATATAGCTGCAAGCAGCCATTACCGGGGCCAAGCGCAAAGATGATGACAAGACATGCCAACATGGCTGGAATGGTCAGACCAACTGCAGCAAGTAGCACTTAAAGACATGTAAAGATGAATTTAGGCAAATGGATGAAAAATCATAAACATTAACTAAAAATATGATTTAATTGATTATCACTTTTGACAAATAGGTGGTGCAGTTGATGCGGTTTATGATTTTTGGACAAACCGTTCAGAAGTTATAAACAAAAATAGCCATTTTTTACATCTCTGGACCAGTAGGTGGCACTGCGCCAAAACACAGCATGTAGCCTCAGGTCATGCTTGTGATGACATGTACCAAGTTTGGTCTGAATACAATTAAGCGTTGCGGAGATACAGCCTTACGTTTGTTTTTGCAAGCGCTATGTAAAATTTGTTTGTGCGTTTATCGAAAACGGTTTGACGAATCAATTTGAATTCCATAACTTTTTGTCGGCACTGCTTGAAGATAATCTGGTGCAATTTTGGTGAAAATCAGACAAATCGTCTAGGACGAGTTCGTAAAAGTAGGTTTTTTGGACAATTCAAAATGGCGGAAAAATTTTTATGACGGAAAATGACATCATAGGGTGTAATCGAATCGTCATGAGCTCAGGAATCAGAGGAAAAAAGAATTTTGTTGATAGGGTTTACGGTTCAAAAGATATTAGCATAATATTTTTGAAACTTTGGACAGGTGGTGGCGCTAGAGGGAATGAGTTAGAGACACCAAAATTGGTGTATTTGATGTTGGGACTGTCCTCTATCAGAATGTCAAACGGTTACAACTTTCCCGCATACGCTTCTATGGGCTGCCATAGACGCCCAGTCGGAAGAAGAATAATAATAATAAATATAGCTGCAAGCAGCCATTACCGGGGCCAAGCGCAAAGATGATGACAAGACATGCCAACATGGCTGGAATGGTCAGACCAACTGCAGCAAGTAGCACTTAAAGACATGTAAAGATGAATTTAGGCAAATGGATGAAAAATCATATACATTAACTAAAAATATGATTTAATTGATTATCACTTTCGACAAATAGGTGGTGCAGTAATGAAATGTATGTGGTGTGGTCAGAGTGAGGTGACAATGAGACACATAAAGTTTGGTGTCAAAATGTCAAGGCATTGCAGAGATAAAGCCTGAAAAGTAATTTTGGCAGCATGCGTAGGCTTTGATCCGGCAGTTTACAAAAACAGTTTTGTCTATCGTCACGAAATCCATAAATTGTAGTTGGCATGGTCTGGAGATGATACGATTTGATTTTGGTGAAAACCATAACCCTAACGTTCTAGGAGGAGTTTGAAAAAGTAGGCATTGAATTAAAATCAAGATGGCGGACAGGAAGTTTGACTGATTATGGGAAAATTGCTATCTATGTTTTTGGCAAAACCCAAAGAATCAATTGAGAACAGTGTGATTACAATAGGTAAATTTATACAAATGTTATTAGCATTTTTGGAAATTTAGTTATAACTTTTGACCAAAAGGTGGTGCTGTCTCAAAATATTTTGAGTACCTTCAGGACATGCTGCTGATGGCATACTGAGTTTTGTAATGTTACACCAATGCATTCCTTAAGTATAGCATTTTTATCACAATACTGTATTTAAGTCAATGGTAATTTCATGTTTTGTTCTTTTATAGCACCACCAAGTGGCACAATCCCACCATTTATTTATGTGTCCTCTGAGTGAGCCCATACAATTGTGTGTCAATTTTGGTGAAAATATCTCAATTTGCTTTGGAGTTATAGACATTTATGTGAAAAAACATGTAAAAAATGACTGATATGTGACTTAGATTGGATTTTACTACCCCTTACTATCAATATTTTGAGATTTGGGCATTGGCATGTTGCCAGCGACCTGTTTCCAAACTTCTGATGGAGGTTTCGTCTCGATCGGACTAGCAGTTTCGAAGATATCTGCAAATGTGTTTTAAGCGCTAAATTACAACACTGGACAAACCATATGCCGAAACCTGGCAAGTCTGGTATCGTTGGACTCGGCAAGCATTCAGGAATCTAATAATATGAGTCCAGTGAAAATAAGTCAACCCCAGCCAGAGTTATAAGCATTTGAAAATGTAATTTTACCACTAGGAGGCGCTGTTTCAAAACTTCTCTGGCTCCTTCAGGGCATCGTACTGATGACCCATTCCGAGTTTTGTAACAATTCATTCATGCGTTCAAAAAATACAACATTTTAGCACTTAATTCAAATTGGCCGACAGCCAAAATGGCCGATCTGAGAAAATTGGATATCAGTCGACTCGGCATGATGCCCTGAATGTAACAAGACCACTTTTATGATTTTTGGACAAACCGTTCAGAAGTTATAAACAAAAATAACTATTTTTTGTATCTCCGGACCAGTAGGTGGCGCTGCGCCGAAACCCAGCATGTAGCCTCAGGTCATGATTATGATGACATGTACCAAGTTTGGTCTGAATACAATTAAGCATCGCAGAGATACAGCCTTATGTTTGTTTTTTGTAAGCGCTACGTAAAATTTGTTTGTGCGTTTATCAAAAACGGTTTGACGAATCAACTTGAATTCCATAACTTTTTGTCGGCACTGCTTGAAGATGATCTGGTGCAATTTTAGTGAAAATCAGACAAACCGTCTAGGAAGAGTTCGCAAAAATAGGTTTTTTGGACAATTCAAAATGGCGGACATATTTTTATGACTGAAATGACGTCACAGAGTGCAATCGAATCGTCATGAGCTCAGGAATCAGAGGAAAAAATAATTTGGGTGATAGGCCTTACGGTTCAAAAGTTATTAGCATAATATTTTTGAAAATTTGGACAGGTGGTGGCACTAGAGGGAATGAGTTAGAGACACCAAAATTGGTGTATTTGATGTTGGGACTGTCCTCTATCAGAATGTCAGACCGTTACAACTTTCCCGCATACGCTTCTATGGGCTGCCATAGACGCCCAGTCAGAAGAAGAAGAATAATAATAAGAACCGGAACAGACACAATAGGTGCCTCCGCACCTTCGGTGCTTGGCCCCTAATAAGAACCGGAACAGATACAATAGGTGCCTCCGCACCTTCGGTGCTTGGCCCCTAATAAGAACCGGAACGGACACAATAGGTGCCTCCGCACCTTCGGTGCTTGGCCCCTAATAATAAGAACCGGAACAGATACAATAGGTGCCTCCGCACCTTCGGTCCTTGGCCCCTAATAAGAACCGGAACAGATACAATAGGTGCCTCCGCACCTTCGGTGCTTGGCCCCTAATAACTAGGTGGCGCTGTTTCGAAACTTCTCTGGCTCCTTCAGGGCATCGTACTGATGACCCATACCGAGTTTTGTAACAATTCATTCATGCGTTCAAAAAATACAGCATTTTAGCACATAATTCAAAATGGCCGACAGACAAAATGGCCAATATGAGAAAATTGGATATCAGTTGACTCGGCATGATGCCCTGAATCTAACGAGACCACCTTTATGATTTTTGGACAAACTGTTCAGAAGTTATAAACAAAAATAGCCATTTTTTTGTATCTCCGGACCAGTAGGTGGCGCTGTGCCGAAACACAGCACGTAGCCTCAGGTCATGCTTGTGATGACATGTTCCAAGTTTGGTCTGAATACAATTAAGCGTTGCGGAGATACAGCCTTATGTTTGTTTTTGCAAGTGCTACGTAAAATATGTTTGTGCGTTTATCGAAAATGGTTTTACGAATCAACTTGAGTTCCATAACTTTTTGTCGGCACTGCTTGTAGATGATCTGGTGCAATTTTTTGAAAATCGGACAAACCGTCTAGGATGAGTTCGCAAAAGTCGTTTTTTTTTGGACAATTCAAAATGGCGGAAATTTTTTTGAGGGAATGAGTTAGAGACACCAAAATTGGTGTATTTGATGTTTGGACTGTCCTCTGTCAGAATGTCAAACCATTACAACTTTCCCGCATACGCTTCTATGGGCAGCCATAGACGCCCAGTCGGAAGAATAATAATAATAATAAGAAGAAGAAGAACCGGAACAGATACAATAGGTGCCTCCGCACCTTCGGTGCTTGGCCCCTAATCAAATACCCACCACTGTGTTAAAAGGGTCAGAGCTGACAGTACAGAGAATGCTATCTGACTATGAAGAGCTAAGTAAGAAACTCTGTCAATACATGCCAACACCCACACAACACACCGCTCTGACACAACCTATAGCTCAGTGTAGTAACACAACACAACTCACAAACCCACCAGAGTTCCCTAAGCAGTCCATTACAGACAGGTTGTTCCCTTTAAACAGTCTACCCCACATCCAGCACCGTGAGTTTAAGGGAAAAGGGGGTAGATCGGGGACCACATGTCAGACATCACATTTAACAATGTGTGCAGACAAATGGACAATGGCATAAAAGAAAACTTTAGTGAAGCAGAAATAGTCTTCCAAGGACATGTTGATGAATAAAGAAGACATGATCGTAAGAGATCTCAAGGGGCTGTTGCAGTAGCACAGAGCTGTTTGAAGAGTTATTGTGCATCAAGCAAAAGTGAACATGAGACACCAAAACAATTATTGTACAGAGTCACGGGGCTTAAAAAAAGATACTCTTTGCTGCAAGACAGGCAGACTTGGATAGACAGTACAACCTGGCAACCATTCAGGATGTGTTCCTGCACACAGTGTACCAAGGCCTAGGGCACAAATACAAAGATATTTGTAGTGAACTAAAGCCTTTGTTAGCTAATAGTAGCATAACTGATGAAACAATTCTGATATGTGTCATGAAGGTCACAAATGACAAGAATGAGAGATTGCAAAGGCTGGGTCCACCACCCCGGTCAATACCCAGCATGGCACGTTGTGACCAGCTCAGTGAAGAGCTTGAAAGAGAGGTGGGGGCTTTGAAAGAAACAAAGCAACATACCCAGGAAAGGGTCTATCCACTGTCCTTACCTGCAAAAGGCTATGGAGGAATATATCAACGAAGCACTCCAACAGGGTTACATTAGTCCATCCACTTCCCCCACGGCTTTCAATTTCTTCTTTGTGGCTAAGAAAGACTGTGGATTGAGGTCCTGTATTGACTATCGCTCACTCAATAGCATCACAATTAAAACCGATATCCTCTCCCCTTGGGGCCTGCTGCTCTTGAGACCATGAGAGGTGCTACCATCTTCATAAAACTTGATCTAAGGAGTGTATATAATCTCATTTGCATCTGAGCTGGGGGTGAGTGGAAGACTGCGTTCATAACCCCTTCAAGCCACTATGAACGGTTGATGTCGTATGGGCTGGCCAACAGTCTTCCAAAGTTTCATGAATGAGATCTTTCGTGAGCTCTTCCTCAGATTTGTCATTATCAACATTGAATATATTCTTATATATTCATCCAATCTAGCAGTTCACCCCCACCATTTGAAATTGGTCCTTAAATGTCTCCGCGAGCAACAACTATTTCTCAAGGCGGAGAAATGCTCTTTCCATCAAGTTTCAGTTCAATTCCTGGGCTATATCTGCAGTCCCATTTTTAAGCTCCACAGTTTAAGCTCCATCATCGCTTCCTTAACTTCCCCCCTCAAAAACCAGCCCTAACCCCTTCCTTACACACAAGAAACTGCAAAGTCTACCAACAGCTAAAAGATGCTTTTACGACTGCACCTATTCTCCAGCATCCAAAATGTCCCTTTATCATTGAAGTCAATGCCTCCACCACCGGTGTCGGTGTCATGTTGTCTCAACAGCAGGGTACTCCCACCAAACTACACCCTTGCACCTTTTCAAGGAAGTTGTCAGCCACCGGAAAAAACTTTGATGTCGGCAACTGGGAGTTATTGGCCATCAAGCTGGTGCTAGATGTGTGGCATCACTCACTTGAGGGCGCCCTACATCCGTTCCAAGTCATCACTTAACACCAAAATGTAGAAAATCTCCATGACGCCTGACTACCACCCCTGGAGTCTCAAATTCGAATCCAGGGTGTGATGAGTGACTCCAGCCAGATCTCCTAAGCAACCAAATTGGCCCAGTTGCTAGGGAGGGTAGAGTCACATGGGGGAACCTCCCCATGGTCACTATAATGTGTGGTTTTCGCTCTTAGTGGGGCGTGTAATGAGTTGTGCGTGGATGCCATGGAGAATAGCTTGGGCCTCCACACATGCTACTTCTCCGCTGTGACGTGCTCAACAAGCTATATGATAAGATTGACGGTCTCAGACACGGAGCCAAATGAGATTCGACCTCTGCCACCTGAGTCACTATGCCACCACGAGGACTTAGAGTGCATTGGGAATTTGGAATTACAAATTCCACATAAGGGGAGAAAAAAAAGAAAATCTCCATGACGCCAAGCAGCTGATTCCCCTCCAGGCCCGGTGGGCTTTATTTTTTACCCGATTTTCCACCACTATCACATACTGGCCTGGATCCAAAAATACCAAGGTAGATGCACTTTCCTGGGTCTTTGGACCTGAATCTTCCATCGTCACCCCTTAATCAATCCTGCCTCCTGTAATCATCAGTCCCATCCAGTGGAACTTGGATTAACAAATAGCTCAAGCCACCACCACTGATCCTGTTCTCACCGAATGCCCACCAGGACGCACTTTCGTGCCAACGATCCTGCACAATCTACTCCTGGACCCTCTTCACTCCTCTGCTGGTTTGGGTCATCCAGGACTTCTCAACCCTATCACTCCTTCGTAACCGGTACTGATGGCCTCACATGCCTTGAGACAAACAACGCTTTGTCCACGCCTGTCCAGATTGCGCAATGGTGATGGTTCTTCGTAGCCTCCCAGCCGGCAAACTCCTACTGCTTCCAGTTCCCCAGTGTCAATGGTCCTACCTAGGTGTGGACTTCATCGCCGATCTCCTGCTCTCCAATATTCATACCTGCTTTCTTGTCACAGTTGATCATTTCTCAAAAGCCTACCCGCCTGGTCCCTTTGAAAGTGTTACCAACAGCGTTTGAGACCACAGAGATCCTGTTCCATTGTGTCTTCCGGAACTTCGGCCTCCCAGAAGATATAGTATCAGATAGCCTCAATTCATCTCAAAGTTATGGAAGGCTTTCTTTGGACTCCTAGGCATATCTGTCAGTCTCTCATCTGGTTACCATCCCCAGTCAAATGACCAAAATGAGCATAAGATTCAGGAGATTGGCCGCTTCCTGAGAACTTATTGCCATCTCTATCAACATGACTGGAAAAGCTACTTACCTTGGGCTGAATATGCCCAGAACTCCCTCCAACAGCCATATACAGGTTTAACTCCATTCCAGTGTGTCCGGGTATTCCGACCTCCCTTATTCCCCTGGTCTGGTGAGCCCTCTGACATTCCCGCTGTGGACCATTGGTTCTGTGAGAATGAAAGGGTTTGGAACAGTGCTCACATCCATCTGCAATGAGCCATATGTCGGCAGAAGAGCCATGCAGACATCAGATGCTCTGAAAATCCACAATACAAACCTGGACAAAAAGTGTCTCTCCACCAGAGACATCCGACTCCGCCTTCCAATCAAAAATCTAAATCTCCATTATATTGGTCAATTTCATACACACAACAGATAAATCAGTCAGATACCAGCTCCAACTTCCTCCTCAATATCATAACCAACTTTTCATGTGTCACAACAAACCTTACATACCTTTTGACTACCAAATGTATTAATTTCAGATCATTTTACTCTGGATAGGGGCAGGGTTGCCATATTTCCCCATTATTTTTCTGTCTTGCCCTGGAACCATTAGCAGCCACGATAAGAAAGGAGGATTATTTTCCAGGGGTGATGGTGGGAGGTATGGCACATACGCTTCTGCTTTATGCAGATTATATTTTATTATTCGTCTATGACTAGATTAGATCTATGCCTTGCCTCCACAGAATTATTAATTCCTTTTGCAATTTCCCAGGATACAAAGTCAATTGGTCTAAATTCGAAGCTTTGTCTCTGACAGCGTACTGTCCAGTAATGGCCTTCCAGCTGGATGCCTTCCAGTGGCACAAACAGGGCATTAAGTATTTGGGTATTTTATTCCCAGCAAATTTGTCTGATTTAGTTAGAGTTCATTTTGAATCATGATGATTGGGAAGGTTAATGTTGTTAAAATGAAATGTATTCCAAAATTCAACTACCTGATACAGTCACTCCCTATAGATGTCCCCCTCTCTTATTTCAAGCTATTTAAGAGCATAGCGAAGTCCTTCATTTGGAATGGTAAGTGTCCCATATTACATTTTTAGTAAGCTGCATAGGCCGATTGACAACGGTGGGCTAGGCCTACCCAAGATTATGTTTTATTATTATGCGTTCAGTCTCAGACATTTGGCTCATTGGTCGCTTCCACCTGAAAGAGCCCCTCCCTGGTTCTGTATTGAACTGGAATTTCTTGCAGTGGTCAGAGTGGATAGTTAGGGAGGTTAATACACTCGGTGACCTATATGAAAGTAATGTGTTGGGATCCTTTGAATATTTGGTTCAACATTTTGTGATCCTCAGATCTCAGTTTTTAGGTATCTACAGATGTGCCACTTGCTCTGTACTATTTTTGGGAATAGCATACACCCCCCTAAAAAAGCAGATACTCTAAGAGAGGTGATTATTGCTTTTGGAAAAGGTCATAAGGTATCAGTTTATTACTCCTTGTTAATGGGGGTCTGGGGGACGGAGCCTCAGCCACTCTCAAAAGATTATGGGAGAAAGATTTAAACTTGGAATTGGAGGAGGGAAAATGGGCTAGGATTCAAAAAAACATAAAAACTGCATCAAGAGATGCAAGGGTGCCCCTTATACAATTCAAGATTTTACATTGGATCTATTGGACCCCCTCTAAATTGTATAGGCTTGGTCTTAAAGACACACCCACCTGCTGGCGATGCCAATTATAGGACATAGACATCGTCTTTTGGGGGTGTGTTGAGATAAAAATTATTTGGTTAGAGTTTCAGAGTCTGGTGTGCGATGTGTTAGGCACTCAGCTGTCATTTTGCCCCAGACTCTTTATCTTGGGTAATAGGGTGGTCATCGACATTGAATGTAGACACATAAAGAGCTGGGTCTTAACCAGTGTCATGATCGCCAGGCAGATCATTTTAAAGGGGCTGGAGGTTGGCTGGAGCAACCTCATTTCAGGAGTGGTTCTCGGAGATGGGAAGGGGCATTTAGAAGAATGGGGAGATAGAACATGTTCGTGGAGAAATGAGGCGGGTATATGTCATTTATGGATATGTGATTATTATTGTTATATTATTTTAATTTTTTGATGTGTGTCTATATCATTTGAGACCACTGTGATGTTGTTGGGGTCAGGGTGGGATTATATTTGGGGGTTAAGATTGATTCTGTGTATATATGTTTTGTTTTATATATATATTTATATATTGTAATTAATAAAAAATAGTTTATATGAAAAAAAAAAAAAACAAGGACTGCTAAGACTGCACTGCTCTCCTGCAGTGTTCCAACTTCTAAAGATTATCCACTCAAGATCCTCGTCGAGTGCGGTATTATATATATCTCTAAGTGTTTGTTATTCCAATGCTCTGATCTGCTACAACATAGCATTGAAATTAATCTATCTGTTAATCTGCTGTCTCCTGCGAGTATACATTGTTTATTATCCATCTTGCAGTCTGCTTTATCGTCAATTAATGTCCCAGCAATTGGGTTCATCATCTTCATCGCTTCCTGACATTGCTTTTCTAACACTTAATTAATACTCAAACCCTAGAGTAAACTTCATGTTGCTTAGCTACAACATGTAATCAGTGATACTGAACATATATGTGAATCAACAGATGTGAATTAGAGATAAATAATTACAATATCACAACACTAATGCAGTACATCATTATTGTCACATCTGATAATTATAATAGATTTAACCTTCAAATATAGTTAACATACCTGATTGCCCTTAGAACACATCTGCTTTTATTCACAAAGAAAAATAGAAAAGATAAAAAACATTCTATTCCTTCCTCAAAATGTAATTAAATAAAAGCTGTTGCATATTCTAGATCAAATACAATTTATCTAATCAAATCACCCTGATCTGTAAATTTGTTAAAGTATATACCAGAATGTGCGATGGCATGAGTTCTAATGGGCTCTATCTGTGCCAGCATGTTTACCTGGAATTGATGTGACACATGAGTAATGTTGTCTTCATCCCCCCAGTGTCCTTCAGCATTTCAGCTGCAGTTTTATGGTAGAATTTTCCTCTTCTACTTGTCCACAAAAGCCTTAAAGCATTGTCATTGGACAGGAAATGTAATGTCAAAATGTCTTAAAGGGGTCATATCATGAGGAATCACATTTTCCTTTTGACAAAAAAGTGTCCAATGGCGCCACTGACGAGCACAGAATGGGGGCTACAGAGGTGTAAGCCCCTGCCCCATTCGTTCACAAATCTAAAGGTGCCCTTCACAAATCCCCTTTTGCTTGAGGGGAGATTTAAGCGGAGGTGCCTTCAAGAGTGTGAGCTAAAGCACAATCCTCAGCTGACAGGCTGCAGTGGGTAGCACAACACCATAACACAACAATGTGGCTGTAACTTGCAGAACTCAAAACTTCATCTTTAGTCAAAAAAGATGATTTATTGAAACTTCTTAACAGGTCAGGGTCGATAAAGAATCAAACAAACAATTAAAAAGGAAGTTTGAAAATGAAATATGGGGCATACATTTCCATTATTTCTATGTACTAACACACTTATTTCATAAATAAAATGTATCTTGTCAGAATGTATGAAAGGAACATTTCCATTCAACCTTAAAAAAACTTAAAACACCTTCAATGTGGGTATCAGTCAGCTCACTATTACCCATCACAATTTCTGCATCAGCTATAACTTAACAGGAATGTTACGCTGAATGGAGATTCTCCTGAAGCTGTTTCTTGAGCTGTTAGTATTTTTTTGGAGCTCACACACAGCTGTCAGCTGAACTGAGAGGAGAGGAGGAGAGAGAATGGGGGGCTCATTCTGTCTCCTGCAGTCTACATCGATCATCCTGCTAGGGAAGGTTGTGGAAGCCCTCTATGTGAACCCAATCAAAGGGGGTGTTCATTGAGAGCATCTGCCAAAAAACACATCCACACCTGGGTTTACCTCCAGTAAGCACAAATAGATACTTTCTATTCTTCATCTTTGAGCTATCTAAGCTAAGCTCACATTTAAAAAATTAATGTTGCTTCTGTAGGTGTGCATTACATATGGGAATATCGTATCAAAGAGAGCAATTACAGCTTTCAGTACATTCAGAGCCACAAGATTTGACCTAGAATGTGTTGTTACACTAAAGTTTTGTTTTTTATATATAAAAATATATCTGATAGATGAATTTGTTCATTTTAATTCAGCATCTCAGTAGTTATAATCAAATCTTTTTTAGACAATGCATATTCCACCCTACATTATTATTATTATTATTATTATATTATTATTATTATTTATTAATACTACCACTACTAATAATAATTTATTTCATAATCTGACAACCCTTACCACATTCCCTCTCCCACAAACAGACACATGACACATGCCATGCACATACTTTGTGTGTACTTTTGTTCAAATCTCTCTGTCAAAATAAAAGTAACTCCAGTGATTAACCTCTTATACCATATTTTCATATTTGCAATTAATACACAGGTATTGTGAAATTGTAAGGTAGGTGTGTACAGGGTGTGTATAGTGTTGGATAAAGGGTTTGTGGCATGTAGTGGTGGCTGCCCAGACAGGTATGTGTGGTGTAGGGTAAGCTGTCACTGCATTTAGTGCTGGATATTGTTGGAGACCAGGCTGACCTAGTGTGTCATAATGTGACAATCTGTCTTGGTCTATGTTACATCCCTCCTAGGTCACCTGTACTGCTTCTGAAGACAACCCTTCTGTACACTTTGCCTCATAAACTTCAATATCCAAGGGGATCCAAGAGAGTGTATTGGCATCAATGTTAGATTTCCCGGGTCAGTACTTTACATCAATTCGGAAATCTGCCAGCTCCCCGACCAAGTGGTGTCCCGTAGCATTCAGTTTTGCTGTACTCATGACATAAGTCAGGGGATTGTTTTCAGTGTAGATTGTAATGTGTGGAGCAAAGACCAAGTAGTCCCTGAAATTTTCATACACTATACATTTTAATGCCAAGAATTCAAGCTTTCCACTATGCAACCTATAGTTCTTTTCAGCCGACATCAGTGTTCTGGAGCCGTATCCAATAACTTGCAACTTTCCATCCTGCTGCTGATATAAGGTAGCCCCAAGGCCCTTTTCAGATGCATCAGTGTGGAGCGTAAATGGCAAGTTGAAATCTGGATATGCCAACACTGGTGGGCTTATCAATATGTTGATCAACTCTTCCAGGGTTTACTGATGTTCACATGTCCAATACACTGGATTTCTGGAGAGTACACGTGGACCCTTGACTTTCCTCTGACTGTGCATATTTTGTGGAGTTCCAGGTTTTGAACACAGCAGATTCTTCATACAGCATCCTCTTAACAGTCTCTTGCTGCCTCTCAACCAAATGTCTCATGTTGACTGCCGGGTGCCACAATGAAGGGTTTGCCCTTGTGGCTGCATTTTGGATCCTTATAATGTGTGTTGGTCTCTCAAGTTGTTCAGGTTCAACAATTTTCTCAACTGACTGAAATGTCCCAATTACTGTGCCACACTGGATTATCACATCACTCTGAGCATTGTTCCTGCTTTGTATCAAAACATATGGACTTCCCTGGGTGTGCACTTCCAGTAGACATATGGACTTCCTTGGGTGTGCACTTCCAGTAGACATTGAAATTAATCTATCTGTTTATCTGCTGTCTCCTGCGAGTATACATTGTTTATTATCCATCTAGACCAGGGTCCAGTAGACCCTCAGTATACAGTAAACTGTGTCAGTTGAACACTGCTCTCTTGTGGTTCAAACAAGTCTACTGAGTCAAGTTGGGCCATGATCGGTGGTATTCTGCATTTCACCCAAGCCATCTGCCCTACTGAGATCACTACGTCATGTTGGCCCACCTTCACCCTGTCATTCTTTTAGTCATCCAATGGTGTGTATAGCATTAACCAGTACCTGTGCCTTTTCACTAGCAACATTGATGGTTCCCAATAATAAGGAAACAAGGTTTGGCATGAGTTGTTCAGGCTGTCC
The DNA here is from genome assembly GCA_032164185.1 of Moxostoma hubbsi. Classification (NCBI taxonomy): domain Eukaryota; kingdom Metazoa; phylum Chordata; class Actinopteri; order Cypriniformes; family Catostomidae; genus Moxostoma; species Moxostoma hubbsi. The sequence goes on along the minus strand of JAVLUX010000013.1, from coordinate 9,928,695 downwards.
TTGGATTAATTCCTCCACCATGTTGAACCTCAATAATGGCCTCTCAATCACTAAAAAAAGGACTGTGATGGACATGTTAGGGTCTTCATTTCCTAATAGGTTGACAGCTATAATAGCCCAACCATCAAACGGGATGTGGTCTCCGTTCACGGCATAGACTTCCAGGTTATCACTGCATCCAAGCAGTTCGTTAAGTGGCCTCACTTCAACACCTGGCAAGTACTTTTCTTTCCAGACACAATCGATCATGCTGACTTGTGTGCCAGTGTCCAGTAGTGCTCTTACTACTAGAACATTCAAATTAAATTGTGTCAAGGCTTTACTTCTAATTAGTTTGATAATGGAGTCATTCTTAGTGCTGCATGAGTTTATGGTCTATGGCACAGTCCCAGGCGTGGTGAGGAGGTAGTTGAGATGCTCGTTGGGGATTGAAAACATTGCTGAAGTGGCTGTACTCAGTAGATATAGAACTGGGGTGGTTTGTGTTAGGACTCTCGATGGAGGTGGTGCAGACAGACCAGGCAACTGAGAAGAGAGAAGCATGGAGTAGCTTTATGATGCCAATGGAGAGAAAGACAGCCATGAAAACATTGATTTCACCATGTCTTACAGGAAGTCCAGGACAGGACAGGGGAGTGCTGAACCAGCCAGGGCTTGCTAAGATCAATGTTAGAGGTGGAGCCTTTGAGGGTGAGAAGTGGAAGGCATTCAGTATGAAATGCACCGATTTGCAGTGTGAGGGTGTGGAGTGGAGGGGGGCGGGGCCAGGCTGGAATGTTGAACGCCCGGTCTCCAATTGGCCTGATGGTGCGCGCGAGGGATAAAGGCGGCCGGTGACGACGGTTCGAGAGAGAGAGCTCAATCACGGACATGTCTGTTGTGTGTTTGTTTGTGCTTTTGTTTAAGTTTTCATTAAAGTATTATTTATATTGACAAGCCGGTTCTCGCCTCCTCCTTGCCCATCATAACCCCATGTTACAGAGTGTTTGCATGCGATTTGCATGCGTCTTTAACCCAAAGGTTTCCCCACTATGGACCGGTTTGGTAGTGTCGTGGGACACAGGATTTTGGTGAGGCAGAGCTCTCTGCAGAGTGCTGGAGATGAAATTTCCAGGTGCACCGGAGTCTACATGGGCTTCTACCATGACAGAAGTGTCCGCAGAGGAAATAAATACATTAGTACTTAATGGTGAGTGAATCACAGGGGTGCACTGAATTGAACTCACTATCATACGAAGGGGTGGATCAGGCACTTGGACACCAGATGATCAGAGGCTCCATGATATAGGCAGAGATGTTGCTCGATACGTCTCTGACACTCTGCCAGAGAAAGATGGGAGAAGCTGAGCTGCATAGGTTCCTTGGAGGGTTCAGGAGTGGACAGTAGTGAATGGAGAAGTATGAGACTCTGTGTGTTGACATGGGTTCACTAATGTCTACATGTTGTTGGAAACCCAGATGAATGAAGCATTCGAGCCCCATCTCATTGCTGTACTAGCATGCTGCATTCTCAGATGGGGTTGAGACCCTGTCGATACGATGTAAGGAGTGCAGCTTTGTTCCATCCACTAGCAGCAGCGAAACTGCGGGAGGTGAGAGTGTAATCCGTAATGGTTAGTTTACCCTGTCGGAAGTCGATGTAACTGTTCGGCCATGTGGGAATTGCCAACTGGACAAGCAAAGACTTACTGGAAGTGTGCCATAAAGGGATCAATGGACTGGGCCTTGTTCTTAAGAAAAATCTTAAGAAGCATTCAAATTCTCAAAACAAAATTCGTAAATATCTTCGCAAACAACATCTTAAAGTTAGGATAACCTCACAGTTGACATAAATCGTAAAAGGTAATATGTTTTATGAATTTACTGGGATTTAGATGTTGAGTTACTACAAACACGGCGACCAAGGACAGAGTGCCCTCTGCCCAAGAAAAGACACGGTTTACCGGCAGGGAAACCATCTTCGGAATATACATCACACAGGGTTGCCTAGGGGGACAACCAGCACATGTGGAGCACTTACCTCAGTACGGGGGCCTATTGACACCCGTACTGGGGTGGCAGCGAGCCTCTCCGAAGACTTGACAGCCACTAGGCTAGGGAGGAAGAACGTCCAGGGTTCACACTTCTTGCAAATGCAGCTGGGGAAAGAGCACACGTCTTCGCCTCAAAGGAGGGGAAGGCACTATGAACAAGTGATACACCCTGCCAGCTGACCCGAACTTACCTGTTTGTGTCACCTGATAACACACGGGATGAAACTGGCTCTACCCTGAGGTTATAGAACCTTGCAAATGTGTTAGGTGTTGCCCAGCCCGCGGCTCAGTGAGACAAGGCCCAAGAGGCCACAACACCCCTGGTAGAGTGGGCTCACAGGCCAGCGGGGGGCGGCACGTACTGTGCGTGGTATGCCATCCATATGAGGATGGCATTGACGACCCAGTGGGCGATCCTCTGTTTGGAGACAGCGCTTCCCTTCCGCTGTCCACCGAAGCAGACAAAGAGCTGCTCGGAGCTTCCTCCTCCTGGGGCAGCGCTTGCAGATTCACCACCTGATCCCTGAAAGGGGTCGTGGGAACCTTGGACACGTAGCCCGGTCGGGGTCTCAGGATGACGTGAGAGTACCCCAGACCGAACATACACTTTCAAGGTGGAGGGGGACAGCCGTCCCTCCAACTTTTCCTGCAAAAAATGGAAACTACTGATCCAACTGCGCACCTCTGGGGGTCTTCACCTCGGGAAGAACACCACTGAGCAAACAGATGCCACTTCAGGCAGTAAAGGCACCTCGTTGAGGGGGCCCTCGCCTGAGTGATCGTGTCTACCACCGCGGGTGGTAAGCCACTTAAGTCTTCAGTGTCCTGTCCAAGGGCCATACATGGAGATTCCAGAGGTCCGGTCGCAGGTGCCAGATGGTGCCACATCCCTGAGAAAGAAGGTCCTTCCTCAGCCGGGGGGGCTGAGGAGTGTGAGGTCCGAGAACCAAATCCGGGAGGGCCAGTAAGGGGCCAGTAAGGACCTGCTCGGCGTCCTCCCTGACTTTGCACAATGTCTGTGCAAGTAGGCTCACTGGGGGAAACGCATACATGCATAGCCCCAGTGGCCAGCTATGTGCCAAGGCATCTGTGCCGAGGGGAGCCTCGGTCAGAGAGTACCACAGTGGGCAATGGGAGGATTATGGGGAAGCGAACAGGTCTACCTGTGCTTGGCGTCTGCTGTGCTGTTGAGGCAGCCTGGGATATGAGTGGCTCGCAATAACTTGAGCCGATGCTGACTCCAAAGGAGGAGACGGCGGGTGAGTTGTGACATACAGCGAGAGTGTAGGCTGCCTTGGCGGTTGATATATGCTACCGTAGCTATGTTGTCCATCCGGAGCAACACGTGCTTGCCCCGGATCAACGGCAATAGCCTCCTCAGGGCAAGTAGTACCACCAGCAATTCGAGGCAGTTGATGTACCAATGCAGTCATGGACAGGTCCAAGGACCGGCGACTGAGTGACCGTTGCATATGGCGCCCCAGCCCCATTGGGAGGCATCTGTCCTGGGGACCTGGCCTAGGGGAACTCCTGCCCGTAGGAACGCTAGGTCTGACCATGGGCTGAAAAAGCGGCAACAAGCCTGCATGACAAAGATGCAGTGTTTGCCGTGGCGCCATGCTTGTCTCTCGACTCAGGTCTGTAGCCAGTGCTGAAGTGGTCTAATATGCATCAACCCAAGTGGCTTGACCATCGCTGAGGATGCCATATGCCCCAGGAGCCTCTGAAAGGATTTCAGTGGGACCAATGTGTTCTGTCTGAACGCACGCAGACAGCTCAGCACTGATTGCGTGCGCTCGTTGGTGAGGCGCGCCGTCATTGAGACCAAGTCCAACTCCATACTGAGAAAAGAGATGCTCTGGACCAGGGCGAGCTTGCTCTTTTCCCAGTTGACCTGAAGCCCCAATTGGCTGAGGTGCCTGAGCACCAGGTCCCTGTGATCACACAACATGTCCCGCGAATGAGCTAAGTCAGTCATCGAGATAGTTTAGAATGCGGATGCCCACTTCCCTTAGTGGGGCAAGGGCTGCCTCTGCGACCTTCATGAAGGCAAGAGGGGACAAGGACAGGCCAAAGGGGAGGACTTTGTACTGATATGCCTGATCCTCAAAGGCAAACCGGAGAAAGGGTCTGTGTCGAGGAAGGTTCGAGACAAGGAAGTACCTGTCCTTCAGGTCTACCACCGCGAACCAATCCAGATACCGGACGCTCGCTATAAAGCGTTTCTGCGTGAGCATCTGTGCAGAGCCCGGTTCAGAAATCGCAGGTCGAGGATTGGCCGCAACCTGCCGGCTTTTTTGGGTACGATGAAGTAGGGGCTGCAAAACCCTTTCTTCACCTCGGCTGGAGGCACAGGCTCTATCGCGCCCTTCTGTAGAAGGGAGGCGATCTCCGCACCCAAGGCAGCGGCTTTCTCGCCTCTTACCACAGTGGAGCGGACGCCGTTGAACCTGGGCGGGTGCCTGGCGAACTGAATCGCATAGCCGAGTCGGACGGTCCTGATCAACCAACACGACGGGTTTGGGAGCACGAGCCACACCCCCAAGCTCCGTACGAGAGGGACCAAGGGGACTACAGAATTGGATGTACCAGCGGGTGGGGCCTCGAGACAGGGGCAGCCCGGGGTGCTGAGCCTAGAAACATCAAGCACTTACCTGGCTCCTTGTGCCCGCTCCCGGAACAGCCTGGAACGGGGAAGATTTTCGTCCTCGTGGCCCATGGAGACCGTCGGCTCAGGGGCGGGCTTGTGCCATGGCTGGGCGTGTGGAAGCAGGAGGTCCGGTTCAAGGGCGCTGTACCTGCCGTGATAACGACGGCCGGGGAGACCGGAAATAGAGCCCAGAGGCTGAGGAAACTGCTTTTTTTTTTTTTTAGAGTTTATATAGTGACTTACAGTGTAAACATTATTGTTTCTACTCTAGAAACAACAGTCTTAAAAAATAATATATTTTTATCAATCAGAGTAATAGTAATGATAAAATCCTAATGATACCCATCCCTACTTATAAGGCAATTATATTGCAACCTGCTGGAATTACTAAAGCTTGCAATTAACAAATTTTTAGGCCTGAAGTCAGCAAGAAAATAATAAGAAACTTCCTTTGAAATCACCCTCTATCAGAAACTGAGGGAGAAACGAGCATCCCTAAACAGTGAGTGAGTGAGTAACACAAGGATGGGTGGATGGTGGTGGACGGTGCTGGAGTGGGTGTGGATGAGGGCAGTGCTGCGGTAAGTAGGGGTTGCTATTTTTGTTGTTATTGTTTTTTTTTATATATATAAATAAAACTAAAATCATTAAGAGTAAGAAAACGCTCTTTATTAGAAATATTAGTTTTTTATATTCAGGTTTGTGAGCATGTAAGCAGCGTACAAGCACTCCACACAGTAAAACTGTGTGTGTGTGTGTGTGTGTGTGTGTGTGTGTGTGTGTGTGTGTACAACTGTGTATGCCAGGGTGATAATTTCAGTGGTACCTATTTATTTACACCAAGTAGGCTATTGAGCTGAAAGCAAATAATAATACAAGAAACTGTAGATCATCATCTTTCATCACGGCAGTATCATCACACTATAATAATGTTTGGCTTTCCATTTAGTTCATTACTAAATAAAATGCGTGAATTTGAGGAAAGTTTTACTACAAGAGAAAAATTTGGCATGTCAGGGGCCTTTAACATGTCAAAGGTACATTTAACCAAATAAAATACATTCTCTCTCTCTCTCTCTCTCTCTCTCTCGTGCAAGTGATTAAAATTACGCCCACCAGTGGTAGATCAAACAATAATAGCAGACCCCCTGTTGAAGAGGCTTGCTCTAGAGACTGCATAGCAATGTGTAAACACCTCCTCAGCGTTCCTTAACAAACATATAGCAACATTCTGGCAAACACCTAAGGTACCTACCAAACCACACACTTCTGCAGTATTCTATGCCATTTTGTAGTGTAAATGCGAGTAGTATATTTTCACTGAAAATACAACAAAAAGAAGTGTTCTACTAGTACCCACAAAATGGGCTTCTTCAACCATCAAAATGATGTCTGGAATGTCAGACTCTTTATGCACTGAACACTTGTGGCTTGTTGTACATTGCGGAAGGGACCTGGCCAAATTTATGGCAGTGGCGCCTCGAAGGGGGTAAAAATCTATATTAATAATGTTTGAAAATATATGTTATCAGACATTAAATATTCAACAGCAAGGAGCAGCATTTGTTTATTTAGAATTGCCCTTTAAACACTACCCCTAATTTCTTTCGAGTATGCACACTACAGCGCCACTAAAAGGAGCACTGTGAACTTGACAACACAAAACAAGCTCTTGGACAAAACAACCAAGTAGGCATTTATAAAACAGTTTTCATCAAATGCTTTACATTGTAAAAGAGATATATTTTCCCCAAGTGAACCAAAAGTCTCTGTACACACTGTAAAGACACACTGTAATTGTAAATATGAAGTCGGATGTGAGATTAATTTGTCGTCCTTAAAAAAACAAGACCTAGTTTCATTTAGAATTTTTTTTCTAAAATGTTCTTCCTTTTTGTTTCCCATTTGTCCAAGATTTGTTCCACATGGAAGGTGTACCTGTTTTATCACAATTTATTTTAATAAAAAAACATCGCAATTTTTTCTCGACGCAGAGAAAGGAGCATCTGAAACGTCATATGATTTACAATGAAAATGTGCATACAGACTATTTCATGCACAGAGATGGTAGAAATATATTATGACCGGAATTACAATTGTGGGAAACAAACTTTGTCTGCTGCTAGATGATGATTTAAGATGCGTGTTGTTTAGGGTGACCAGACATCCCCATTTTATGGGGACAGTCCTGGTTTTTGATGGTCTGTTCCCGACTGGAGCTGTCCCCGGAAATGTCCCCATTTTTACTGTGTGTTCAAAACAGTCCACAAAGTGAAAATACATGGCAAGAAAGCCACTATTGAAGCCTTCCGGCAACAAGGTTTACCATGTGATGTTTATTTCGAACAACAGTGGGGGCTGCTCGCTATAGCAGCTTTAAGTCATTCGTCTTACTTTACTGATTACTTGTTCATGCCAGTTTTGCCATTAAGATCTGGACCAGGGAGCATGCACAATTTAAAAGAATCATCATTATCAGCATCATCAGCTTTGAAGTTATTCTTATGTATTATATAAAATTAATGCATTTAAAATAAGAATACAACATTATTAACATGGAAAAATAAATTAAAAGTATACAATAAATGTAAGTCATCACATTATAGCATAGATTACATTGCGCTTTGACTGAAAAGAGGCATCATAATGCAGAAGAGTTGATCAAAATAAAAGGAATAATTAAGAAAAATAGGACCATAGGTTGTCCCATACGAGAATACTGATAGAAACAGTTAGGTGAAATAGTTATTATTATTATTAATATTATTATTATTATTATTATTATACAATATTGAATATATCGTGTCATGACTACAAAGTGGAAAAATCCCCAACAATATGAGGAATCTAAGGGGGTCAATCAGCCCTTCAGAAATGAATTTCAGGCCCTTATGTAATACATAGTGTAAGTGTTGCATATGATTTCAGTTGTAATGCTGAGGGAAATGTTAGTCAAGTGAGATTATTATTATTTTTTTTTTAAATGTCTCTGCCGGTTTGCCAGCAAGCAAGTTTATTGCTCTTAGGAAAGTGTCAGGTAAAGGTGAAGGAAAAGAGGTGCACAGTCGGGTCAGTGCTCTCATTCCTGGCAGACCCAGCCTTAGTTTTGCTGTGTTTGGTGCTTTGCACACCTCTTTGGATCGCACGCAGAGCTTTAGACACTCTGAGAAGCTATTTGTCTGCTTTGAAGGACAGCGGAAAGGGAACGCTGTCTCCAAACAGAGGCTTGCCCACTGGATCATAGACGCCATTGCGTTGGCCTACCAGACCCAGGCCGAGCCTGCCCCCTTGAGGGATCGAGCACACTCTACAAGGACTGTGGCATCCTTGTGGGCACTGGCCAAAGGCACCTCTCTAGCAGACAACTGCAGAGCGGTGGGCTGGGAAACACCCAATACCTTTGCAAGATTTTATAATCTCCAGGTTGAGCTGGTCTCGTCCCATGTTTTGACAGGTCTGAACATTTAGAATTCAGTAATACGGTGACAACAGCTGGCCGGGTGTATCGCTTGTGCATTGTGAAGACGTGTGCTCTACTCCCCCAGTCGAGTCCACAAGTCAAGGCCCCTGGGTGTCCTTCCTCCCTAGCCCTCTGGCTCCAAACTCAGCGGAGGAAGTATGCAGCCAGACCCACCACAGGCAGTGGTGGAATAGGAGCTCCACAGGTTCTGATTATTCCCAAATCTCCTGTGATGTATTTTCTGTGTTACGGTCCCCTTGTCGGCGGTCCCGCATCTCCCTTGGGCAGAGCCCCCTCTGCTCTCCGGTCGCTGTATTTGTAGAGCTCCTCCCCATCAAGGCAGGACCTACCACCGCACCATTTCCATGTGAGGCTGGTAAGCCCATGCAACGTTTTTGCCACATTTTAACCTACGCTGTTGGGCAGGATTTTGTCTCCGCGGGGTCTTTTCCACCTGAAAGAAAAGGATTTCCCCAATGCGTGTTACAGCGTTGCTTCCCTCCCTCAGGGATGCGGGCAACTGTATGACGTCTCTTGGAGCGTTGGGGAAGGTTACGTGCAGTCTGAACAGCTTGCTTGCACCTGCATCAGCAGTCCACGTAACACGTTCAGTGTTGTGGCGTTTTTAAATAGGGACCCCTAATGTCACTACATCGACAAAAGTTTGAGTGAGTGACAGAACGGGAACGTCTCGGTTAATGTCATAAATTCTGTTCCCTGATGGAGGGAACGAGACGTTGTGTCCCTCTTGCCACAACACTGTACTAAGCCGCTGAAATGGCCAGGACCTTACTCTCTGCTCCTCAGCTCAAAACCTGTCTGAACAGATGCACACTTCCCTCCTTTTATACCTGTATGTCCGGGGGAGGGGCATGCAAATTCTGTTCGCCAATACTCATTGGCCTTTTCTCAAAGATATAAGGTTACCGAGGCTCTCAAGAGAGAACCCTAGTGTCACTAAATCTACACAATGTCTCGTTCCCTCCGTCAGGGAACGGAGGTTATGACAGTAACCGAGACAGTTTAGGTTGTAAACAATGGTTACCCTATGTTGCTTTAAGCTCTTAATTCCTATATCCTTTCTGCAAACATGATGCAAACTCTATAAACAGACAAGCCATCGATAAATTAATTATTAATTTTAATGGATTAAAATGATTATTTAATCATTAAAATCAGCCACAACTTGTTTTGGAAGATTTATATATCCTTCCTGCAATCCTTCTGTGCTTCAACAATGAAAACTGTGCATTGTTTTTCAGTTTCATAAAACATTCCACAACACCATTAATATGAAGATATTAAAGGAAATTATTACAAATAACCAATGACTCCAACACAATCGAGGAAATTTATTAATAAAAAATGTAATAAACATTCAACAAACCATTTAATTTCCTTAAACAGGCTTACATTAACAGGCTAATGTTAACAGAGACATCTCGGTTTCTCTTCAGTTGTAGCAATAAACAGAAATATTCTCAGTTAAACTTACACAACATTCTTTTTAATTTTATGAGTCAAATCTGTATCAAATTAGCATTTAGCCTATAGTTAACCTTAATTATGTATTGAGGAAAGGGATAGAAAGAATGTCAGTCAGTGAGTCTGTCTCTGAATGACTGTTAATTTAAAATTGCGCAAGAGCACAAAATTCTGTGGCTGAATGAAGCGTGAGCAGATCAAATGCACGTTCATATACAGTAGGCCTATAGCTATCAGACAGCGCCTAAGGTAATTATATTACGATAATATATGAAGGTAGTATATTCTTGAATGTTTTTCTCATCTGTTCATTATAATGCGTTCAAATGCCATTTACTATTAGCCAATCTATTTTCTGAATTTAATTACAGTAAGTGCTAGCCTATTTCACTAATTGAATTTGTAGTTGTCTGTCAACCTCAAATAATCAAATGTGATAATGAAAAATGATGAAAAATGTGAACAATTTAAAACCTAAAAATAACCATTAGAAAACTTTCTCTATGTTATTTTATGGTTGTCCCACAAAAACCTCCCTGCAACATTCATAGAAGGTTAGTTTATGATTATAAAAATATAACCTAAAGGGAATTGGCTCCCAAAAAATAACAAAACTGTAACCATATGCTATTGTTATGTTCTGACTTTGCTCGGTCCTTGTTACAATCTATTCACCTTTGACTTGCTTACTGGAGTTTTATAAGACACTATTTTATTATCTGTAAAGCTGCTCTTTGTTTGTGAAAAGTAGGCCTATTACACAAATAAATTATTGAAAAAACAATTGTTGAATTATAAACATATTAACTGCTATGTTAAGTTGACTATAAGTTATGTCTTTGGAATTCACTGGGAAGAAAATATAGAAATTGGACCTCTTACAGTGTTAATTGAATACCACTGTCCTAATTGAACTTGTTTAACTCATATGCTGTTTTTAAATTGCTTATAAATCTCTCATTATACTATATTATCATCAAAAATTGGATTTTATCTTTTTGTCAACTAATTTTCTTTCAATTAGGACAGGTTTTGTATTTCTAATTGGAACTTATTGATCGGAGGCCTCATTGACCTGTGCTTATGCGCCTAATTTTGGAGTGAAAAACAAAAGTATTATTTGTGGATCATTTTAGAAATATTAAATAAAATATGAAAAAATTCTGTAATATTTATCACACTAGTGTGCCTTAATGTTTAAACAGGAAGTTTGTTTTGAAACACTTTTATTTAGTACATAATTGCACAAAGTCACACCTGTGGTCTTCAAAAATGACTGGCCTATTAAAAATATCTTATAAATCTCTCATTATGCTATATAATCACCAAAAATCTTTCAAATATGACAGGTTTTGTATTTCTTTTTGGAATTTTTCGAGCTTATGCACCTCGTTTTTGAAAAAAAAAAAAAAAGCATGCTTTATGGGTTATTTTGACTAAATTAAATAAAATAAGAAAACATATGTGCTATAAAAATGACAGTTTTAAGCACTTTTATTTTGTAAAAAGAATATTCTGGTCAAAAATACTGGCCATTGAAAATTAATGGGGAAGATCACAAAAAACAAGACCTCTATTTAGACATTATCAAAATAGATCATTACTAGTGTCATGATCAAGGATGTGATCAAGAGCCTCATGCAGAGAGAATTGCTCAGCCATTGTGCTGCACAAATTTAATGACGACCAAGGCCCTATTGGGCTTTATATACCTTAGCTGTGGGAAAACTTCTGTATATTAGTAAAAATTAGCCGTGTTTCCACTATAAGGCCAAATGAGAGCATGTTAGTTTGCATGCCAGTGCCAGTTGCTAGATAACATGATACTGCAACTTGACCTCCCCTTTTGCTGTAAAATGGGTGAGGTGTGTGAAGTTGGCATCAGCTTTTTGCCCCAGCAGGCCAGTTGATAACCCTGGCTCACACTGGCCTGATAGTGGAAAAGCATCTATTTATCTGCTTCTTTGTGAGAGCATGAAAATTCTAAAACACAGTGTCATAATATTTTGTCTGAAATGTGTCATGAAAGAAAGATTCTTTTGGAGAAGGGTCACTGTGGGGGAAAGAAAGTTGTGTGTGTGTATGTGATAATGTTGGTTGGATAAATGGATGTTTGATTTAGTTCAATGTAGGACAAAAATCCTCTGTGATAAAGAAAGCATGTACTACGCGTGTGTGTGTGTGTGTGTGTGTGTGTGTGTGTGTGTGTGTGTGTGTGTGTGTGTGTGTGTGTGTGTGTGTGTGTTTAGATGATTTTGGTGGACTTTTTTTTTTAGGTTACAAACTGATAATAACTATTATGCTTAAAATGTGGTTTATGAGGACATTTCTTGTGTCCCCATAATTCAAATCACTTTTTAAAACTTTTTTTATTTAAAAATGCAGACAGTTTTAATTGAGGGTTAGGTTTAGGGGATAGAATCTATAGTTTGTACAGTAAAAATCATTATGTCTATGGAGAGTCCTTATGAGGATAGCTGCACCATCATAATGTTGGATGGACATTAGATGCAGTTCAGGTTAGGTTAAAGTTCATGATATGGAAAAGAAAGCATGTAATACTCAGTGTTTGTGAGAATATGTGTGCACTTGTGCACATACACACATGCGCGCACACAGGTTTGAGGCGTTTATATCTGCAAGCACACATGCGCATATGTGCTCATCTAATAGATGAACATGCTCCTGGGCACAATTTTTAGATACCCTGTGTGACCAAAGTCAGAAAGTTTTAGTACAATAGGATAACATTAACTAGTATTATCAGGAAAAAGAAAATCCTCTTTGGGTCAAAATGACAGGAGACAACATTAGGGTTAATTAGACCTAATCACACACACACACACACACACACACACACACACACACACACACACACACACACACACACATATATATATAGACACACACACACACATTTTTTGGTGTGCCACCCTAAAATTTGTACTGCTTCCCTCTGGCCACCCCATTAAACAAACCCTGGAAGAGCCACTGATTGCTGTTCTGAAAAGAAAAAAAAAAATCGTAAACAATGGTAAATATGTAAATCTAACAAATGCAAGTTGAACGTTTTACCATCACCCAGGCTGTGTGAATATGTTTATTATTTTAGATATAATTGTTAAACTTAGTGCCAACGCATCGTTTGAAACGTCATTTCGCTGTTAAAAGGTGAATGATTCTGTGTAGTAAAATAAAAAACATTAAGTGTTCCATTTGGGACTACACTAACATTGTAAATGCAATGTTCTGTTTGCTTGAACACCCTACATGCAAGTAACAGATTGCTGATTATTCATATGTATGACATACATGAAGGGCATGAAAGTTTATTTGATTCTGTCAGGGTTTAGAGAGAAGAGGATTCAAATGCAGGGTAAACCACAATTTATTGGGAAATAAACAAGCACAAGCCGGACAGGATAAGGTCCTCAGACAATCACAGCCTCAGTTAGCATAGACTTGGTCCATGGACCGGTAACTCCCAGCCAAGAGCAATCCGCACAAGAGGACAAGGATGGCGGCGAATAAGACGGGGGAAGCAACGGGCAGTGTTGGCAGGTGAGGCGCGGCAAAGGGGAAGGGAGATGACTGCTGGTAGGCCGGAGGTGGTGGGGGAATAAGTTCTGTCCAGCAGCCTGGAAGACAGGGAGACTAGAGAGAGAGAGATGAGAAAAAAAAAAAGAAAAAAGAAAAAGACTAAACTGTTTGAAATGCAGACCACAGGGGATAGGGAAAAAATAAAGCAAAAAACAATTAACTATGTCAAGTTAACATATAGGAAAAAATAGATAAAATAAAAAATTTAAATAATAAATCAAATTAGGGCTGTGAACTAGACACAGCAATATAAAAGAAAAATAGGAAAAAACCTTGGAATACAAAGCAAATCAAAACAGAAGAAAAATAAAACTTGACTAGATAACTAGACTACCAAGAAAAAGCAAGGAAACGCAAGACTAGATAGACGTGAATAACAGCACGCAAACACGATCTGGCAAGGGACAAAAAACACAAGGGGAATATAAAGAGAGGCTAATGAGGGGTAACACGTGAGTGTAATGTTGAACTAACAAGGTTCACTAAGAACTAGGAGGGAGGGGCAACAACTGACAGTTGAACGCACGGAAAACACATGCACACACACATGGTGAATGAACACAAACACAACATGCCGAAGTGCAAGTGGACAAACAAGACAGCCAAGCGCTACGGACGAACAAAGACACAGACAAACACAACTAGGCTGATCAAACAGGCGTCCTGACAGATTCAGGCTCATACATCAAATGGCATGCAGTGTGATTACTTTCAAGACATTCAAATAAGATTTGACCTGAGGTTTTTTCAAAGTAAAGTAAAGTAAAAATTTATAAATTCTTGACTCATGTCAGTACTGCAATGTTTACAATCGAAGGCTGTGGCATGTTCTCCACAAGGTCACTGGCAATGAGCTTCGAGGTGCGTTAAAGAGGCTATTTTACACTACAATTAACAGCACTGTAAACAGAATGTTCATGGAGTCGATTTAGCTGTGCCTCCAAGTGTTACTAGAGAAGTTGTTTAGCCTCTGTTTAACACCGCTCAAAGCATTTTTGACCTTGGCTATGTGCTTCAAAGCTCTGAATGATTTATTAATAATAACTGCATCTGCCTGAATCCTCCATAACAAACTCTGACAGGAGCACTACAGTCTGGGGGCAATTGTAATATTTTTTAATATTGACCTACATATCTCACTCTTTTACAAATCTACATATCTTTTATTATAAGCAGCCTAACATTTTTATATTAGAATTAGAATGCCTTTATTGTCATTGCACATTTGAAGTACAACAATATTTGCTGTGCAGCTCCTAAAACTTTTTTAGTAAAAAAGTCCTAAAAAAGTTAATTTAACAATCCACACATACGCGCCCACCCTCACACATACATACATAAAAATAGATGCATATCTCAAACTCCTATTGCACATTGTACCACCTTATAAAAATATTATTGCACATTACATACCAATATTTACAGATGTTTTTGCACATTTCCTCTTTGTGTGAAAATACTATTCCAGTTGTTATTCTTATGGTATGGAGTATTATGATAATGTTGGGGTGGGGTGGTGAAAGGGGGACAGTGTTTTATGAAGTTCAGTTCAGTGATGGCTCTGGGGTAGAAACTATTTTTAAGCCTGGAAGTAAAGGGTCTTTAACGGCCTGTACAACCTTCCAGATGGCAGCAAAGAGAAGAGATTATGATAGGGGTGAGTTTCATCATTCAGAATGCTGCTAGTTCTTCATAGGCAGCATGATCTGAAGGTGTCTTTAAGTGAGGGCAGGGGGAGCCCAATTATATTCTGAGCTGTGTATATGACACTCTGGAGAGCTCTCCTGTCCGATGTTGAACAGTTGCCATACTTAATGTGATACAGTATATTAGTACACTCTCTATAGAGCAATGGTAGAAGGACACAAGCAACTTCACAAACAAGTTGGTTATCCTAAGAGACCTTAGAAAATAGAGCCGCTGTTGAGCATTCCTGACCAGGATAGTGGAGTTTATTGTCCAAGGGAAGTCCTCTGTGATATGGGTTTCAAGAAACTTGATACTGGAAACCCTCTCCACTTCCCTAAAGTCTATGATGAGTTCTTAGTTGTTGTTATTTTTTATGCTCAGTGATAGATTGTTTTCTCTACACCATCCTACCAGTGTGCAGACTTCGTCATCCCCATTCGAGATCAGTCCCACTACTGTTGTGTCATCTGCAAATTTAATAATTGTGTTTGTGGGGTGTGTGGGGATACAGTCATACAGTATGTGTAAAGTGAGTAGAGGAGGGGACACAGAACGCAGAATTACAGTGTGCTGGTGCTGAATGTCACGCTTCGGGTGGTTAGATATAAAGTACTTGATACACATTCACAGAGAGTTACTAAGACCCCGGTCATGCAGTTTTGTGACCAGCCTGCTGGGAACAAAAGTGTTGAATGCAGAGCTGTAGCCTAGAAAAAGCATCTTCACTTATGTCCTCTTCTATTCAAGGTGGGTCAGTGCAGAGTGGAGAGCCATGGTGATGGCATCCTCTATGGATCTATTTGCTCAATAGACGTACTGGTGCTGGTCCAGGGTGGATTTGATGTGCTTTAAAGCAGTCCTTCAAAGCACTTTTCTATGATGGGTGTGAGTGCCACTGTTCTATAGTCATTCAGGCAACTGGTGTTGTCTGTTTTGGCACTGGTATGATTATGGCTGATATCAGACAGGCAGGTACAGTAGCCTGGGACAGGGACATATTGAAGATGTTAGTAAACACGTCCACAAACTGATGGGCACAGTCTCTTAGCACTCTTCCTGGAATCTCATCAGGCTGTGTCTGTATGGTAAGTGATTGCCAGTGGCTGGTGGGGGAGTAGCTACATTTTATCATCCTTTTGTCTCAAAGCGGGCAAAGAAGCAGTTAACTTCCTCCACCAGCAAGGCATTGTGGTCTAAAGGTGGGTCTTTGTTACTTCTGTAGTTGGTGATGTGCTAAATGCCCTGCCACATATGTGTTGGATCAATGTTGGTGAAGTGGTCCTCAATCTTTTTCTTGTATGCGGCCTAAGCACATTTAATACCTTTCTTCAGGTTGTGTCTGGCAGCGCTGTACTGTTCTCTGTCTCCAGATCTGAAAGCTGCATTATGGTCTCTCAAAAGGAGCTGGACCTCCTTCGTCATCCATGGTTTCCTGTTTCGGAAAAGACAGACGCGTTTGTTGATGGTGATATTTTCAACATATGTCCTTATGTAGAAGAGTACTGTTGAGGTGTATTCCTCTACATCTTTATCAGAGAACAGGTCCCGGTTGGTACATTGGAAATTGTCCTGCAGTTGTAGAGACGCAGGTTTGAACAGTTCTGGTAGGCTTGTTTCCTATTTATGGAACTGTAATCTGGGATTAGGAGTAGAGAGAGGTGATTGGATTGTCCAAGATGTTGCTCCATATTCTTTGATGATATTAGAGTAGACTCAGTCCAATGTGTTTCCCCCTTTAGTTGAACACTTAACATGTTGATTGAATTTCGGAAGCACAGTCTTCAAATTGCTGTGGTTAAAATCTCCAGCAACAATGAAGACCCACTCAGGGTACGCATTCTGTTGTTTATGTATTGCCGTTAGTGCATAGCCAAGTGCTATGTTAGCAAGAACATCTGGTGGAATATACAAGTCTGTAACAATAACAACAGGGAACTCCCGCGGTAGATAGAAGTGTCTGCACTGTGATGCCAGAAACTCTGGATCCGGTGAACAGTGCTTGTCGATGATGACAGTGATTGTACACCAGTTGTTTTTTACATAAATACACAGGTCACCTTGTTTCTGTCGCTGCAGTGGGTTGAGTGGCCTGCTAGCTCGATAGCTGCATCCGGGACTCCTGGATTTAGCCAAGTTTTGGTAATAATCATCACGCAGCTATCCCAAATGAGTGTCCACCCAGTCTCAGTCTCAGGGGTTCTCCTGAGCCAATCTAGGGTACTGGACCGACATCCTTGATTCTATCTCCACCATCTTTGATGCCTGCCACTTGGTATGATAATCTACGGTGACCCCGATGTTCATGTTATCTCCGTTGGAATCCGATTGGAGTGCTGGAAAGCACTTGGGATGAAAATTTGGTGAGTTACTCCAACATGTTGAAGTTCTTCCTGACTGTAGAAGAAGAAATGTGATGCGCCCAGATTGAATTCCAGGAAAAAATAGTAAAAATAAAAGTTAAGTGTCAGGGAACATTGAGCCGCTGCACCTGTGCGTGCCACCATAGGACACCATAGGATATACAGTACATATTACAAAAGTAATGTTACCATTAACATATTTACATCATATTTAGAAAGACTTGCTATTATAATATCAAATGTAATACAAGAAGTTGCGAACATTGCTAAGTCAAGTGAATAACAAAATAATACAGAGAAAACACTTTGACAGAGGACTATGCAGAAGGTGGGTGGTGTTGGCACTTTTTTATATATTTGACAATGCTCACTCAATTGCAAATCCCACCATCATCAATTTTATCTCATAAGAAATCAAACCGCTGAAGTTATTGATTTTGCAGTCAACACACTGTTTGATATAAAATATTTAAATCTGCAGTCTAAAATTGGCTGTGTGGTTTCAAAGATTTTGATTTTACATCACTATGTTCACCTCTGTATTGGATAGTGAAAAAGGACAGGAAATTATACAATGGGAATGGAACTAGGACACATCATGGATCCGATTCAAAACTGCATCACTCTGGGAGCCTGGGTAACTTAGACAGTAAAGACACTGACTACCATGCCTGGAGTCACAAGTTTGAATCCAGAGCATGCATTTGAGTCCATGGAATCATGGACTCCAGCCAGGTCTCCTAAGCAACAAAATTGTCCCAGTTGCTAGGAAGGGTAGAATCACAAGGGATAACCTCCTTGTGCTTGCTATAATGTAGTTCTCACTCTTGGTGGGGCTTGTGGTGAGTTATCGTGGATGCCGCAGAGAATAGCACGAAGCCTCCACGCACGTTATTTCTCTGCGGTAACACACTCAACAAGCCATGTGATAGATGTGCGGATTGACGTCTTTGATGCGGAGGCAACTGAGATTTGTCCTCCACCACCCGGATTGAGGCAAGTCACTCCACCACGAGGACTTAGAGCATTCCAAATTGGGGAGAAAAGGGAAGAAAAAAAACTGCATCACCCACATGAGCACCATAGTTTAACATGTCTAAAGCATAATGCTCAGCTCCAAACATAGGGTTGAAACTGTCCCGTATAAGCCGAGATGTCCCATATTTTGGCCAAAATAAAGAGGTCCCTCACATGATATATTTTGTCCCATATTTATGCAGATGGTGAAATGTCCTGTATTGAAGGAAGCTGTGAAATTATCAAGGAGGAACTCTGGTTCCAAACCAAGTGTGAAAACAAACTAAGCGGTTCATGTGAAAGTGCATATGGAAACATCACTTCATTGGGAGAGCAGTTACAACACATCTGTTCAAGAGGACAGAAGTTTTTTGTTTTTTTTTACTTAAGAGGCAGGTAGTTGATCAGAGGTCGATAAGCCTATTGGTATCCCAAAGGGAGTTAAGGATCATGATGCCCCTATTGGTGAGTAGCCGGGTGTGTGATTGTGCCTTTGCCAATGGCTGAACATTCCTGTTCTCCAGGGACATGTTGCGTTGGCAGGTATCCTAAGGCTGGGTTCAATATTGTGGCCTGTTTATGCCAGTAAAAGAAAGCAGTACAAGCCTCATCTGTATTGTACACATGGTCTTTGTGCATAGTAAGGTGAATTAATTTAATTAATTTCTGATTTATTTGTATAGAACTTTAAGCAATTGTAATTGCCAGAAAGCCAAATACTAAAATTGTGTCCTAGAGCCAGACAGAACAAGCACAAGGTGATATGGGTAGAAGTAAAACAAAAACCTGGGAAGTAACAAGGTTCAATAAAGAAAACAATACTCCATAAGGCTAAAAATAAAATACATTAGTTTTATAGTTTATTATATCATATCTTTGACAGCTATATCATGTTTGGGCAGTCTACTATAAATTGCAGTTGCAAATTCAACTGGCCCTGGATGTGGTGATAACGTCTAGGATAGAGGGAATGAGACGTTGTGTCGAAGAAGTGACACTAGGGGTCTCTCTTGAGAGCCTTTTGCATCTCTGATCCATGAGAAAAGGCCAATGAGAAATTGGCAGAGAGAATTTGCATGTCCCGCCCGGGCATACGGGTATAAAGGGAAGGAAATTTACACACGGTGTGTGCCGCGGCGCCATGCTCGTCTCGAGCCTGGAGCCAGTGCTGAAGTGGTCTTATATGCATCAACCCCAGGGGCACGACTGCCGTGGAGGGAAAGGAGGAGGCGAGAACAATATAAATAAGCTTTTAATTATTAAACTTAAAACAAAGGACAAAACGCACACATGACGGACATGTCCGTAAATGATCTTTCTCTGTCGCACCACCATCTGTCATCTGCCTTTATCCCTCTCGGAGGCTTGATTAGCCTGATACGGGACCGGGTGTGTTTCGTCACGACCCGGCCCCGCCCTCCACCCTGCCACAGAAATTTTCTGAACTGGGGTGAGCTTGCTCTTATCCCAGTTGACCTGAAGCTCTAAACGGCTGAGGTGCCTGAGCACCTGGTCCCTGTGGGCAAATAATAACTATCGGGAGTGGGCCAGGATGAGCCAGTCGTCGAGGTAGTTGAGAATGCGGACGCCTGATTCTCGAAGCGGGCAAGGGCTGCCTCTGCGACCTTCGTGAAGATGCAAGGGGACAGGGACATGCCGAAGGGGAGGACCTTGTACTGATACGCCTGGCCATCTAATGCGAAGCGTAGGAAGTGTCGATGTCGAGGCAAAATCAAGACGTGGAAGCACGTGTCCTTCAGGTCTACCGCTGCGAACCAATCTAGATGCCGGACGCAAGTTAGAATGTGTCTTTGCGTGAGCATTTTGAATGGGAGTTAGTGCAAGGCCTAGTTGAAAACTCGCAAGTCAAAGATCGGTCATAAGCCGCCCCCTTTTTTGGGTACAATGAAGTAAGGGCTGTAGAAACCCTTCTTCATCTCATTTGGAGGGACAGGCTGTATCGCGTCTTTGAGTAAGAGAGTTGTGATTTCCGCGCACAGGAATTTGGCATCTTCGCCATGTACCGCGGATGCCCCCGAAGGGGGGTGGAGGCCTAGAAAACTGAATTGCGTAACCAAGTCGGATGGTCCTGGCCAGCCAGCATGAAAGATTGGGAAGTGAAAGCCATGCGTCCAAGCTCTGTGCTAGGGGCACTAAGGGGAGGATTACTTTTGATGTACCCGGCGAGGCTTCGCAGCGGGGTGGAGCAGGTAATTCGGTGTCGGGAGGCAAAAGCGCGTCCCGAGGCTCTGGTGCTGAGAGGAGACTCGAAGCACTTATCTTGCTCCGCACACCCGGCAGGGGGCGGGTCAGTGACTCAGGAAGAGGTCCTGCGGAGGTGTCCTCTAGACTCGTCAGGACCGGCCAGCTGGGGGACAACAGTTGTGGGGCTGGAGGCGAGAGGTCTGTATCCAATGTGCCGGGACTGTTGATGTGTGGTGGCAGAGTGCCGTGAGAATGGCATTTGCGGGCCAGGTGACCCAGAGACAAAGGGAATTGCTCTTTTATTGAGAATGTAGGTACTGCGGCAAATTAAATAAACTTAACAGAAGATTCTCCTTCCGGCCCTCCACCGGGGGACGATTGGTCTGCTTACCAGCTCCAGAGCAAACGTCTTGGTCCCTGGGTCGTCCGTCTTAGGAATGCTTGGAAGCCTTCCGGGTCCTCGAAGGGGTTCATGAGATGGGTGGTGTGCGCCTCCAGCGGGGTGCTCGACACTGGAGCTGAGAGCTGAGACCTGGGCCCGGGTTGAGGCAGAGCTGTACATTTCTTGGGCGCCGCAGGAAGACACCCTCGGTGGGCGGACGGGGCACGGCCCGTGCTGGAGGTGCGACGGAGCATGATGTGAGGTATGGCCTCCATCTGCTTTTTCACCACTGAGAACTGCTGGGCGAAGTCCTCGACGGTGTCGCCAAAAAGGTCGAACTGGGAGACATGTGCGTCGAGGAAGCGTGTCTTGTCCACTTCGCGCATCTCGACTATGTTCAGCCACAGATGACGTGACCTGCCCGAGTGACCATGCTGTGACCTTCGTGGGCCTGAGGGTGAGGACGGTTGCTGAACGCAGTTCCTGCAGCACGTCGGGATCAGGCCTACCCAAGTGCAGATCTTTAATTGCATTGGCCTGGTGGACTTGCAGGAGGGCCATGGCATGCAGGGCAGAAGCGGCCTGTCCAGTGGCACTGTAGGCTTTCGTCATCCTACAGGCCTTGGAGGGGAGCACAGGGTGACAGGGACACAGGTGGTTCGCAACCACTCTGTACACCTGGGGGACCGCCGTGTACCCGTGGGCCGCTTTGCCATTGAGGGTAGTGAGAGCGGATGAGCGAGAGACACGGTGACGGGTGGAGAAGGGTGTCCTCCACGAACTCGTCAGCTCTTTATGCACTTCCGGGAAAAAAGGATGTGGGGTGGGGGTGTGGCTGTGAGCAGCGCACAGAAGAAGGAGCAACACGGGGGGTGGCTGGAGTGGCATTCCTTCTTAGGAAGGAAAGCCGCGACCGCAACGTTGCCATGGTCATGTTCTCGCAGTGAGAACACGAGCCATCCACAAACGCTGCCTCGGTGTGATCGCTGCCCAGACACACGAGGCAGCGCCTGTGACCATCAGGAGCGGAGAGCACTCTACTACATCCAGGAACTACACAGTAGCGGAAAGGCATCTTTGTAAAGATGCGTCCTGAAAAGGACATTCAACGCCACTGTGTATTGCTTTTTTAGAGAAAATAACTCTTTTAGAGAGATAAACTCTTAACTGCACTGTCGAAGGAGAAGGCCGCCGATATGCGCCGTAGATCCAACAGCAATATCGCTCAGAGATGGGAGGAAACAGACTGAGACTCGCAGCTCGCTGCATACACAACCGGTCGGCTCCGAAGTAAATTTCTGAATGAAACAGATGCATTTCCCTCCCTTTATACCCATATGTCCGGGGGCGTACATGCAAATTCTGTCTTCTAATTTCTCATTGGCCTTTTCTCATGGATCAGAGATAGCTCTCAAGAGAGACCCCTAGTGTCGCTTCTTCAACACAACGTCGAAGTGAGCAACAGACTGGGAATTAAAGTTTCTGTTAACAGCATACTCTTTTCAAAAGGCTTTTTGTTTTACCAATAGCTGATTGGAGGGCCGTAGGAAATCACAACATACTGCTGACTAAAATTCAGTTACATTTGCATGTGTAATCCAATAAGAAGCTAGTACCTCTGGCCAAGTGGTAACTGACTGCATGGGGGAATTTAAAAATGGCAACTAACCACCAGGGTTATTAACTTTTGATGACTTGCTGAGAAGAAAATGCTATTATACATTGAATGAACTTGGGGGCAGCCACATTGTGATACTCCCCCACTGAGAGAACTGCTTTAATGTGTTTAATCCACTAAGCGGCATATGCTTCTTACTATTTGACTGGCTTCTTGCCAAGTGGGTGATGTGTCGCAAAAGTGTTGAGCCTACCATTCACTACTGGGATGTGTCTAAAGGGATACTGTACCTCTCACGTCAATCAAGAGATTCTTACACTGCATTAATTTGAAGTCACACAGCAACAAGGAGCGCTTGTAAAAGATTATTTTAAATAGTCTGTTTTGATAAATATTAATTCTTGATGACCAGTTCAAACTCTAAAATAAATATTTGACATAATAAATGTTATAACTTTAAGCTCTACGTCTGCTATTGTCGGTCATGAGGTATTGTTGGTCAGTGGAGGAGTACAACAATCAGCTCTGTTTGATAACAGTCTGACTGGGTGGTCTAGTGGTAACTAATTTGCCCATTGTATTAAAGGCTCTGGGTTCTTTTTTTGCCCATATGCAACTTTATATTTTAATAACAAGATTGCATCCGTACCTCAGTAATATTTAAAGTAATATGTGCCTTAACATAAACATTAAATTTCTTCAAAATAATAATTACAATAAGGCAGAGGCTATTTACACTGTGTAAATAGCAACATTTTTGTTGCTATTTACACTGTGTAAATAGCAACATCTTTGTACTAAGTGCAAATAGTGGCAGATACTATGTGCACCCCTAATTAAATACTTACAGGGCATCACTGCAGTGTTTATTGTGTGTATTTATAGTCCCACAGACACCAACCCCATACCACTAAACCTAACCATAAACCTAATCTTCCCTTACAAATATTAACCATGGTTTTACTACAGTAACCATAGTATCACCATGGTTTTTCATTGTAACCACAAAATTAAACATGGTTACTATGGTAATACCATATTACTGTAGTAAAATCATGGTTAATTTTACCCGGATCAAACCTTTCTCTCAACTCTCTGACCTTCATTGTGACCAAATCTCTGCGACAAAATCAACATTTATATTAAATGTATTTATTATTGTAAGTAGAATTAAAGAAAAATATTAAGAGTGGAGAGAGGTTTATTAGTTGAGCCAATGTTGCTGTGTCGGGCTGGTTGCGATGCACAATATGTTGATAGTTCCACAGTGTTTACTTTTCAGGGGAATGTACCTATAAATAGCTTACTTACAGTTGTCTCTGCATATTAAGCTGGGAAAGGAGAAAGTATTGTAACGCTGAAAAATGACACACTTCACAAGTAGTCCATCGTTTCAAGCTATGTTTTGGATATTTTTTTTTTAATCCAAGCACTTTTCAGCTGCAAATTATTCAAATATTTGACTTTAGTATGTTAGCTTCCAATTTAATGATATTTTGAAATACATTCTTCACTGCACAAAATGTCCTGTTTTTTTATTTTACCTTAAAATCTATGACTGTAGCCAAAGGGCTATATTTTAACTTAATCACAATGTCTATAGTTTAAGTGTTGTGTGAAATATCACATTTTGGTGTTTATAATGAAATAAAAGGTGTTTTCCTTATTTGACATTTTTATGCATACATGTAGTGACTGTGAAAGCACAGAAGGATAATTTTCACGCAAAACCTACCTGTAACTTTGGAACTGTTATCACCTGTATTCTTCATCTAACAACAAACATTTTACATTGAATGCTTCAACCTGTTAAAATCAAAAAGTAATTTTAAATTGTTCACAAGTTTTTAACATCATTTAATTTGATTAATTTGTTCATTTGTTTGGGGCTGACCAAAGAAATAAATTAAATTAATAAAATAAAATAAATGAACAAGTAATTAAAATCCTCATTTGGTAAACCACAAAAAAAGATAAGTGGAGTGATGCAAAGAGTAAAGTGTCCTAGTAATGTTGGAGTGTATATCAGCACTCTTGGAATGCTGCGTGTCCAGTCAGATTGTGATCATTAGCTGAAGCTCCTGAACAGTATCTGCATGATTTTATACATTGCACTGCTGTCACATGAGTGGCTGAATTGTATGAATAAGGAGGTATACAGGTGTACATAATAAAGTGGTCAGTGAGAATATTATATATATATATAATTGCGTTTAGGGCTCTTCGAGCTTTTTCTTTGAGTGCATTCACTGCCATGTTGAAACTCCCTGATGCTGTTATTGTTATACCAAGGTAGGTATAACTCATGCTGTGTTCAATTATATGATTATTCATTGTAAACTGGTATTTATTTTCATGACACTTGGGCCGTTTCTGAAAAATCATGACATTAGTTTTCTTCATGTTTACTGCTAGAGCCCAGTTTTGACAGTATTTGTGGACTATGTCAAATCAAATCAAATCAAATCACTTTATTGTCACACTACTGTGTACACGAGTGCAACAGTAGGTGAAATTCTTGTGTGCAGTTCCGAGTAACATAGCAGTCATGACAGTGACGAGACATAAACCACTTTACAATAAACAACATATTTACACAAAACAATTTACATAACAAATGTACACATACTTACACAACAATTTACATAACAAATGTACACAATACACACAATGTAGAATACACTTACACTAGATACGGGTATAAATATATATAAACACTAATTGAATTGGGAGAATATATTGACAGAGTGATGATTAATAAAGTGCAGTGCTGATTGTTGATCGTGAGAGATCATGTGTTCAAAAGTCTTATTGCTTGTGGGAAGAAGCTGTCATGTAGTCGGGTGGTGCGGGTCCTGATGCTGCGATACCGCCTGCCTGATGGAAGCAGTGAGAGCAGCCCATGACTCGGGTGGCTGGAGTCTCTGATGATCCTCCGAGCTTTATTCACACACCGTCTGTTATATATATCCTGGAGGGAGGGAAGCTCACCTCCGATGATGTTTCTGGCCGTTCGCACCACCCTTTGCAGGTCTTTGCGGTTGTGGGCGGTGCTATTGCCATACCAGGCGGTGATGCAGCCAGTCAGGATGCTCTCTACAGTACTGGTGTAAAACCGTGTGAGGATGTGGTGGTTCATTCCAAACTTCCTCAGCCGTCTCAGGAAGAAGAGGCGCTGGTGAGCCTTCTTCACAACGGCCTCAGTGTGGACGGACCATGTGAGTTCCTCAGTAATGTGAACTTGAAGCTGCTGACTCTCTCCACCGGTGCTCCATTAATGGTGATGGGGCTGTGTTCTCTGTCTTTCTTCCTGAAGTCCACCACAAGCTCCTTGGTTTTACTGACGTTGAGGAAGAGGTTGTGCTCCTGACACCAGCGTGTCAGAGTGTGCACCTCCTCTCTGTAGGCCGTTTCATCATTGTCAGTGATCAGACCTACAACCGTCGTATCGTCAGCAAACTTAATGATGGCATTGGAGCTATGTGTTGCCACACAGTCATGTGTGTAAAGGGAATACAGGAGTGGGCTGAGAACACAGCCCTGCGGGGCTCCAGTGTTGAGGGTCAGTGATGAGGAGATGTTGCTGCCCATTCTAACCACCTGACGTCTGCCTGACAGGAAATCCAGGATCCAGCTGCACAGCGAGCTGTTTAAGCCCAGAGCCCGGAGTTTCTCATCAAGCTTGGAGGGCACTATGGTGTTGAATGCTGAGCTGTAGTCTACAAACAGCATTCTCACATATGTGTTCCTTTTTTCCAGGTGGGAAAGAGCAGTGTGTATTGTAGATGCAATGGCATCATCAGTGGAGCGGTTGTTACGGTAGGCAAACTGCAATGGGTCCAAAGAGGTGGGCAGAACAGAGCAGATGTGATCTCTGATCAACCTCTCAAAGCATTTGCTGATGATGGGGGTGAGGGCAACAGGACGCCAGTCATTTAAGCAAGTGATTTTTGATTGCTTCGGTACAGGCACAATGGTTGATGTTTTGAAGCATGTGGGGACTACAGACAGGGATAGGGACAAGTTGAAAATGTCCGTAAAAACACCAGCCAGTTGGTTCGCGCATGCTCTGATGACGCGGCCCGGAATGCCGTCTGGACCCGCGGCTTTACAGATGTTCACCCGTCGAAAGGATCGGGTTACATCCGCAACAGAGACGGAGAGTGAACCATCATCTGTAGTATCGGCCACGAGTGCTCTCTCTGTGAGGGCGGTGTTGTTGTCCTCGAAACGAGCATAAAAAGTATTAAGCTCGTCCGGGAGAGAGGCAGCGGTGTTCATGGCGGAGTTTTTATTCCGTTTATAGTCCGTGATGGTGTTAATTCCCTGCCACATACTTCTGGAGTCAGTGGTGTTAAACTGTTCTTCAATTTTGTGCCTGTACTGGCGTTTGGCTGCACGGATGGAGTTACGGAGGGCATAACTGGCTTGTTTACGCTCCTCCGCGTTCCCGGAATTAAAAGCGGTGGTCCGCGCAGTAAGTGCCGCGCGAACATCGCCGTTAAACCAGGGTTTCTGGTTGGGGTAGATCCGTATATTTTTTGTCGGAACAACGTCCTCTACGCACTTTCTGATGAAACACGTTACGCTATCAGCGTAAACCTCGATGTCGTCATCGGAGGCAGACCGGAACATCTCCAAGTCCGCGTGATCAAAACAGTCCTGTAGCGCAGAGTCTGATTGGTCCGATCAGCACTGGATCATTCTAATGGTGGGTGATTCCCGTTTCAGTTTCTGCCTGTAAGTGGGCAGAAGCAGAACGGAGGAGTGGTCAGATTTCCAGCTGCAGCTGTAGTCCTTGTTCAGTAGGAGACAGTAGCACAAGATCATAAGCATAAAGCAGATACTTCACCTCTCCATCTAGGAGGGGGAGAGGATGAGAAGCACATTGATCCAACTGAACAGCGTTCATTTACATGTACATTAAATAAAGTTGGACTTAAATTGCAACCCTGATGGACACCTCTTTTCTAGGTGAAGAATTCAGATTGTTTGTCTCCAATTTTAACACCACACATGTTTTTTGAATATATTGATTTGATCAGATCATATATTTTACCACCTATACCACAATGCAGAAGTCTATAATATAGCCCTTCATGCCAAATAGAATCGAAAGCTTTCTTGAAATCAATAAAACAAGCGAATATTTTACCATTTTTTGTTTGGTGTACATGTTTGTTAATTAAAGTGTGAAGGGTATATACATGTCGGTGGTGCGGTGTTTTGGAAGGAAGCCAATTTGATTTTTACATTAGATGGAGTGGAAATTAAGAATTCTTTTGTTAATAATACTGCCGAATAGCTTACCTAGACAACTGCTGACACAGATGCCAGGGTAGTTTTAGGGTCTAATTTGTCCCTGCTCTTATAAATGGGGGAAATGAGTCCTTTGCACCAGATGTCAGGAAAACATCCTGACTGCAATACAATGTTGAACATCTTCAACATGGCCCCCTGCATCTGTGGGGTGCTGCATTTGAGCATTTCATTTCGGATGCTGTCTGGACCACAAGCTTTCTTTGGCCGGAGAGAATTTATATAGGTGGTCAATTCTTCCCAAGTAAATGGGAAATCAAGGGGGTTTTTGTTGTTTTTAATTGTTTCTTCAAATTTTTGGAGTTTATCTTTTATAATGCTTTGATTTTGATTCATTTCATTTATTGGAATGTCTTTGTACAGACTTTCAAAACGGGCTCTCCAGATGCCACCGTTTTGGATGGGTAATGCCTGCGGTTCCTTTCTGTTGAAGTTGTTCCACATATCCCAGAATTGATTTTGATTAAGGGCGTCCTCAATATCTTCAAGTTTCTTGTGGTTATAATTTTGTTTCTAATTGTATGTTTATATTTATTTAAAATGTTATTGTAACTAATACGTAATGCGGGGTTGTTTGGTTGGCAATGTTTTTCATTTGCCATTTTTCTGAGATCTTTTCTGATGGTCTTGCATTCTTCATCAAACCATTTTTCAACATTTCGCCTTTTAACAGGCCTCCGTTTTTGATTCATAAGGCCAGCTTTTAATAGCTGCAGGGGAGACTGACCAAACACATGATTGTTGCCATGTGGGTCAATGATGTCATGTTCAATTCCTGTATCGTCCATTCAGATCTCCAGTAAGAAGCACATTTCCCTGGGCCTGGTAATAGGCTATTTCTGAATGGAGGGTTTCAAAAGTGTCTTTTTCAAAATAAGAAGAATCTACTGGGGGAATATAAATTGCACAGAGATATAGATCCCTGTCAATTATGCCCAGGGTTTTATCTAATCTCAGCCAAATATGTGATTTACCCTTTTTTATTGGTGAGATCTGATGACAAAGATCTTCTTTATACCACACCAAGATCCCCCCTGATGTTCTGCCCTTACGTATGTTATTCAGTTTTATAGAGGGCACCATGACTTCATTATACCCTGAGGGACAGTGAGTGAGCTGAGCATTTTGACACCATGTTTCTACCAACACAATTACATCAACATCTTTGATAGATTGGATGAATTCAGGGTGTCTACTCTTCTGATCAAAAGTTGAGGAGCGGAGACCCTGAATATTCCAACAGCTAATATGAAATGAAAGCATTGATAAAAAATCAAAATGAACCTGTATAGTGAGACAAAATTTTTTAAATAACCACAACTATCTATACCTTTCAATATTGAATAATAATGTGAAATGAATTCCAAAAATACATGTACTATATATAATCAATACTACAACTATTACTACTAATACTAAATAAAATACATATGCTAATATTACTAGGCCTACTCCTAACTAATAAAATATATCTATGTTGATCTTTTACTAACAAAAATATATTAAAATTTTTCTTAAAATGGGAACGTGGTCTGAATACATCTTAACTGAACAAAAGCCGGGTGTACAGGGTGTGCAGCATCTCCCTGATGTCTCCCAGATCACAGGCAGTAGGGGGAGGGACCATTGCAGTAGTCTGGGCTGCAGCTGCAGCATAACTCTGCTGCTGCAGGTGGGCAGGGGGCCCAGGGGCAGGTGCTGCAGCATATCTCTGCTGCTGCATGTGGGCATGGGGGCCAGGGGCAGGTGCTGCAGCATATCTCTGCTGCTGCATGTGGGCAGGGGGGCCAGGGGCAGGTGCTGCAGCATATCTCTGCTGCTGCAGGCTGGCAGGGGCCCCAGGGGCAGGTGCTACTGCATACTGTTGCAGGTGAAGAGGATTGCAAGGGACAGGTTCTGCTGCATATCTCTGATGCTGAAGCTGTAAGGGGGGCTGGTGGGTAGGGGGTGAGGTGGGTGAAGGTTGCCTCATCTGGTTGCACTTCACATTGGTGAGGTGGTGGGCACTTGTGAAACTTGGAGTCCAGGCTGAACTGTTGTCTCTCCTCATTACAGGGGGAATTATCCTGGGCCAGCGATATGGAGGAGGAGGAAGTCTGGGATGGCCTCTAAGGCTCTTATTTAAGGAGGGTGTGGAAGGACTGCATCCCAGGGCCATGTCTTTGAGGGTTTTTGCAAATATTTTTACCGTATCTTTGTGTAGATGGAATCCATCATAAAGGTCCCAGGTGCCAATGGTTGGGTGGAGAGCCAGGTGGACATTTGGTAGGGTGGCACATCCACTTCTGATCTCCATATTGATGTCATGGATGACATTGTGAGGGGTGTCTGTCCTAGGCAGCAGGGTGGAGACCACAATTCTTTTTCACCACCTCTGCAGTGTCCTTACGGAACCTGTGCAGGTCATTTGTTCCTGTATGAATCACCAGGTATTCAGGATTCTTGAGAGTCTCCTTTTTCAGTAGCCTCATTGCCTGGCCTGTTGAGCTGCA
The DNA here is from genome assembly GCA_032164185.1 of Moxostoma hubbsi. NCBI lineage: Eukaryota > Metazoa > Chordata > Actinopteri > Cypriniformes > Catostomidae > Moxostoma > Moxostoma hubbsi. The sequence continues at coordinate 9,898,385 of JAVLUX010000013.1, read as the reverse complement.
GCATTTAGACAGAACTTTCTTTCCAGGAAAAAGCTTGTTTGTGTCCAGAATCCCATTTGAGTCAGCCAGCAGGACCACTTGTGGGTCTTGTTCTTCAGGCTTGGTGGAAGGAGGCTGTGATGGGCAGAGCTGACTGTTGGCAGCTGGCTGTGTGAATGTATCAGGAGGGGCCAGGGTGTTGTTTGGCTGGGTGCAGAGCAGAGAGGGTGTGGTTGAAATAATTCAGTGGTTTGGGAGACTGGGGATTGATAAGAGTTGGTCTTTGAGGTGTTGGACTTGCCTGTTGATGCTCCTTTCTCTATTTTCAGCATCCTCCTTCACTTTGGCTAACTGAGCATGTAGCACACTGTTCTCCTGTTTGAGTGCCTCTAGACTTCCTCTGAGGTCAGATGCCAAAGCCTGGTTTTCTTTCTTGAACTGCTTGAGCTCCTCTTTCAGCTGCTGGACAGTACTCATGGGGGAGTCAGACATCCTGGCCTGGGTCTGCTCTTTGAATTCAGAAAATTCCATCTCTAGCAGGGCCATACTCTCCTTTAGCTGGTTGGTAAAGCTGGCAGGTGTGGGAGTGGCAGAGATAGACAAGGTGTTGGGGTTCTCTGTTGGACTCTCATCATCTTCACTGTCAGAGGGGTCATTTACCCTCTTGGTGTTCACTTTAGCTTTCAACAGGGAGAATACCTCTTCAAAAGACTCCAGGTTTGCTTCACTCCCTTGGACCATGACCTATCCTTTGGTGTAGTATGTGATGGTAAGCAGAGGGTCATCTTTGTCCAGGTGTTCATCTTTGCAGCTCTTTAATCTGCCTCCTGAGCCAATGCCTTCACTAACTACATGTGCATAATTACTGCATAGAATGTCTTTCCAGATGTAGATGGAATCAGTGAAGAAAATGAAGTTGTTCTTCTTCCTTACTTCTTTTTGCTCGGCATAGTCAATGAAGAGGTCCTCTGGGTTTCCACGCAACGTCTTCTCCTTGTGTTTCTCCCTAGCTGCTCTACTTTTACATTTAGCAGGGTACTCAACTTCCATGGTCTCTGCTCTGACAGCTGTGCTCTTATTTAGTGTCTGTTTGCTGGTTTTCAAGGTGATCACTTATTTATTTTAAAAAGGACTAGGCTAATTATTTACCTTATTAGCCTTTGTAGCCCACAAACACAGAATTATATATATTTTATCAGGTTTGTGAATGTTAATGTTATTATTACTATATATTAACATTACCAACAAGGATCCTTGATGAAGCAGGTTGATTTTGTTCTTGTAATTCCTCTGTTAGCTTTTTCTGTTAGCTTATTTAGAGCAATTTCTCCTTTGGAATGCTGCAAAATGGCAGTTGGTAGTTGGCAGTTGATGATTAGCCAGTTGTTTTGATTTGAGAAATATACCCCAAAATTATATTTCCTCTTCTGTTTTTGAAGATTAATGTTTCTATCTCTTATTTAGGGTCCTTTTTGAAGATTTGTTGAAAGTTATTTTGGAAAATGTCTCACTTTTTTAGGTCCAAATTTGAGATGTATTCAGGAGCTCATTTTTGGTGCAGCTTCTTAGAACTCTCTCTCTCTCTCTCTCTCTCTCTCTCTCTCTCTCTCTCTCTCTCTCTCTCTCTCTCTCCTTCTGCTGGTGGCGTGGGTGGTTTTATCCACTCTCCCCGTGCTCACTGGAATTAGAGACAGGTGTTAGTCAGAATTTAGCTGTCTGAAGCGTCCGTCTGTAATAAAAAAGGGAGAGAGAAATTAGGTGTATGCAAAAGCAGCCCCCCACAAAGTGTAACCTGCGTGAATGCCTGTTGGCACTGCTCCATCCACTGGACCGGGTCTGGAGCCCCCTTTTTAGTGAGATCAGTCAGTGGGCTGGTGACGTCCGTATAATTATGTACAAACCTCCTGTAATAGCCAGCCAGCCCCAGGAACTGTCTCATCCCCTTTTTGGTCTTGGGTCTCGCGCAGGTCACAATCGCAATTCTTGGGGTTTGCTGTGAGCCCCGCCCACCGCAGTAATCTCAGGACCACCCTCAGATGCTGCATGTGCCGCTGCCAATCATTGCTATAAATTATAATATCATCAAAATAGGCAGCGGCGTAAGCTGAGGATTCGGTCCATGAGACGCTGAAATGTAGCCGGGGCCCCAAACAAACCGAACGGAAGTGTCACTAATTGGTGCAATCAAAACGCCATGGAGAAGGCTGTTTTTCACGGGAAATTAATGTCAAGGGTATCTGCAAATAACCCTTTGTCAAATCCAATGTCGAATAAAATTGAGCAGTACCTAACCGATCGAGCAACTCATCAATGTGGGGCATCGGGCATGCATCAAATTTAGACACTGCGTTTACTTTTCTATAATTCACACAGAACCATACAGACACGTCGCTCTTGGGAACTAGAACAACCAGGCTGGACCAATCACTGTGGGATTCCTCTATTACCCCATATCAAGCATCGCATCCAATTCTTCCTCAACCATTTTCTTTTTGTGCTCGGGCAAGCGATAGGAATGGCTACGTACCACCACTCCAGGTTCAGTCTCGATGTGGTGCTGGATGACCCGGTAGAGAGGAGAGCATGTCTGCAAATTCTTGTTGCAACTTGGCAACCTCTGCAAGCTGATATGGTGAGAGGTTGTCTCCACAAGTGACTGGGGTGATATGATTAGGTTTTGTGTTTACCTCCAGGCCGAGCTCCGGAGCTACCGTAGCCAACGGTGAGGTGATATTTTTGACGTGTGCCCCTTATATCAGCTCGCTTCACCTCATAATCGAGTTCTCCCACTTGTTGTGTGACCTCAAAGGGTCCTTGCCACTTGGTGAGTAATTTAGAGCTCGATGTGGGAGTAATACGGGTACCTTATCGGTGCAAATTCCCACAGCCGAGTCCCCCTGTCATACAGTCGGCTCTGTCATTCTTGAGCTTGGAGCAAATTCTCCTGTGTTAGTTGCCCCAAGGTGTGGAGTTTTGCTCTAAGATCAAGAACATACTGAATTTCATTCTTGCTATCTGAAGGTCCATCCTCCCAAGCGTCAAAAACAGGGGGTCGAGCATTTATCTCAATTTCAAGCATCCTTGTGCACAAACTTACAAATCAGATTTTTGAGGGTTTTATTAAATCACTCCACCAGACCATCTGTCTGTAGATGGTAAACGCTGGTGCGAATCGCCATAATGCCCAATAATTCGTAAAGCTAGGGTAGTGTTTGTGAAACAAAGTTGTGCCCTGATCGGTGAGAATTTATTTAGGATTCCCCACCCAAGAGATTATTTTGAAGAGTGACTCCCCAACACTATGTGTTGAGATGTTGTGTAGAGGCACTGATTCCTTAAACCACATTGCATAATCCACTAGGTAAATTTGCATCCACTCTAATGGCCAGACGAGGTCCATGCCAATTCTCTTGAAGGGGACCTCGATCAGTGGAAGGGAGCGCAATGGCACTTTTGGGGTGGCCAGTGGATTCACTAGCTGACATTCACAGCAAGCCGCACACCACCTGTGGACATCGCCGTCAATGCCCGTCCAATAAAACAGGCTTTTAAGCAGTTCAGTGTTTTTCTTTCCCCAATATGCCCTAGTGTATGTACTTTATGTGTGTATGTGGGTGTGTGTCTAGATATTGTAACAAAGAAAACAAAATAGCTGATTAAATTCCACATGGAGTACTAGTTACAAAATGGAGGTTCAGTTTCAACATGGAGAGCCAGTTTCAAAATGAAGTATCAGGTTCACATGGAGAACCAGGTTCAAAATGGAGGACTAGATTCAAAATGGAAACTAAATTCAAAATGGAGGATCAGGTCCATATGGAGAACCAGGTTAAAAATGGAAACTAAATTCAAAATGGAGGATCAGGTCCACATGGAGAACCAGGTTCAAAATGGCGAACGATATTCAAAATGGAAAACTAAATTAAAAATGAAGGATCAGGTCCATCATGAAGAACCAGGTTCAAAATGGAGGACTAGATCAAAAAGGCAGATACCACGATTATTTGAATGTGGAGGGAAAGGAGAAAAGAAAGATGCCTGGATCAGCTCCAGAGCAATGGCACTAATACCACATGCTGGTGGAAATGAGCAGGCACACAAAGGAACTGACGAAACAAATGGAAGAATTTGAAACACCAGCCTGAGTCGGACATAAACCGCGGTGCCTCTCATTCTGTGAATTTCGGTGAGAGCGAATAAATTGGGGTGCATGCAATCTAACTGAGGGTAACCGCTCGTAACAGCAGGATTGAATAGTTAGTTCAAATCACTCAATATACAACATGTCACCCACAATAGATGATCTCACAAATCAAACAGCAATCAGCGATTAGAGTTAAACATACAAGATTATACTCAAAACATCAACCATTTAGCATCAAATATAAGATTTAGTTGTATAAAAAAAGTATCTTTTCTAAAATAAATCAGCCCAGATATCAAACCTTACATGGGAAATCCTGTGTGATTTCAGCAGGGTTGTCAATTTGAATTCCTGTTGCGTTGAGCAGTCAGGAGAAAAAGATCTGGAATTGGTCCTTTGTCTTACAATAGTCAGCTAAAAGACGCGTCTCTGCTTTATTTCTCGGGTCCGGTGATGGAGAGAAATGCAGGAGATAGTCAACGTTGAGTGAAAACGAGGGAGAAGGGAAGCTGGTCACCTTTCCATTTTCTAAATAAATTCACTATTGTCTTGCAGTGAAAATGAATGAACCGATTGTAATAAGTATACTGCTAGACTGGAATAAAGCTAAGTTAATCTTACTCTACACCATGGTAAAATGGTGAGGTTAGAAAAACATGGTCTATTTGTTCTTTGTCCAAAAAGGAGGGAAAACTCCTTCAAAATGTGCATGAATACAGATGTCTCTTTTCAACCAGCTGGAGCTTAGCACAGAGAGGGAGAACTCACCTCTGTCCGCTGGTTTTGTTGACTAGATGGCATCATCAGTCATAGGCCGCTTATTGACCTGTGGCGTTTGAGACTGGGTCCATGGGCGGGACTTCACTTCCAGCTGTGAAACTGTGAAGGACCCTGTGAAACTGAGTTCAATGTCTCACCTTTGATCATAGAAAAAAGGATCATGTGGGCTCCGCTGCCATTTTGATTGGGGCCCTACACTCCCCCGACGTCACGATTCTCCGCCAGCAGCCATTTCCGGCACGCATCTCGGAACCATTGGGAGAAAGCAAACCGGCGGTCGTTTTTCCCCAGCTTCAAGGATCCGGAACATCTCGAGATACTGTTCCGGGCTAAGACCCACCCGCTTCAGGATAACTTTCCTTCAGGTCTGCGTATGCCAGGAGGTTAGCCGCCGGCAACTGTTGGGCAGCAAGCTGGGCATCCCCGGACAGTAATGGAAGGAGCCTGGCCTCCCATTAATCATGCGGCCAGCCCCAGATTTCCACTGTTTTCTCAAACAGGTCAATGAAGGCCTCGGCATCATCTTCCATACCCATCTTCAGAAGTGGGGGGGGGGGCAGCTGGCTGCGGTTGTCTGGGGTCACGGCCGGGGCTCTCTCCAGGTCAAGGAGGCTCCGGATCGCGTGCCAGTCCTCTGCTTGAACTTGCAGGATGTCGAAGAACTGTCGGTCCTGGTCTTGGTGCAGCTCAAGAAGGGATTGTTGGTTTTTCTGGTGCAAACTGGTGAGGGACTGGAGGATCTCGGCCAACTGGAAAGACTAAATGGGGCATACTTCAATTCCTGGGTTTTGGCACCAGTGTGAAAGTTGCGTGATAAGGCGGACACAGAAGGAGAGTTACTCCACTCCACATATTTTATTGAACACACTGCAGAGCTCACAGCTTCACAATAATAGCTCTTCAGGTTTCACAAGTATAACTCTCTCTCTCTCTCTCTCTCTCTCTCTCTCTCTCTCTCTCTCTCTCTCTCTCTCTCTCTCTCTCCTTCTGCTGGGGTATGGGTGGTTTTATCCGCTCTCCCCATGCTCACTGGTATTAGAGACAAGTGTTAGTCATAATTTAGCCCTTACTGCTTTCTCTCTCTCTCCGGACAGGGAACTTGACCACGCCTCTGCTGCCACACTGAGTTTTGTGAGGGGGGTATGTGGTGAGCAAGGCGGAACCGAGCGCTATCTGGGCAGAGTGGCGCAGAGCGCCTGGAACACGAGGGGAAGCAGGACTATTTAAGGAGAAGAGAATGCGGCAGATGAGAGAAAGTTGTACGAAGCTTGTACATGTGTTTAGGTGTTATAATGATTTGATGCAGCTTGCTGAAAAGAAGTGTGTTTTTGTTCCTTTGTATGCTGGACTGTGTCATTAAATGTCTATGTGTTTGTAAAGCTGGTCCCAGCTTCCTCTTTACCTTCATAAGTGTTACAGCACCATTCTGAGTAAATTCTAGAGACTGTTGTGCATGAAAATACCAGGAGATCAGCGTTACAGAAATATGCCAATTTCCATTGGCCTTTTCTGAATAAAGCAAAGGTGTTTGGGGCTCGCAAGAACGAACCTGTAGTGTCACATCTCATTCCCTCCATCGGAAAACAGAAAAACATGATCTCCTCTGTTTTTCACACACAACAATCTCTAGAATTTACTCTGAATGTTGCCAAAAACAAAACAAAAAAACACCCTAACCCATACCATAACTGCTAACATACCCAAAATATTTGTTAATATATATACTGTATAGTTTTTGTACATTTGGATAGACTAAAACATACATGGCAGCCAAAAGTTTGGATTAATGTACAGATTTTGCTCTTAAGGAAAGAAATTGGTAATTGTATTATTTATTATACGTGTCACCATGTATAGTCAGGACATTAATAATGTGAAAAATTACTATTACAATTTTTTTTTTAAATTTCAGGACTTCTTAAACTACTTCAAAGTGTTATCATCCAAAAATCCTCCACGTACAGCAATAACAGCTTTGCAGATCCTTTGCATTTTAGTTTTCAGTTTTTCCAGATACTCAGGTGACATTTTGCCCCATGCTTCCTGTAGCACTTGCCATAGATGTGGCTGACTTTTAGGGCACTTCTCACACACCTTACAGTCTATCTGATCCCGCAAAATCTCAATGGGGTTAAGATCCATAACACTCTTTTCCAATTACCTGTTGTCCAATGTTTGTGCTTCTTTTCCCACTCTAATCTTTTTATTTTTGTGTTTCTGTTTCAAAAGTGGCTTTTTCTTTGCAATTCTTCCCATAAGGCGAGTCTTCTCTTTACTGATGTACATGAAACAGGTGTTGAGCGGGTAGACATCAATGAAGCTGTCAGCTGAAGACATTTGAGACATCTATTTCTCAGACTCTGTGTGCTTAGCCTCTTGTTTAGTTGTACATCTGGCCTTCCACATCTCTTTCTGTCCTTGTTAGAGCCAGATTTCCTTTGTCTTTGAAGACTGTAGCGTATACCTTTGTATGAAATCTTTATTTATTTATTTATTGGCAATTTCAAGCATTGTATAGCCTTCTTTCCTCAAAATAATGATTGACTGATGTGTTTCTAGAAAAGTTGTTTCTTTTTTTGCTATTTTTAACCTAATATTGACCTTAAGACATGCCAGTCTATTGCAAACTGTGGAAACTCAAAAACAAACACAATGTTAAGCTTCATTTAATGAACCAATAGCTTTCAACTCTGTGTTTGATGACTCTGTGATGGCTGCTGGAAATTGGCCTGTCTAAATTTAATCAAAAATTACTATTTTCAAATAGTGATGGTGCTGTTATTTACATCAGTAATGTCCTATCAGTAATGACTATACTTGTGATCAGTTGAATGCCACTTTGGTGAATTAAAGAACCAATTTTCTTCTCAAACAGAAAACTCTATACATTATTAAAAAATTTTGGCCACCAGTGTATATGTTAATATTATGAATATTTCAGAATAATAAGATCAGGCTTAATATATTTATATATATATATATATATATATATATATATATATATATATATATATATATATATATATATATATATATGGCAAAAACTACATGGCAAAAAAGCTTGATACATTTAAGCTAATTTAAAATAAATGTGAAATATTAAAAGTATTAACATGCAATATACATTAATATGTTTACATATATTAAAACCTTTTAAAAGCCTGACGGGTCGTCGTCGCCACGTAACATACTATTGCGCAATAACTTCGCGATATACAAAAACTAAAAAATTTAAAGATAAACATATCTTACATCGTTGGAAAGCTGAGACTCTTGTGATTCGAACGATGTAAACCATTTTAATATACACTTAACACAGCGGGTACAATCGGTGTATTTCTCAGACCACTTACAGCAAAATAAAAAAATACAAAATGGTAGAAACTCACCTATAAAGCTCATCTTACTCTACTGATCCACTTCATTCCATCAAAAATGGTTTAGTTACACTGTAAAGGGTCCATACAATCCAATTCAACGAAGTATTTGGTCCATAACACATTTATATATCAATAAACACCCACGTAGTATAGACGTAGCATTTCAAGCTAACCGACAGAGCTAACACAACTTCGACGCATTCTTTAATGTTTACATGTTCAAGGTAGCTTCATCACAGATATTTTTACGTCGAAATATCCGCTGACCCCTGAACTTTAGATGGACAGGTCATTTGAGCCAGTCGGTGCATGATAGAGATGTGACCAGGCATCAATAGCCAAGGAGTGCCAATGATGAAGAATGGTCCCTCCTCTCTTTGATTGACAGAAAATATACACAATTACGTGGATCCATGCAAATGACGGTATTTTCTGATAGCCAATGAATTTCTGTAAAGATTGATATGCCGTTTTAGTGGGAGGATTCAACCTGGCACGCGTAAAGTTCATGCGCAAACTAACACAGTGACTCATGCGCCCCGTGCGCAAAAGACCATTGAAAGCGCGTTTGGAGTGAGCGAAGTTTGCCGTAGAAAAATAGCCAAGAAAACCAGCAAAACACACTTCTTATTAGAAGAAGTCATTGAGCAGTGTACTCGGCGTGAAAGTGATGAGTCGGAGGATGATATTTCGGAAGAAGAGAGTGAGGTTTCAACCATTGACTCAGAGGATATGTTTTTGGGTGGTGGAGATGCCACTCTCGACAAGTAAGTGTTTTATTATATTATACAACATATTTTACTGCATATACGGAGGTAACGTTATGTGTTTGTTTTGAGGTGTACTTGCCAGCTTATGTCTTGTGTTATGTCGTGTGTTATGTCGTGTGTGTGTGTTCATGCGCGCTCATGCACCGTGTATCTGTGTGTTCATGTACAGGTTTATATATATATATATATATATATATATATATATATATATATATATATATATATGAGTGTTTTACACATGTTTATCTAAGTGTATGTATAGGCGCTTTCCAAAAAAGGCCACTTGGAGACTCCAAATGACCCTTTGTAACCACAGACACATAAAATGATGCTATTCTTGAATGCTTTACTGTACAGTCATAATTTTGGGCTCTAATGAAAGGTTACACTTAGAGCTAATATATTTCTTATTCAGATTCACTGCCAATTATTGCTGACACATAGTAACTGAAGCATAAACACAGTGGGTTTTTTTTCAATTCTTGAAAACAAACCTTCTCCTTTTTTTTGTATATATATATATATATATATATATATATATATATATATATATATATATCTTTTTTATATATATTTATAGTGAGTTCTAATATTAAAGTGTTTTAATTCAATAGAACTTGTTTTGTCTCTTTGTTTGTAGAAAGTTTGTTTTCAAGAATTGAAAAAAAAACACTAATGTGTTTATGCCAATAAAAATTATGACTGTACAGTAAAGCATTCAAGAATAGCATCATTTTATGTGTCTGTGGTTACAAAGGGTCATTTGGAGTCTCCAAGTGGCCTTTTTTGGAAAGCGCCTATACATACACTTAGATAAACATGTGTAAAACACTCATTTTCTAATGTATTGTTATCAAATTTTAAATTGGGTTTGGTAAGGCTTCATGCTGTGATCTAATTGTGTTTTCCAGCTAATACCTCCCAGCTGTAGTTATTTGCAGGCATCTTTTTACAAAAAAAAAAATGTAGGCAGAATTTTATTTCCCCTTTTTGAGTGTGTTCAAAGTTCTATTACTCAATACAAGTAAGACTTACAGTGATTCTATTTAGGAACAAACCTCAAAGCGTCCCCTTTCAAAAGAGACCAAAAGCATGCATATACTCCAAAGGGTTCAAGAACAGCATGCATTTTAATTTGGGTAGGCCTTTTTTAGGCATTTTTGGCAAATATTGCAGGATGTTTAAAAGGTTAAAAAACATGTCCAAGAGAAGTTCATCAGAAAAATATATTTTCTGTTGATATGCAAGGTACATACTGAATCTAAAAGATTCATTCACTTGATAGACTACCAGATTAAGTTTATTTGAACTTGAATTACCATACTGTGTTGGCAACACACAGTGGTAGTATTAGATAGTAATACTATGGTACTTTGATACCATGGTACCATATTTATGTACGTATTTTAAGGTACTTCAAAGAATAACATGGTAATACCATGGTATTTTAAGTGCTTTTGTGCACTGGTGTTTTGATAGAGTTTGGTTTGGTTAGGAAATATCTTTCAGTACAGAGACATTCACAAACTGCACATTATTTATAGATAATCTGGCGCTGAGACAGAGAGAGACGGTCCGGAGTCGGAGCTGGACGCCGTCGATTATTTTATTTATTAATTTTTTTATAAACATGCCATGTCATCCACTACACCTTTATTTTATATTCTACAGTCATGGTGTGATCTGCTGCGGCGCTTACAAGCATTATCTATTAGTGATGGGTCGTTAAACAATTAGTTTATTTTGAACAAATCTTTTATATGACTCCGGAGTAACGAGTTGTCTCAGAGAGTGATTCATTATTTTTTTTGACCACGCATGCGCTACATCCTTTCTTTCAAGAACTAAATTCATTCTACAGGAATTAATTTCTGTCTCCAATACAGAATCTATGCGGCTGTCATGTCACGTGACAAATGAACTAAAGACTTGGAACTGAGTAGGGTTTCAGGAGGTGAACTAATAATTTCTGGTTCCTGTACAGAGCCTATGTGGTTGGTACGTGACAAAAAAACGAACAAACTGTATAGGAATACATACAGGAACCAGAAATTATTAGTTCACATTTGGAATCATTTCAATCTTTAACAAAATGATGGAGCGCATGCGTGGTCAAAAAAAAAAAAAAAAAAAGTAGAATAATCTGATCTTCCCATCACTATAATCCATTTATGTTTAATGGATAATGTAAAGTTGTTTAATGGATAACTGGGATAGTTCAACCCCCCCAAATGGTCATCATTTACTCATCCTTATGTTGTTCAAAACCTGTTTTGACTTTCTTTTTTTCTGTGAAACACAAAAGAAGGTATTTTGAGAAATGTCTCAGTGTTGTTTATGTCCATGCAATGGAAGTCAATGGGTGCCAATGTTGTTTGGATATCAACGCTCTTCAAAATTTCTTTTGTCTTCCACAGAAGAAAGTCATGCAGATTTGGAACGACATGAGGGTGAGTGAATGATGAAAGTTTTCATTTTGGGGTGAACTATCCCTTTAATATGACCAGCAAACTTCCGCGTGTCATTGTCGAACAAAATACGCTGCGCACTTAAGTGGCGCCCTCCACAGAAATTATAAGTGGAATGTCATACATACATAAACTACATATGACAGAAACTGTATGAGTTGTATGACATTATCACATCACTCACAAGCTGTAGAATCAGAACTGCCAATGCTCAATTTCAAATCACTTTTTTTTTTTTTTTTTGTCGGATCTCACAGTGAATTGTTCTAAAGCAGCCTCAATCGGCTTGCAGTTTAGTCAGAATAGATTTGCGCTTGGACTGATAGTTTTACTCCAGTAAAACAGTAACGGGATGCCTTAGAAGACAGAACAAAAACAGCAGAGGATCAATTAATTTGATATTAATCAAAACCCGAAAATGCATTTTATGCATTAATATCATGTATGCATTGTTTTATCAGGAATAGCTGCACAACTATTTAAATATCCATTCCACAAACACTCACTCTACTACATATACAATACTGATTAAATTTACAGTACTGTACAGACTTAGATAGTTAGACAGACAAACACGGCACAGTCTCTATATTTTTTTTTCCCACTAGGTGACATGTCATGAGATGGGTGTGTAAAAAGGCCGTCAGCTTGCATATTCAGAGCTGGAGGTGAACCATTTGAAAAAAAAATAAAAAATACGACATATGTAAAGGCTACCCAACAACCCAAAGGCATGAAAAGGGCCAAGAAGGCTGAAGTAAACTACTTGCCACCATTTCCATTTTGGGAAACTGAGGACACTTTAGAGAAGGAGAGAGTTGTTCTACTCTGTGAAATTCAGAAGAAAAACAATCAGAGGTTTATTGGTGAGAAAATGGAGAAGACTTTCTCATATCGAAGATTAGAAGTCGTTAACCACTGCCCTGCTTTTCCAGACTTTATTGAGAGATGGCCTGCTCTGTTCAATGAATCTCAGGTAAACCTTTATAGTAATGTGTAGATCTTTATGCAAGTATGGTTGCAAGATTATTAGTATGTTTATTTCATTAGTGTAGTGTACATGCTTGACAAAAAAGTGAAATGTAATTATTTAAGCTTTTTTTTTTTAATTGAAAATAATTTAAATAATAACATGCTGTGTGAATAAAGAATTTAAATGTAAATACCTCTACATTGGTGTTGATGGTACAGGAAGAACGTCAGATCAACTGTGTTTTTTTTTTTTTTTTTCATGTTTAACACACTATTGCGGTTTATGCTCTGTATAATTTTCATCAATAGACAAACTAAGTGAATAATGTATAGAGACAGTCAGAGAATTGACCCGATTGAAATACAGAAATAATACTATTTTGTCATGGAAGGTGGATTTTTGGCTATTCAGGGCATGGTAGTCATACTTTGAATGAAATCTGCTGGTGGTGTAAGATTTACCTCATCCATTGATGCTTTTAAAGAATTCTATCTTGATCTCAATAGTTCTACGTCTTCATCTACTAATGAAGATATTAGAAACTTTGTGGAGTTTTTTTTAGATCTTGTGTTACAGAATTGGCTCCAATTTTGCTAGAAGTTTATACGGAATCATTAAAGAATGGAAAGCGTCTGCCAACCATGATGTAAGCCCAGATCAGTCTGATTCTTAAAAAGGACAAAGATCTAAGTGAGTGTATGAGTTACCCTCCAACTTCCCTGATCCAGCTATTCATTGAAATATTGTCAAAAATGTTGTCTAACCGATTAAGTAAAGTTATGACATCTCATATACAGTACATATAGATCAGGTGGTTTTTATGGGGAGGCCGTAGCTCTTCAGTTAACAGTAGGTGTTTCATCAATGTCATGCAGTAAGTGGCGAATGATCAGACTCCGGCCGCTGCCATCTCACTTGTAAATGGTCTGCACTTATATAGCACCTTTTTTAACCTTGGCGGTTACCAAAGCATTATACACTGTGTCTCATTCACCCATTTACACACACTCATGCTCATACACCAATGACGGTAGAGCTGCCATGCAAGGTGCTAGCCTGACATTGGGAGCATCTTGGGGTTTAGTGTCTTGCCCAAGCACTTGCATTTGGAGTCATGTGGGCCAGGAATCGAACAGCCAACCCTGCGATTAGAGGCCTACCCGCTCTACCACTTGAGTCACAGCCAGTTGACACCATTCTACCGCATCAAAAAGGCATTTGATATGGTAGAATGGGATTATCTTTTTAAGATTTTGGGTTACGGGTTTGTGAATACCTTTATTGGATGAATTAAGTCTTTATAGACACCCGGCAGCTGCCGCGATTCATTTCAGGGTTGCAGGGTTGCCCTCTTTCCCCATTATTGTTCTGTCTTGCCCTGGAACCATTAGCAGCCATGATAAGTACGGAGGATGATTTACCAGGGATGATGCCGGGAGGTGTGGCACATAAGCTTTTGCTTTACTCAGATGATATTTTATTATTCATCTTTGACACTTCTAGATCTATGCCTTGTCTCCACAGAATTATTAATTATTTTACTAAGTTCTTGAGATACAGATTAATTGGTGTAAATCAGAAGCTTTGGATCTGACAGCGCACTGTCCTATAATAGCTTTTCAGCTGGGCACCTTTCAGTGGCCCAAACAGGGCATTATGTATTTGGGTATTTTATTCCCAGCAAATTTGTGTGATTTGTAGTTAGTTCATTTTGACCCTTTGGAATATAATAGCCTGCGGGCAGGGCTGTGAATACTACAAAAAACGATGCAATGTACACAACTGGTGTGTGTACATTGGTTACACATGCCACATATCTTTGGAAAGCTAAAATTCTTGTGATTATATTTATATAAACCATTTTAAGATAGAATCACAACAGCAGGTACAATCTACATCTTTGTCAGACCACCAACTTGTAAACAAACAAAAAATAACAAAATTGAGGCAACTCGCATATGAAGCCTCATAGTAGTCCACTTATCCATAACATCCTGACAAAAATGGTCTTGTTACATTGACAAATGTCCAAATGATCCAATCAAGTAAAATATTTAGTCCAAATCACATTATTACATCAATAAATAACCACAGACTCTTGTAGCATCATTTCAAAGTACCCAGCAGCTGTGCCTAATCTTTCTCATATTCTCGGTCATAACTTCAGTTCAGATATCAAAATGGATGCTGCTCTCTGACCTTTCGATTGACACCTCATTTGACTCAATAGGAGCTTCCATGTCCCGTCGATAGCCTTCAATACCCAACCAGAGTCTGTGTCGAATGTAAGTGCCTCCCCCCTTTCCTTTGTGTAAAGATCGAGCCATTTGCAGCCGAGTGTGTGGATGACTGGCACATCGTATAGCCAATTACATTCTGAAAACAATGTTATTCGGCTTCAGTGGGAAGTTTTGAAGATGCATCTAAGAAGTCCGTGAGCAAAATTGGCTTGCGATTACCAAGTAGGCCTATTTTGTGTGTCCGTGCCCAAAAGCTGAAAATTATAGTTTTGGAACTGTTGAGACTTTTGGAGCTTGATATATAGCAAAATGGACAATGAAAACAAGATATTCGCTCCAGGATGTGCGTGAAAACGACAAGTCTGGAGATTAAGTATCTAAAAAAAATACGGACGATTCGTCATACATTGACTCCGAGGCAGAGGAAATGTTTATGGAGGGAGGAGACATTACTCTGGACAAGTAAGTGTTTTCTTGTATTTTATAGCATATATTACTGTATATTCCGCATAAATAAGCTTTTAGTTTGAATAATGAATACACATTTTGTAATTATCTTTGGTCGTGTTTTTCCCCAATGAGTGTCTTGAACTGTTTGCGGGAGTTGTTTGTATTTGTTTGTGCGTGTGTGAAATTTTAGTTTATTGTTTGTTTCAGATCTAGCTCTATTGGCATGGTATATACTGTAGATGTTTTACATTGCCAAAGCATACAGTATTTACAGTAAATATGC
Source organism: Moxostoma hubbsi (assembly GCA_032164185.1). Classification (NCBI taxonomy): domain Eukaryota; kingdom Metazoa; phylum Chordata; class Actinopteri; order Cypriniformes; family Catostomidae; genus Moxostoma; species Moxostoma hubbsi. The sequence continues at coordinate 9,882,918 of JAVLUX010000013.1, read as the reverse complement.
ATACATGAATACATATTTACACACTCAAAAAAAAAAACTATATATATATAAGTTGTGTTTTTTTGTTTGTGTGTGTGTGTCTTTGTTTTACTGCTGACCTTTGGGGGGAGGTGTGTGTGTGTGTGTGTGTGTGTGTGTGTGTGTGTCTGTCTGTCTGTCTGTTTCATTATGTGAATTGCTAAGATGTGAGGAAGCAAGCTGTAAAAAGATAGAATACAGAAAAGATGTTTTTTTTTTTTCCCACCATAGCACTTGTTTTGACTCTTTTATATGCACAACGTTTAATTTCAAGAAGAGAAAAAGCAGTCTAATGTGTTTATGCTTCAGTTACTCTGTGTCAGCAATACTAATAGTGGATCTGGATATGGGATATGATAGCTCTAAGTGTCATCTTTCACTAGAGCCTAAAATTATGACTGTACTTTGAAGCATTCAAAAGTAGTAGCCTTTGTATCCTAGGTATATGCCATGGTTACCAAGGGTTCTTTGGAGTATCCAAAAGGCACTTTTGTAAAACGCCTGGATGAAACCTTAGAAAAACATAAAACATGTAAAATATAATTTTTTTTTGTGGTATTGCTATAAAATTTTAACTTGGACAAGGTAAGGCTTCATGCTGTGGTCCCATTGTGTTTTCAAGCTAATAGCTACTAGTTATAGTCATCTGCAGGCATTTGTATGCAAAAAAAAAATTCAGGTGTAAAAACAAACTTCTATTTCATTGTGTTCAAACTTCTATTACTCAAAACCAGTAGCACTCACAGTAATTCTGACTGCTGGGGAAAAAACTTCAGAGTGTCACCTTTCAAAAGTGACCAAAACCATGCAGGTACTCCAAAATGTTCAAGAACAGCTTTAAATTTACTTTGGGTATGCCTTGATTAAGCGTTTTAGGCAAATTTTTCAGGATTGGAAAGAGGTTTTAACCTGTTGATACGCAATCGCTCGCACTCAGGAGTGATGTCACTCATTTAATATATAATTTAACATCTACATATATAATTAATATTAACAAATTATACATCTTTTCAAAGGTCTAAGGGTTCAACATTGATATCTGATCTCTGTTTCACGATAGCAATGCTCCAGAAACAGCAATTTAGTTATTTGTGCCAGGAGTACAAATGAAAACATGCAATATCAAAAGGGGACTTCATACGTTTGTTATGAAAACGCAATCGCAAGATGAATCCAGTTCTCCACACTTGGGTCAACTGTCCAGGTCAAGCGTTCATTGAAAATCATCCAATAGCACTTTTTGTCCATAAAAGTGATACATCTGAGAAATATTGATATATATATATTCTCCATTGTTTACATGAGATCTCGCCTGAGAGAATTACCCTTCGTCGTCGTTCTTCAACAAACTATGCAATCTGAGCAGCATTCATGTTGTAAAACTCTATATTATCTTATATATTAGAGTCTCATAAACAAAACGAGCATGTCTCCAAAGTCTATTTTTAAAAATGCGGCATAGTTTTATTCAGAATAGCTGAGCAGTGTAGTAAAATTTTGTGTCGTTTTGAAAGGCGGAGCCTTAATTTTACTCTGTATACCGGCAGCAATTTTCAGAGAAAAAAGTTTTTTGTTAGATCATCCTCAAATATTGAAACATAACTTCTTTAGACTTGTGGCTTTGAGAATATTGTATTTCTGGGTTGTCTTGGCACTTTTCTTATATTTTTTTTTAGATTATAAATACATGTTCAGCACAAAATATTTCCATTACTATAAACTTCAGCTTCTCTAACTTTAAAAAATAACAACATATATTAATTCTGAAACTTGGGAAATATGTCTTCTTTCAAAAGATACAACAACTGTGTCCATACTCCAAAGGGTCCAGTAAATACAACCATTTAAGCTCAGGTATGTCATTTTCATGGTTTGTGCTCAAAAAGGGGGTGCGTATCAACAGGTTAATAAAAAAGGTTTTTGAGCAATGTGGGCAGGAGCGCTTTCTTACATTTATCAATGACTGGGAAGGTTAATGTAATTAAAATGAATTATATTACAAATTCAGCAACCTGCTACAGTCTCTCCCTACAGATGTCCCCCTCTCTTATTTAAAGGAATTGGATAGCATCGTGAAGTCCTCATTTGGAATGGTAAACCTCCCAGTTTACATTCTAGTAAGCAGCATAGGCCCCTGAACATAGCACATCGGAGCCAGAATTGGCTCAGTTGGTAATTAACACAATTTTACAGGCTAGAGCACATCCATGAGATTGGGTCAAATTTGGGTCAACTTCTGTTGTTTTTAAATGTGCTCTATAAATATGGGTTGACTTGACTTGAGTTGAGATGCCTCTATGCACTTAGATGGTACGTGTTTGCAAATTGGTGCTCTTCACATGGTAAAACTAGGTGAATTGCCCCATAGCTGAGATTTTGAAATTCCTTCAAGAGCAGCTGGATGCTGGTCTTACCCCATCAATGCTCAAGGTTTATATAGTGACTATCTCAGCATACCACACCCTGGAGACTGGTTCATCGATAGGCAAACGTAATCTAGTCATTAAGTTCCTTAGGGTAGTGGGGTGTTTGAACCACCCTTGCCCTGCTATAGTGCCTACTTCGGACTTAAATCTGGTGCTGAAAGCACTCAGAAACTCCCTGTTTGAGCCATTGGAATCTGTGAAGCTGCGGGTGTTTTTTTAAAGACTACACTCCTACTGTTTTTGGCCTCCTTTAAACGGGTGGGTGACATGCAGGCGATGTCAACTGACATCTCATGCCTGGAGTTTGGTCCAGATCTGTCAAAAGTCACTATTAAACCTAGAAAAGTCTTCATGCCTATGGTTTTATCAATGCCTTCAGGGCTCAGATGTTTCATTTGCAAGCCGCCTTTCCCCCACCATTTAATTCAGATGAAGAGCAACCTATGCATATGTTATGTCTGGTGAGGGCATTGCATACATATGTTGAGTGCACCTGTCAGTTTAGGCTGTCAGATCACCTCTTTATTTGCTATGTAAGACGTACAAAAGGAATGTATGTACAAAACCTAGGCGCTCTCACTGGATCATTGATGTGATTGCCCTCGCTTACGAATCACAGGACGGACATTGGCCTGAGATGAATGGAATGATAAATTGTAAAAGCTAGCCCCACTACTACTTCAGAGTTTCATAAATATGAGTGACTCACTCTTGTCCCTCAGTCAGAAAATTCTGAAGAAATGACTCTGTGACTGAGCGCCCACTTATATAGGCTGACTGCATGTCTAAAGGGGTGGGGCTCAGACACCATTGCCAATCAGAGGATTGACGAGATTGTATAAGGGTCTCAACAAGGTTGTGTGAAGGACACTCCCCATTGTGCTTACAGCAATGTCTCGTTCCCTTCATCTCAGGGAACCAAGGTTACATGTGTAACTGGAGACAATCTAAAGTGTCCTTTCAGTATTTTACTGAGTGAGAAGCGATTCCAAACAATTCAGGGCGTGAGTGAGCACTCTGAATGATTCTGACTGTTCTGATGTCCCATTTGATGAACAGCCAACAGAAAATACCAGATGCACAACTTAATTGTTGAAATATTTTTAGGGAAGAAATTGTTTAATAAAAAATATTACATTACCCCGCTACTGAATCGATAAAACAACTTTGCTATTGAAAACCTAAATAATTACAAAAATCAGTGAGCCTTCCAACTCACTAACAAAAATAGAGATAAACTAGCTTTACAATTTTAAATAACACTCACTTTCATTGCAAGAATAGTATTCAAAATATCTCCCATCAATATCCTTTTTAGCTTTTTCTTCAGACTTATATTTGCAAATATGTTCCCTTTCTTTATCTACAGTCCTCTTTCATTGGAGAAAACCCTTTGCTGCTAATAAACTGGTCAGAGATGGTTTGATTCTGACACCAGTATCTGGCTTCAAGATACTGAATATCAATATGTTCACCCAAGAGGTGTCATTAATGAGACTGCAAAAAGTGCTTCTGTCTTCACAGTCCTGCTGCCTACCATCATCAAGTTACCCGCACCCAGTAATCTGACCCCCTGAACGTTCAGGTACTCAGTGGAGCTGGGTGTTGAAAACACATTACAAGGTTTCATTATGGTTTTGAGGAATTCCCAGTGCTTCCCTGGATTGAGGGTATTGGGGTATGGGATTGACTGATGAAGCCCTCTCTCACAAGCTGAAGCAGAGAAACTTCCTACCCACCCCCACCCCTGCATGGATTACACACCCGGCCTTTGACAAATGCCACAGCTTTCAATCAATATATAATTACCAGCCAATTAATTGCCCATTTTAAGTGCAGATAGGCTTCCTGTTAAGTAGTAATCGATGAGATGCCTTAACATGCATGTCAGCTTGGAAAGGGTAATTTCAAAGCAAATTATAAGTGCATTAAATGTCATCAAGGATCTTATTTGTGGTGGGGGGAATGAATCTTTTGAAGTTGAATAACATGACACTAATAGCCTGGGATTATGGCAATACCCACAAATCAGCAACAATAGCTGGTTACTGCTGGTGCACTTCAGCATTCTTAAAGGAATAGTTTATCCAAAAATGTAAATCATGCCATTATTTACTCAGTCTCATGTTGTTCTAAACAAAGTTTTTCCTGTGGAGCGCAAAATGAGAATTTTTGAAAGTTTACCATACAATAACAGTTCATAACGATCACTGCCCCATTCTCCAAAAGCATTGTCAGCCTAAGTAGATTGTAGAAATAATCATACGACTCATCTTTAGTATGTTTTTTAAGCAAATGAATTATGGGGACACTAGAAATGTCCTCATAAACCACATTTCTAGCATAATTCCCTAAAAAAAATGTCCTCGTAAACCACACTAACCCGCTCACACACACGCACACAAAGGAGTTGATAAAAAAAGCCCTCATCTGGGTTTTTTATGAATTCCAATACACCAATTCAAACAGGATGAAGCAGAGCTGCTGGACGGAGTTTGATAGAAGACAGAGCTGCCAAACTATTTTGCCTTTGTGACACTCTCCACTTGTTGCGAATCCAAGGTCTTTTGCTTTTTTTTCTCTTTATCTACTACTGTCTCCTTATTTTGTGTGATCTTGCTTTGTTTTCTTTTATTCTGTTTAAACTGGCAGAAGTGATTTGCCAGAAATCCTCTTAGAATTACATACCTCAATATGTTTGTCAAAGAGCCAGAGCAGCTCAGAGCAACAGTATGCTGAAGAGATTATTATGTATTTTTGTAGTTTTAGATGTGTGTGAAATTTATTTTCTTACCTACCTGCCTTTTCCTGCCAGAAATTCCATCCGAATGATTTCAGGCAGCAGGAATATTACTGGATGTATTCCACAATGAGGCAAAATGCACCAACTAAAAACAATGAAAATGGTGTTGTAGCAATTTTTACCTTTAAAAAAAAGACAAGAAAAAGGGCCTATGGAACACCATGAGCAAATAGGGCAAAAAACATTCTAAATTGCAGAGTTGCAGCAGTATTTGCCTTGCTGAAAATTGTTGGACAGGAAGAAGGGGAGTACTTATTGGGAAGATACTTTTGTGGATGTGGGACAATTTTGTGGTAGACTATTGGTTTTAATGTTATAATCAGATATCTGAAAACATGACTGTAAGACATTGCATTGGAAAAATTTGAAATAAAAATAATGAATATGGTAATCACTTAGTATCATGGCATATATCAAAGAACGTCTAGGTTACGGATGTATGCTGAGTTCATTCAGGATTTTTCTGAGGAGCCGGAAATGGTCCGGCCACTACAGTGTCTCGGCTCAGCGACGTGGCCAGGAGGACACAACGTCTCGTTCCCTCCATCAGGGAATGGAGGTTATATCCATAACCTAGACGTTCCCCGTCTGTCACTCACTTCGATGTTGTGTCGAAGAAGCAACACTGGGGGTCCAATTTAAATCACGCCATGCGCTGAGCCGTGTACATGTTCTGCTGACACAGGAACGGGCAGGAATTCTACGTGCAAAGGCGACCAGCTGTGTCAGACTGCACATACCCTTCCCCAATGCCCCCCAAAAAAACATTGGGAATCCTTCTGGTTACCCTAGGCAGGGGAAGAAGGCGACGCTTGCCAACCTGGGAAAGGTCCAAACCTGGCTGGGCCTCTTTTCTCTCTATGTTTAGAGCAAGAACAGCCAGGGCCCTTACATGCATCGAGGGAAAGGGGTCTTACCCAATTTCCTATTCTTTCAGGGGGAAAAGACTCTGCAGAGGCCACAGCTGCCCGAAAGGGGAGGTAAAGGTGGCGAATACATCACATGGGTTTTTAGGCGGCATGTGGAGATGGTGTAGTGGTAGATCCAACCTCGTTAAGAGGAGGGAGTTGCTACAACACGCCGACCGGAGGGCAGCTGGAACTACCTGAGGGAGATGCGGGTCCACTCGTAAGGGGACCGTACCACGGAAAATACATGCAGGGGGAGTCCGCATAGGAGTCCAGCCCTGTGGAGCACCTATTCCAGTACAGGGTACATTAAGTACCCACAGTGGATTGGGTTGGCGAGTTCCTCCGCTGAACTGTGGAACCAAAGGGCTAGGGAGGAATCGTCCAGGGATCCGAATGAGTGGGATCTCCTGGGAAAGAAAGCGCACAGTTTTACCTCAGCCGAGGGAAAGGGCGCTAGGTGCAAGAGATCCACCCGGCCAGACCGCTAGCGTGTTACCGAGTTCTGCTGGCTCGGACCTGAGAAAACACGGGACGATACTGACTCAACCCGGAGATTGTAAAATCTCACGAAGGTATTAGGTGTTGCCCAACCCGCTGCTCTACATATGTCTGCTAGGGAGGTATCCCTGGCCAGTGCACACGAGGACGCAACACTCCTTGTCGAGTGTGCTCGGACCAATAAGGGGGGGGGGGGGCACGGCCTGGGTGTGATAGGCCAATGAAATGGTATCCACTACCCAGTGGGAAAGCCTCTGTTTGGAGACAGCATTCCCTTTCCGCTGTCCGCCAAAGCAGACAAAGAGCTGCTCAGAACATCTAAAGCTCTGCGTACGGTCCAAGTAGGTACTCAGAGCACATATTGGACACAGCAACGAAGTGGCTGGGACTGCCTCCTCCCGGGGCAGCACTTGCAGGTTCACTACCTGGTCTCTAAAGGGCATGGTAGGAAACTTGGGCACGTAGCCCGGTCGCGGTCTTAGTATCACAAACGTGTCTGCCAGACCGAACTTCAGGCAAGTGTCACTAACAGAGAACACTTGCAGGTCCCCGACCCTCTTGATGGAGGCGAGCGCGATCAGCTGGGCTGTCTTTAGAGAGAGGGCCCTGAGTCCAGCTGATTCTAGCGGCTCGAAGGGAGGTCTCTGAAGGCCCGAGAGGACCACTGAGAGGTCCCATGAGAGGAACAGGCTTGGCCGGGAGAGATTTAACCTCCGGGCACCTCTTAGGAACCTGATAATTAAGTCGGGGTTACCCAAAGACTTGCCGTCTACTGCGTTGTGGTGGGCCGCGATGGCAGCGACATACACCTTTAGGGTGGAAGGGGACCACCTCCCCTTCAGCTTCTCCTGCAGAAATAAGAGCACTGACCTAACTGCACACTTCTGTGGGTCTTCAGCCCGGGATTTGCCAACAGGCACCAATTTGCCAACAGGCACCACTTGAGGGCGTAAAGATGCCTGGTAGAAGGGGCTCTGGCTTGGCTGATTGTGTCTACGACAGCGGGTGGTAGACCAGCTAGATCTTCCGTGTCCCGTCCAGGGGCCAGACGTGGAGGTTCCAAAGGTCTGGGTGTGGATGCCAGAGCGTGCCCTGTCCCTGAGAAAGAAGGTCTTTCCTCAGGGGAACTCGCCAGGGAGGGGCTGTCACAAGGAGTACGAGGTCCGAGAACCAAGCCCGGGTGGGCCAAAAGGGAGCCACTAGAGTGACTTGCTCCTCGTCCTCCCTGACCTTGCACAGCACCTGTGCAAGAAGGCTCACTGGGGGAAATGCATACTTGTGCAGCCCCACAGGCCAGCTGTGTGCCAATGCGTCTGCCCCAAGAGGAGCCTTTGTTCGGGCGTACCAGAGCGGGCAGTGGGAGGTCTCTCAAGAGGCAAACAGGTCTACCTGGGCCTTCCCAAACCGTTCCCAAATCAGCTGGATCGACTGGGGGTGAAGACTCAACTCTCCACTGAGCAAGCGTTGTCGTGACAGCGTGTCCGCTACCACATTGAGGTTTTCGGGGATGTGAGTGGCACGTAGCGACTTGAGTCGGGACCTGACTAGGTCATGTTTGTCTCGAACTAACGGGAGGAACTTCCGCAGGGCAAAGAAGTCACAGTCAGCAACTCTGATGTTGATGTGCTTGCGCAGCGGGGGCCACTTTCCAATGGCCCGTGGCTGCGTGCCCATTGCACACGCCGCCCCAACCTAATCTGGAGGTGTCGGTCATGACCAGGACACGATGGGACACCTGCTGCAAGGGTACTCCTGCCCGTAAAAAGCAGAGGTCTGTCCAGGGTTTGAATGTTTGGCGGCAGGCGGGGGTGATCGTCACATGGTGCATGCCGCGGCGCCATGCTTGTCTCGGGACTTGGGTTGGTGAGACGTGCCTCGGAACTTCGTTGGTGAGACGTGCTGACATTGAGACCGAGTCTAACTCCATGCTCTGAACCGGGAAGAGCTTGCTCTTTTCCCAGTTGACCTGAAGCCCCAAGCGGCTGAGGTGCCAGAGCACTTGGTCTCTGTGAACGCACAGTAATTCTCACGAGTGGGCCAGGATAAGCCAATCGTTGAGGTAATTGAGTATGTGGATGGCGGCTTCTCGGAGCGGGGCAAGAGCTGCCTCAGTGACTTTCGTGAAGACACGAGGGGACAGAGACATGCCGAAGGGGAGGACTTTGTACTGATATGCCTGGCCGTCGAACGCGAACTGTAGAAAGGGTTGTGTCGAGGCAGAATTAAGACGTGGAACTACGTGTCCTTCAGGTCTACCGCTGCTAACCAATCTAGAAGGCGGACGCAAGTTAGAATGTGTTTTTGCGTGAGCATTTTGAATGGGAGTTTGAGCAGAGCTCGGTTGCAAACTTGCAGGTCCAAGATCGGTCATAAGCCACCGCCTTTCTTGGGTACAATGAAGTAAGGGCTGTAGAAACCCATCTTTGTTTCGGTTGGATGGACAGGCTCTATCGTGTCTTTGAGTAAAAGAGTAGCGATTTGTGCGTTCAGGGACTTGGTATGTTTGCCGTATACTGCGGTAAAGCGGACGCCCGCGAAGTGGAGTGGAGGACTGGCAAACTGAATTGCGTAACCGAGTCAAATGGTCCTGGCAAGTCAGCGTGATGGTTTGGGAAGTGAAAGCCATCCAAGCTCCGCGCTAGGGATACCAAGGGGATGGTTATTTTTGACATACCCGGCGGGGCTTCGCAGTGGGGCGGAGCAGGTAGTATGGCGTCAGGAGGCGAGGACGCGTCCCGAGGCTCTAGTGATGAAAAAAGACTTGTAGCACTTACCTTGCTCCGCACACCCAGCAGGAGGCGGGTTAGCGACTGAGGAGGAGGTCCAGTGTAGACGTCCTCTAGACTCGTCGGAACCGGCCAGCCGGGGGACAGTCATGGGGCTGAAGACGGGGGGTCCGCATCCAGCATGTCGGGACTGTGAATATCTGGTGGCAGGGTGATTTGCAAGCCAGGTGACCCAGAGACAAAGGAAATAGCTCTGTTATTGAGAATGTGGGTACCGCAGCCCAGGGCAACAAATGAAATAAATCCAACAAAAGATTCTCTTCCCGGCCCTCCACCGGGGGACGGAGTGGTCTTACCATCTCCAGAGCTAACATCTCGGGCTCTGGGTCGAACGTCTCATGACCTCTCATCTTCCGAGTCCTCGAGGGGGTCCGTGAGACGGGGGGTGTCTGCTTCCTGCGGAGTGCTCGGCGCAGGGGCTGAGAGCTGGGCCCTGGTTGAGGCGGAGCAGGGTGTTTCTTTGCCGCAGGAGGACGCCCTCGGCGAGCAGATGGGGCATGGCCCATGGCGGCAGGCTGTGAGATATGGCCTCCGTCTGCTTCTTCACCGCGGAGAACTGCTGGGCAAAGTCCTCGACGGTGTCGCCAAAGAGGCCGAACTGGGAGACAGGGGTGTTGAGAAAGCGAACCTTATCGGTCTCATGCATCCGACCAAGTTCAGCCACAGATGACATTCCTGGATTACGAGCATGGCCATCACCTGCCCGAGTGATTGCGCTGTGACCTTCGTGGCTCTAAGGGCGAGGACGGTCGCTGAGCGCAGTTCCTGCAGCACATGGTGATCAGGGCTACCCCCATGCAGATCTTTGAGCGCCTTGGCCTGGTGGACTTGCAGGAGGGCCATGGCATGCAGGGCAGAAGCGGCATGTCCGGCGGCGCTGTAGGCCTTCGCGGTCAGTGAGGATGTTGTCCTACAGGCCTTAGATGGGAGCACAGGTCGACCCCGCCAGGTGGCAGGGTTTCCGGGACATAAGTGGAGCGCAACAGCCCTATCCACCTGGGGAATTGCCGTTGCTCTCCACGATGACGTCAGCTCATCATGCACCTCCGGGAAAAATGGGACCGGGGGGTGCAAGGCTGTGAGCAGCGCCCGGACCCCAGGAACAAGTCATCCAACCGCGATGGCTGTGGGGAGGACGGAGGGTTCCAGTCCAAGCCCACGCTGGTGGCGGCCCGGGAAAGCATGTCGGTCATCTGAGCATCAGCCTCAGCCTGGGCGTGCTGGCCCAAGGCGGCAGCCCAGGGGAGTCATCCGCATCAGACGCCGTGCTCTCTAATGCAGCAGCGAGCTCATCCACTTCGAGCTCCAGAGGATAGGCAGGCTGGCTCTAAGGCGAGCCGCTGTTGCCTCGAGCACGGACGGGAGTCAATGAGCGTGCTGGGGACGGGTGGTCCAAGGGGGCATATCCGGCGGAGCTGCACCCGCTGCCATCCCCAGATCACCTTTATCGCCTGGAGTGGCATGCTTTCTATTGAAAGTGACCCGCGACCGCAAAGTTGCCATGTCATGCCCTTGCAATGAGAGCATGAGCCATCCACGAACGCTGTCTCGGTGTGATCGCTGGCCAGACACACGAGACAACGCCTGTGGCCGTCTGAAGCGGAGAGCACTCTACCGCATCCAGGAACTACACAGGGGCGGAAGGGCATCTTTAAAAAGACCCGTCCTGAAAAGGACACATCACCGCTGTGTATAATGCTCTTTTAGAGGAAAATACTCTTTTAATCAAATAAATCACTCTTTTAATTTCTCTGCGCTGTCGAAGTACCCAGGGGTAAACTGCACTGCCATGCAGAGAATGAGAAAAGCGGCTGTAGTGCGCCGTAGATCCAACAGCAAGCAGAGCATCAGAGGAAGAAAACAGGAACGGGTGTGTGACTCGCAGCAGACTGCATGCACTACCATCGGCTCCAAAGAACATTTCTGAATGAACTCAGTGCATTTCCCCGCTTTTATACCCGTATGTCCAGGGGCGGGGTTTGCAAATACTGGCTGCCAACTTCTCATTGGCCTTTTTTCATAGATCAGAGGCATATTCGGTGCTCAAGAGAGACCCCCTAGTGTCGCTTCTTCGACACAACGTCGAAGTGAGCGACAGACAGGGAACTAAGGCATTAAAATATAATACATTAAATCTACCATTGTATCACCACAGGCCTTTTTTGCAACCTTAATTTACTTATCGAATGGGATCTTTTTAATTTAAAAGCTCAGAGGTGCTAATAGCAGTTAAAGCCAATTAGATGAGATGTTTCTGGGCTGCACCATTTTTAAAAATGTTCTTAAACCAAATTTTCACAACTACAGGACAGTGGGGGTTAAATATTGTCTGCTGATTGGTCAGTTTGACTGTTTCAGGTTAGGTTGAGTCCCAAGGTCAAGGATAATATAAAAGAGGATTGTAACGGTCTCTCTCTCTCTCTCTGTGATACTTATTGCATTACAATATGGTCACAATGCTTTACCATATATTTTGGTATTCTAACAGCACCTTTTTCCTTTGTTGGTATAATGGTATAAGTAGCAGAGGGTGTTACAAGACAAGAAATGCAGTTTTATACGATCATACGGTCATATCAGCATTCTTGCAGCTGAACCACTATAGTGAAAACCACCATAAAGGTCAAATTAAAGGTCTCAAGTTGAGCTCATGGTAAAGAATAAAAGATGACAGTTTGTAGTGATTTTTTTTTTTCAGTTACTTTACATTTTACTTGAGCCATCTCCAGGACAACTGGGGTACTCATGCTTCTATCCACAGGTCCAGGCTTCTGATCAGTCCTGTTATCTCCATCTACACTCAAAAAAATATTTTTGCCTATTTTCAAGATTAATCCATTTCAATTGAATAAAAAAATTTCCATCTAATTTAATTGCCTAGTCTTTATCTAAATAAAATGTGTAAATCTTACAAAATGCAAGTTTTGTTTATTTTCTTCAAGACTATTCAGTTCAATTAGATGGAAATTTGTTATTCAATTGAAATGGATACATCTTAATTATTATTTAGAGGATTAGCACCTCTAAATCTGAGGCCATGGTTCTCAGCAGGAAACCGATGGAGTGCGTATTCCGGGTAGGGAAGGTTGTTATTGCCCCAAGTGAAGGAGTTCAAGTACCTCGGGGTCTTGTTCACGAGTGAGCGGACAATGGAGCGGGAGGTTGTCTGAGTATCGTGGCAGCGGGGACGGTATTGCACTTGCTCTATCGCGCCGTTGTCACGAAAAAAGAGCTGAGCCGGAAGGCAAAGCTCTCGATCTACCGGTCAATTTTTGTTCCTTCCCTCACCTATGGTCATGAAGGCTGGGTCATGACCGAAAGAACTAGGTCGCGAGTACAAGTGGCAAAAATGGGCTTCCTCAGAAGGGTGGCGGGCTTCTCCCTTAGAGATAAGGTGAGGAGCTCAGTCATCCGTGAGGAGCTCGGAGTAGAGCAGCTGCTCCTTTGCGTGGAAAGGAGTCAGTTGAGGTGGTTTGGGCATCTGGTAAGGATGTCCCCTGTGGGCCTCCTTAGGGAGGTGTTTCAGGCACGTCCAGCTGGGAGGAGGCCTCGGGGAAGACCCAGGACTAGGTGGAGAGATTACATCTCCACACTGGCCTGGGAACACCTTGGGGTCCCCCAGTCAGAGCTGGTTAATGTGGCTCGGGATAGGGAAGTTTGGGGCCCCCTGCTGGAGCTGCTGCCCCCGCGTCCAGACTTCGGATAAGCGGTTGAAGATGGATGGATGGATGGATGGATGGACAAAAATATATTTTTGAGTGTTGGCTATCCTTTTACATCTCTCTGATTCAGTGAGTATTCAAAAGCCTTAGAAAATTATATTGTAATGGGTGTTCATCTGTGATTTGCAATGACAAAGCAACCAGAAGTCATTCATATTCATTGAGAGTTAGCGATTGGTGGTAAAAGAGCTTCTGTTGTCTCAAGAACAGGTGTTCTCCAGAATGTACAAATACATATCTATTCTATGCATTTGCCAAACAATTGTATTATGACAGTTAACACGATAACAGTTAACACTTAATTACAGCTCCCATTCAATGTCCTTTGTTGCATGTTTGCATAAAGTTTTAAATGGAGCTCTCTAATTTCTTTCTTGTACTCTGACAGGTCACATCACAATGTCATTGATGTTCTTATCTAAGCTCTCCTCTGTTTTCCTTAACCTGTTGATATGCACCCCCTTTTTTGAGCACAAATCATGAAAATGACATACCTGAACTTAAATGGTTGTATTTACTGGACCCTTTGGAGTATGGACACAGTTGTAGTATATTTTGAAAGAAGACACTTTGGGCTTTATTTACCAAGTTTCAAATACTTATAGCCTAATCCTTTTTAGAGATATAAGAAAACTCACATAAGATTAAATGCAAAGGCAAAACAATTCAGAAATATGGAATTAATTATGAACACAATCTACATAAAGGGGTTGCATCAAATACAGTGATGCAACAATATCATATTCATGTTAAGAAAAACCATATGAGAAGAAACTGTTTCCGTTTTAAAGGAATTAAATGGAAATGATCTACACATCTACACCGCTGGTTCATGATGTCTTTCTTGAGTTAATTCAGTGTATAATGTTGTTGGTTTACTACAGCATGCTCTTGCATCACCAATTTCTCTTTTTTTATAGGAAAATTACACATAATAACACATAATAAAAGAATAATTTGATGAGACTTGAGCAATTATGTAAATAAACATTGGATGACAATATAGTACAAGAAGTGGAGATAAGAGAGAACTAAAATAAATAAAGAAATAAAATACATAAGTATCAAAATAGTACAGAAATTAAATATACAGAGGCAATGAATGATACATTATGATACAATCAAAAGTTTGTCATACAATTTAATAGTTTTTACACTTTTTTATTGTTTTTAGTGTCCTAATTAGGCACTTAAAGTCATGGAGAAAAAGAATAAATTTATGTATTGCTGAGGAAAATTGACATTTATGAATAAAGTGTTTTGCCAATAAAATAATAACATTCCCCATATATTCTATATTATAATCACAATGAGAAAAATTAATTATATCGCAAAATGTTAAGGCATTATCTGATTAAGTTTTTAAGGTAAAGAATTTGGATAGGTCACACCAAAATATTTGGATAAGGGGACATTTAAAGAAAAGATTACAATTAAAATCCTTATTACCAAATTTACATGTGATATCGTTAGTAGGATTACTACAGAGTTAGGCAGTAATTTGTTTCCTTGAGAGAAAAACATTTCTTATTTTATTACTACATTTTGGGTCGTAAATGTTCTTATGTTCTACTAGAAATTTTTGTTCAGTCTTTACAATCTCTCCAAATGATACATTACATCTCATTAAATGAAACAGGCCACTAGGTATTGCTTTTATCACTTTGAGAAATTCCTTATGGACAACAGGAAAGTTGAGTTTAGACATGAAATCATAATAAGAGTAAACATTCCCTTCTGGATCAAACATATCGCAAAGATAATCTATTCCTTTCTCATGCCAGTTCTTAAGGAATATTGACTTGTTCTCTTCTATAATCATTTCATTATTCCATAACTTCACCTTGTGAGGGGAGAAATTGTGGACAAAACAAAGTTTCCATGCCAAGAGAGCCTGTTCATGGAATTTGAAAAGTTTTATAGGGAGCTTAGAAGGGGAAAAGTTACAAGTTAACAAGAACTTAAGCTCTCCCACCATTTAAAAAATATTATGTGGGATAAAGTGCCAGATAGAGTCTGGTGAATTAACGCATTGTTTAACCCAATTCACTTTAAATGTATTATTAACATAAAACAATCTAACATGTCAAAAACTCCATTGGCTTTTTTACCACATAAAACCATTTTTTTCAAATGTTGATGTTTATTTTTTCCAAAAGAAGTTATAATCTTATAATCTGTTAATTTGTTTACAGGTGTTATCATGGACAAATAGTGAAATATCTGGGTATATAAATCTATTTGAAGCCAATTATTAAATCTTAGTTTTGCTTTTTTTAAGTCTAGGCAAAAAATTAATTTCTTGCCTTACAGAGTTTTTCTTAGAAATATGTTTGCGAAGGTACTTCACACTATCTTAAATGGGTATGCTATTCATTGAGGTTTCTAGGGTATCATATAAACAAAGGATTTCACATTTAAGAATGTTTCATTTTAGGCCAGATGCATCTGAAAAAGCATTTATAATTTCAAGAGCCTTACTAATTTGATCTTTGTTTTCTAAAAA
The DNA here is from genome assembly GCA_032164185.1 of Moxostoma hubbsi. Taxonomy (NCBI): domain Eukaryota; kingdom Metazoa; phylum Chordata; class Actinopteri; order Cypriniformes; family Catostomidae; genus Moxostoma; species Moxostoma hubbsi. The sequence goes on along the minus strand of JAVLUX010000013.1, from coordinate 9,867,248 downwards.
CAGGGTTGTATTGACCACAAGTTGTGAGATTCTCATCTCCTGATCAAAAATGTACACACCTTTAATATCAGAGTTGTTTCGAATACTCAGGAAGAGTAATTCTACAACTATTAGGAACAGGAAAGGTGAAACACCACAACCTTGCCTTACTCCCCTATTAAAAGGAAATCTATTAGAGGTATCAAATTGTAAGAGAACAGAACTATTAATATCCTTATATACAAATTATATATAAGGATATATATATATATATATATATATATATATATATATATATATATATATATATATATATATATATATATATATATATATATATAATTTGTATTACTTTAATGAATTTTTCTCCAAAGCCAAATAGATCTAGAATTGAAAATAGAAATGTATGTTTGATGGTGTCAAATGCTTTGTAGAAATCCAAAAACAGTATAATTGGATCCAAATTAATGTGATTTGCGTAATCTATAAGATATAATACTAGCCTGATATTGGGTATAATATCTGTTTGAGTTTCATTAATTATATCAGATAAACATGTTTTTAATCTTTTGACATATTCTAATGAGAAAAGTTTGTAATCTATATTTAGTACTGTGATTGGTCTCCAGTTCTCAAGGGAGAGAGGATCTTTTCCCGGTTTTGGAATCAGGGTAATAAGACATTGTTTCATGGTAGTACATAATTCTTCATTAATTATACATTCAGTGTATACTCTAAGCAATGGTACCTTGATGATTTCCCAAAAGTGTGCAAAACACTCAACAGTTAGTCCATCTGAACTTGGGGACTTACCCTTCTTCATATAATGTACTGCCGTGGTAAGTTCATCTAAAGAGAGATCATTTTCATAATCAATTCTAAACTGACTTGAGATAATTGGAGTGTATGGCTTGATTTTTGTAAAAAAAAAAAAGTAAGTACACAGCCTTGTACCTTTTGTTTTTATGTTCAATTTTCAAATACTTTTTTGCCTTTGTGATGTTGTGATTCTCCTCAGAGCTGGTTGGTTTGGTACATGGCTTACAACTCTTTTATGAAGGATTTTATAAAAAAGTCTGTGGAAGAAATTAATGGGGAAAATACTTCCAGAACACAGTCAGCTGAAAAACTGCTCAGGCACTGTTGCGCTCCATAGTCTCCAACATTTCTCCTTTTGTGTCATACAGTGGATATAAAATGTCTACACACCCCTGTTAAAATGCCATGTTTTTGTGATGTAAAAGAATGAGACAAAGATAAATCATTTCAGACAGCGGGGCGCGCTGGTTGGGCGGTGCCGCAGCATGATGTGTGAGATCGCCTCCGTCTGCTTCTTCACCGCCGAGAACTTCTGGGCGAAGTCGTCGACAGTGTTGCCGAAGAGGCCAAGCTGAGAGACGGGGGTGTTGAGAAACTTAGCCTTGTCAATGTCGTGCATCTCAACCATGTTCAGCCAAAGGTGCCTTTCCTGGACCACGAGGGTGGCCATCGCCCGCCCGTTCCTGCAGCACATCGGGATCAGGACTACCCAGGTGCAGATCTTTAAGTGCCTTGACTTGATGGACCTGCAGGTGACCCATGGCATGCAGGGCGGAGGCGGCCTCTCCGACGGTGCTGTAGGCTTTGGAGGTCAGTGTTGACGTCATCCTACAGGCTCTAGAGGGGAGTACCGGGCTGTCCCGCCAGGTGGCGGTGTTCTCTGGGCACAGATGGATCGCAACCGCCCTATTCACTTGGGGGACTTCCGTGTATCCGTGGGCCGCTCTGCCATCCAGGGTAGTGAGAGCGGACGAGCGAGCGGGTCGGTTTCGGTCAGTGAAAGGTGACCTCCACGACCGCGTCAGCTCGTCATGCACTTCCGGGAAGAATGGTACCGGGGGGGGGGCGTGTGTGTGAGCGGTGCCAGGTGCCGAGGCACCAGTTGTTAAGCCGCGACGGCTGTGGGGAGGACAGGGGTTTCCAGTCCAAGCCCGCGCTCACGGCAGCCCAGGAAAGCATGTCGGCCATCTGCGCGCCTGCCTCCGGCTGGGTGGGCTGGCCTAAAGATGGCAGCCCAGACGAGTCTTCCGTGTCAGACACCTGGATGCTCTCCGATGCAGCGGTGATGTCATCATGCAAGACCGGGGGCTCAAGGGAGAATGCCGGTTGGCCGTGAGTCAGGTTGCACTCATCCCGAGCCCAGACGGAAGAACACAAGCGTGTCAGGGGGCGGGTGGTTCGTGGGGATTTACCCAGCGAAACCGAGCCCGTCATCATCCCAGTGTCGCCTTCATCGCCAGCTGTGTCGTCCTCAATCCCATGGGAAGAAGGAGCTGCGCAGGGGGCGGCTGAAGTGGCATTCACCTTCAGGAAGGAGAGCTGCGACTTGCCATGGTCATGTTCTGGCAGTGAGAACATAAACCATCCACGAATGCCGCATCAGTGTGATCGCTACCCAGGCACACGAGGCAGCATCTGTGGCCGTCGTTCTTGGAGAGAAATCGACCGCATCAAGGAACAACACAGGGGCGGAAAGGCATCTTGAAAAAGACGCGTCCTGAAAAGGACGTTCAATGCCGCTGTGTTTTGCTCTTTTATGAGTGGAAAACTCTGACTCTTAGAGGAACTATACTCTTTTAGGAGGAGACACTCTTTTACACAGAAAGAAAGCGCTGTCGAAGCATGCAGAGAGAGAGACGCCAGCTGGAAATGCGCCGTGCAGATCCAACAGTAATGCTTCTCGCTGGTAGAGGTGAGTGGAACAGGAGTGAGACTCAGCTACTTGCTGCACAACCATTCGGCTCCGAAGAAAAATTCTGACTGGCATTCGCTGCCCCGCTTCCCTTTATACCCATATGTCCGGAGCGGGACATGCAAATTCTGTCTACCAACTTGACATTGGCCTTTTCTCAGGTTCAGAGGTACGATTCGGCATCCAAGAAAGACCCCTTGTGTCACTTCATTTGACACAACATCGAGTGAGTGACAGAATGGGAACTCTTATTTTGAATATGGCTTATGTTGATAGTTTTGTATTGACTGTTTCTCGTGTTCCTGTTTCCTATCTTTCCCTTGCTCAGGTGTTTCTAGTCTGTCATTAGTTTCATGTGTATTTAAGCACTCATGTTACCCTTATTCATTGTCTTGTCTTTTCATGGGTGTATCGTTGGTGTGTGATATTTAGTTATTTTTTTGGTTGTACTTTGTCATTATTCAATAAAAAAACACTGCGTTTGGAACCTGTCCTCTTCGCACTCTTCTCTTGTAATATTGACATTACAGAAGACCAGACCTTTAAAAATATGGATCCAGCAGTGGAACTTTTGTAAATCAGGCAAGCACATGATGAATATATAAAGGCATATTCAGAGCTTTTCTGTGCTCTTGCTAGCTGTGTGAACTGGGGAGAACTTGGACATATGGATATTTACAGGTGGGTTCTTAATAAGTATAGTAAAAGCTCTATGCCTTGTGGCGTATGTAATCTCCCTTTGCAGCAGTATATGGACACACTCTGTACATGAGTGGCTCATCCTATACTGTGGGTGTGAAGCAGGATACTCGCACTCTCTCACTGGAAGCGGCACTCAATGGTCACTTGCCTGAGGTGGCACCCAACACTTTCCTGCTGGAGGCAGTGAGCGGTAAAAGGAGGAGGAAGAGGAAATTAAAGGCATTGCACTCCCCGACACATCCGTGAGGGCAGAGATGTCATCTCCATTCTCTACTGTTTCCATCGCTGAGGCCCCTCTGTTCCCAGCTCTGGTTGTCCCAACCTCGGTGGTTCTTTCGGTCTCAACCTCTGTGCTCCAAGCTTCGGTGGTCCTTTTGATCCCCACCTCTCTGGTTCTGTGGTTTCAATCTAAGTTGTCTTTGAGGAAAAAAAGAGTGTAACTGCACAACTCAAAATATATAGGCTCTTTTATTTTTATGACCAACATTTCGGCAATCAGCATTTTTCATGGTATAATGTCATCACATTTGGAAGCAAACATACAGTATATAGAGTCAGCAACTGCCAACAGGTGAAGGCTGTAACATCATGACAGGAGATTTTTATTAGCAAACAAGCATGTCAGATTTTTTAAAACTTCATTTAAAGCTTAAGATACATTCAAAAAGAGTAATCCCATGGCTTATGGCAAGACAGCTACAACTAAAAAAACACAACAGTATCAATTCAAGAACTCACAATTACGAAGCCACAGAATCAACATTTCAACTCATGTGCCATCACCAGTCAAATACGCCCAATACAGCAATTGAAAGACACACAATCATATCACTTAATGAGATCCACAATACAATAATTCAAAATCGCTATTGAAACGTTTAAAATATATATATTTGCCATCACTAATTCAAAACATATAAAAGAGCAGATCCAATCATCTCATAAAATCTAAATTTAAACCATGAGGTCCCAGAGTTTTTATGTATGGATCCATAATGCTTCTTGTTTTAGAAATGTTTGATCTAAAGCTCAACCTCTTCTTGGTAGTGACACTGTCTCAATTCCTTTATAGTGTAATGATGCAATTTGATGATTGTGTTCAATAAGATGTGCTGCTAAACTGTCATTCATATTTTTACATCTTAGTGTTTTTCCCACTTATGATTTACAGCAAGGACAAATTATAAGGTAAATCACACCTTTTGTTTTGCAGTTTATAATACTTCCTATTGGGATAGATTTCCCTGTATGAGTTTGTTTGAATGTTGAACATCAATATGTATAATTTCATTGGTTACATGCACCACAAGGGTGATTCTGGAAAAGGTGTTAACATACCTTGTGATTTTCTTAGGTGGAGAGGGGATCAAGTCTGATTTAACCAGATAGTCTCTTAAATTGTGCCCTCTTTTAATATATATATAAAAATTCATAGCTTTCACCTCTGAATCTAAGATGTACGTTTACTTGATTGTCATTTTCAAACTCAATCTTGGTGGTCCCAACCTCGGTGGTTCTGGAGGTCTCAACTTCAGTGATCCCTGCTTCAGTGTTCCCAGCCTTGGCGGTCCCAACCTTGGTTGTCACAGTCTCAGTGCCTTCACCTCTGGTTCCCATTTTGCCTAGATGTCTAGTGTCTTGACCTCCAAGTGTGCTTCGACAAGTTGCAGAAGATACGACAGATTTCAAACCAGCTTAATAGGTGTGCACACTGTCCTGATGAGTGAGAGACAGACAATGAGCCACAGCCAATTATATATATAGAGAGAGAGTGCAAATTGAGAGCAAGGTTTTCAGAAGTAGGAGACAAACTTTTTTTTTGAAAATAAAATAAAACATCACCTATATCTTCCAACCCGATGTATTTAATTTCAGCTGTTTTTCTTATTTTTTGCAAAAACATCAATGTTTAATGACATGTACTCACAAATAAGCTGTCTGCTTGTGAATTAATTTCTTTAACATAATTTTTAGAATATGGGCAGTCCGTTTGAAACGGGACAGCACTAAAGGCAGCTGTAATGGGGTCCAAACTGTTTCGTGGTATGTCCACTTCAAACACATTCAGACATTGGGCTCACAGTTCCACAGCATTAGAGTGCCTCCTAATAAAACAAAGAGTTTAAACTTTGCAGGTTATGTGCAGATTTAAAGGGAAATAACCCTTTAAATAAATAAAGATTGTGACTTTGACAAGGATTTGATTTCTACCACACTTTCAAATGCATGTTTCTATAGAAACGGAAAAGGTTTTGTATATAAAACTTTAGGAGTAGATGTCGGGGTAAATGACAGCCCCTTAGATAAGACTTTTACTGTTCTCTGAAAGATGTCAATCTGAGATATTGAATACATTTTCAATCTGTTCTTGCTACGTGAATATGGGCAATCTAGACTTCTTTCTCCCTAGATCCTCTTCTCTCTCTCACAGAGGATTCAGGGGAAGATCTAATATCGTTCACCAATATCTTAATAGTACCAACTGAAATGTTAAACTATAGCTAGAGTACAATATAAAAATATATATTTTTTGGACTGTGAAAACAGTAAAGATAAAGATGGCTTTTCAAGATACATCAACATTTAGGAAACCTACTGATAGAAATACAGTTCTTCATGCTAAGAGTTTCCATCCTCCTAAATTCATACAAAACATACCTTTTGGACAATTTCAAAGACTGCTTAGGATTTGTGACAAAGAACAAGATTTTGAGGATAAATCTAAGGACAAACAGAAAAACACTTTTGGAACAGAGGGTATAAGTTTGAAACTATCCATAAAGCTAGAGTAAGCTAGCTATGTGTGAAAAATATGACAAGGACAGATTTGTTAATAAGGAAGATGAGATCTGAAACATCAAATAAGGTTTATTTTGTTACCTAAAATAGAACAATTGCTGAAAAAGGATTATCCAAAAAAATTGGGGCATTATACAGAGTGATACATTTTTGAGAGATATATTCCCAGGCCTTCCAATGATACATTTTAAGAAAAGCACTACTTAGGTGACAGATTAATACATAGTTACCTACCACACACTCGAGAAAATCATTGGTTAGGGGATAAACCTAAGAGATATTTTAAATGTCATCGGTGCAATCACTGTGATAATGTAGTACAAGGAATAAGCTTTCAAGATGGAAAAACAAATACGATTTATTCTATCAAATACTTAAATGTAAATCTTCTCACGTTATCTACAGGTTGAAATGTCCACACTGTAAAGTTTTCTATATTTGCAGAACAAAAAGACGATTGCAAAACCGTATGGCTGAACATAAATATGCCATTTTGAGGGGTAATGAAGTGTTTCCTATGGCTAAACATTTTAAATGAATGCACAACTGTAATCCATCTATTCTTAAAATATAAGGTATCGACCATATACCCTTTTCAATCTGGAAAGGTAATAGAGCAAAAACTTAAAGAGAGACTGTTTGGATATACAAGCTAAATGCTATGAAATATCCTGGAATGAATGAGATTATTGTTTGTAATTTTTGTTTGTTTGTTTGTTTAGTCTATTATTTGTAATATTCTCTTTGAGGACAAAAACAAGTAACAATAGCAAATGTTTAACACTATAGTTAACTAGTTGATCATGTGACTTACTTATTGAGTGACATTACTCTCACCCAGGGCCGGAGTGGGACACATTTTCAGCCCGGGAGTCTAATGCCCATGACCATTCAAAAAGTGAAACTTGTATAATGTATACATTCATTCCACACAGACTGATATATTTCAAGTGTTCATTCCTTTTAATTTTGAGGATTATTACTGATAACTAATGAAAACCCCAAAATCAGTATCTCAGAAAATTTGAATATTGTGAAAAGGTTCAATATTGAAGACACCTGGTGCCACACTCTAATCAGCTAATTAACTCAAAAAATCTGCAAAGGCCTTTAAATGGTCTCTCAGTCTAGTTCTGTAGGCTACACAATCATGGGGAAGACTGCTGACTTGACAGCTGTCCAAAAGACAACCATTGACATCTTGCACAAGGAGGGCAAGACACAAAAGGTCATTGCTAAAAAGGCTGGCTGTTCACAGAGCTCTGTGAGAGAGGCGAAGGGAAGAAAAAGTGTACAAGCAATAGGGATAACCGCACCCTGGAGAGGATTGTGAAATAAAACCCATTCAAAAATGTGGGGGAGATTCACAAAGAGTTGACTGCAGCTGGAGTCAGTGCTTCAAGAACCACCACGCACAGACGTATGCAAGACATGGGTTTCAGCTGTCGCATACCTTGTGTCAAGCCACTCTTGAACAAGACACAGCATCAGAATCGTCTCGCCTGGGCTAAAGACAAAAAGGACTGGACTGCTGCTGAGTGGTCCCAAGTTATGTTCTCTGATGAAAGTAAATTTTGCATTTCCTTTGGAAATCAAGGTCCCAGAGTCTGGAGGAAGAGAGGAGAGGCACAGAATCCACGTTGCTTGAAGTCCAGTGTAAAGTTTCCACAGTCAGTGATGGTTTGGGTTGCCATGTCATCTGCTGGTGTTGGTCCACTGTGTTTTCTGAGGTCCAAGGTCAACGCAGCCTTCTACCAAGAAGTTTTAGAGCACTTCATGCTTCCTGCTGCTGACCAATTTTATGGAGATGCAGATTTCATTTTCCAACAGGACTTGGCACCTGCACACAGTGCCAAAGCTACCAGTACCTGGTTTAAGGACCATGGTATCCCTGTTCTTAATTGGCCAGCAAACTCGCCTGACCTTAACCCTTTAGAAAATCTATGGGGTATTGTGAAGAGGAAGATGCGATACGCCAGACCCAACAATGCAGAAGAGCTGAAGGCCACTATAAGAGCAACCTGGGCTCTCATAACACCTGAGCAGTGCCACAGACTGATCGACTCCATGCCACGCCGCATTGCTGCAGTAATTCAGGCAAAAGGAGCCCCAACTAAGTATTGAGTGCTGTACATGCTCATACTTTTCATGTTCATACTTTTCAGTTGGCAAACATTTCTAAAAATCCTTTTTTTGTATTGGTCTTAAGTAATATTCTAATTTTCAGAGATACTGAATTTGGGATTTTCATTAGTTGTCAGTTTTAATCATCACAATTAAATGAAATAAACATTTGAAATATATCAGTCTGTGTGTAATGAATGAATATAATATCCAAGTTTCACTTTTTGAATGGAATTACTGAAATAAATCAACTGTTTGATGATATTCTATTTATATGACCAGCACCTGTAGATATGAGGATTTCCTTTTCAGTGCCCATTATCATGAATGACTCTAAGTGCTCCTGAGACATTGAGCTTCTTAGCCTGATCTTGACAAACTTCAGTGTTGAGAAGCTTCTCTCACACGCAACCTGAGTGATTGGGATTGTCAACAGAAATCAATATGCCAACCCAACTACATGGTACGCATCAGTGAGAAGATTGTACTGTGAGAGGATGAGATAAACACAAATGGCACAGTTTTTGCAGCAGGAACAGGTCCTGTTGTCAGCTCTTCCTCTGGTTCCATATACAATGGTCCAACTATATCCTCCTCATATCCTACCAGCATACCTGTCCTTACAATGTAACCCTTCAGAGGGGACTTCTTTAGTCTCTCCCACTGGAATGCCAAGCAAGACAGCTCAGCATGCAATGTGCCAACAGTGGCTCTATCATCAAATTTAAGCAGACACTTGCTGATTTCTTGGAGAGCTGAGCTCGGGAGCCCATTTTTCTTAATTTTCTTAAATGTTTTTAGGGTCCAGACAAGCAAAATCTGTGAAAAGCTTTGCATTTGCTGAAAACCTTCTATGTATGCTACCTGTCACAGTGACCAGAATGATATTGTGTACAATGACCTTAAAGTCAGCATCTGGCGATGCCAGAGAGTTATCATCTGAAAGGTCTCCAGACATTTTTTTCATTTTTCTGACCCGTTTCACTGGAAGTGCACTTCTAGCTCAAAGCTGTCCTCCTCTTGCAGCTTTTGATTGGCCCAACCCACAAACTCATCAGCTGCTACTTTCACCCCCTCAAAGTCTCTAATAAATTTGTTAATGCTGTCCTTTGTCCCCTCAACCAGATGCTGAGCTGCTAGAATATCCATACCCTTTATCTGTAGGTACTTGGAGAGGGGGGATGTGTGCTCAAAAATTCTGAGAAAGGTTTGAACAATGAGGATTGTTTCATACTTTAGAAGGGCTTCAATATACCCCTTTTCTTTGGCCCTCACTGTTGGCTTCATACTCCTATCTCCCTCAATTACGGTGAGAGTCAGCAGCAGGTCAACATACAGAGCATCCTGAGGCTTACCAAAATGCCCAAGGACCTTAGTCAGAGCACGGTCTTTGGCCCACCACCTGGTTTCCCCTATTGGGCACAGTCTCCTGTGTCAATTGTCATCACTTGTCTCTTCCCATCTCTGCATACGCTTATATGATTCACTGAGGAAAACTGCAACATCGTTAAGCAATTAAATGAGATTACGTACTTTCTACAATAATGCCTGTTGTGTCTGCCAGTACCAGATTCAGAATATGTGCATAACACCAGTCATGAATCTGTGTAGGAGACTGCTCTGAGAGAAATGCAGAGAACCCTTGATATTGTCCCTGCATGTTAGCTGCACCATCAGTGGAGTTGCCCACACATGTGCCAATGTCAACACCAAGCTTGTGTAATGTCTGTTTGAGCATCTCTGTAAAATATTTTCCAGTTGATGCTTCATAGTCTACCACAGCAACCAATAGCTCATGAATGGCATCTGTAACATTTCTCAAAATGACTGCATGTTGGTCTTTTGAGGTGATATCTTGGGTGGTATATATTTGAACTGAAAACATGCCAGTCTGTTTAACCTCATCTGCAATTGTGCCCTTTATAATTTGGCTGATGACATCCACAACTTTAAAGATGATGTCTTTTGAAAGGAAGGTCACAAGACAGCCTTTGCCCTTTGCCCCAGTGCTTCTTGCTTTTCTCAATACAAGTGTTCAAGTGCTGTTGAAGACACATATCATACTTGACCAAGAGTATTATCAACTCTAGAAAGTTGCCATGATTGACTGCAGTGTTTTTCAATGTATATGCAGCCTCTGCTTTATCTCCTCTGTAACTAAGTCCACATTTGCCAATGACTTTTGTGACATCTACTATGCGCTCCATTGCCTGGTGCTTTTTTTTTTACTGTTTCATAATGTAAAGACATTTGGTTTCCAGTAAATAGACTTTTCACATCTGCCTTTTTAGCCATTAGAAAGTAAGCTTCTGCACTATCTCTGTGAACATGACTTTTCTCACGCTCCTCAATCCTCTGATGAACGTGTTTCCATGAATTCATATCTCCCTTTATGAAAGAACTATCACCTGCAACAGGTGCAAATGCCAAACACACAAAACAGTACAGAGAATTTGTTTTTTATTGTATGTCAACCACTTGCAGTTAGTTCCATCCTTTCTGTTATAACCTTTTGCTATGTGATGTTTTGGTGGCTGTTGAGGATGATAACTGAAAAACATGTCAAAGTTCTTTGACTGAGGATGAGCAAAATAATCAAACTTATCAGTCTCCTCATCTATACTACAAGCATTTGCTTGTGGCTCAGGGACCTTCTGCCTGGCTGCTGTTGTCTCACTGAAGATCTCTGTTCCTGGGCCTCACTTCCCTCAGCATTAAGCTTATCTGTATTAAACCACAATCACATTAAAAATAAGTCAAAAGGCTAAAAGCACTGAAATGTCATTGAAATTCCTTTTTAAGTCACTTTGGATAAAAGCGTTTGCCAAATGCATTTAAATGTACTAGACAAGTCAGTGTACCTTGAGTCCCCAGTTCCTGTGTGCTCGTTTGTCTTCTTTAAAAAATATCTGTCAGTTTGGTAAATTTGGCCGTGTCAAAAAATGCCTTTATTTTTTTAACCTGGCTTTTTCAGCTCCTCCTGACATCTTTTTACCATCCATTTATCATTCCCGTGATTAGCTCACTCGGCGCTTGCCACGGCATGTAACGTCGGTGTGTGTGTGCATGTGTGCGTGCATGCGTGTAAAAATTAAGAGATAGCGGGCGAGTCTGACGGCCCGCTATTGATGAGCAGACAGAGCAGCCCACCGGGAATTCTCCCGATTCACCCGATGGCCACTCCGGGCCTGTTCTCACCTGTGTGAAGCTTGTTTGAAACTCTCCCTGAGGAAGGCGCTTGCCACGGCATGTAACGTCGGTGTGTGTGTGCATGTGTGCGTGCATGCGTGTAAAAATTAAGAGATAGCGGGCGAGTCTGACGGCCCGCTATTGATGAGCAGACAGAGCAGCCCACCGGGAATTCTCCCGATTCACCCGATGGCCACTCCGGGCCTGTTCTCACCTGTGTGAAGCTTGTTTGAAACTCTCCCTGAGGAAGGCTCATGCCAAAATGCACAGGAGAGCTTGTTTTAACTTTGTATTAACCATGTTATAATAAAGGCTTTTTAATTAATTAGAGTGCCATGGTTATCCAGCTTTTTTTTTTTTGGACCATTATGAACCCTTGACCTTAGAGCACCTTAAGTTTATTCTACTCTAACAAGGTTAACCCTTTCCAGCCCGAAAATTCTGAAAATTCCATTCTGTGCCAGAGTATGGTATTCATAACCAAATTCATATTATATTCAGATTCATATAACATCACACACCAGAACTCTATATACCATTTTGAAGAGCACAACTAGGGCCTTCAAATAATATAAATATGTATGATTATTTAAGTATAATCATCCTTTATCAATAAGATTTCACACAGCAATTTTTACAAACGTTTTCTCCGGCCACCATACTTAATCAGACAACTGCATTTTCAACCATTTTAATTACAAGCTAGAAGGAAACTTGGAGTGTATGAAATATGCATAATTGTGTGGGCAATGTAGAATAGCAGACAGATTAGAAATATAATCTATTGTTTAAAAGTTATGACGATTCTAGTGATTAGTGGGAAAACAGAATAAAACAAAAATTTTAAATGTTAAGATAAATTTCACATGACCACTCTTCAAATACTCCTTTTGAGCACCTGTAATAATGCATTGAGATTGCATCTGAAATTGAAGGACACAAACACTGAAATACACTCACCTAAAGGATTATCAGGAACACCTGTTCAATTTCTCATTAATGCAATTATCTAATCAACCAATCACATGGCAGTTGCTTCAATGCATTTAGGGGTGTGGTCCTGGTCAAGACAATCTCCTGAACTCAGAATGAATGTCAGAATGGGAAAGAAAGGTGATTTAAGCAATTTTGAGCGTGGCATGGTTGTTGGTGCCAGACGGGCCGGTCTGAGTATTTCACAATCTGCTCAGTTACTGGGATTTTCACGCACAACCATTTCTAGGGTTTACAAAGAATGGTGTGAAAAGGGAAAAACATCCAGTATGCGGCAGTCCTGTGGGCAAAAATGCCTTGTTGATGCTAGAGATCAGAGGAGAATGGGCCGACTGATTCAAGCTGATAGAAGAGCAACTTTGACTGAAATAACCACTTGTTACAACCGAGGTATGCAGCAAAGCATTTGTGAAGCCACAACATGCACAACCTTGAGGCGGATGGGCTACAACAGCAGAAGACCCCACCGGGTACCACTCATCTCCACTACAAATAGGAAAAAGAGGCTACAATTTGCAAGAGCTCACCAAAATTGAACAGTTGAAGACTGGAAAAATGTTGCCTGGTCTGATGAGTCTCGATTTCTGTTGAGACATTCAGATGGTAGAGTCAGAATTTGGCGTAAACAGAATGAGAACATGGATCCATCATGCCTTGTTACCACTGTGCAGGCTGGTGATGGTGGTTTAATGGTGTGGGGGATGTTTTCTTGGCACACTTTAGGCCCCTTAGTGCCAATTGGGCATCGTTTAAATGCCACGGCCTACCTGAGCATTGTTTCTGACCATGTCCATCCCTTTATGGCCACCATGTACCCATCCTCTGATGGCTACTTCCAGCAGGATAATGCACCATGTCACAAAGCTCGAATCATTTCAAATTGGTTTCTTGAACATGACAATGAGTTCACTGTACTAAAATGGCCCCCACAGTCACCAGATCTCAACCCAATAGAGCATCTATGGGATGTGGTGGAACTGGAGCTTCGTGCCCTGGATGTGCATCCCACAAATCTCCATCAACTGCAAGATGCTATCCTATCAATATGGGCCAACATTTCTAAAGAATGCTTTCAGCACCTTGTTGAATCAATGCCACGTAGAATTAAGGCAGTTCTGAAGGCGAAAGGGGGTCAAACACAGTATTAGTATGGTGTTCCTAATAATCCTTTAGGTGAGTGTATACATTGTATGTGTTCAATAAAACACATTTTATTTAATTTGAACATTAGAATTACACACGAATTACACAGCAAAACATACAAAATCAAACTTTCGAACTTTCTACAGTAAATGAACAGAATATACAGTATTTGAATTCATAAATACTCAACAACTGCAATACCTGTGGAGAGAAAAGAGGGTGAAAAGGAGAACAACACCAGTAAACAAAGCCCAACCTAGACCTCTTCGCAAAACTGGTCACACTCAGCTGAGTGCCAAGACTGAAAACATTCCGGATGAATTACAAGTATATTCCCCTCAATCCTAAACCACCTCATATCCCCACGAGCTGTCTTGCATTCCCATCTTTTAGTGCCTTTAAATTCTGGAGGAAACAGTTTACGATTCACCCTGCATGTTCCACAGGCATTAGTTCCCATTTCTAACAACTTAACCATAAGAGCTGGGGATGTGTAAAAGTAGTCAAATCAAACATTGTGGCCCTGGTCTTTGAATGGCTGCAGTAACGATTCAACTACTTTGGTGGCCAAGTCAGTGACACGCCCATCATGACTACCTATGTAAACATTAAATTTGAGAGTATACCCAGAGTCTGATGTTGCAATTACCCATCATTTTTAACCCCACCGAGTAGGCTTGCCCTTCATGTATTGTTTAAATCCTGACCAAGCTTTAGAGCTTTAGACATTCATCTATTATGAGATTTTGGTTAGCTGAAAGAGATGCTGGCATTTTTGTTTGAGGTGGTCCATAGGATAATGCAACTTCCTAAGGCGATCCTGATTATCCTCTGTGGTAGGGTCTACAACATTTAGAGTTGAAGTGACTTGGTTCCCCAATGACGATGGGAATCAGGGAGAACTGAAAACCCCATGTAAATGAGCAACGCAAGAAATTAGTCAAATTCATTGGGGGTCACCTCCATCCAAGCTCCTTGGTAGCTGGAATATGACAGACAGTTTAGGACGAGCTTCCACCCCTGACAGTTTGTAAAGCTGCATATCTCAGCTACTACAGCCTGAGTAAAAACAGCATGAAAAAGTCAGTTTCTCACAACATCATATTAGCGGTTGACCACACAGCCTGACGTATACTACCTAGGTCAATACCGAATGGACGGCTAGGCTTAAATGGGAGAGGTTTTGGTGCCTTTGAATCGATGTCAGAGTATGAGGGATAAGAAACAGAGTCAGGGAAGCGTTTACACTTTCTAGATGACATGGGACATGTGCGAGAATGGCTAGCCATGCCCAAAATAATAAGAGTAACAGTGTTAGTGTTACTGTGAGTATCAGTCATATGAGAAATAGAAACAAACAACACATACTCATACACATTCATATATATATATATATATATATATATATATATATATATATATATATATATATATATATATATATATATATATATATAAGGGTTAACATCGGCTGAACAGACAAAATAATATTTACAGCAGCTGCATGTGGCTCTGTCTCTCCCGAACTACCGCATTCTGTGGCACTTATCCCTCTACTCGGCTGATTAGCCCGATTGGGGCTAATTGCCCTCCTCCTTGTCACCATTCCTTTCTCTTGGGCCGTGGAATCTCCGGCATGACGTACACCCTCCCTGTCTGCTGCTTTTCCCCACTTCTCTAGGGCTGGGGAGGGGGACGAGGGAAGAGAAAAACAAAAAAGCGGAGAGGGAAAGGTGGAGCAACAGTGAGAGAGAGATTGCCTCCATCACTCCTCCACACTTTGGCGGACGACAGCCACTCCTCCCCAGGTAGACCAGAGCCAGTCCTCTGACCCCTGGTGGATGGAATGACCCTCCGCATTTTGGTGGCTGGTAGGGAAATCCTCCGTACCTGACAGTGGCTCCACAGCTTCAGGTGGCCGGCAGCGAGCCCCTCCTCCCCTCGCGGATGGTGGCTGTTCCTCTGCCTCCAGGCAGCTGGCAGCAACTCTGCGGCTGCTCCTTTGTGTGGATGGCAGTTGCGAGGACTCCACAACATCCCTCTCCCTTCCTGGGTTTCGGCACCAATGTAAAAAAGTTAACATGGGAAAGGAGGAGGCGGGAACCGGCTGAACAGTCAAAATAATATTTCATTTAAACAGAAAAACACAAATACACACAAGTATGAGGGAATTATACAAATGTATTCAGAATCAATTTTGTTGTGAAATTAAGTGGAGCTTTCATTCCACTAGGGCAAAACTTGCATGTTAAAATGTCTAAAACAGGGCCATAAACTCCATAGACATTGAGGGGGACATGTACCCCATAATATTCATTATAGTGGTTTACTGTTATGGGTTTTTCCATGGTTTATTATTAAATTATTTTATTTGGTCCCCCCAGTCCTGAATATGTGGTAACATCATGGAAACACCCAAAAAGGAACAAGTTCAGATAATAACAAAGGGGATCTTGTACATAAATAAGCACAAACTGAAATTGATGTTACTCTGTGCGATCAGAGCTGCATCTAAAACTCGCGTGAAGTGACCCCAACTGAGCAAAAGATACATTTAAACTGCTCATCTGTCACTTGCATTTGCCACAGCTTCAGATGAAAATGTGATGGCTTGTGATATATTGAGTCATTATTATTGCTTTCAGTCGATTCAAAAATTGAATTGCAATTAATCACATAATTTTCCGTACTTAGTAATCACAGATTTTGAAAGTGCTGAAATTTCTATTCCTGTCAAAATGCATTTATTTTCTTCTTAGGAAAACAAAAAAACAAAACAATATGTAACAATTTAATGGTTTAACATTTTCCAAACAAAATTTTTTTATTTTTTTTTAAATAGAATACAAGACAAAAACACTTGATAACACTTTTTTATTTCTGAATTATAAAATCCTGAGGTATTTTTTTCCCTGTAATTGAGTGTAAGTCATTTAGAGTTTTTTTTCGTCGTCTTTTTATTTTATTTTTAGTAAGCACATATTTAATACAATCTCTTAACTCGAGGCATAAACTGAATTGTCGATTAAGAGCTAATGATTAATAGTTGCAATAACTGACGAATAGTTGAATAATCGTTCTATTAATTGTTAAATTACTCGATAATCAAAATGATTGTTAGTTGCACTGCTATATCTCAGTAAAATGTGTTTTTGATTGCAATAAAATAAAAGTTTTATGTGAAAATAGCATGACATAGCTCAGCTTTCACTTCCACTCAGAGACTGCTGCCTTGATGCTTCTGTCCTGAAACGGCTGGTGCTGCTGGTCTGCAGTTGGACATTTCTCCCTAACAGCGATCTTCATTTGAACGATCACAATGTCAATTCTTAAAATCCCAAGATCACTCTTTCTTTCTAACCACAACCCTCTACAGTCATATGCACATAAATCCCTTGCATATGTGACATTTGTGTTATTAGCCACTGACTGGATTTTTTTTTTTTTTTTTTTTTTTTTTCAGATTTTACTCACGACTGATTGAGTAGTGTGGCGAAAAGGTTCAAATCTTTTCACTACGTGCTGAGAGAAAAAGTCTCAACTCATTCCGAGTCCAAAGACGAGACCCACACAATCCATTTGTCATTGAATGAGGTCTTGTTTAATACCCTTTCTGTTCTCTACAGTCAGATATTGATCAAAAGAAACATTACATTTAAATCACACATAGCACAGATGCTGCAAAGAAGTCAGCCATTCAACCAAAACAAACAATTCTGTCAAAGTTCCTGCTGCTGGTCTTAAAGAGACAAACCCGTTTCAGCACTTATTCTACATTTCAATGTAAATACTTGTAAATAGTTCAAATTAGGCATGTAAACAACAAACAATATATATACTGTATATATATATATATATATATATATATTTATTTATTTTTATTATTATTATTTATTTTTTTTCCAAGACAATTTCAAGACAAATTTATTGATGTATTACAAACTAGATCAACTGAGTGCCCATGAGCAAAGATCACAGATTTCAAATTGTGTACTGATGAGCTGAGCCAATTCCATTTAGATAAATGGGAATATTAACAGATAGCTTTCTCCAGGGATTATACACCTCCTTGGGAGCCAATTCTTAAACTCTTAAATTTTGCCAAACCCTGTCTAATGCACTTTGGAACCTTGAACAAAATCAGAAAGGATTCTCACCTCCTAATCTTAAGGAAGTAGTTTTCCAATAAACCCACAACACTGAAAATAAAACATATTACCTGGAAGGAAATTAAAGAACATCATATTTTGTTTCCCTGGTCTTCCAATTTCATTTGTATATTATATATAATGGCATATCACCTGCTGCAGTATTTCAGTTAACTTGCTTATGACAACCACCATCTATCTTGGTTTTCTCTGAGTGCAGAGATATCTCATCATTTAAGCATATACGTTATCATCTTACTTATGCCTCTGGCAGGTGACGTCAGACAGCAGCACTGTGTAAAAAAATACAATCAACACCTTGAAAAATAATTCACATATGCACCAATGTTGGCAAAACTGTAAAAAAAATAATAATAATAAAAATTTAAAAAACTTCTAGTTTAATTGCTGCTATAATTTTTTAAGTCAAATCAAAGTAATGCCAAAGCTACTACCTGCAGTGATCAGTTCATTACACTTTTTTGACATATGTTGCATTTAATTTCTGATGAAGTTCCCTATCTGTCATTCACTCAACGTTGTGTCGATGTAGTGACACTAGGGGTCGCCAATGGGAGCCCCAAACACCTCTGATCTTTGAGAAAAGACCAATGGGAATTGGCTAGTGGAATTTGCATGCCACTCCCCTGGACATACGGGTATAAAATGTGCTGGCTTGCAACCACTCATTCAGATTTTTTCTTCAGAGCCAAGTGGTTGTGTTTCAGCGAGCTGAATTCCTCTGCCGGTCCATTCATCTCTGGAAGCTGTTGGATTTATGGTGAATTACACCAGTGGAATGCAGAGAATGCTCCTGGGTGCTTCAGCAGCTTAAGAGAGCATATAATCTTGCACTAAAAGAGTATATTTTCCTTCTAAAAGAGTGGCACTAACAGAGAGTGTCTTTTTCTGCGGTTTGCCTTCGTGAGCCGGGTGTACCAGTACGAGGTCCTTCCCTTTGGTCTGTCCCTGTTGCCTCGCATCTTCACGAAAGTCGAGGAGGCAATCCTTGCCCCGCTAAGGGAAGTGGACATCCGCATTCTCGATGATTGGCTGATTATAGCTCACTCTCGAGACTTGTTGTGAGGGCACAGGGACCTGGTGCTCAGGTACCACAGCCGGTTGGGGCTTCAGCTCAACTGGGAAAAGATCAAGCTCTCCCCAGTTCAGAGCACCTCTTTTCTGGGGTTGGAGTTAGAGACAGTCTCTATGATGGTGCACCTCACATGCGAGTGCAGTCGGTGTTGAACTTCCTGAAGTCATTCAGGTGGAAAACTGCGGTCCCACTGAGCAATTTCAGAGGCTCCTGGGGCATATGGCAATCATGCCATTTTTCCCCAAGTTAGCCTGTGCAAGTTCAGGGTGGACAAGGAGCAGGTCATTATAGTAGCACACTACTGGCCCACCCAGACTTGGTTCTCGGACCTCACACTCCTCGCAACAGCCCCCCCCCGGCGAATTCCCCTGAGGAGGGATCTCCTTTCTCAGGGACGGGGCGCCATCTGGCACCTGTGACAAGACCCCTTGATTCTCCATGTCTGGTCTTTGGACGGGACACGGAAGGCCTAAGTGGCCTACCACCCATGGTGGTAGACACTATCACTCAGGCTAGGGCACCCTTTAGGAGGCACCTGTATCCATTCAAGTGGCATCTGTTCACTAAATGCTGTAGCGAAGACCCCCAGAGGTGTGCAGTCATCTGCCAGATGCCCAGCCTTGTTATTGCTGTGTCTGGTGTGTGCTTAGCGTATCTATTTGGATCGCACACAGAGCTTTAGATGCTCTGAGCAGCTCTTTGTCTGCTTTGGGGGACAAAGGAAAGGCAGCGCCGTCTCCAAACAGAGGATCGCCCACTGGGTCAATGACACCATTGCTTTGGCATATCACACCCAGTGCGTGCCGCCCCCCCTTGGGGCAATGAGCACACTCTACCAGGAGTGCAGTGGCCTCCTGGGCCCTAACCAATGGCACCTCTTTGCAGACATCTGAAGAGCAGCAGGTTGAGCAAAACACCCTTGCGAGGTTCTACAATCTCAGGGTTGAGCCGGTTTCATCCCGTATGTTGCCAGGTATGAATAGGTAAGTTTGCGGGACAACTGGCTGGGTGTACCGCTTTCCCTTCCTGAAGGGGGAGACGTGCAGCTAGTTGTGACATTTCATATAGGTATTCATATATGTATTTCATACATCGACACATCGAGTGAGTGACAGATAGGGAAAGTCCTGGTTACTTTCATAACCTCCGTTCCCTGATGGAGTGAATGAGACATTGTGTCCCTCCTGCCACAACACTGAACTACCCACTGAAATAGCCGGGACTCAACCTGAATGAGGGGTTGCGAGCCAGCTCCTTTTATACCTATGTGTCTGGGGGAGTGGCATGCAAATTCCACTCGTCAAGTCCCATTGGGCTTTTCTGAAAGATCAGAGGTGATTGGGGCTCCCAAGGGCAACCCCTAGTGTCACTACATTGACACAAAGTCTTGTTTCCTCCATCAGGGAACAGTGGTTACGAAAGAATCCAGGATGATTTTAATTTCTGATGAAGAAGATTAAGTTGAAATGCTGAAAACTCATGGAATCAAATGCAAATAATAAATATTAAGTTAAATAGATGGATGTTAGACAAAGATATAGTTATAATATAATGAAGACAAAATGTTTTTACATTGTATTTTTACACTTTTCATGTACTGTAAAAAGTTATGTGTTATAACACATTGTGTGTGTACTGTAAAAATCTATGTGTTTGTAGAACCTATATATAAATTATTCTGATTTACATTTTATTTATTTTTTTCAGTGTTTGTCATCAGGCTGTGACAGCCCTGCCATTTTCAATTTGCATATTATATGAAATCCAAAAGAAATACTATTATCGAACCTATAAAATGGTTTTAGGACTATCTGTTGTCAGATGCACTGTGTTTTGCAACCTTGTATGTGGTGTTATTAATTTGTTTAGAGGAAAACAAACTTCTGCTGTTCCCACAGCTTGATATAAGATGTCAGAGAAAAATATATATCTTTGAGGAATGACCCTGCTGGAATCTCTGGAAAAATACATATTCAAATTGTTTTGTTTCAACTCATTAGTAATAAATAATGGAAAGCATTTGAACAGCTGATTTGGAGCACATTAATTTGTTTTACCATAGTGTAAAAAGGGAACTATTAGTCCAAAGGTTTCTGCGTTGTTCTGTCTTTTCTGAGTGCTGAGGCAAAAACGTCTCGGGTTACGTATGTAACCCTCTTTCCCTGAAAACAGCGGAACGAGATGCTGAAGAGCATTATGGGGACAATCCTAATTGTGACCGAGCTGTGAATATGTGTGTAACACGTCAATGAACATTGACCGAAATTTATAGCCTCGGCTGATGAAATCATTAGATGCACCTGTGGCCAGGCTATAAATGGATGCTTCGTCAGGAGTCGTCAGATACTTCTTTTTGAAGATCAGTCCTGGGGCATCCCAGTGTGGCAAAGCAGCGCAGCATCTCATTCCGCTTTTTTCAGGGAACAAGGGTTACATACGTAACCCGAGACATTCCCTTTACAAAAAGCTACACTAAGATGCTGCGCTAAAGAGCGCTATGGGGATGAGAATACCCATGCCGCCGCACTGTGGTTGTCCGGACCCCTTACGGTTGTGTAGTGTGCTCACAAGAGCGTGAGAGGCCTCAGACATGAGCTTGAGATGTTGACTCAAGGACATAAGAGCCCGGAGTGGCAAGAACATCCAAACGTATAAGAATCTAATGAATGATTGCGGAGAGGACCAACTTGCCGCATCACAAACTTGTTGTAGAGGAAGACCTCTAGCCAAGGCTTTAGAGGAGGCGAACCCTCTGATAGAGTGAGCGCTAACAACTACTGGCGAAGCTTGACCGTGCGCCTCGTAGGCCATGGTAGTAGCGTCCCTCACCCCAGGTGACATAGTCCGCTTGGAGGTGACGGCCCCCCCGGTTACGGCTTCCATGGGAAGAATTGTTGCCCTGACTTTACGTCACTGGCAAATGCGGTGGGCATAAGTCCGAAGGGTACATACTGGACAAAGTCTGTAAAGTCTTTGCTGCTCCGGCATTACAAACGGCAGGGAGCAGAAGGCTTAGAGAGTGACCGGATGGAGGGTCGCGAAAGGCACCTTAGGCAGGTGGTCAGGGTGAGGGTGCAAAATTTACTTGGTCATTCCTGGGGCAAAACTCTAAACAGGCTGGCAAAAGAGACAGAGTCTGTAGGTCCCTAATTTTCTTTAGAGACGTAGTCGCCATAAGAAAAACCATCTTGAGAGTCAGAAGTCTGCCAGACGCTGACTCTAGAGGTTCAAAAAGGGATCTCAACCTGACCCTCAAGGACTACTGCTAAGTCCTATGAAGAGGTCCTTCGCATGGCTCCCGAATGAAGCACACGAGTAGAGGATGCCTCTTAAAGGGCACCCTTCCATCAAGGCATGGCAAGCCGAAGTGGAGGCCACATAGAACCTGTAAGTTGAGGGGCATATGCCTGCTGACAGTTCTTCCTACAGAAAATCCAGAACTGAAGCAAACTGGCAGTTACTGGGGGGGACTGGGTGACTCGGGGAGAAGTAGAGGAGACATTGCGCTGTTCATAGAGGCGAAGAGGTCCTCTTCTGCCCTTTAAAATCTACCCAGATCTTCTCCAAGTGGAGGGAGCCCTAGCACTTAAAATGTCCTTGATAACCTCAGGAGAAAGCCCTGTGCACCTCAGTTGATACCCAACAGGGGCCAAGCATGAAAAGGTTCCACAATTCGGGCCGGGGATGAAATACAGTCCCCTGTGACTGATAAAGAAGGTCCTTCCTGTTCGGAACCACCTGAGGCAGGCTGTTGAGGGGAGAATTTAACTCCGAGAACCACACTCTGTTCAGCCAGCGCGGCGCCATCATAAGGAGGCAAGACCCTTGCTGGCGAACCTTGCCAAGACTCCCGGGAGCAGAGAAACCGGGGAAAAAAACGCATACAGACGCATTCAGGGTCATGTATGTGCCTTTAAGTCCAGACCCAAGGGGGCTGGGTGACTCAGGGAGAAGTAGAGGAGACATTGTACTATCATAGAGGCGAAGAGGTCCTCTTCTGCCCTTTGAAATCTCACCCAGATTTGTTCACTACCTCAGAGTAAATCTGCTCCCACACACACGGGCATCCAGGGACGAAACTGTCCTGAGTGACAGGAGCTGCCCTGGGCCCCAAGGAGGATCCAACATGCCAGAAATTCAGCTGACATGAACGTGGATCCCCCTGATGGTTTATGTAAGAGGCTACCGCTGTATTGCCCACCCACACCAAGACATGGCAGCCTCAGGAGGAAGTATTTCAGGGCCAGAAATACAGCCATCAGCTCGAGACTCGAGACTCGTTACTGTGACAACCGAACTGATGACCCTCCTATCCCTTTAAACCGGACGACCACTTAAGGCCACTACCCAGCCTGTCAGGGAGGCGTCTGTCGTTAGCAGCCTGCGACGACCTCCTAGAGTGGGACCCAAGGTAAAAAACCGGGGTCTGAACCACGTAGAAAGGGAATGAAGCCAGCGGCACGTAACCCTTATCAGCCTAGGGGATTTGGCCCTTGGAAGAAATCCCCTGGCTTTGAGCCACAACAAAAACGGTCTCATGTACAGACGGTCCAGAGGGATTACTGAGGACGCAGTCGCCTGAGACCTAGTACAAACTTGACCTAGCCTGATTTTGCTCAGGGTATTCTGAATAGACTCGATTCTAGTGGGAGACAGTTGTGCCCGCATTGTGATCGAATTCCATACCCGATAGACAGCGTTCTGAGTGAGAGAGAGGATGCTTTTCTTGGCGTTGAGCCTCAACCCCAGAGTAACTAAGCTAAGACGGTATCCCTGTGCTGAACTGCCAGTCGCTGGAACTGCACTATTATCAGCCAGTCGTCTATTTAATTCAAAATGCAGATGCCTCGGAGTCACAAAGGAGCCGGCGCTGCGTCCTTCATTTATGAATGTGCGGGTTAAGAGGGCTAGGCCAAATGGAAGAACCCGATACTGGAAAGCTTCACCCCTGAAAGCGAACCTCAGGAACTTCCTGTGTTGTGGCAAAACTTCTAAACGAAGAAGTAACGAAGTGCGTCATAAGATCGATGGTGACCAGCCAAACGTGATGTTGGGCTTGTGACACGATCGTCTTGATAGGCAAATCTTGGAATTGAACACCCAGACAGGGCAGTTCAAGCTTTGAGATCTAAAGCCAGATGCAACCCCTCACCCTCCATGGGAACCAGGAAGTACTCAGTGTAATAACTTGACTCTCTCTCTGGAAGGGGAACACGTTCTATGGCCCCTTTAACCAGGAGATTTGCATTTTTTTTTCTCACAGTAGACATGACTGTTCCAGTTTACGGTAGTGGGAACCACGCCATTGAAACATGGAAGGAGGCCAGAATTAAATTATGTAGCCATTTTCTACTGTTCTTAGGACCCACAAAAAATATATATATATATATCTGGCAGAAGTTTCTACTCTGCCAGGTTCTCTGAGATGGGTATTAATCTTTTTAACACTTCTTGTTGAGGGGGTGTCGAGTGTTTCGCGTCCTGGAAAAATGCAGGGAGCAGCAAAACACCAAACTATTTGATGGGAGCCTCTACCACCCGAAACACAGAAGGCGGCGGGAATGGAGAGGCTTCGCGGGGTACCGGGAGGGGCGAAATAGAGCACGTGCCCCATCCCGAGGGGAGCTACCCCACAAGACTAGGTGCAAGACCATCAGGGTTTTCTTTTTTTAGAAATTAGGGTCCTGAGGTCTTGCTTTAGGGACTGCCGAGGGCGACGAGACTGTCCCCAATCCCTGGAAGGAGGAGCACGACTCGCCACACTTTGCTTTTGAGCCTCCCTTCTAACAGGACTGAGGCGGGTCTGGGTTAACGAAGGACCCACCCCCTGAGTGCAGCGAGGGAGAACCTGCCCGAAGGCTTCCTCATGGCTTTTCGCCTCCTGGACTAATATAGCGTTCCCTTCCTTTTTTTTTTTTAGCCACCAGACAGAAATCTGTCTTATAGTCTGGAGCGTTGGGGGGGGGGATCTCTTGTTTGCGTGGTTTGCGTGGCCAGTCTAGCTGTAGTCTGGCAACAGCCCAAGTAACCACCTCAAGTAATTTCTCAACCGCTTATTATTGTGCGTGGAATGTACTGAGGTTCAGCACACCCCTCGTGAAACGAAGAGACGCCGAGGCGCACTTCAGGCTCACGAGAAGTATCAGCTGGATCTGGGGAGAGAGCGAGCGATAGGGACGGACCCGTCTTTCGCTCCTCAGCCAGATATATGCAAGAACCCCACAATGAAAGAGTGGTCGCTGGCTCTTGGAAGTAAGCAAGACGAGCGCAAAGCATTTCGACTGTAAACATACCGCAAAGATCGCACCTGCCCCGCCCCAACGCAAGAGCAGCATGCTCTTCCCCAAACACACAAAACAAAAACTGGTGTGTGACCGTTTCAGCCGTAGAGCGTAAACATAGGAACACACCCCACTTTCTTTGTTTATCAATCATTCCTTTCCTTTTTTTTCAGAGGAAATAGACAGGAGAAAATGTTCACTGCACACTGCCTAACCAAGTTCTAACTCCTAGCAGAGGAAAGAAAGTTTGTGACAGGCTTGTGAAACACACACAGAGAATCGCTCTGAAAAAAGAGGATCTGACGACACCTGGTGATGCATCCATTTATAGCCTGGCCACAGGTGCATCTAATGATTTCATCAGCCGAGGCTATAAATTCTGGTCAATGTTCATTGACGTGTTACACACATATTCACAGCTCGGTCACAATTAGGATTGTCCCCATAGCGCTCTTCAGTGCAGCATCCAGTGTAGCTTTTTGTAAAGGGAACACTTATTATTACTACATTGTTAATTTTATCTGACTCCAATTTTATATTAATCTGACTCCAATTTAAATTGAACCTCTAATTTAGATTTAAACTCTAATTGATTTCTGATCATTCATTTAATTTAATCTTTTTAATTATTGATTACTCTGAATCGTCCTAACTTTCATTATAGTTTCATTCAGGTCCTGAGAGTCATATGTCAGCCAATTAATTACATAGATCTCACGGACACAAAATTGCCAGTTCCGTTCATAGTCAGCAGTTGCAGGGTTTACTAATACAGTGTATCCCAACCTTTTTTTATTCATGGCACCCTTAGAAAAGTTGCAAAATTTTGTGGCACCCCCCCCCCCCCCCCCAAACCACCACCAAACAACCCCCCCCCCCCCCCCCCAATCCATATAATAATTACTTACTTTCAGTGGGAAACCTGAGCCTGAGATGATGCACACAGATGATCAATTCTGGCAGGAATGGATGAAAGACAGACACGAAGCTCCTGATCCACTGTTCTCAGACGTTCTCTGTACTTATTCTTGATGTATGTCAGGCTAGAAAAATTCAGTTCGCACAAATAGGTTGTGGAAAAGGGCATCAGAACTTCAATGGCACTATTTGCAACAGCTAGATATTCTTTCTCCACTGTAATCCAAAAACTGTCCAAAGCCATGTCTTGAAATTTCATTTTTAAACTGCGATCTTCCCTTAGGTCTGCAATTTGTTCTTGTACTTGCAGTGGCATGCCTTTTGAATTTTCCAGTCCTGATGAACTCCAAGGATCAAGGACCCAGTCAAACTCAGCATAAGTCTCAACTGGAAAATAAAAGTTGAACCTCTCCTCTAGGACTTTCAGATGCTGGGTGATAAGCCCAGGGAGTTTGCTGTTTGAGTGTGCATTGCACAAGGGAAACATATCAAGTTGGCCCTTTTCAACAAAAGAACGCCAGAGGGTGAGCTTGGACCTGAAGCCTCGCAATTTGTCGGTAGAAGTGAGAATATTTTCATCTTTGCCTTGCATTTTTGTGTTCAGGTCATTGAGATGCTTAAAAACATCGGCAAGATATGCAAGTTTTGAACACCATTCCATGTCTGCAATTAACTCTGCATATCCTGAATTCTCCTGATTAGGGAACGTTTTTAACTCTTCCCTCAGTTCGTAGAGTCGTGCCAAAACCTTGCCGCGTGGTAGCCATCGAACGGCCGTATGTAATAACAAGCTCTGATGTTCCGCTCCCATTTCCTCGCATAAAATCGAAAAGTGGGCGTGCCTTGATAAAATTAACTACATCTACTGCTCTGTCCAGTACATCGGAGAGTTCCTTCAGGAGCGTTTTTGCTACCAGTGCCTCCCTATGTAAAAAGCAGTGAGTGGCTTTCACATGTGGGTTTTGCGCTCTCACTCTGCTAATGAAGCCCTTCGTTCTCCCCGTCATGGCAGCGGCGCCATCAGTACATAAACTGTGACAGTCCTTCCAATTCAACCCCCCCGTTCAAGATATTCTGTTGTCACACGATATATTTCTTCTCCCGTTGTTTTGTCAGGCATTGATTTACAAAATAAAAAAGTTTCTCTAATACTGTCACCATCTACGAATCGAACATTTGCCAGGAGCTGTGTGTGCCCACTAATGTCAGTCGACTCATCCAGCTGCAAGGAAAATTTGCCGCTGGATCGGATTTTTTCCAAAACCACACTTTCAATGTCTGAAGACATGTCTTCTATTCGCCTGCTAATTGTGTTGTTTGACAGGGGAACCTTTGATATTTCTTTCGCTGCTTGTGGGCCTAGCATGGTGTTAACGATGGCTTTGCATGCTGGTAAGATTACAGTCTCAGCGATCGTGTGAGGTTTTTTCGATTTAGCTACTATTTCAGCCACAAGATAGCTTGCCTTTAATGCTTTCTCAGACACTTTTGCACTCTTCATCATAATTTCCTCTTGTTTTTCGTGTTGCATTTTCAGTCTAATAAAATATTCTGCATCCTTGCTCACTAGAGATGGGTGATTTTTTGTCAGATGCCGTTTCAGTTTGCTAGGAACCATTGATTCATTTGACAATTTGTCTCCACATACCAGACACAGAGGAAGAGGACATGATGGATCTCCGATAAAGATGAAGCCATATGACAAGTAATTGTCGATATATTGTCTTTTCTTCTTCTTACTGCTGCTCTCAGCGGCCTGCTCTGGACTGTTACATGAGGAAGTTGACGGCCCAGAAGCATCTGGAGCTTTTCTTTTTAGAAATCTGTCCATATTCTTTTGCACTACACACGCATCGTCAAGGATAAAACACTCGCATATACGTTACGCATACAGACGTTGACGTGCTGACAGGTCAGTGAGGGGGCGTATCGATTTTTTTGCCGCGGCACCCCGGTTGGGAAACACTGTACTAATATCATCTGATTCGGCCACCTACTGCTTGCTCATTAAAAGATGAAAGTTTTATTTAGTCACGTTTCATACAACTTGCTAATACATTGATAAGCAGGGACTGGTAGTCTAGCGTGGTTTTCAAAAGGCATACCTCGAATCTACTTGTGATAAATTATTTCGGAGGAATACAGAATAAATCAAAAAGTAACAATTTATTTGCCAGTGAGGATTTAAAATGTAAGTTACAAAATCAATCAAAGCCAATTTCACACATGATCAGAATAATCAAACATTCCTAAAAATAAAAGACAAGTCAAAGAAACATACCTGTCAATAGGAAATGATATGCAGCGATAAGAGTGGGATATCTGTGTAACCCTTTACACGATTTACTGCATGCACAATCAGTCTGAGTATGGACCAGCACTATCAGAAGATCAGATTCGCCTACTGAGAATAAGGAGCTCACAACAATGACTCACTCAGACACTGTATTAGGTTCAGCTGTATATATATATATATATATATATATATATATATATATATATATATATATATATATATATATATATATATATATATATATTAACCTTATTTATACTACATTACTGGAATGCATAACATGGAAACACATAGCATAACAACAAAAAAAGAAATAACATGACCAATACAAATAAAAAAACACAAATGAAATCTAAATAATTTAACATATGATTCCCCTTTTTTTTTTTTACATAAACTTAGGTCTCAGTTTCAAAATAAGGTCAGTGAATCAGTCTTTTAATTCTTTATTCACAACTTTGTGAACATGTCTGAAACCTTAGAACAACTGTATTGTTTTTTTTTTTCCCCCACTCAGTCTTTCCTCTGATTTCGATCCTCCAAAAGAACGAGAGAAATACAGGTGTATGTGTTGTTGGTTAAATTTCCTACCGACCAACTCGGCAATGACAACGTCACTCAATTGATTTTTATTTGAGCTTGATTTTATCTCCTTGTGGCTCGCCAGTCCCAACTCCCTCCATGAAAAGGGAATTTGGACAATTCTAGAAGTCCAAGAACTTCACTTTGGTGAACGTCACTTCGATGCAGCATTGGCTCATCAGCACACAGCATTCATCAGGCAGGAGATGATGAAACCAAATCCAAAAAAGTAAACAGAAAGACACACACACACACACACACACACACAAAAAGCCATCATTAGTTTTTGTGATATACATAAATCTATTACCGCAGTTCACAACGATATAAAAATGGCCATTGTATTTTACTTACGAACATTGAAGCATGTGTTCATCACCTGTGGCCACATATTGTACATTCATCATTAATTAAAATTTAAATGCAACTCTTTTATTTTACATTTCAGTTATATGATCATTTATACAACAGATTAGTACATGAAATAACAGTTTCAACTCACCAAGACCACCGATGAACTTGAAAATTTTAATCCCTTTTAACTCCGAAGGAAGATATCAATTGGTCTTTTGCTCAAACGTCTCATAAAAGTTACACTCTCATTACAAACTCTTTAGTTCTTCATAAAATGTGCTAAACACCATTCTCAAATATCATTGGTCAGTTCTCCCAAGTACAGCATATTTTAATTTGCTGTCATTTGGCCATTTACATTATTCAGTCACATCTTAATACTGTTTGTAACCAGGGTTACATCTGACTACAGACTCCCCGAGTTTCTTGCAAACTTCCTTAAATATCCAGACAGAAATCATTGTGTTCAAATGAATTTATCACACTGTGTTGATTTTCAGGTGAAGATTTCAGCTTTGTAAAGCAATGCAAAGGCGATTTGTAATTTATCACACGTGGTGATATTCCAGTGTAGATTTCAGCTTTTGTGAGAGTGTTTAGATGTTGTCTGAAGTCTAAAGTTGTTTGTTATTCCATGAATTGATGTGTGTTGGGCTATCAGACATCTTGGCATCGGCCTTACATTAGCAACTTTTGAGAGGCTGTTAATAGCAAGAAAGTCAAAGAAAAATACTTTGAGATTTAAAGACCAAGTAGAATGAAAACCATTGACAATGTTCTACAAACCAGGTGACTGCATTCATGAGGAAATGGTATGTACCAAAAACAAGTAAAATATTTAAACTTTGCAATAATATCTGACAATGGTGTTTTCAATTATGCTTCTTTTGTTCAGATCACACAGAATCTATGCTGTTTCAGGCTGGTTTTGCTCATGTGCGTTTTCAATGAAAACTGACAGGTGATGTCTCTATTAAAGAGACGATTGTCTCTTTGAACTGTAAGTTGGGACTTCCATTACTTTAGCCGCCATATTTAGCATTATGATTTCTTCCATTCATAAGTATACCACTGACCCATCTTACTCTATTCTGGCTCTTTTTATACTGCATGTTATTTGGTTCAAGAACCTCCCACTTAGACAGGAAGTACAATCTGACTGTGTGATCAGTCAGAGTTGGTATTGTTTTTATGTGTTGTTTATGGGTGAGTTAAGAATTATATTCTAAACACAACAGGCAGAATGTTATAAAAGCCTGTGTGCCAATCAGATTAGCCCTTACTAGAACAAGAAAACCAGTTTTGTGTGTAATAAGCATCAGATGGTTAGTGAACGGAATGGAATGTGAGTTGTCTATGGGTGTGCCACCTGAGAGAAGCTCTGCATAGAAGCCACATCAAATAGGCAAATATACAGTACAAGATATTTACTAAGATTTTAAAAATCATCAAAAATTGCAAGATTTGTTGTTGCCACAGACTACTCCAGTAAAATTGCTTTCTTATGGAATAAATGACTTATTATTGATATTAACCTTTGGAGCTGAGGGAGATGATCATGGCATAACCATTTGATTTAGCTTTCTTATTGCTGGCATTTAATCTGTTCAAAAGAGGCAAGGCATAACATTTGTTTTTATAAAATTGTATGTACAAAGTAGATTACCATATTCAATCAATCAATATGGTAAACCCTATTCATGAAAGGAGAAAACACTGAATATCATTACACAACAAACACAAGGGGTAAAGTCAATGTCATTCAGTGTTTTTATGCAATAGAAATTGCTTGAGTTTAACCAAGCTTGAGTTTATCCATATCTTTCAGGCTTCTTTCATTTTATCTTATGTTTGAAGTAATCTTGCCAAAGGCCTTCTCTATACACCAGGAGATTGAGAATCAGAAAACATGCTGCAGCATCAAAAGACTCCATTGAATGTTTATTTTCTGACATACTGCCAGTTAGGCAAGAGCAGTTGCCTTCCACTCATTACACACTTGTTCTATTGCTCATTAATACAGTGTGCTGATAAGCAGACGTAATGTGGTGCCAAAAGCATAATTAATAAATGAGTGTATTTCACAGTGATGAGCCAGTTTAACATTCATGCAACAGAGCCAAAGTGTTATTACACACACACAAAAAAATATGGTCAAGTAAATACAGCAGAAAAGAATAAGTACTTTTCACATTGAAGTTTGTTCAAGCATGAACTTGAAACTTTTAAGCAGCATCTGCATTTGTACTCAACTCAAGCATCTGCATTTGTACTTAATTCAAGCCATTTACTATGAATGAATGTATCAATGTCATAAAAAGGACACAATTATTATTTTACATATGAATCAAATTTATAGGTAAAAAATTTAATAAATAATAAGTAAAATCTACTTCAAAGCGTAATTAAGCATGGTGTAATATGACATGAGCAAGTGTGCAGCTGTACAGAATATCAGCATTGCTATGAATAGGCTCGTTTGAGATGAGCAAATTCTTAGCAGAACAGATCACCAGTGATCACTGGCAGGAGCATGCTGGTTAGAAATCTGTGTGACTTGCTGTGATGTCATGACGACGTATGTCAAAAAAGAGTGCGAGGTTGCCGTAGTTGTAGCAGCCAGGTGGCGCAGTTGCTTTATCCGAGCTACGCAAAATCCAAGCACGATGGGAAATGACTTGCTGACGACACCTTAATGCTCATTGGCTTAAACAACTGTGATGTTTTGTTCTCTTTTAAAATGTTCGATTTTTTATCTCTAATATCATGTTTTTATGTGTGTAAATTATAAGTGAATATTCCCAACACTATGACAGTGTAATCTCTGTATGGGATATGTGATTAGTATCATATTTCTTAAATATCTAATATATGTGTCTTTATTAAACCAAAAATTGATGGAAAGACACATCTTATGAGGGGAATTAAATAACAGGTACATTGAGTGTCTTGATCGTCATATTTATTTTAATTTAAAAGGAACAGAATTTAAATTGCGTCCACTTTATTAACAACAAAGCACATGAAGGTGAATCACATGATATCTGCCTTTGATCTCAAAGGTGTCTGATACACTACGATAAGTGAGAACTGTCCGACTTGACAGCACTTATTTCACTTCTCCCCTGACAGCAGCCGCCTACTCAAATCTACTTTCAGGTGAGGTGTTTGGCATCTCAAATGAGCCAAATATCACCTGTGCTGATATTCAGTATAACAGTACTCTTGCTTGTGTCAGATTGCTTTTGTACAAAAGTTCAATGGACCAAAAAATTATAATATTAAAGTATTATTATTGATTTATTTTTGTTGCAATTTATATATTTATAAATGAATTTACCTCTTTCAACCACTCCATCAGAAGCTATTTTTTTCCACCAACCCCATGCATAGGATTTTAGGATATCATTAGTAGTGAAGGACACATGCTGCCATTTAAAAACTGATGAGATAAAGGCATTTAGTTGTCAAAATGTAACAAAAACATTCTGCCTTGATGCTTTCCTTGCTCCCTAAACTGTACGCGAAGACAGCATTTTTTATGTTTTGGACACAGTCAGGGGCATCACTGTGGAAACAGGTTGCACCAGAGCGACCTTCATCTGTATGGTTCAGTAATGAATCCACTTTTTTTTTCTTTTTTTTTTTTTTTTGCTGAAATACATGAATAACCCACATTTCTGCTGTTATGTGTGAATGCTTCTCAATGGTCCCGAGGCGGATTCAATTTTTTTGCCATCAATGCTAAGCTTGAGATGATAAAGATGGTTTGTGCATTTGACTTTCAAATTTGATAGAGGAAACTTTGCTTTAGATTGGAAACCACATTACACTACAAAACAGAAGATGTGACTATAAATATAAAAAAAATGTTTTTATCTTTTAGCCACATCTTCAATTTTGTAGTGTACAACTATTTTGTAGTGTAAACTGTAACTGTTTTACCTTTTACTGCAAGCTTTGTCAGAAAAGTGAAAGAAGTGTTTCATCAGTAATGGATTTTGTTTTGACTTCCTGAAGGCTGCATAATGCAAAATATATTCACATGCAAATCGTATGACACTTCTAGAAATTCCAAATGCTCCATTAAACTCCTGCTGTTATTATGGTATGTTATTTTAGTTAATTAGCATTGGTATTAGTACCCAGTGTCTGTTTCTTGGATAAGGTTATGAATAGGTTTATAAGCCAACAACAAACCACTAGAGGGAATCAAGGCACTACTTTATTTTATTGTTACTCAACATGTACTGGATTAATTGTTTAATCTGTTTTCATATTGTAGGTTATATCTAAAATTTACACAATTCAGAAAATACAGTAGTGCACTTTAGCAGGGCTTTTGTACTTTAGCAGAAACCCATGTGTCTCATTCACAGCCACAATTGCTTACCAGGTACTTTAATTGCTTTTTCATGATCAGGTCAAATAACTATCATTGCTGAATTGTGCAGTTCTGTTTCGATCCATGCTCATTCGCAACATTACAGTTTATTTTTCCATTGTAGTACCACAAAATCAAGATTAGTATTGACTGACTGTGCATGTGACCAATCGTGAGTTGCCGGGTTACTTAAGCCATCCTTCAGCAAGGATTTCCTACAGTGAGTGCACATACTGATAAAATGAATAGGGGGAGACTTTGGTCATTTGTAACATTTTCAGATTTTTGGGTAACCAAATAAGCTACACCACCAATATTTTGGCTCAATAAAGGTACATTTTTCTGTAGTACTCATAACCACCCAAATAATTCGTTTTTTTTTTTTTTTTTTTTTTTTTTTTTGTTAATAACAGTTTTATTGATAACATATAACTAAAATAATAATAATAATAAAATAATAAAAAAAAACATTCAAAAACAAAAAGGCTACAACACACACATTTAAACCAACACGTTTCTCTCCACTGCACCTCACCGAGAGCCTTCTAAAAAGGCTAAATAGAGGTGCCCCATTTCTTATTGAATAAATCCATTTTGCCCAGCCTTCTATGTGTCAAATCTTCAAATGTTGCTACCCTGCCCATCTCCGCATACCACTCACTAAAAGAGGATGCTCCAGCCGACTTCCATCGTCTAAGGATGAGCTGTCCTAACATTGGCCAGGATCCAATTCTTCATGTTCTTATCCCTTATATAAATGACCGCCCCATCACCTAAAATACAGAGTCTGAGGCAAAATGAGATTTAAGTACCTAACAAGTCACCCTTAACACACCACCAAAAAACATGGGTTGTGTCCCCATCTTCTTATTGGCATCGCCAGCAGGTGGGTGAGTCTTTAAGACCCAGCCTATACAATCAAGACGGGGTCCAATAGAATCTATGTAAAAACCTTTGCACCCTTGCATCTTTAGATGTAGACTTGATGTTTTTTAGAATCCTAGCCCACACTCCCTCCTCCAATACAAAGTTTAGATCTTTCTCCCATAATCTCTTGAGCAAATTTGAATCTCCGTCCCACAGACTCTGAATTAGCAGGGAGTAATTCACTGATGCCTCATGGCCTTTTACAAATGCAGTAATCACCACTTCCAGAGTATCTGCCGCTTTAGGGGGTGTATGCTACCTCCAAAAATATTACAGAGTAGGTGGCACAGCTGTAAATACCTAAAGAACTGAGATTTGGGAATGCTAATATGTTGAACAATATTTTCATAAGATCTCAACACTCCACTTTCATATAGGTCACAGTGTGTAGTAACCCCCCCCCCTCACAATCCACTGTGACCAGCAGAATGGGGACTTATTAATACATAATTTTGGATTCTGCCA
The DNA here is from genome assembly GCA_032164185.1 of Moxostoma hubbsi. Lineage (NCBI taxonomy): Eukaryota > Metazoa > Chordata > Actinopteri > Cypriniformes > Catostomidae > Moxostoma > Moxostoma hubbsi. The sequence goes on along the minus strand of JAVLUX010000013.1, from coordinate 9,832,137 downwards.
TATGCTCGAGGCAACATTTAAATAAATGTCAGAATTAAACACTCAGGACATATCATATCGAGTGCAAATAAATGCAAGATAACGTGGTGTAACTTAACTTCTCCAATTAGTTTGATAGAAAGGCTTTACAATGGTGAAATAGGGGCAAGAACTTCCCATTCAATACAAAACCAGGGAGGGCTCTCTCAGGTGAAAGCGACCAATGAGCCAAATGACCAATGAGACCGAATGCATGATAATAAAGCAAAATCTTGGTTAGGCCTAGCCCAACTTTGTCAATCAGCCAATGTAACTTTTTGAAATGTAATCTGGGACACTTAACATTCCAAATGAAAGACTTCACTATGCTACCAAATGGCTTGAAATAAGAGAGGGATAGTTCAATTTTGGAATACAATTTATTTGAATAACATTAACCTTCCCAATCATAGATAAATGTAATAAAGCCCACCTGCTCACATTGCTCAAAAACCATTTATTATTAATGGGTCAAAATTAACTCTAACTAAATCACACACATTTTCTGGGAATAAAATGTCCAAATACTGAATGTCCTGTTTGGGCCACTAGTTGAAAAGCCATTACTGGGCAGTATGCTGTCAGTGCCAAAGCTTCGTATTTAGACCAATTAACTCTGTATCCCGAGATCTTAGAGAAGGTATTAATAATCTTGTGGAGGCAAGGCATAGATCTTGGGGGGTCGGAGACGAATAACAAAATATCATCTGCGTAAAGCAAATGTGCCACCCCTCCTGCCATCATCCTGGAAAATCATCCTTCTTTCTTATCATGTCTGCTAATGTTTCCAAGGCAAGAATGGGGAAAGAGGGCAACCCTGCTGTGTGCCCCTATCCAGAGTGAAATAATCAGAAATTAATCCATTTGTTTGTATCGTCGCTACCGGGTGTATACTGTATCTTAATCCATTCAATAAAAGTATTTCCGAACTCATATATTTCCAAAACCTTAAAAAGATAATCCCATTCTATAATTTCAAACGTCTTTTCACCTATTCACCACTGGCCACATTATATTGATGAAATTCCTAATTTTATCAGAAGAGCTATGCCCAGGATAAACCCCACCTGATCTATATGTATAAGAGATGTCATAACTTGACTTAATTGGTCAGCCAAAATGTTTGACAAAATTTTTACGTCTAGCTGAATCATGGAAAACTCTTACACTCACTTGGATCTTTGTCCTTTTTAAGAATCAGACTGATCTGGTCTTGTGTCATGGTTGGCGGAAGCTTTCCATCCCTTAATGATTCCATATATATTTCTAACAAAAGTGGAGCCAGTTCTGTAGCATGAGATCTAAAAATAATTCAGTGGCAAAGCCATCTGGCCCGTATCTTTGCCTGCAGGTAAAGCCTTAATTACCTCATCAAGCTCCTCCAAGGTTATCTCAGAATCAAGTGAATTATTTTGCTCACTCAACAGTTTGAGGAGATCTAATGGTGCCACAAATTTTCAAATATCTTCATCAGTAGACGAAGATGTGGAACCATAAAAATCAAGATAGAATTCTTTAAAAGCATTATTAATATCAATGGCCAAGGTAAATATTTCACCACTAGCAGTTTTCAAAGAGGGAATGATTAAAAAGACTACTTTTATATCTAGCCAAAAGCTTCCCAGCTTTATCCCCCGACTCAAAGTATGACTGTCTTGCTCCGAACAGCCAATACTCTACCTTCCCTAACAAAATAGTATTATATCTGTATTTCAATACTCTGAGGCCATCAGACAACATTTAGAGCTTCAGGGCTGCCTCAGCATTTTAAATATTCTCTTCTAACTCCCTGAGTTCTCAAGCTTTGGATTTTTTGGTGAATGTGGCATAATGTATGATCCAGCCTATAAGAACTGCCTTAACTGCCTCCCAAGCCATGCCCACAGAGGATACTGAAGACCAGTTGGTTGCCATATAAACACTGATTTCAGGCATTAACATTAGTTGGAATTCAGGATTTTGCAAAAGGGATACATTAAATATCAAAATATATCAAATCACTTTATTGTCACACTACTATGTACACAAGTGCAACAGTAGGTGAAAGTCTTGTGTACAGTTCCAAGCAACATAGCAGTCATGACAGTGGCGAGACATACCAATTTACAATAAACAACATATTTATACAACACAATTTACATATCAAATGTACAGTAAACAATACACACAATATAGAATACACATACAATAAAAAAAAATAAGAGTATATAAAAATATATATGCAGTAGTTATATTGAGGAGAATATATTTGACAGTCCAGTGTGAGATAATAAGATGAAGATTAATAAAATACAGTGCTGATTGTTGATCGTGAGAGATCAAGTGTTCAAAAGTCTGATTACTTGGGGGAAAAAGCTGTCATGTAATCAGCTGGTGCGGGTCCTGATGCTGCAATACTGCCTGCCTGATGGAAGCAGTGAGAGCAGACCATGACTCGGGTGGCTGGAGTCTCTGATGATCCTCTGAGCTTTTTTTCACACACTGCCTGTTATATATGTCCTGGAGGGAGGGAAGCTCACCTCCGATGATGTTTCTGGCAGTTCGCACAAAACTTTGCAGGTCTTTGCGGTTGTGGGCGGTGCTATTGCCGTTCCAGGCAGTCAGGATGCTCTCTACAGTACTGGTGAAGAACTGTGTGAGGATATGGTGGTTCATTCCAAACTTCCTCAGCCGTCTCAGGAAGAAGAGGCGCTAGTGAGCCTTCTTCACAACGGCCTCAGTGTGGACGGTCCATGTGAGTTCCTCAGTAATGTGCACACCGAGGAACTTGAAACTGCTGACTCTCTCCACCGGTGCTCCATTAATGGTGATGGGGCTGTTTTCTCTGTCTTTCCTCCTGAAGTCCACTACAAGCTCCTTGGTCTTACTGACGTTGAGGGAGATGTTGTGCTCCTGACACCAGCGTGTCATCATTGTCAGTGATCAGACCTACCACCGTTGTATCGTCAGCAAACTTAAGGATGGCATTGGAGCTATGTGTTGCCACACAGTCATATGTGTACAGTGAATACAGGAGTGGGCTGAGAACACAGCCCTGCGGGGCTCCAGTGTTGAGGGTCAGTGATGAGGAGATGTTGCTGCCCATTCTAACCACCTGACGTCTGCCTGACAGGAAATCCAGGATCCAGCTGCACAGCGAGCTGTTTAAGCCCAGAGCCCGGAGTTTCTCATCAAGCTTGGAGGGCACTATGGTGTTGAATGCTGAACTGTAGTCTACAAACATATGTGTTCCTATTTTCCAGGTGGGAGAGAGCAGTGTGTATTGTAGATGCAATGGCATCATCAGTGGAGTGGTTGTTGTGGTAGGCAAACTGCAATGGTCCAAAGAGGTGGGCAGCACAGAGCAGATGTGATCTCTGATTTACCTCTCAAAGCATTTGCTAATGATGGGGTCAGAGCAACAGGACGCCAGTCATTTAGGCAAGTGATTTTGGCTTGCTTCGGTACAGGCACAATGGTTGACATTTTGAAACATGTGGGGCCTACAGACAGGGAGAGGGAAAGGTTGAAAATGTCCATAAAAACACCAGCCAGTTGGTTTGCGCACGCTCTGATGACACGGCCCGGAATGCCATCTGGACCCGCGGCTTTACGGATTCACCCGTCGGAAGGATCGGGTTACATCCGCAACAGAGACGGAGAGTGAACCAACCATATGGTTTAGCATCAACTACATGGTTTATTTTTCTCTGTATATGGCAAAACCTCTAAACTCACCAGGGTGTGATATGAGACAGATGTTATCAGAGATAAGATGTTTCCAGTTGAGCAATCCACAACAGATGAAATGTGGGACTTAAAAAACGTAAAAAATAAAATAAAATCTATTCTAGAATAAATCTTATGGACTGATGAAAAAAATGTATAGTCCCTACCAGATAGTCCATCAATCATCCTGTCACTGAATGTCTGCTAAAACAATAAAGACTCTTCCTAATTTATCCTAATTTAATCTGTTTGAGACATTTGAATTGTAGATGTTTACTTATCAATGTAATGACTCCCTTGCTCTTACTTGAGCCAGCACTTAAGAAAACATCACCCCTTATCTTTCCAAATTTTTTCAGCTTCCTGCGTGGAAATGTGTGTTTCTTGAAGAAACACTATATCATATTTCTTACATTTAAGAAAATAAATAACTGTAACGGGTTTGCAAAGGAGGACACGGAAGGTGTGGTGCTCCTCTCTGGTAAGGACTTTTATTTGACCCACTGTAGGGCTTCACAACAGTACACTCTTCAGCTTTACATTAATAGTTTAGTCACACAATAACACTCTCGTATATCTATATGTATACAGCTTCACAATAGGTCAGGCCCCAGACTCTCTCTCTCGACTGCTGGTGGTGTGGGGCATTTTATCCACTTTCCCCGTGCTCACTGGAATTAGAGACAGGTGTTAGACATAATTTAGCTCAGGTGTAAGTGCCCTTACCGCTTCTCTCTCTCTGGATGGGCACTTGGCCACGCCCCCGCTGCCACAATAACCTTCCTTCTTTTTATGGGGTGCCCCAACCCATTCACATTCCATGTGGAGAGAGACAATCCACTCATATTAACATTTGACATTTTTACATATATGAAAAAATTGTTATCTAAGATGGTGCCACGGATGGCCACCTTGGTTTGTTGGTGTTTTTTGTTTTGTCTGTGAATACATGGTTTTGTCAGAATACGGGAGCTCTTTCACAAGAGAAGAGCTCATGAACATCAGGGTAACAACTCCTGCATATTTATTTCCTACTTTCCTTGCCACATCTGTGGAATTACAGGACATTCTGGTCAAAGGTGCCCTCACCTTTGTACATTCAGTGAAACACCGGAGGAGAGAGAAAGGTGCCACGCGCTCCTGTGTTTCTGCTGATGTGGATCTCGCACACCATTGCCAGGAATATTCCTCTCTAACATACATTCACTGAGCAACAAACTGAATGAACTTCAGCTCTTGGTTCGGGAAAACAGAGACTTTTCTTCATCTTCCATTTTGTGCTTCACGGAAACTTGGCTGTGTGGACTGATACCGGACTCTGCGCTGCATCTGTCAGGCTTCTAACTCTTCAGAGCTGATCGCCACATGGAACTCTCAGTCAAGACGAAAGGTGGAGGAATCTGTTTATACACCAACCGTGGCTTGTGCAATGGTGTGACAGTGATCCAACAGCACTGTTCTCCTGATCTGGAATCATTAATCATAAACTGTAAACCCTTCTACTCCCCCCATGAGTTTGTTTCATTCATACTGGTCAGTGTTTACATTCCATCGCAGGCCAACGTGCAGGATGTGCAGTGTGTGATCGCCGACCAGATACGGTGTGTGAAGCGGACAAACCCGGACTCCTTAGTTACTGACCTCGGCAACTTTAACAAAGGTAATCTCACTCATGAACTCCCCAAATACAGACTGTTTATTAAATGCCTGACCAGAGAGGAGAACATTCTCGATCACTGTTTCACGAAAGTAAGCAGTGCCTATTACGCCCTTCCCTGTGCTGCATCGGGTCAATCTGATCATGTCATGTAGAACCATACAGGCAGAAATTTAAACTTTTTAAGCCCGTAGTGAGGACATCAAAGCAGTGGACCAGTGGGGCTGTGGAGGATATGCAGGCTACCAACAGTCTGGATGAGCACACAGAGGCTGTGACATCATACATCAGCTTCTGTGATAACTTCTGTGTACCATCACACACCAGGGTGAGTTACAACGATGACAAACCCTGGTTCACAGCCAAACTCAGACAGCTAAGGTTAGAGAAAGAAGTGTTTAGGCATTGAGACAAATTCAGAAATTCAAAGTACAGGTTTAGTAAAGTGATGAGAGATGCCATAAAGCTATACTCTGAGAAACAACAACAGCAGTTCTCAGCCAACGACTCTCCTTCTGTCTGGAAAGGGCTCAGACAGATCACAAACTGCAAGGCTAAAGCCCCCCAGTCCACTAACGACTTGTGCCTGGCCAACAGCCTGAATGAGTTTTACTGTCGCTTTGAAAGACAATGTGACATTCCTGACACCATCCCCAGTAACACCATCGATCAGCTCCACCTCCCCATCACAGCAGGGGCCTGGTCCTCTCCACAGATCTATGTTCATAGATATCTTTAACACCTCACTGGAGACATGCCATGTGCCAGCCTGCTTCAAGACATCCACTGTCATCCCCGTCCCCCAAAAAACAATGAACACAGGACTTCAGACCTGTCGACCTAACCTCTGTGGTAATGAAGTCATTTGAGTGCCTTGTGCTGTCCCACCTCAAAGCCACCACTGTTGACATGGCCCCCCACTTCATCCTCCAGCACCTGGACCCCTGCAGTTCACCTACAGAGCTAACAGGTCAGTAGATGATGTAGTTAACATGGCCCCCCACTTCATCCTCCAGCAACTGGACTCCTCAGGATCTTACACCAGGATCTTCTTTGTGGATTTTAGCTCCGCCTTCAACACCATCATCCCGGCTCTGCTGCAGGACAAGCTCTCCTAGCTGAGTGTGCCTGACTCCAGATGCAGGTGGATTACAGACTTCCTGACTGATAGGAGGCAGCACGTGAGGCTAGGAAAACATGTCTCTAACTCCAGGACCATCAGCACTGGTTCCCCTCAAGGCTGTTCTTTCCCTTATACATTTCTCCCTGTACACTAAAAGCTGCACCTCCTGTCACCAGTCTGTCAAGCTCCTGAAGTTTATGGATGACACCACAGGAGGAGGCTACGGTCCATCAGGACTAAAACCTCACGCCACAGGAACAGTTTCTTCCCATCAGCAGCTGGCCTCATAAGCAAGGCCTAGGACCCCCCGACACTTGCTACATTAACCTTTACCAGCCGAAGCGTTCAAATTTGGGAACAATTATTTCCATGGTTCCTGTCTCAATATCTTCGCTGTCCAATCATCGATTTTATTTCTGAAAACTGCTAGATACTCATGACAATATACGCTAAAAGCACATATGATTGGTTAAGGGGTTACTGGCTGTGAATAATAAATGTATCATCATCATTTTCATCCTCCATTTGCCTGGGTGGAGCAAGAGAGGATGCCCCGGGAGAAATCCTACGTAATGTTTAGTAATGTGAGGCAGGGTGCATTCACGGGTCATGATTTTAGATTGTGTGTAGCTTCCTGTTCTCAAAGAAAGTGTGAGGGGTCTGTCTGCAGTTGGAAATTTTGGTTAGACTATTCAATGAATGGATTTGTGAATAACACACTGCTGGCTACAATTGAGACTATGGCTCCCTGCTCAGCACCCTCAAAAGGTGGTTGCTGATGAGCTTAGGTTCATAGCAGAGGAGGACATGGCTCATGAGGGCATGAGAACACAGGAGGAAGATCTGATGGACCAGGAACAACTGCAGGAAAACCCGGAACATGAGGAGATGGAGTATGAGATGGAACCTGATCCCCAGCCAAGACCATCCCAAGGGTTGGGTTTAATATTATGGGTAATTGCAACATCAGACTCGGGGTATACTCTCGACTTGTTTACACAAGTAGTCATGATGGGCGTGTCATTGACTTGGCCACTAAAGTATTTTAATCATTACTGCAGCCATTCAAAGACCAGGGCCACAATGTTTGGTTTGACTTATACAAACTTATACCAGTCACCAGCTCTTATGGTTAAGTTGTTAGAAATAGGAACTAATGCCTGTGGGATATTCAGGGTGAATCGTAAACTGTTTTCTGCAGAATTTAAAGACATCAAAAGAATGAAACGCTAGCCAGCTCGTGGGGATATGAGGTGTACTTCACAAAATTGTGTATACAGGACATTGCGGAGAAGTTTGTAGCTCAATGTTTGTCAACACTTCTGCTGCAAAACAGGAACTGCTCAACGTCAACCCAGCACTGTGGGCCGCCCACAAAGATGAGGCAGGCCTTATTGATGTAAGACCATATGTTGCCAAGCTCTGCTCTTGCTTACCAGTATACTGCAAACAGTATCCACTATCAAAATAAAAAGAACAGGGCATTGGCCCAATAATACAGCAGTGCCTGTCACAAGGTATTTTAAAACATGCTCTTCACCATACAACACACCAATTAATCCAGTAAAGAAAGCTAATGGTACATGGTGATTAACACAAGATTTGAGGAAAATTAATGATCTAATTGTTTCATTGTCACCAGTGGTGCCGTATTTGTTCAATATCATTAAGTCAATTCCAGCAGACCACACTCATTTTACTGTTATTGATTGTGTTCTGCCTTCTTCAGTGTGCCAGTCATGTCTGTTATGCAGCCCCATGTTTGCATTCACATATGGAGGCCAACAGTACACTTGGACCCTAATGCCCCAAGGATTTCGAGACTTGCCTGCTGTGTTCCCTGCTGTAGTGCACGCTACTCTCAAAGATACCAAGCTGCCACCACAGACCTGTCTGCTACAATATGCTGACGATATATTGGTTTCTGGTCCCGATGCCGATTCCTGCACAACAGCATCGATGATTGTTTGCAACGTGCTCGTTCACGCAGGTTTCAAGGCTTCCAACGACAAGCTGCAATGGGTGAAACCGAACGTTAACTATCTGGGTCATGAACTACAGAAAGGAACAGTACGTCTCTCCACAGACTGAGTGAAGATGATTACTACCTTCCAATACCCTAAAACAAAAACTCAAATGCAAAGCTTCTTGCTTTTAGTGAACTATTGTCGAGCACGGGTGCCAAACTTCTCTTCATACGACAAAATACTGAGAGAAGCAACACTCTCAAGTGCTGAGGAACCGATCAAGTGGACTACTGAAATGGACATGACTTTCAAACATCTACGAAACAGCCTTAGCCTTCCATCTGCTCTAGGTTTACCAAATTATGGTGAACTCTTTCACCTATATGTGCATGAGGCAGCAGGCACAGCAGCAGCGATCCTCGCTCAGTCCCATGGCAGAACATATAGACCAGAGGTGTACTTGTCAAAAACTTTAGATGCAGTCGCCAGAGGCCTCCCTGCATGTTTGCGAGCAATGGCTGCTGTGGCGTTGATGGTACAACACGCAGATTGCATTGTACTCTCACATCCATTAGTTGTGCACACCTCTCACCAGGTAGGAGCCATCATGCAGAACATTACCACACAACACATGACAGCGCAACATCAGTCAGGGTATGAAGCTATTTTATAGGCTACTGCTAATCTGACCATTAAACCAACTTCCGTTGTACACGGCCCGACATTATCATTACACAAATTGCTGACTAAAGGTACATTTTCCAACGATTCACATGATTGCTTCTATCGCCTGAAAACATGTACTTCCTGCAGGCCGGATGTTTCATCCGGCCTGCAGGAGGGGGGACCATTGGTACATTGATGGGTCCTGTTCCAAGCCAAATGATTCCGTATACTGGTGTGGTTATGCTGTAACGGAACTTCCGAACTGAATTATTGAAACTAATTCGCTCCCATATAAATCTGCACAAGCTGCTGAGATGTTTGCATTCATCAGAGCATGCCAATTGGCTAAAGGTAAATCAATCAATATATACACAGACTCGAAGTATGTTTATGGGGTGATACTTGATTTTGCTCGAATGTGGAAGGAAAGAGATTTCAAGACAGCTGAAGGCAAACCCATATCACGTCATAAACTGGTTTCACAATTATTGAGAGTGGCACAGTTGCTTGCCAAATTGGCCATAATAAAAGTCACGGGACACATGACAGGGGAACTAGAAGACGCGAGGGGAAATAAATAATGAGTCGTGCTTCGTAGACTCATGTCTAACATGCACACAGAATACAAGACACAAGTCTACGAAGCACGACTCATTACCGCACATTGCAGTTCCAACACCTGGAAATAGATTTTACACATATGCCGCCATGCAGGAATAATAAATTATTGCTCATGATCATGGACCATTTTTCTAAATGGACAGAAGCTTTCCTGTGTGTGAGGGAAAATGCTAAAACGGTGAAAATTCTGGTAAAATAAATAATACAGCGATTCGGCATTCCAACCGTTATTGAAAGTGACAATGGTACTCTGTCCAAAGTTACGCAACTACTCGCAAAGGAATTAAACATAAATTGGCATTTCAACATACCGTATCACCCACAGTTGGCATTCATGGTTGAACGGACAGATCGAACATTAAAAGAATGCTGAAACAAAGCCTGCACCGAAACCAGAAGAACATGGGTTGATCTTTTACAAAATTATCTAACAGTAACCCATTGAAACATTGTAGCCTTAATAAGTCAGTAATAATTTTCAAGGGGTTCAAAATTCTTCAAGATTATTTCAGTATGTCCAACCGGGTAGCTTTTTTGAGCCAGGCAGTAAGGATAAAGACTCGTGAAATCAAAATATCTTATTTTCTCTTATTTTCTTCAGTTTTATGGCACAGCTTGTAAGCATTTGTGTGCCCCCCAAGGAGTGCATCACGCAGTTTCAGTCTCTCGGGTGCCACATAAGTGCAATTACATGAGGGTCAGTTTGTTTAAGATATAATAAGAAACTCACACGTTTTTAACAACATACGTTGTAGACGCTTCTGTTGACAACACAGCTCCGATTCTGGTTTATTAATTAACGGTCCAGACACTAAAGTTAAAATAAACACAGTTGATCAATGCAGTCCAATTTTTCACGTTCATCGACATGTTCTGAATTGCGTACACACAACATTTTTTAAAAGCCTGTTAAACATCAAGTTACAAACAGTAAGATCTTTCTTGTAAATTACAAATATTTTCAAAATCAGTCGTACAAACAACACATATTTTTGAAAATAAATGTCATTTTAAAAGACAAATGCTACGCATTAAACAACCCGCTGTGGTCTTGCACACAAACGTGAATGTCTTAACTATGACACTTGCACATAAAATGCAACCCTCATTCTATTTTAATTGGGTGGAGTTGCGCTGGAAAGGCGTACCCAAATCTGCATGAAAAACATGTAGTAATTAGTTTTTACTACGGCTTAAAATAATAACTATTTTTAGATTGACTACCATTTAATAAACATGTATAAATATAATAAAAACACTTTAGTAGGAAATAGCTATTATTTAATACCAAATAAACTATTTAACCACTTAGCTACAGAAATAAAGAACATATGGCGTGAAAGTGAAAATTATCAGTTTAGCATGCTTTTTACAATGAAAAGAAGAATTAGTTATATCAGTTGTTTGTTTTTTTTTTTTTTAATTAGACTATTATTGATTGTTTTAGTTTATTTATAGTAGCGATTGTGCGTAAAAAACACATGCATGAAATTTTCAAAAGATTCATTTACTAAACTAATTCTTGGATGTACAGTATATTTAGTTAAAAACTCTTTTAGAACTGAATAAAACGATCTTGGTAGACTTGGTATAACCTATGTTTGAATAATGTAAAATGACTGTCAATATACCATCCTGTTTTGTGTTGTGAAATATCCAGGATGGCACTTCAGAGAGATCAGATCAGAGATTTTAAAATATAAACTCTTAAACATTTTCTGATGAGGGCTCAAACACCCCTTAAAGGTGGGTCATAAACACCTTATCTTAACCAACACCAAAAGCAATAAACATTTTTTTAAATAATTTCCTAAGAGAGATGTCAATTTAAAAGTTCATCAGGCGTCCTGTTTAAGCAGATACTTCGAAATCTGGTTAACGCATCGGAGATTTTAAAATGCAGCAAATTATTTTACCCACGGAATTCAAACACCCCTGGTTCAACCCATTAAAGTTGGGTTGTAAACACCTTATCTTAACCTGCAACAAAAGCAATAAACAGGTTTTAAAAAGAGATATGACAAAATTCATTGACATGGCTCAAGAGGGCATGAGAACACAGGAGGAAGATCTGTTGGACCAGGAACAACTGCAGAAAAACCCAGGCCATGAGGAGATGGAGTATGAGATGGAACCTGATTCCCTATCTGTCACTCACTCGATGTTGTGTTGAAGTGACACTAGGGGTCACTCTTGGGAGCCTGAGTCACCTTCTCTTTGATAAAAAGCCAATGGGAATTGGTGAGTGGTATTTGCATGTCACTCCCCTGCAGATATGGGTATAAAGGAGCTGGCGTACGAACCGCTCCTTCAAATTTTTTCTTCGGAGCCGAGCAGTCTCTATTTCATTGAGAAATAAGCAAGCTGAATTCCCACGGCTTCCATTCACCTCTGCTGGATTCTGACAGTGCATTATATATAGCGGCTTCTCCCCCTCTCTGCACTGGTGCACTGCAGAGATCACCCCTGGGTGCTTTGGCAGAACAAACTAAGAGTATATTCTTAAAGAGCGGCACACACGGAAACGTCTTTTTAAAGACGTGGCTTTTAAAAGATGCCTTTCCGTCTGTGTGTTATTTCTGGTTGTGCTCGTTATCGCTCACCTTCTGACGGCCGCAATCGCTGTAATTTGTGCCAGGGCACTGCCAACATGGAGATATCGTTCGTGGATGCATCGTGTTCACACTGCGATATCATGACCATGGAAACAACATGGAGACATCGTTCATGAATGCGTCATGTTCACACTGCGATATCATGACCATGGCAACTTTGCGGTCATGGATTGCCTTCGTAAGAAAGCAAGCCTCCCCAGTGGCTTCCCGCCTTGGTCCTTCAACCTACGGGTTAGGGGATTTGGGGACCTCAGTGGGACCACCTCTGCCGGGTAAATTCCCTCAGATCACCCATTCCCCAGCATGCTTGTTTGCCCCGATCAGGCTTCCGGATGAGTGCGCCGCCTCGTCTCAGATCGAGTTCGACCTCTTGTCCAGAGCCCGCGAAGGTGATGAGCTCTCGAGCGCAACATCGGAGGGCAGGCTCATCCATTCGGATGCGAAAGACTCGGCTGGGCTTCCCCCTTCAGGTGAGGTCATCCAGTCACACGCTGCATGCCCAGCTGTGGCACAATCACGCCCATACCCGGATGGCGTCGACGGACTGTGGAGACAATGTACCTCCTCCCTCCTCCTCGACCGATCCTCTGGTGGGTATCAGGATCCAGTTAAGTGCTTTGATGTCCCTCGTCTCAGCACGGCCACAGGGCTCATGCCCCTTTAATGTGGTGCCTCTGGCTTTGCACCGTCGTGAGGCCCCACCCAACGGGACGACCGACGAGATTGTCCCCTTGGTCCCCCTCACCCTGAGCTTGGATGCATGGCTTGCGATCTCCAACCCGTCACGATGGCTGGCCCGGACCGTCCGACTCGGCTACACGATTCAATTTGTCAGGTGCCCACCCAGGTTCAGTGCCGTCCACTTCACTTCAGTGAAGGGCGAGAATGCTGCTACCTCGCGCATGGTAATCGCTACCCTCCTACAGGAGGGTGCAATAGAGCCTGCCCCTCTGACCGAGATGAAGAAAGGGTTTTACAGCCCCTACTTCATTGTACCAAAGAAAGGCAGGGGGTTGCGGCCAATCTCTAACCTGCGAGTACTAAACCAGGCTCTACATAGACTCCCGTTCAAGATGCTGATGCAAAAACCCATTCTAGCGAGTTTCTGACATCAAGATTGGTTCACGGCGGTAGACCTGAAGGACGCATACTTCTACGTCTAGATTCCAACTCGATGCAGACCCTTCCTGCCGCTTGCGCTGAAGGGTCAGACATACCGGTACAAGGTCCTCCCTTTCGGGCTATCCCTGCTCCCTTGCGTCTTCACTAAGGCCACAGAGGCAGTTCCCCATTAAGGGAAGTGGGCATTCGCATCCTCAACTATCTCATTGACTGGCTAATCCTATCTCACTCTCAGGATGTGTCGTGCGGACAGGGACCTGGTGAGGAACGAGGAAAAGAGCAAGCCCCTTCCGGTTCGGAGCATCTCTTTTCCCAGCTTGGAGTGGGACTCATGAACGGGCATGCACAGTTGGTTTTTGAAGGTGTTCAGACAGAAAACAGCGGTTCCACTGAAACAGTTTCAGAGGCTCCTGGGGCATATGGCATCCTCAGTGGTGGCCACACCGCTCGGGTTGATGCATATGAGACCGCATCAGCACTGGCTCCAGGCTCGAGTCCTGAGATGGGCATGATGCCATGGGACACATCACGTGGCCATTACGTTGCTGCCTCTTCAGCCCTTGGACCAACCTCACATTTCTACGGGCAGGTTTACCCCTAGAGTATGTCTCCAGGTGCGTTGTGGATACGACTGACGCCTCCAAAACAGGCTGGGACGCTGTATGCGACAGGCCCACTGTATGGGCCCGCGGCCATGTTGGCACATCAATTGCCTCGAGTTGTTGACAATACCCATGACCAGACCTCTGGAGTCTCCATATCTGGCCCCTGGATGGGATGCGTAAGACCTAGGTGGCTTACCACCCACCGTGGTAGACACAATCACTCAAGCTAGGGCCCCCTCTATGAGGAGCCTTTATGCTTTGAAGTGCCGTTTGTTTGCTAAGTGGTGTACTTCTCGACGTGAAGACCCCCAGAGTCTTCCCCCAGAGAGGGCTGGTCAATAGGTCGTTTTTATTGGATACTGCCGATTGCAACACTCATGGATGATTGAAAATATCGGGAAATGGCAAAACCATGGATCTGTGAAGTTGCAAAATAAATATTAAACAGTAGCCCAGGGTGTGAAACTAGCACCCGCAAAATGCGACGAGGCTGAATCCAGATCGAAATTTGATTGATAATCAAAATAATCAAAAAGGGAAGAAGCTAGTCGAATTATTGACATACGAATCCAACAACAATTTAACAATTTAAGTAATATGGGAGTTCTTGACGTGGCAGAGGCTGGCTTCAACACAATATTCAAACAAACAACCAGGAGTACTTGAACAGCAATGAACACTGCCAATACTAGATGAATATAACACAAAAACATACAATGGAAATCCTAACTAAATTGTGGAGCTATATGCTAGTGTATGTATGTGTGTGTGTGGGTGTGTGTCTAGATTCGGTAACTAACACAAAATGGTGGACTAAACTCCACGTGTGGAACCAGTTTCAAAATGGAGGATCGGTTTCAACATTGAGAACTAGGTTCAAAATGGTAAACTGAATTCAAAATGGAAACTATTTTCAAAATGGAGGATTAGATCGTAAAAGGTGGAACCAATGATAATTTGAATGTGTAGGGAAAGAAAGATGGTTGGATCAGATCCAGAACAACAGCGCTTATACCATGTGGGTGGTAATGAGCAGACACACAAAGGAACTGAACAAAACAGGCGGGAGAATTTGAAAACACTAGCCTGATTCGGAAATAAACCGTGGTGCTGCTCGCTCTGTGAATTTCAGTGTGTGTGAGAGAGAGAGCGAACAAACAGGGGTGGAGATTATTTAACAGAAGATACATGCTGGTAACAGCGCAATTGAATCGTTAGTTCAGGTCACTCAATAAAATAACATTTCACCCAAAAATGACGATCTCACAAATCACAACAGCAATTGTAGTTAAACATACAAATGTAAACAAAACATCAAACATTCAGCAATCAAATATATATGATTTCGTTTTATAAGAAAAGTCACAGTTTCTAAACTAAATCTGCCCAGATATCAAGCCTTACTTGGGGAATCCTGTGTGATTTTAGCAGGGTTGTCCATTTGAATTCCTGTTGCGTTGAGCAGTCTGGAGAAAACAATCATTATTTGGTCCTTTGTCTTACGCTCATCAGCGAAAAGATGTGTCTCTGCGTTATTTCTTGGGTCCGGTGATGGAGACAAAATGCTGGAGGTAGTCAACGTTGATAGAAAACGATTGAGAAGGGAAGCTGGTCGCCTTTTCCGTTTTCTAAATAAATTCACTGTTGTCTCGTAATGAAAATGAAATGAACCGGTTGTAATAAGTATACTACACGACTGGAACAAAGCTAAGTTAATCTTACTCTACCGTGGCCAAATGGTGAGGTTAGAAAAACGTGGTCTCTCTTTGTCCAGAAGATATATATGTAGATACAGTCTCTTTAGACCGCAGGCTGGTGCAGCTGTAGGCAGAGAGAGCGAAATCAAATCTGTCCACTAGTTTTATGGAGAAGATGACATCATCGGTCATAGGCCGCTTTTGACCAATGATGTTCGAGATTGGGCACATGGGCGGGAATTCCCATCCGGCCTTGAAGCATTCTGGGAAACCGAGTTCAATGTCTCATCTTTGATCATAGAACAAAGGGCCATGCTGTCTCTGCTGCCATTTTGAGTGGGGCAAGGCCCTACACCCGAGAACTTTGAAAAGGAATGAATAATTCTGTGGAGGCAAGGCATAGATCTAGTAGGGTCAGAGACAAATAATAAAATATCTGCGTAAAGCAAAAGCTAATCACTACCCCTGGAAAATCATCAATCGTCAGTTTTGGAAGTTCTAATGGTTCCACAAAGTTTCTAATATCCTCATCAGTATACCATGATGTGGAACTATTGAGATCAAGATTATTTAAAAGCATTATTAATATCAATGGCCAAGGTAAATATTTCACCACCAGCAGATTTCAATAAGGGAATTGTAGAAAAAGTCTCTCTCTCTTATATATCTATATATTTTATATATCTGCCTTTTCCTGTCTGCCGAATCAAATTATGACTGCCTTGCCCTGAACACCAAAAACTACACCTTCTGTGATAAAATAGCATTATATCTGTTATTATATATTTCAATCAGGTCAATTCCCCGAGGCCATTAGATGACATTTGGTGCTTCAGCTCTGCTTAGGCACTTTTAATATTCCCTTACAAATCCACAAGTTTTGTGCTTTGGTTTTTTGTTGAATGAGGCATACTGTATGATCCGACCCCTAAGAAACGCTTTAAGTGCCTCCCAAGCCATTCCCACGGAGGATACTGAGGACCAGTTGGTCTCCATATAGACATTGATTTCAGTCTTTAGCATTTGTTGGAATTCACGATTTTGCAAAAGACAAACATTAAAGCACCAACTATATGATTTATTTTCTAAACACACCAGGGTGTGATCTGAGACTAAAATGTTCCCAATTGAGCAATCCGCAACTGATGAAATAAGGTACTTAGATATAATAAAAAATACATTCTAGAGTAAATCTTATGGACTGATGAAAAAACATTTAGTCCCTCCTAGATGGGTTCAAAAGACTCCAAATATCTGTAGGACCAAGATTTTTACACATCCTGTGAAGCTCTGGGGGCTTGCACACTTTTGCTTCATTGTGATCAAGGACTGAGTCCATCAAAAGATTAAAGTGTCCTCCCAATATTATATCATGATGAGTGCCAGCAGCTTGAAACATCCCTTCAATATCTATAAAAAAGCCCTGATCAACAATGTTAGATGCATCAATATTAGCCAAAATAAGACTTTGTCCCTGAATTTCAGCTAACACAATAATGACTCTTCCTAATATATCTTTACTCTGTTTGAGACATTTGCATTGTAGATGTTTAATTATCAGTGTAATGACTACCCTGCTCTTACTCGAACCAGCATTATAATAAAAATGCCCACCCCATATCTTCCCAAATGTTTTTCTTCCTGTAGAGAAAGGTGCTTTTCTTGAAGAAACACTATATCATATTTCTTATGCTTAAGAGAAATAACCTTCCTTCAATTTATGGGGTGCCCCAACCAATTCACATTCCATATGGAGAGAGACAAACCATGTTAACATTCGTGTTAACATTTGACATTTTGACATATAAAATATATAAATCATGTGTCAAAAACAAGATTGTATAGACCATATTCCAACATTAGCGCAACAGTCAAAACCCGAACATCCCCCAGAACAAAACAAACAGAAAAAATTTGCACATTAACCCCATGCACAACAGAGCCAGCTGGCGTCCATCCCTCCAAACTCAAACTGTCCACGCACACCTACGAGAACCCCCACGACAAACCTGCTGTCAAGTTGCTCAAGTTTGGTGTTTCTATACAAATTTTATGAGACAGAATTACACAGCAAAAGATAATCTATAAAACAAACTCCAGCCAAAAGGCAGAATAAGCACAAAGAGCATGTAGTTTCATCCATAAAACTGTACTGAAGGTTTGATACTCTACAAAATAAACTCCAGCTGATAGGCGGAACCAGCAAAAAAAGAACACGCAGATTCCTCAACATTCAAACAAATGTTCAGTGAGCCCGGGGAACTCGTCTACAACGTGAGTGCGACTTACCTCATTGACTTCATGAAGGACATCACTTGCTGTGGGCATGTGAATGTTTTACATCCATCCTTAGCATATACTCTCAATTTGGCCGGGAATATCAGTGCAAAAGCAACCTTCCGTTGATGTAAATGTTTCTTGGATTCCTTGAATCGATCATGTTTCTCTCGTCAAATTCTCAAAGTCTGTGAACAAGAAAATGCTTTGGTTCTAAGAAAGCCTTCCTTTACTCCTTGCCTTGCATAACACAAGATCTTTATCGAATGATCTCAGAAATTTGGACATAATTGAACGGGGCCGGTCTCACTCCGCAGATCGATGAGCAGGAATCCTGTGAGCACGCTTGACTTCCAGCTTATGGCCTGCTATGTCAAGCAGATTCAGAAGGAGCCCATCCAGGAATTTCACCATATCCTGTCCACTGCTCCTTCAGGGACTCTGACAATGCAGACGTTATTCCGCTGGCTACGGTTCTCCATGTCCTTCAACTTCTCCCAGACACAACGTATCACAGCAAGATCCTCCAAATCAGCAATGACCTTCGGCAGCATTGCCAATATGTTCAGCCTCTCTCGCCACATTTCTCGCACCTCCCTGTTTAAGTCAACTCCCAGGCTTGCGGCCTGATCAGGGGCATCAGCTTGAGAACGCAAGTGTCTGTTAATGTCTATAGAGCCTGAGAATTTTGAATTTGTTGACATATTGTACTCCTAGAACAGTTACGGAACAGAGTGTATCAAATCTAACCGATTTATGTCATTAAAAGTATTAAAACTAGCAAAGTGCGCAGGGTTCGCCGTTCACACGTCTAATCCTCGCATGGCATCACATGACTCTCTTTGTAGGTTTATAAAAAGCATCATAAGAGTTATTAAAGTTATAAGAATACTCCTGTGACCAGATGAGATTTGCTACTTTGAAATAGGTATGGCTATATTTGAATTGTTTTTATTGCAGGTCTTCTGTGAGCCTCAGTTCAAGACATAGAAAACTTAAAGATTTTGGATGCAACCAATTGACAACCTGACCAGACATCAATGGATCATTGGATCACTTCAGAAGACATGGATTTAATCACTGGAGTCGAATGTATTACTTTTCTGCTACCTTTATCTGCTTTTTGGAGCATCAAAGATCTGGCCACTCTTTACTTGCATTGTATGGACCTACAGAGCTGAGATATTCTTCTAAAAAACTGTTTGTGTTCTGCAAAAAAAAAGAAAGTCATACATATTTGGAATGGAATGAGGGTGACAAATCATTCATTTATGGGTGAAATATCCCTTTAACTTAAGGGATTCTGCACAACTGGATCAAGTTTTTTGTTCTTGCAGTTCAAGTTTTATATGCATACATCTAATTTTGAAGAAAACACAGGTTAAGGCCAACATCTGTAAATTCTTGGTTTTCAACTGGGGCTCAAAGAAGAACAGAAACAATGCAATTCAATATTGCCATGTGACCCATTTCAGTATCATATCTTATATGATCACAGGAGTATTCTCAATACTCACTAATAACAACTTTTATGATGCCTTTAAAATCCTGTAAAGGTTTTTGTGTATTGGGCAATACATCATTTGAGGCTGAAGGGAGGAGCAGTGATTTTGTTAGCCAAGTTTCTGTGAAAATGATTGAAAATAATGTTCCTGCAAATAATGAGGTCATGGCACTTTGTATGAAAACTCAGTCTTAATTTAAAGTAACATGGTAGCACCGTGAGAAATCAACTGAACTCACATCAAAATAACATGCTGCAATACTGTTAATAAAAGACGTGTTGAAGGGGAAAAAAAAAATTAAGAAATATAAATAGCAATAAATTAATTTGTTTTCTTAAATTAATTTATGAGGTATTTTTATGTATGTATTTTATGTAACCCTTTCAAGGGTTAATTATCAAGAGGCTTACATATATTTTATAAGTACTTTTTTCTGGAGTAATTAATGTGCATTAGTCAGTGTAAAGGCTTCATTTATTTCAATTTACATATGTTTTTGGTCTGCACCATGTAAGCTTGCAAATGTGGAAAATTGCAATCAATGATGAGAAAGAATTTACCATTCAGTGATGTGCTGCTCTGTTGAGAAGTACCTCCTAAAAGGTAAAACAAAAGGCATCAAACACATTGAAACTGCATCTCCTGATAAACTCAAGTGGGTCATTCCATAAAAAACTCAAGTCTCTCTCAAGGATTTACTGCAAAGGCAATTCCTAAAAAAAAAATTACAAAAAATTTCGACAAAGCAAAAAATGTTATTGTCAAAAAAACTTTTACCTTCTGAAGCATGATCTCCTTAAAACAAGATCAATTTGATTGCTTCAGGAATGACACATTCTAAAAGGTTAGTCACCTTAACACACAAAGCTAGCTAATATTGTACTGTTGCAAACAATGGGTAAATTTCTACATAGCTCATTAGGATTGCAGACCAGAGGTTGCCTCAATTTAAACCTAGCCCTTTTATCAATGTAGTATGCCCCCCCATGTGTGTATATATGTGTGTGAACAAGACAGCTCTGACAATACAATGCAACAGCCGTCGACTGAACATAATAACAACCCTGACATCACCATTGCCATTTATTTATTTACTATTAGTTCAACTTTTTTGTGTGTGCTGTCACAGGCAAGAACACTGTTAAAAATTCCTGTAAATTTAAATGAAAATTTAGAAGCAAAATGTTGTTCCCTTTACAAAAAGCTTCACTTTGATGCTGCGCTGCTAAGCGCTATGGGGAAACAATCTTATTGTGAACTGCTCTGAACATGTGTGTAACACGTCAATGAAATTGACTGGAATTTATAGCCTCGGTTGGTGAGATCATTGGACGCACCTGTGGCCAGGCTATAAATAGGAGGCGTCACCAGAGTGTCGTCAGACATTTTTCTTCAGAGCTTTCTCTCTGTGTGTTTTCACAAAACTCTTGTTAGAAAATTGTTTAAAAATCTAAGTCTTTTCCTTCCTTCTCTCTTTATATATATATATATATATATATATATATATAAAAAAAAGAAAAGAAAAAGGGGAAAATGGCGGAAAAACAGGGCAAACAATGCGTGTTTCCTTGTCAGCGTTCTATGTCTGACAGGGACACGCATCAATTTTGCTTTGTTTGCTTGGGGGAAGAGCACGCTACTCTCGCGTTGGAACAGGGCGGGTGCGTTCATTGCGACCTACTTTCGGTCGGGATGCTTCGCGCTCGCCTTGCTTTCTTCCGAGAGCCGGCACCCACACTTCATTCGTGGGGCTCTCGCATGGATCTGGCTGAGGAGCGAGAGACGGGTTCGCCCCTTTCGCTCGCTCTCTCCCCAGATCCTGCTGGTCCCTCGCGTGATCCTGAAGCGTGCTTCGGCGCCTCTTCAGTTCACGAGGGGGACCTCCATTCCCTTGGGTCAGATTCCAAGTTAACCGCATCTGAGCGCTCCAATCGCGATTCTAAATCTTCGGAGGAGCTGCTCGATGTGGTTACTCGCGCGGTGGCCAGGCTTCAAATAGACTGGCCACGTGACCAAGTTCCCCCCAAGCGCTCTAAGTTAGAGGACAGATTTCTGTCTGGTGACCAAGGGAAGGGAACACCTCATCAGTCCCTTCCCTTCTTTGATGATCTCCATGACGAGCTTTCTCGTTCTTGGAATAAACCTTATACCTCGCGCATTCACGTGCCCTCGACGTCAATATATTCGACTATCGTGGGCGCTGAGGCGCGAGGGTATTTAAAGATGCCACCGGTCGAAGAGACACTTGCGGGTTATCTCTCGCTGGGTTCGGCATCGTCGCTTAATAAATCTGCTCTCCCTTCTAAGCCATGCAGAGTAACCTCCATGCTGGTCGGGAGAGCATATCAAGCGGCGGGTCAGGCTGGTGCTGCGCTGCACACCATGGCTGTCTTGCAGGCGTACCAGGCTGACCTACTAAAAGATTTGAGTGCTGGAAGAGGCCTCGACGACGAAGCTTTTTCTGAACTTCGTCGAGCTACGTGCCACCAAGCAGTCAGCCCGTGCTATTGGCCGGTCTATGTCCGCTTTGGTTAGCACTGAGAGGCACTTATGAATTAATCTATCCGGCATCAAGTATAAGGACAGAGTTTTCCTCCTTGATGCGCCAGTTTCGCCTTCTGGTCTCTTTGGAGACGCCATGAACACGGTTATCTCCAGATTCCAGGAGGCAAAAAGCCATGAGGAAGCCTTTGGGCAATTCCTTCCTCGTCGCACTCAGGGCGAGGCCGTCGGTCACCCAGTCTCGCCCTGATTCTGTTAGGAGGGAGGTTCAGAAACAGAGCATGGCAAGTCGTGCTCCCCCTCGCAGAGATTGGGGACAGGCTCGTCGCCCTCAGCAACCTCCCAAACAAGACCTCAGGGCTTGTATCTCCAAGAGAAAGAAGCCCTGACGGTCATGTATCCAACCCTGTGAGGGTAGTTCCCTTCGGGACGGGGCGCGTGTATCATTCACTTCGGCCCTCCCGATACCCTCACGAAACCTCTTCACTCCCGCCACCCTTGGTGTTTCGGGTGACAGGGGTTTCCAACAAAATGTTGAATGTACCGTTGCTCCCTGCCATAATCCAGGACACGGAACATTCGACACCCCCTCGACAGGAAGTCTTGAAATTAGTTCCCATCTCAGAGAACCTGGCAGCGTGGAAACTTCTGCCAGGTATTTCTATGTGGGTTCTAAAAACAGTAGAAAAAGGCTACAGAATTCAGTTCGCTTGCCGCCCTCCGAGCTTCAACGGCGTGGTTTCCACTATCGTAAGCCCGGAACAGGCATGTCTACTTCAGGTAGAACTGCAAAATCTCTTGGAAAAAGGGGCCATAGAACATGTTCCCCTTCCAGAGAAAAAGTCTGGCTATTACAGCAGATACTTCCTGGTCCCCAAGAAAGGGGGGGGGTTGCGTCCCATCTTAGATCTTCGTGCCTTGAACCGCTCGGTCAAGACGCTCAAGTTCAAGATGCTAACAGTCAGGTCCGTTGTGTCTCAGTTCCAACGATTTCGATTGGCTGGTCACGATCGACCTCATGGACGCATACTTTCATATTGGAATTCTGCCACAGCACAGGAAGTTCCTGAGGTTCGCTTTCGGGGACGAAGCCTTCCAGTATCGGGTCCTTCCATTCGGCCTAGCCCTATCACCCCGCACATTCACGAAATGCATGGATGCAGCACTGGCTCCGTTGCGACTCCAGGGCATCCGCATTCTGAATTATCTAGACGACTGGCTGATCCTAGCCCAGTCTCAAGAACTGGCAGTTCAGCACAGGGATATCGTCTTGGCTCATCTAGGTTCTCTGGGTCTGAGACTCAACGCCAAAAAGAGCGTTCTTTCCCCGACCCAGAAAATTTCCTATCTAGGGGTTATATGGAATTCGATCACGATGCAGGCACAGTTGTCTCCCGCTCGTGTCATCTCCATTCAGAACTCCCTGAGCATTCTCAGGCTAGGTCAAGGTTGCACTGTTCTTCAGTTCCAACGAATATTAGGTCTCATGGCGTCTGCGTCCACGGTGATTCCTTTAGGCCTTCTCCATATGAGACTGTTTCAGCTGTGGCTAAAAGCCAGGGGGTTTCATCCAAGGGCCAGTCCCCTCAGGCAAATAAGGGTTACGCGCCCAGTGCTTCGTTCCCTTTCTATGTGGTTCAGACCCCGGTTTCTCACCTTGGGTCCCACTCTTGGTGCGTTGTGTCGTCGCAGGATGCTTACGACAGACGCCTCCCTGACGGGTTGGGGTGCGGTCTTAAGTGGTCGTCCAGGCCAAGGGGAATGGGAGAGTCATCAACTCGATTGGCACATAAACCGCCTCGAGCTGATGGCAGTATTTCTGGCCCTGAAATACTTTCTCCAACATTTGAGAGGCTGCCATGTCCTTGTGCGGGTGGACAACACAGCAGCAGTCTCCTACATAAATCATCAAGGAGGCCTACGTTCTCGCCACCTCAATTTGCTGGCACGTCGGATTCTCCTTTGGGCCCAGGGCAAGTTACTGTCACTCAGGGCAGTCTATATCCCTGGACACCTGAATGTGGGAGCAGATTTTCTATCCAGACAAAACTTACCATCGGGCGAGTGGAAACTCCATCCCAAGGTAGTACAACAGATTTGGGAGAGATTTTACAGAGCCGAAGTGAACCTCTTCGCCTCTCAAGAGACTGCGCAATGTCCCCTCTACTTCTCTCTGAGTCACCCAGCCCCCCTGGGTCTGGACGCGATGGCGCATACATGGCCCAGAATGCGCCTGTATGCGTTCCCTCCGGTTTCTCTGCTCCCGAGAGTCCTGGCCAGAGTTCGCCAGCAAGGGTCTTGCCTCTTATTGATAGCGCCTCGCTGGCTGAACAGGGTTTGGTTCTCAGAGATGATGTCTCTCCTAGACGGCTCGCCCTGGGCGATTCCGGACAGGAGGGACCTTCTGTCTCAAGCACAGGGGACAATATTTCATCCCCGGCCCGAATTGTGGAAACTTCACGTTTGGCCCCTGAAGGGTACCAACTGAGGGACACAGGGCTGTCGCTTGGGGTTATTGAAACCATTCTTAGTGCTAGGGCTCCCTCCACCAGAAGAATTTACACCAATAAATGGGGTGTCTTCGAAAGGTGGTGCAGTTCACATGGTGCAGATCCAGTTAACTGCCAAATTGTTTCAGTTCTGGAGTTTCTGCAGGAAAAACTGTCAGCAGGCATATGCCCCGCTACTCTCAGGGTTTATGTGGCCGCCATTTCGGCTTGCCACGCCTTGATTGACGGGGTGCCTTTAGGGAGACATCCTCTACTCGCCCGCTTCATTCGTGGAGCCAGGCGACTGAGGCCTCCCGTTAGGGCCAGAACTCCTTCGTGGGACTTAACAATAGTCCTGGAGGCTCTGGTCGAGACCCCTTTTGAACCTCTGGAGTCAGCGTCTGACAGACTTCTGACTCTCAAGATGGTCTTCCTTATGGCTATTACCTCTCTTAAGAGGATTGGGGATCTACAGGCTCTGTCTATTCTGCCGACCTGTTTAGAATTTGCCCCCGGTATGGCCAAAGCAATTTTGCATCCTCACCCTGATTACCTTCCTAAAGTTCCTTTTTCGACAATACATCCTGTCACTTTAAAAGCCTTCTGCTCCCCACCGTTTTTAACGCCGGAGCAGGAAAGACTTCACGGACTCTGCCCAGTCCGTGCCCTTCAGATTTATGTCCACCGCACAAGCCAGTGGCGTAAATCAGGGCAATTGTTTGTTTGCTATGGGGGCTGCAACAGGGGGGCGGCCGCTACTAAGCAGACTATGTCACATTGGGTGAGGGATGCTATTGCCCTGGCCTATGAGGCGCGCGGTCAAGCTTCGCCAGTAGGTGTCAGGGCTCACTCCACCAGAGGGGTCGCTTCCTCTAAAGCCTTGGCTAGAGGGGTCCCTCTGCAGCAAGTTTGTGATGCGGCAGGTTGGTCCTCTCCGCACACATTCATTAAATTCTATAGTTTGGATGTTCATGCTACTCCGGGCTCTTACGTCCTCGAGTCGACATCTCAAACTCATGCAGGAACAAGTTTGTGACGTGGCGGGCTGGTCCTCTCCACGCACATTCTACAATTTTCTACATGGGCTAGGATGTTTTGCTACCCCGGGCTATGTCCTTGGGTCGACATCCCAGGCTCATGCCAAATCCAAGTTCATGGTACGAACTTTTGAGTTAGAGCCCTTGGATCGGCTTCTCAAACTCATCTTTTGACTTTGTGGGCTAGATGCTCTGCTACTCCGGACTCTTATGTCTTTGAGTCGACATCTCAAGCTCACGTCTAACCAGGTTTGTGATACGGCAGGCTAGTCATTTCCGCACACACTCTTCGGATTTTATGGTTAGATGTTCTGCTACTCCGGGCTTATGCCCTTGAGTCGACATCTTAAGCTCATGTCTGGAACCTCTCGCGTTCTGTGAAAACACTTCACAATGATCAGGGGTCCGGACAGCCCCAGTGCGGCGGTGTAACCCTTGTTCCCTGAAAAAAGCGGAACGAGATGCTGCGCTTCTTTTGCCGCACTGGGACGTCCCAGGACCGCTCTTCAGAGAAATAATCTGACGACACTCTGGTGACGCCTCCTATTTATAGCCTGGCCACAGGTGCGTCCAATGATCTCACCAACCGAGGCTATAAATTCCAGTCAATTTCATTGACGTGTTACACACATGTTCAGAGCAGCTCACAATAAGATTGTTTCCCCATAGCGCTTAGCAGCGCAGCATCTTGTTCCGCTTTTTTCAGGGAACAGGGGTTACACAAGTAACCCGAGACGTTTTCATGTAATAGTAGTAAGTTTCCACGAAGCATTATGGGAGGACTTGGTTGCTTCAAATTGCATGGTGATTAGCAAAAGTATGACACGTGTTATTTAACAGTATTATACCATATTTTCTCCATGTGCATGGAAGAGGCAAGACATTTTGGATTGTCAGCATGAGGTAATTTTGCAACTCAGCCTATGATTGTATTATCTGTAAATTACCTATTACTTTTAAATATAATATTTTAATCATCCAATGAGGCTTTTGTGATTTAAATCCGATTATTCGATTGCATGTTTTAATCAGGCTAAAGGGTGATTGAGCGAGTTCATAAGCACACGACTGCATTTGCACCGCCATATCACACACACTGGTAAGTAACATGAAGTTTTATCCAACCTGCATGTTTCCCTAAACTTTATTTGATTAACATATGAGTGGGAAATGAATAAAATCAATTAAGTTTTTTTTCTGGTTACACATGTAACATGCGCATTCAAACCGCACATGTGAGAGACATTTTGGGTTATCTGCCGGTGTTCTAGTGGCAACTCCGCCTATGATTTGAATAAATGTAAGTTAACAAGTACTTCTAAATATTACATTATGAAGACCAATCAATCCTTTATCATTTTAATTAGATGATGGTATACTGGACGGTAGGCTATACCATATACGGACACCTGAAGTTTATGCAACAGGCACATGTCCCAATTTTTATCTGAGTAAAAGATAAGTGAAGTTACGAACAAAATTCATAATTCTTGTGTGATTAATGTGAACGTGCCTATTCAAACACCTACTGGCTTGAATGCATAACTATTAGCGGCATGACAGAGGGTCCTGCACCACATCTGTGTCAGTCATTTTCTGAAGACTTGCTTATAGAGATTTGAATAGCATAGTTAGAGAAGTTATCTGATCTTTACATAACGTTTCCTTGTAAGATCTGTAGGGAAACATGTGATACCACTGTGACCTATGTGAAACATATGAGAATACACAGCCTTGTCTCAAAGATTGTATTTCGTTACTGCATAAGTAACTGTAATAGGACGTTTAAAAAAAACTTTTGAAATCTCACGTGTACAGACACAATAACGAATATGCAGAACCCACAATGTGCTCTACACATTCCTTGGAATGTCGTGTATTTGTGTAGAGTGAAAAGTTGTTCTTTACCTTATTATTTATCACATTAAAATGCACATTAATGTGGGAAGAAAAGTCACATGCCCTACATTTCCTTTTGTGGTCCACTGAAGAAACAATTTAATGCAAATCTGGAGCAACGTAAGGGTGAGCAAATTGTGAAGTATCCCTTTGAGTGTTCGATCACATGATGTGTTTTCACTGGCTGTGTGTTCAGTAATTTTCTTTGCAGATATATTGTGGGTTCTGTTATCTTGGAAGACATGACATTGTGTGACATTGTTAGGCTGACATAATTTTATCACTGTCTTTTGTACACTCAGCTGTCCTGAGAATCCGTGGGGGTGTGCAGCCAACTTTTGTCACTGGACTTGCTGCATTGTTTTCTTTGTATTACATCTTTAATTTGCAGTACCAAGAGGAAGCAGCATCCACACTGGAATTCCTTCAAAGGTAACAAGCTAGCACTTATTTTATTATTTGTTTAATTTTCATTAACATGTTAATATTATTATGTTGACTTAAAGGAACAGTTCCCCATTTAATAATTATCTCATTTACTCAGCTTTGTCATCTCAAACATGGGATTTTCTTTTGCGGAAAACAAAGATATTTTGATGGAGATGTGATATTTGTTTGTCCATGCAGTTCAAGTGGAATATGTACAAAACTGTCAGCTCCAAAAAGGTAATACAAGCCTAATAAATGAGTACAGTGATTTAATTCAGTTTAGTTTAATTTTAGTTGAGAACTGACCAAAATGTAACTCTTTTACTGTTCAATTTGCAATTGCAGTCTCTAGGCACAATCATGATTTCAGTCCTTATTACACTTATTTGACATAGAGCGCTAGTAAGTATAATTGAGCTTGAAATCATGATCGTCAAAGAAAATTCTGATGTCAAGGTTTAAGATGAATAAGGACTACCTTTAAAATGCTTTTACATCCTTTTTGGAGCTTAATATTTTGGTCTCCATTCACTGCATTGTATTGACAACCAGACATCATATTTCATCATGATATTTGAAATATCTTTCTTTGTGACTTTTTATAGATCATTTACATATGGGGGCATTCACAGACAAGCTCCATAAAAAACAAAATGGCACCATAGATGTACTCTGTATGACCTGTGTGGTGTATTCCAAGTCTTCAGAAATTATACAATATTGGTGAGGAAATTTTAGATAATCAAAATGTATACAATTTTAAATCATTGTTCACTGAAAATCATCCCCTTTTATTTTTCAGACTTTAATGGAATTAATTCGGAAAAGGCTGGATCAAGGCTGCACAGGGAAAAGTGGTGTCTAAAAAAAATTGAAAAACTCTGCAGAAGAAGACTGTAACCGTCAGTCCAGAGGTAACACATCTCTTAACAAAACTGATGGACTTTGAGTGAGACTTCATTTAAAATGTTTGTTTTTCACATAATATGGTGGGCTGGAGTGTTGCTGAAGCATGCTTTTATTTTTTTACTGATTTGTACTTTATAAACAATTTGTTTTGATATAAAATGGGCTGGTGTTTGTTGAAGCCTGATTTGACAGTAGATTTGTATTTTATGTACAGGTAAGTAATTTCTAAATTTTTGGTTTGTTTTGATAAATGTTATTTGTGTATTTTGATTTGTTGATTGGTGCTTTTTTGTTGCACCACAGCACTGAATATTATTTGAATACTTTTGTTTATTTATTGCTTGTTTTAGTGCATATTGATAAACATGTTGTTTCAGAATAAAAAAAAAAATTCATAACTTGGCTTCCCCGTCTGTCGCTCACTTCGACGTTGTGTCAAAAAAAGCGACACTAGGGGTCTCTCTAGAGAGCCAAATATACCTCTGATCTATGAAAAAAGGCCAATGAGAAGTTGGCAGACAGTATTTGCATACCCCGCATACAGGTATAAAGGCAGGGAAATACCTCTAGTTCATTCAGAAATTTTCTTCGGAGCCGATGGTTGTGTGTATGCAGTGAGCTGCGAGTCACACACTGTTCCTCGCCTTCATTCACACACTGTTCCACGCTGGACACGGACCCTCAGCCCCATGACTGTTCCCCGGATGGCTGGTTCTGACAAGTCCAGAGGACGCCTCTAATGGACCTCCTCCTCAGTCACTAACCCGCCCCCTGCCGAGAGTGCAGAGCAAGGTAATTGCCTCGAGTCTTTTCTCAGCACCAGAGCCTCGGGACGCTCCTTTGACTCCCGATGCCGCATTACCTGCTCCGCCCCGCTGCGAAGCCCCGCCGGGTATGTCAAAAATAGTCGTCCCCATAGTGTCCCTAGCACGGAGCTTGGATGTGTGTCTTTCACTTCCCAATCTGTCATGCTGGCTGGCCAGAACCCTCCGACTCGGTTACGCAATTCAGTTTGCCAGGCCTCCGCCCACCTTCACGGGCGTCCACTTTACCACAGTCCATGGCGAATACGCCAAATTCCTGCTCGTGGAAATTGTCTCTAACTCAAAGACACGATAGAGCCTGTCACTCCAACCGAGATGAAGAAGGGTCCCAACATCCCTTAATTCGTCGTACCCAAGAAAGGCGGCGGCTTATGACCGATCTTGGACTTGCGAGTTTTCAACCGAGCCTTGCACAAACTCCCGTTCAAAATGCTCATGCAAGAAACATCCTAACTTGCGTCTGGCACCTAGATTGGTTCGCAGCAGCAGACCTGAAGGACGCGTACTTCCACGTCTCAATTTTGCCTCGACATCAACCCTGTCTACAGCTCGCGTTCGACAGCCAGGCGTATCAGTACAAGGTTCCCCCCTTCGGCATGTCCCTATCTCCTCGCGTCTCTAAGAATGTCGTGGGGGCAGCCCTTGCCCCGCTTCGGAAGCAGGTGTTCGCATACTCAACTATCTCAACGACTGGCTCATTTGCGTCCACAGGGACCAGGTGTTCAACCGTTTAGGGCCTCAGGTCAACCGGGAAAAGAGCTAGCTCGCCTTGGTTCAGAGCATCTCTTTTCTCGCCGTGGAGTTAGACTCAGTCTCAATGTCAGTGCTAAAATGCCTCGCCGCCTTCAGGCCGGGCACGGCGGCCCCTTTAAAACCTTTCCAGAAGCTCCTGGGGCATATGAGATCCTCTGCGGCGGCCGCACCGCTGGGGTTGATGCATATGAGACCGCATCAGCACTGGCCCCAGACTTGAGTCATGAGACGAGCATGGCGCTGCCAAATTGGGTTCGGGCGCCATGTGCAATGGGCACGCAGCCGTGGGCCGTTGGAAAGGGGCCGCCACTGCGCTGGCACATCGATTGCCTAGAGTTGCTGACTGTATTCTTTGCCCTGTGGAGGTTTCTCCCGTTAGTTTGGGACAAACACGTCTTGGTCAGGTCAGACAGCACCACCGTGGTAGCGTACATAAATCGCCAAGGCGGCGTATGCTCCCACCACGTCACAACGTGCCCATCATCTCCTCCTGGAGACTCACATCCCCGGCAACCTCAATGTGGTAGCGGACGCGCTGTCACGGCAATGCTTACCCAGTGGAGACTGGAGGATTCATCCCCAGTCGGTCCAGCTGATTTGGGAACGATTCGGCAGGGCTCAGGTAGCCCTGTTTGCCTCTCGAGAGACCTCCCACTGCCTGCTCTGGTATGCCCGAACAGAGGCTCCCCTTGGGGCAGACACACTGGCACACAGCTGGCCCTCGGGGCTGCACAAGTACCCATTTCCCCAGTGAGCCTTCTTGCACAGGTGCTGTGCAAGGTTAGGGAGGACGAGGAACAAGTCACCCTAGTGGCTCACTATTATATTATATGTTCTTCCCGAGCTGAAGACCTACAGAAGTGCACAGTTAAGTCAGTGCTCTTATTTCTGCAGGAGAGGTGGGAGGGGAGGCTGTCCCCTTTCAACTTGAAGGTGTATGTGGCTGCTATCGCGGCCTACCATGATGCAGTAGACGGCAAGTCTTTAGGTAAGCACGACTTAATCATCAGTTTCCTAAGAGGCACCCGGAGGTAAAATCCTGCCCGGCCAAGCCTGTTCCCCTCCTGGGGTCTCTCAGTGGTCCTCTCGGGCCTTCCGAGACCCCCCCCCTCGAGCCGCTAGAATCAGTCGAACAAGTCCCTCTCCCTGAAGACGACCCTGCTGATCGTGCTCACCTCCATCAAGATGGTCGGGGACCTGCAAGCGTCCTCTGTCAGTGACACCTGCCTGGACTTCAGTCCGGCGGACACTCATGTGATCCTAAGACCGCGAACGGGCTACATGCCCAAGGTTCCTACGACTACCCTCAGGGTCCAGGTTGTGAAACTGCAAGCAAAGCTGCCCCGGGAGGAGGCAGACCCAGCCCTTTGTTGCTGTGTCTGGTACGTGCTTTGCGTACCTACTTGGACCACATGCAGAGCTCTAGATGTTCTGAGCAGCTCCCTGGATGACTCCTCCCCAGCCCTGTGGGTCCGCAATACAGCTGAGGAATTCGCCGACCCAATCCACTGTGGGTACTCAAATCTACCCTGCACTGGAAAAGATGCTCCACAGATCAGGACTTCCTCCTGTGTGTCCTGGACCCGCGTCTCCCTTAGGCAGTTCCAGCTGCCCTCCGGTCGCCGTGTTGTAGCAACTCCCCCCTCCTTGAGGCTGGATCTACTAATGTGCCATTTTCCCACATGTGAACTAAGAGGCTCATGTGATGTATTTCGCCAATTTTACCTCCCCCTTCCTGGGCAGGTGTGGTTTCCACAGGGTCTTTTCCCCCTCAAAGAATAGAAAACTGGGTAAGACCCCCTTCCCACAATGCGTGTAAGAGCCCTAGCCATTTGGCTCTATGCGAGAAACATCTCGGGTTACATGTGTAACCCTTGTTCCCTGAAAAAAAGCGGAACGAGATGCTGCGCTTTGCTAAGCGCTATGGGGAACAATCTTATTGTGAGCAGCTTTGAATATGTGTGTAACACGTCAATGAAAATTGACTGAAATTTATAGCCTCGGCTGGTGAGATCATTGAATGCACCTGTGACTAGGCTATAAATAGAGGCGTCACCAGAGTGTCGTCAGATATTTTTCTGAAGAGCAGTCCTGGGACATCCCAGTGCGGCAAAGAAACGCAGCATCTCTTTTTTCAGGGAACAAGGGTTACACATGTAACCCGAGATGTTCCCTTTACAAAAAGCTTCACTTTGCTAAGCGCTATGGGCAACGGAATACCCACGCCGCCGCACTGGGGCTGTCCGGACCCCTACGGTTGTGAAGTGTGCTCACAAAAAACACGAGAGTTCTAAGACATGAGCTTGAGATGTTGACTCAAGGGCGTAAGAGCCCGGAGTAGCTAAAACATCTAAACCATAAAATTTGATGAATGTGTGCGGAAAGGACCAGCCTGCTGCATCACAAACATGTTCAGACATCGACCCAAGGGCAAACAGCCCGGGGTAGCTAAAACATCTAAACCAAAAAAAAAATTTGATGAACGTGTGCGGAAAGGACCAGCCTGCCGCATCACAAACTTGTTCAGGCATAAGGATCTAAATCGTAAGATTTAGGAATGTGTACAAAAAGGACCCGCCTGCCGTACACAAACCTTCTTAGACTTGAGATCATAAAGGAACACAAGGGAATCCAGATATGGAGCCTGAAGAATGTGTGCGGGAAGGACCAGCCTGCCACATCACAAACTTGTTCAGGCATGAATCGTAAGATTTTAGGAATGTGTACGGAAAGGACCAGCCTGCCGTACACAGACCATCTTAAACTTGAGAACAGAAATGAACTCAGGGGCATGAGAGCCCAGACATGGGGCCTGAAGAATGTGTGCAGGAAGGACCAAGTCAAGTTAAGTCAATTTTATTTGTATAGCGCCTTTCACAACACACATCGTTTCAAAGCAGCTTTACAGAAGTTCAGCATTAACAGACGATAAAAATGTAATGTCTATAAAGTCGATAAATCATCATCCTTGTGCAGGGCTCCAAACTGCGACTAAAAATGGTCACATTTGTGACCAAAAAAATTTATTTGCGAGAGTAATTTCTGTCAAGGTCGCCATTGGCGACAGTAAAAATTTACTCCCTTTGATTTTAAAATTTGCATTACAATTCCCGAGATACATTACAAAAGTTTATATCAAAGAAATAGCGGGGAAAACGGAGTTCATTGCAGGAACTAACCATTTCAAAAAAGAGACTGTGAGAAAACACGGTGACAGTAACAAGCATAAAAAATGCACGTGATCACATAATTGCGAAGAATGCTCCACAGACTACACTGTTAGCACGTGCAGTTTTTCTTGCATGCGAGCTGCGGGACGAAAAGGAATGGAAGGCTCCTTAATTGATTTTTTGTTTGGAGTCCTGTTGTGGAATTAGATAAGATATGATTCTTTATCGTGTTTAAAAATAATTAAATAATAATTGTATTAATAACCCCAGTGAGCAAGCCGAAGGCGACTGTGGCAAGGAACACAAAACTCCAAAAGATGATGGTTAATGGAGAAAAATAACCTTGGGAGAAACCAGACTCACTGTGGGGGGCCAGTTCCCCTCTGGCTAACATCATGAATAATGTAAATAAGAATTATTTATAGTTAAAAAACATGATTTAAAAAATTATTAAACTTATTAAGTGTTAAGGGTCAGTTTTTAGACAGTGATTGTGTTTGAACTGCAAGATTAGTGGCCAGTGTCTTTGAAGTCCATCCTTGATTAAATTCCCAAAGTTCACTTAGATGCAATTGTCCTTGTTTGGCTGATGAAGGCTTTTGTTGACAATAGTTAGTCTATGTATCCCATTTCAAGATCGTAGTCCATGGTGATGGGGCATCTGAAGTCTCCGTGAGAGGCTGGATACAAACTGGAGCTGACGAACGCTATTTACCTCGTGACTGGCGTCCCGAGATAACAGCAGAAAAGCAGATGGGAAATAATTAGCATAGCTGATGTTCATAATATTAATGCATTATAACTGATTCAGCAGTAGTATAAAAAGTAAGCATTATGTGAATGCTTGGTTAAAGAGATGCGTCTTTAATCTAGTTTTAAACTGGGACAGCGAGTCTGAGCCTCGAACAATATCAGGAAGGCTATTCCAGAGTTTAGGAGCTAAATGTGAGAACGCCCTCCCTCCATTAGTGGACTTAGATATCCTAGGTATGACCAGAAGCCTCGAATTTAGTGATCTTAAAGAGCGCGATGGATTGTATGGCGATAGAAGATCCGTTAAATACACCGGAGCTAAACCATTTAGGGCTTTATAGGTCAGTAGTAATACTTTGTAATTGATATGGAACTTAATAGGTAGCCAGTGTAGAGATGATAAAATCGGTGTTATATGATCATATTTTCTTGACCTAGTAAGAACTCTAGCGGCTGCATTTTGGACTAACTGTAGCTTGTTTATTGAGGATGCAGGGCAACCAGCTAATAAAGCATTACAGTAATCTAGTCTCGAGGTCATGAATGCATGAACTAACTTTTCTGCATCAGAAACAGATAGCATGTTACATAGCTTAGCAATGTTTCTAAGGTGGAAAAAGGCTGTTCTCGTAACAGATGAAATATGATTTTCGA
The DNA here is from genome assembly GCA_032164185.1 of Moxostoma hubbsi. Classification (NCBI taxonomy): domain Eukaryota; kingdom Metazoa; phylum Chordata; class Actinopteri; order Cypriniformes; family Catostomidae; genus Moxostoma; species Moxostoma hubbsi. The sequence goes on along the minus strand of JAVLUX010000013.1, from coordinate 9,797,137 downwards.
AAGTCAAGTTGCGGTCTAGTATAACACCCAGGTCTTTTACTGTAGTGGATAATGTAACAGGACATCCTTCTAAATTAAAGTTGTATTGTAAGGGATTTTGTGGGTAGTTTTTTGGACCAATAAGTAATACCTCCGTTTTATCGGAATTTAATAACAGGAAATTACGCGTCATCCAGCATTTTATATCTTTAAGACACTCTGTCAAGTTAGATAAGTTAGTGTTTTCATCTGGTCGTGATGAGATATATAATTGAGTGTCATCAGCATAACAGTGGAAATTAATTCCATGTTTTCTTATAATTTTACCAAGTGGCAGCATATATATTGAGAATAATAGAGGGCCTAACACAGATCCTTGTGGCACTCCATAGTCTACTGACGTTATTTTCGATTTTTCCCCATTTAAACAGACAAAATGGTAACGGTCTGATAAGTATGATCTAAACCAGCTTAATGCCTGTCCCTGAACACCAGTGTAGTTTTGTAGTCGATCCAAGAGTATTTTATGATCTATAGTGTCGAACGCAGCGCTAAGATCGAGTAGAACTAATATTGAGATGCAGCCTTGGTCAGAAGCTAAAAGTAAATCATTTGTAATTTTAACTAGCGCAGTTTCTGTGCTATGATGCGGTCTGAATCCTGACTGAAATTTTTCATAGATATCATTTTCTTGCAAGAAAGAGCACAATTGAGCGGACACAACTTTTTCTAATATTTTAGACATAAATGGAAGATTTGAGATGGGTCTGTAATTTGCTAGGTTATTTGGATCTAATTGTGGTTTCTTAATGAGACGTTTTATAACTGCCAGCTTAAATATTCTTGGAACATGACCTAAAAATAAAGACGAGTTAATAATATTGAGAAGAGGCTCTTCCACTACAGGTAACACTTCTTTCAGTAGTTTAGTGGGTATTGGATCTAGTAAACATGTTGTTGTTTTAGATGCAATGATAAGTTTATTTAGCTCTTCCTGTCCTATAGTTGTAAAGTGGTGTAGATGTTCTTGAGGGGCGATAATTGAGGCTGAATCATAAGACACCATAAAAGATTGTACATTAACAGTTGTGTTTACAATTGTGTTTCTGATGTTTTCTATTTTCTCAGTGAAGAAATTCATAAAATCATTACTACTAAACTGTAACGGAATATTTTGCTCAGGTGATCTCTGTTTATTTGTTAGTCTAGCCATGGTGTTAAATAAGAACCTTGGATTATTTTGGTTATTTTCTATTAGTATGCGGAGGTGCTCAGCCCTGGCTGTTTTTAGAGCCTTTTTGTAACGTGACATACTGTCTTTCCATGCGATTCTAAAGACCTCTAAATTAGTTTGTTTCCATTTACGCTCCAAGTTACGAGTTTCTCTCTTGATAGCATGCGTAGCACTGTTGTACCATGGTGCTCTAGTTTTTTCTCTAAACTTTTTTAATCTAATTGGTGCAACAATTTCTAATGTACCAGAGAAAATGGTGCTCAAACTGCTAGTCATTTCCTCTAGTTCATCTGTTTGTTTGGGTTCACTGAGCAGCTGAGATAGATCAGGTAAGCTATTTGAGAATCTATATATTGTGGTTGGAAGGATTGTTCTGCTTGGTCGATAACGTGGCGCAATATGACAGATTTCAGTGGTACGTAGTATGCAAGTTACCATGTAATGATCAGTGACATTATCATTTTGCGGTATAATATCTATATCGGTTGGATTGGTTCCATATGATATAATTAAATCTAGCGTATGATTTAGGCGATGAGTGGGACCACTGACGTTTTGCGTGACCCCGAAGGAGTTTAACAAATCTGTAAACGCAGCCCCTAACGCATCATTTGTGTTATCTACGTGTATGTTAAAATCTCCAACAATTATTGCTTTATCGACATTGACCAATAGATCTGATAGAAAGTCTGCAAACTCTTTTAGGAAATAAGCGTAATGCCCTGGAGGTCTATATACGGTAGCCAAGGCTAGAGATAATAGGGATTTTTTTCTTACATCTGAGAGTGTAACATTTAGCACAAGTACTTCAAACGAATTAAACCTGTGACCTATTTTCTGAGTAACATTAAGAATATCTCTATAGATTGTTGCAACACCGCCGCCACAACCAATCAGACGGGGCTCATGCTTATAACAGTATCCTGGCGGAGTAGACTCATTTAGACCGAAATAATCATTTGGTTTAAGCCAGGTTTCAGGAAGGCAAAATACATCAAAACTATTATCTGAGACCATTTCATTTACAATAACCGCCTTAGGTGTGAGCGATCTAATGTTTAGAAGACCTAGCTTTAGAAATTGTTTTTGTTCACTGATATTGAGATTTTCTGGTTTAATTACAATTAGATTTTTCCTAGATCCTACTGTAGATGTATTGTTTGGCTTTACTAAACGAGGAATAGACACAGTTTCTATATAATGTTCTACATTGGTACTTATATCAATTAAGTTGGGACAGCAAATACTGTGATTTGGACTTTGACTTACTAGTCATATGGTGTGTAGCGTCTTGGAGATGTTGTCCGACAGAACAGCCGCTCCGACTCTGCTGGGGTGAAGGCCATCAGCACGGAAGAGCCTAGGTCGCTCCCAAAACAGATTCCAATTATTAACAAAGAGCAGTCTCTGTTCATTACACCATGACATTAACCATTCATTTAAAACAAATAATCTACTGAACCTTTCTTGTCCTAGTCGGTACGTGGGAAGCGGTCCAGACACGACGATCGTTGTTTCTGGCGAAGTGCTGCGTACCGTCTCGATCAGGCTCCTGTAGTCCTTCTTCAGTACCTCCGTCTTCCGCAGCCTGGTGTCGTTCGTTCCCACGTGCACCACGACAGCTCCGACGCGCTCGTCACCATTCAGGATCTCGGGAACCTGCGTAGAGACATCAAGAACACGAGCACCAGGAAAGCAGTGAGTGCGCACCTTACCATTGCCAGAGATAGCGCAGACATGACGGACGGTGGAATCTAGACCTTCCAGGACTATTGCCAAGTCCCAGGAAGGAGTTCTAGTCCTGACAGGGGGCCTCAACCGCATGGCTCCACGAATGAAGCGAGCGAGCAGAGGATGTCTCCCTACAGGCACCCCATCGATCAGGGCATGGCAAGCCGAAATGGCGGCCACATAGACCCTGAGAGTGGCGGGGCATATGCCTGCTGACAGTTTTCCTTGCAGAAAACCCAGAACTGAAACAATTTGGCAGTTAACTGGATCTGCATCATGTGAACAGCACCACTTTTCAAAGACACCCCACTTATTGGTGTAAATTCTTCTAGTGGAAGGGGACTTGCACTAAGAATGGTTTCGATAACCTCAGGCGACAGCCCTGTGTTCCTCAACTTCTAAATGAAGTATAGAAGTGCATCACAAGATCGATGGTGATCAGCCAAACGAGTTGTAGGGCTTGAGACACGACCATCCTGATAGGCATCATCTAGGACTTGAACACCCATGGGCAGTTCAAGCTTTAAGATCTAAGCCAGACGTCACCCCTCACCCTCCATGGGAAACAGGAAGTATTTTGTGTAATAACCCAACTCTCTCTCTGGAAGGGGAACACATACCATGGCCCCTTTAACCAGGAGATTTGAGTTTTTTTTTTTTTTTTGCTATTCATAGCAGACATAAAAAGAAATCCGGTTTACGGTAGTGAGACCACGCCATTGAAACACAGAAAGGCGGCGAGCACTTCCTGTTGAGGGGGTTTTGAGTGTTCCGTGTCCTGGACTTAAGGCAGGAAGCAACGGTACACTCAACTTTCTGTCGGAAAACTCTGTCACCCGAAACACCAAGGGTGGCGGAAGTGAAGGGTTTTCTTGAGGGTATCGGGAGGGCCGAAGTGAATAAAACACGTGCCCCTTCCCGAAGGGGACTACCCCCAAAAGGTTGGGTACAAGACCATCAGGGTTTCTTCCTTTTTGGAAATTATAGCCCTGAGGTCTTGCTTAGGGGGCTGCTGAGGACGACGAGCCTGTCCCCTGTCTCTGCGAGGGGGAGCACAACTCGCCACGCTCTGTTTTTGAGCTTCCTTCCTAACAGCCTCAGGGCGAGACCGGGTGGCCGACGGCCCCGTCCCCTGAGTGCGGCGAGGAAAAAACTGCCCAAAGGCTTCCTCGTGGCTTTTTGCCTCCTGAAATCTGGAGATAACCGAGTTCATGGCGTCTCCAAGCGTTTCACCCGCACTCAGGTCTTTTAGCAGATCAGCCTGGTAAGCCTGTAACACAGCCATGGTGTGCAGCGCTGCACCAGCCTGACCTGCTGCTTGATAAGGCCTTCCCACTAGCATGGAGGTAGTTCTGCATGGCTTAGAGGGGAGGGCGGGGCTTTTTAGTGATGACGCCGAACCCGGCGAGAGATAGCCCGCAAGCGTCTCTTCAACCGGCGGCAACATTGAATAACCTTTTGCGTCAGCGCCCACGATAGTCGAGTATAACAACGTCGAGGGCACGTGAACGCGCAAGGTATAAGGTTTTCTCCATGAACGAGCGAGCTCGTTGTGGAGACCATCAAAGAAGGGAAGGGACTGATAAGGCGTTCCCTTCCCTCGGCCACCAGACAGAAATCTGTCCTCTAATTTGGAGTGTTTGGGGGTTTCTTGGTCGCGTGGCCAGTCTCATTAAAGCCTGGCCACTGCACGAGTGATCACGTCGAGCAACTCCTCAGAAGATTTAAAATCGCGTTTGGAATGCTCTGACGCGGATAGCTCACACTCTGAACCAAAAGATATAATGTTCTCCGCGTGAACCGAAGAAGCGCCGGAGCGCACTTCGAGATCGCGTGAAGGACCGGCTGGATCTGGGGAGCGAGCGAAAGGGAAGAACCCGTCTCTCGCTCCTCAGCCAGATCCATGCGAGAGCCCCACGAATGAAGTGTGGGTGCTGGCTCGCGAAAGTAAGCGAGGCGAGCATGCGAGAGCCCCACGAATGAAGTGTGGGTGCTGGCTCGCGAAAGTAAGCGAGGCGAGCGCGCAGCACTCCGACCGAAAGTAGGTCACAATGCGCGCACTTGCCCTGCCCCAACGCGAGAGCAGCGTGCTCTTCCCCCAAACAAACAAAGCAAAACTCATGCGTGTCCTTTTCGGTCATAGACCGCTGGCAAGGAAACACGCAGCGTTTGCCTTTGTTCTCTGACATATTTGTCACTTCTCCTTATATATATATACAGGTGAAACTCGAAAAATTAGAATATCGTGCAAAAGTTCATTAATGTCAGTAATTCAACTTAAAAGGTGAAACTAATATATTATATAGACTCATTACAAGCAAAGTAAGATATTTCAAGCCTTTATTTGATATAATTTTTATGATTATGGCTTACAGCTTATGAAAACCCCAAATTCAGAATCTCAGAAAATTAGAATATTGTGAAAAGGTTCAGTATTGTAGGCTCAAAGTGTCACACTCTAAACAGCTAATTAATCCAAAACACCTGCAAAGGGTTCCTGAGCCTTTAAATGGTCTCTCATTCTGGTTCAGTTGAATTCACAATCATGGGGAAGACTGCTGACCTGACAGTTGTGCAGAAAACCATCATTGACACCCTCCACAAGGAGGGAATGCCTCAAAAGGTAATTGCAAAAGAAGTTGGATGTTCTCAAAGTGCTGTATCAAAGCACATTAATAGAAAGTTAAGTGGAAGGGAAAAGTGTGGAAGAAAAAGGTGCACCAGCAGCAGGGATGACCGTAGCCTGGAGAGGATTGTCAGGAAAAGGCCATTCAAATGTGTGGGGGAGTTTCACAAGGAGTGGACTGAGGCTGGAGTTACTGCATCAAGAGCCACCACACACAGACGGGTCCTGGACATGGGCTTCAAATGTCGTATTCCTCTTGTCAAGCCGCTCCTGAACAACAAACAACGTCAGAAGCGTCTCAAGCGCTCTCAAATTCCAAATTTGAGAGCAAATTTTGCATCTCATTTGGAAACCAAGGTCCCAGAATCTGGAGGAAGAATGGAGAGGCACACAATCCAAGATGCTTGAAGTCCAGTGTGAAGTTTCCACAGTCTGTGTTGGTTTGGGGAGCCATGTCATCGGCTGGTGTTGGTCCACTGTGCTTTATTAAGTCCAGAGTCAACGCAGCCGTCTACCGGGACATTTTAGAGCACTTCATGCTTCCTTCAGCAGACAAGCTTTATGGAGATGCTGACTTCATTTTCCAGCAGGACTTGGCACCTGCCCACACACTGCCAAAAGTACCAAAACCTGGTTCAATGACCATGGTATTACTGTGCTTGATTGGCCAGCAAACTCGCCTGACCTGAACCCCATAGAGAATCTATGGGGCATTGCCAAGAGAAAGATGAGAGACATGAGACCAAACAATGCAGAAGAGCTGAAGGCCGCTATTGAAGCATCTTGGTCTTCCATAACACCTCAGCAGTGCCACAGGCTGATAGCATCCATGCCACGCCGCATTGAGGCAGTAATTAATGCAAAAGGGGCCCAAACCAAGTACTGAGTACATATGCATGATTATACTTTTCAGAGGGCCGACATTTCTGTATTTAAAATCCTTTTTTTTATTGATTTCATGTAATATTCTAATTTTCTGAGATTCTGAATTTGGGGTTTTCATAAGCTCTAAGCCATAATCATAAAAATTATATCAAATAAAGGCTTGAAATATCTTACTTTGCTTGTAATGAGTCTATATAATATATTAGTTTCACCTTTTAAGTTGAATTACTGAAATTAATGAACTTTTGCACGATATTCTAATTTTTCGAGTTTCACCTGTATATATCTTCTTTTTTTTTTTTAAAAAAGAACAGAGAAAGAAGGAAGAAGGAAATTTCTGCACACTGCCTAACAGTTTCTAACTCCTAACAAAGGGAAGAAAGAGGTTTTAGCAGGTTTGTGAGACACACAGTCATAGTATGCTCTGAAGAAAAATCATCTGACGACACTCTGGTGACGCCTCTATTTATAGCCTAGTCACAGGTGCATTCAATGATCTCACCAGCCGAGGCTATAAATTCCAGTCAATTTTCATTGACGTGTTACACACATATTCAAAGCTGCTCACAATAAGATTGTTCCCCATAGCGCTTAGCAAAGCGCAGCATCATAGTGAAGCTTTTTGTAAAGGGAACATAGAGCTTGGCTCGGACCGTTCCCAGGTTGGCAAGCATCGCCTTGTTCCCCTGTTTAGGGTAACCAGAAGGATTCCGACAACTTTTATGGGGCATTGGGGAAGGGTATGTGCAGTCTGACACAGCTGGTCGCCTTTGCACGTAAAATACCTGCCTGCTCCTTTGTCAGCAGTACACTTACACGGCTCAGCGCATGCCATGATTTAAATTGGACCCCTACTGTCGCTTCTTTGACACAACGTCGAAGTGAGCAACAGGCGGGGATGTCTAGGTTACGTATGTAACCTCTGTTCCCTGATGGAGGAAACGAGACGTTGTGTCCTCCCGGCCACTTCACTGAGCCGAGCCACTGTTATGGCCGGACCATTTCCAGCTCCTCAGAAAAATTCTGAATGAACTAGGTGTATTTCCCCGCCCTTATACCCGTATGTCCGGAGGCGGGGTATGCAAATACTGTCTGCCAACTTCTCATTGGCCTTTTTTCATAGATCAGAGGCATATTTGGCACTCAAGAGAGACCCCTAGTGTCGCTTCTTCAACACAACGTCTCATTCCCTCCATCAGGCAATGGAGGTTACATACGTAACCTAGACGTTTGTTTATCTTTTGTAATCCACATATACAAGTAGAAAGTGCAGAGTGTAATACATATTTAAAATTGTGATTATGGGGTTGTGACTGGTATTTAATTTAACAGCCATCTTGTTCTAACTTACAGATGTATACTGTAGTTGACAAATACAGTATATAGCTGTTAATTTGAAGACTGGTAACACACCATATTTTTATGTATAATGCTAGCAACCACAGCTGTCAGTAGATTACTGTTTTTTTACAGGATTATTTTTTTTACAGTATGGTATGTAATTTAACTGCAATAGGCTGCTAAATTACAGCCATGTACTGTAGCTGTCAAAAACAATATATTGCTTTTAATTTCAAGAATGGTAACACCATATTTTTATAGTATATTGCTGGCAAACACAGCTACCAGTAGATTACTGTTTTTTTACAGGAAAATGTTTTATAGTATAGGTTTTCTTCTAGTGATGTTCACTGCCAATTAGCAATCCAGTTAATGGTTCATTATCACCACTTACTGAGATGGACAGTGAAATGTCACAAGACAGTCTTTCAGTGGAGTCACAAATCAGCTGAAGATATTGAAATTGGCTACATTTCACAGTGGCCTGCATAATTCTTAAATGGAATAAGTTTGGAACAACCACGACTCTTCCGAGAACTGGCAGCCCAGTCAAACTGAGCAATCTGGGGAGAAGGGAAACATTTCGACTGTAAGGAATTAGCTTTAATAAGGGAATTATTATTAATTCTCTTGTAGTAATTGTAGTAATATTATTCTTATGGCTTATTGAAAATAATATCACACGTATTTAGGTACATCTTTGAAGCTAACTCTTTTAGAAACAGCGATGAGATTATTTATCAAAATATACCAATCTTTATACAATCTTTATTGCTATTCTAAACATAAATCTAATCTAACACACACACACACACACACACACACACACACACACACACACACACATATATATATATATATATATATATATATATATATATATATATATATATATATATATATGTATGTATGAGACAGGTTGTTGTGAAGTTTGACAGAATGTGAAATAAATGATCAATACAGTGAGAATGAACTTAATGGAGTCTGTTGACAATGCCATAAGAACCATTTAACCTTATTTGTGTCTACATCAATTTGCTATCGGATTACCCATACATTAAGTATTTAACTAATACACCAGCAAATTTAGCACAATATTGGAGATGTACTTGTGTGTTGTGGTGTTTCATTGCGCTCTGTTGCTTGGTTCTTGACTCTTGTTCGAAAGTTTGTTCCATCAATGTTTTGGACCTCTGCAAGATCGGATAGTTATTGTCTGTATGAATCATGAGGTTGTCTTTGAAGTGAGGCCTTCTCATGGAGGATCCGTGACTCCCATTGGGTGTGTGAACTGTAGAGAGTGATGCTTCCTTGTCGGGACCTCGGGACCCGAGTTTTCCTTGGACCCTACATGGCAACATACAGTTCCAGAGAGATCCAGAGAAGACCACGAGGGAAGAGTCAGAGCGAAGTCTGAGCAGTCAGAAGAGCAGAAGAAGAAGAGAGTGTGTTCTTCCTGTTTGGAAGCATTTCAACTTAAATTGGCCGCATCCCCAAAGGTGTCCTGCGCCAATCAGAAGTGACTTTTCAGAGTCACATGGTCGACTGGGCTGTCCTTTCCGACAGTTGATTTTATGGTCCTTTGCTTCTGAGTCTTACAAATTTCCCGCTCATATATAATGCACGATTTAAACATTCATTTTAATACCTTGCAAATGGTACAAGAGGCATGACGTTCGTTGTCATCAGCTTTCTCTATGTAACCAAGCAAACCGTTGCATACCAAATTTGACATTCTTTTATGATTATTATATGTGTAGGTAACAAAACATGAAAATCCCTGGTTACAAATCATACTGGTTAATTCCTTGGTTATACAAAATGAATAAAACATCACACACATTATAAATATGTACATCAGGCTATAATCATTAATTTGTCAGTTATACAAGTTACCACAGTTCAAAGCAGTTGTCAGAATTACCTAGCAAGACTAGATATTGTATAAATCATCGATTTAAATGCATTCTGCATTATTATATAGTCTTATTTCAAAGTAACAAAAATTATGTGCGCTGTAGCTCTAGCTGGGTTTTGGTTCTATCCATGAGTGCTCAGTGTTAAGAGCACAGCACACCAATGACATACTCTAACACCCATTTAACATTAGAAGTTTGAGCAAGACGCGGGCAAAGTGTCAGCTTTACTACATCGTAACTACAGCTGCAGACTCGCCAGTTATGGAGGTAAATTCATGATTATAGTCTTTGAAGCATACAAGCATGTTTAATTGCTCCAATCAAAAAAATAAATCCATTGAATAATCAGTATTTTCATTTAAATGAGTTGAGTTTACAGCACTTGCATTTAAATGAATTGCAATTTCAGTGCTTGCATTTTGGGAGGCAATTTATCATGGTTGTTTTTTTTTAAGTATTGAATGTTTCATTTGAAAACATTTCACAACTATTTTCATTATTTAATAAATCAACAATAAATATTCACCTTCCAAAGTTAATTTCCAAAATATTCAATTCAAACTTCCACAGCAGAGTACCAATGCACAATCACCATCTGAAGCTATTTGTTCTCACCAGTTGATAGTGCAATGCAATCAGGTGTTGACTGCTGAAGACCAAAGCTACCAGTAGAGAGAACAGCCATGTATATTTTCATAGTTTGCTTTTGAATTTGAAAAGAAATTAGCAGAAATAAGAAAACAAGACAATTAAATAAAATAATATATTACAATAAAAATAATAAAAGAATGAACGAAAAATTAATCAGGCCTAAATTAGTAAACAATAGGAATGCATTTGTTCACGATTTGGTACATAGTGACCGCATGATATAGTATTAAATTCACAATGAATTATGTAGATGTTATACTGTATCTATGAGTAAATGGTCTATCTTCCACATCTTCCTCTCTGACAACGCAGGACACTGTCACATGCACATTGTTATGCATTGATGATCAATTTGGGCGCAAACCACAGATCTCCGCTTATTCTGGAAATATTTGTACATTTACCCTATGTTAGTGCTTCCACTGCCCTATTGTGCACATGATATAGGCCTACTGACACGTTTTTAGTTTGTCTTCATAAACCCTAGAAGCTTGTGCCCTGATGGTCGACCCACAGAAGATAAATTAAACATTGCAAATGCACATTTGATGAACAAAGCAGTGATTGTGTAAAAATAGTAGATCGTAGCTTTCAGCACAAAAATATTTACAAAACATTACAGTTAACTATACAATTAAATAATTACAATGTATTTAATTGTATAGTTAATTAGTTTGATTATTTCAGAAAATAACTTTGAACATTTCTCAGCGAGGTAAATTACGAGTATTTATAATGCTATGAATGAGCAACACAATACGGTCATATTTCAACACTTTACAATGGACAGCACTTTGCGCATTCATGTTAAGTGCAGAACGTTAAGAACGTTCGCAACTTTGCATGTAGAAAACACACTTAAAATCTAACACCCATAGTTATCGGAAATGCGCACAGCCTTTGTTTATCATGATCAATGCACTTGGCTGGGAGCGCTCTCTGATAGTGAAAAACAATGTACATAAATTAAGAGAAATGTCAAGAGATGTAACGCGTGTTACTGCTCCCCGTCTCCTCATTTTCCATACCCGAACCTGAAGATTTTGTTACACTGGTGCCAAAACCTGAGGAGACTTGGAGTAGTGACACGCTTCATGTAAGGCTTTTATTCTCTTGCCTTATGTGCAGCAGATACACTTTTTCAGATTTTTCATTCAGTTCAATAATTCAATTTCAAAAATAAACAAACTTCTCCTGATACCGATCCAGGTATCGGATCGGTAACATCCCTAATCCGTATTTTTGTAAATTTGAAGAGAAAATATTAATAAAATGTGATTAGACTTTTCAGTGAAACGACTCAGTGTGCATTATCAGTGATTTAATGATTCAATCAAAACACATTAAAGGGATTCATTGTTTTACCACCTACTATGGCTGTCAATTGGGCAGAAAAAATATATTACAATTTTTACCTTAAATATTCTCAAAATTCGAATTTTAAAGTCAGCTAATTTTTTAATTGACATTGTTTCCTCAGTCCACAAGAGGTCACATTAAATACATAAACCATACAGCACTGTTATATTATTGCAAAGAACATTCATTTTCAACTAATGTTCATAAAATAAATAAATAAAAAGTTTTAGTTGGTCCATATTTTAAAATTTTAAGCCAAAAGTAAAATGAGCAGGATAAATGCTTCAATAGGCAGTCTACATGGTGTTGACAATGGCACTGATTCCACAGTCTACTACCCCAGATTTAAGCTTCATAATAACAGCAAAAAGCCAAAAATACCTCTTTGTTTATTTATTCAGTACTGTTGTAGGGAGGGTAGCAATATTCCCAGGTAGCAGTATACGGCTGAACTCGGTGGTGAAGTGGCTCAGGGCAGGGGCTGTTCAAACAGACACATTTCCAAGTTGAACATCTTTCCTGACAAAGCATTTTAAAAACATTAATTGCTTAATCGGAGAAATGCTTATAAGACACGCAACGGCCAAGTACCTCCCCCTACTGTAACACCAAACACTTTTGCAACTATCTATTTGTTTTTCTACATAAACTGTGCTAGACAAACATCTTAGTTTCGATTTGTTTTTGCTTAATCAGCATGTTGTGCAGGAGTGCTGTTTTATAGATGATGTGTCTAGTTAAACTGTATTTGTTGTGCTGTGTCTAGCCTTTTTTAGCACAAGTGTCCAATCGATCTGAAGTCATTGATATTGCTTGGCACACATCCTAAATTTGAATGCACAGTTTTAGCATAAAATTTGCATTATGTTTCTTCAATTCAAAGAAAATTCTAATTTCACATTTTAATTTGACAGCTCTACCACATACTGGTTTATTGTAATTTACAGCAATGTCACTGAATGAATCCATAAATTGATTCAAGAGACTAGAGTTTATGACAGACAATAAATAAATCACTTACACTAAATTAATGTGACCATTAGTTTTTTGAGTTGCATGATATAACATTAAATTATAGAAATACAAAATAATGATAAGATAATAAGTAGGGATGCACGATACCATTTTTTAAAGACCGAGTACAAGTACCGATATTTTTTTCTGGTACACGCTGATACCGATAACTGTACCTATACTTTTTTGTGATGTGGCAGATTTACAAGTACAACACAGTGAGACTAATTAGGACAGCTTATTTATAATTATGAACAAATGCAACTCAAATACATTATGAAAAAATGTATTATTTGTATCTGCTTGTCACAAAATTTAAGTGTCCAATAACCTCCACTACTAAAGGGCATAATAAAAAAATTTAATAAAAACATAAAGTCATTTTTGGTATCTGTTTGTCATAAAGTTGCCCAAAAGCTCCAAACAAATATCACAGAACAAACGTTCATAACAAAACACTGTGTAACAATGTAATCACAACCTGAAAGCTTCCTCTAGACTCGTCAGAACCGGCCGGTCAGGGGAAAACATTCGTGGGTTTGGAGGTGGGAGGTCCGGTTTCAATATGGCGGGACTTTTGAGGTGTGGCACCGGGATTCCTTAAGAATGGCTTTTGCGGGCCAGGTTACCAGAGAAAGAGCAAATTGCTCCTTTATTGAGAATGTGGGTACCGCAAACTGAACTGAGGTTTCTCCTCCCAGCCCTCCACCGGGGCACGGAGTGGTCTGCTTACCAGATCCGGAGCAAATGTCTCGATCTCTGGGTCGTCCGTCTCAGGAATGCTTGGGAGCCTTCCGGGTCCTGGAGGTGTTCGTGAGATGGGGGGCGTACGCTTCCTGTGGGGTGCTCGACGCTGGGGATGAGAGCTGGGCCCAGGTTGAGGCAGAGCTGCAAGTTTTCTGGAAGCCACAGGAGGATGATGGCTGTGAGTGGTGCGCAGACCCGAGGAACCGATCATCCAGCTGTGAAGGCTGTGGGGAGGACGGAGGGTTCCAGTCCAACCCATGCTGATGGCAGCCCGGGCAAGTATATCAACCATCTGGGCGTCAGCCTCTGACTGGGCGTGCTGACCCGAGGGTGGCAGCCCAGTCAAGTTTTCCACGTCAGACGCTGGAAAACTCTCAGATGCAGCAGCAAGCTCATCACTCAGCTCAGGGGGCTCAAGAGGATAGGCAGACTGGCCGTGAGGCGAGCCACTGTCACCCCGAGCCCAGGCGGAAGCCAACGAGCGTGTCTGGGGCCGGGTGGTACGTGGGGATGTACCCGGCGGAACCGAGCCCGCTGCCTTCCCCAAATCGCCTCCATCGCCAGTTGGGTCATCCTCAAATCCGTAGGAAGAAGGAGCAACGCGGGGGATGGCTGGAATGGCATTCCTTTTTAGGAAGGAAAGCCGCGACCGCAGTGTTGCCATGGTAAGATTCTCGCAGTGAGAACACGAACCATCCACAAATGCTGCTTCGTTGTGATCACGGCCCAGACACACGAGGCAGCACCTGTGACCATCAGGAGTTGTGAGCACTCGACCGCATCCAGGAACTACACAGGGGCGGAAGGGCATCTTTATAAAGATGCGTCCTAAAAAGGACGTTCAACGCCGCTGTGTATTGCTCTTTTAGATAATTAAACTCTTTTACAAAAATGATCTTTTAGAGAGCGCTGTTGAAGCGCCCAGGGGCAAAGCTGATATGCGCGTAGATCCAAAGGCATACGCTCTGAGAGATGAGATGAACAGTCTTGTGAATCGCAGCTCGCTGCTCACACAACTGGTCGGCTCCGAAGAAAATTTCTGAATGAACAGACACATTTCCCTCCCTTTATACCCATATGTCCGGGGGCGGGACATGCAAATTCTGTTTGCCAGTTTATCATTGGCCTTTTCTCAAGTTCAGAGATGCGCGAGGATCTCAAGAGAGATCCCTAGTGTCGTTTCTTCGACACAACGTTGAAGTGAGCAACAGACGGGGAAAGTTCTTTACCCTATATGGGGTTGACACATATGTTTGAGCTATGTGTGATATGTGAGAGCACAGAAACAGGAAATACATTCCTATAGACACATCCTCTTGCAAGAACAGGGACAGCTGCCACTGTGTTTTGTGATGACACAGCAAGCTACACCAACTAAAAAGTAGTTTAAAAGAGGCCTTTATTATTCCACATTGCCCACTTTGATCCTGAAAGGATCATGTAGCCTCTCAACCAACTTCAGTATTAGGTATACGTACATAGTGGAGCATGGCAATATTATGCCTGTTTATCATCTCATTCAACTTTTGAATTAGTAATTGTAGCAAACATGGGCCAAATATTAACATAAGCAGAATACATTATTTCTAGGAATTAAAATGACACTTATGGTTCCTTGCTGTTGTGTTGACACTGAACAGGCATTGGCAAGCACGACCACCTGCAGAGTGTCAGTAGAAATATTTTCATGTTGACTGTTTCGGGTCCCTCCTCAGGTCCTCCTAATTTGCAGATTCCCGGTTAGGCACTGGCGCTGCATGTTCAGCTCCTCCAGTGCTTTAACGATTGAATCAGTAAGGCCCATATCTGATGCAGGCTTCATGCGGCTTGCATGGATCCACTGTAGTTGAAGGTCAGTCAGCACCCCCGTTCTGGTAACCAGCAGTACAGTAGTTGGGCCCAAATACTTTGGTTCACCTAACTGCTTTGGTTCCAGACACTTCACCAGAATCTGCTTATTTGGAACAAATGGATGAGAAGGGCAAAGGGAGAGAGAGCGACATCACCATTTATGCTGATAAATGTTTTAATAAGGGAATCCACATATTCTGCAATCACCACCTCCATGTCACCTGTGGAGAGAGAGCCAGCATGGCCTTTGACCCAAGGGGTCGGGAAAGGCCTACCCATTAGTATTTCAAATGGAGAGAGTGATGGTGTTTCAAAAAACACAGGATGGTGACATTCTGAGTTCAGTCAACACAGCCAGTAGAACATGTTCTTCCAGTTTTGGTGTAGCTTTGTTTAAGCGTTCTTTTAATATTCGATTTGTCTGTTCAACCACGCCTGCTAACTGTGGGTGATACGGTATGTTGAAATGGCAATTTATGTTCAATTCCTTCACGAGAACTTTGGACACTAACGGAGTGCCATTGTCACTTTCAGTAATGGTTGGAATGCCGAAACTCTGTATTATTTATTTGCCAGAATTTTCACCATTTTAACATTTTCCCCTCACACACAGGAAACCTTCTGTACATTTAGAAAAATGGTCCATGATCACAAGCAATAATTTGTTATTCCTGCACGGTAACATAACTCATGTGGTAATGAGTCGAGCTTAGTAGGCTTGTGTCTGTTAGACATGAGTCCAAGATTAGTTTTACTGCATTTCATACCCAATTTATGCAATAAGTTTGATTTATTGACTGGATAACTTTTTCTTTTGAAACGTGCAAAATACCGTGATAATTTCGACAAAGTATTCCTACTGCGGTCTTGGGCAGAGCCAGACGCCCTTTTTTTAACTCTTAACAAATTAGTCTGGTCTGGTTTCACTTCATTTGAGGCACAATGTTGAATGTCAGATTCAGATGGATTTGCCTGCAGCAATTTTATGTCAATGTCTCTTACCAGTGTTGATTGCATTATGGAAACAGTCTCTTCAGCTTGATTCAGATCTGGGCTAACCACAACTTCCTTTGAAGCCCACTTTGCTACTTCATCAGCATACAAAGTCAATTGGCATGCTCTGATCAACGCAAACAACTCAGCAGTTTGTGCAGATTTATATGGGAGCGAATAAGCTTCGATGATTCGATTCAGGAGTTCCATTACAGCATAACCCAAACCAGTATATGGAATCATTTGGTTTGGAACAGGACCTGTCAATGTACCAATGGTTCCCCTCCTCCAGGGTGAATGATGAAACATCCGGCCTGCATAAAGTACATGTTTTCAGGCAAACTTTAGTTAGCAATTTGTGTAATGATAAAGTCGGGCCATGTACAACGGAGGTTGGTATCATGGTCAGATTAGCAGTAGATAATAAAATAGCTTCATACCCCAATCAACGTTGTGCTGTCATGTGTTGTGTGGTAATGTTGTGCATGATTGCTCCTACCTGGTGAGAAGTGTGCACAACTAAAGGATGTGAGAGTACAATGCGTTCTGCATGTTGTACCATCAACGCCGCAGCAGTCACTGCTCGCAAACTTGCAGGGAGGCCTTTGGCGACTGCATCTAAAAATTTAAGTACGCCTCTGGTCTATATGTTCTGCCATGGGACTGAGCGAGGATCGCTGATGCTGTGCCTGTGGCCTCGTGCACGTACAGATGAAAGGGTTCACCATAATTCGGTAGCCATGTCCATTTCAGCACTACACTTGATAGGTTCTTCAGCCCTTGAGAGTGTTGCTTCTCTCAGGATTTTGCATATAAAGAGCAGTTTGGCACCCATGCTCGACAATTGTTCACTAAACCCAAGAAGCTTTGCATTTGAGTCTTTGTTTTAGGGTGTTGGAAGATAGTAATCGTCTTCACTCTGTCTGTCAAAAGACAAAATGTTCCTCTCTGTAGCTCATGACCCAGATTGTCAACTTTCAGTTTCACCCATTGCAGCTTTTCTTTTGATGCCTTGAAGCCAGCCTTTGCTAATACATTGCACACAATAGTTGAAGCGGCTGTGCATGACTCGACGTCCAGGCCGGAAACCAGAAAGTCGTCAGCATATTACAATTGACAGGTTCGTAGTGGCAGCTTGGTGTCCTTCAAATTAGCTTGCACTACAGCAGAGAACACAGCAGGCAAATCTCTAAATTCCTGGGGCATTCTGGTACTGTTGGCCTCCATATGTGAATGCGAACAGGGGCTGCATAACAGGCACAACTGAAAACTAGAGAAGAAGTTTAAAAGAGGCCTTTATTATTCCACAATCTCTAAAGAAGATAAATGTTATGTATATTGATCAAGAAGCATGGTCTTAGAAAATATAAACAAACCCAGGTTGAATGAAGTATAGAAGTACATAGATAGATATACGTATATGTGTGAAGCAGGTTAAGGCATGCCTGGAAGTAATATTGTTGTTTGCTTAAATGTAATGTTGGTCTTAACTGTGATGCTTTTGTGTTGGCTTGGATGCATGCTGTCATTGATTCTGGTATATTGTGCTGCATATGTGAGTATATGTTAAGTGTGCTCCTACAGAGAAACGTGTAGTAAAGAAAAAATGGTTAATGAAAAAACTGAAACAGATGTTTGAAAAATCAGTCCAAGAATAAGAAATGTTCCAAGATACTGGCTTTGTCGACTATTTGGGCATCAATCAGACTGTAGAATTTGTGATCCAAATAAAGAAAAAAACATTATTGATAAAAAAGTAGAAGACACCTGTTTCCCTGTCTCTTCTCCATCTCTCTCTCTCTCTCTCTCTCTCTCTCTCTCTCTCTCACTTCCTCTCTCTCTCTCTCTCTCTCCCTCTCTCACTCGCAAGCTGACAGGCTTGGCCACGACTGGGAGAAGGGGGGGTAGGGGAGGGAGTCTGAGATCAGAGGGAGAGAAAATTAAAAGAAAAACAACAAAATATATAATTGATAAAAATGATGATAATTAGATGAAATACAGATAAAGAGTATTTTCTTTCTACAGTATCCTTCAACAAAAGGAAATGCAGAAACTAACAAAATGCAGACCAGAAAACTCAAAAGAAGAACTAGAAAAGACATTAATAGAAAAAAAGGGAATCAGCAACCATTTTTGGAGGGAATCAGAATACACAGATTATGGGGGTCGGAGAAGGGAACTAACAGAAGGAAAGAAGAAAGAGTTACTGAAAAAACTGCTTAAAACGAACTTAAAGGAAAGGCAATATCAGTGTCCTTGGGATAATTGGCCGGAGATAGTTTCTAAAAATGTTGTAGTTGAACCATTTGCAGAACCGATAGAATAGGTGTACAGTCAGCACTCTTCCGAATTGGAACAATGGAGAATGTCAGAGACAATACCTATTAACTTGCATATCCCATATCTGAGAAGTTAAAGTTTTAAGAAAATAATGTTTATGCATGGTTTTTGAAAAAACAAGTAATTGTCATTTAACTCATTGAAATAAAGCCATATAACACATACTAAATATTTGTCAAGACTTTTTAGAACTGGATCTTGTAGCCTAGAGTTTTTGCTACAAAATGAAGTGAAAACCATCCTGATCACTCATTCATACCAAACAATTGTCATTTAACTTTTGTAAGACAATTTTAGTATTAGAAAGGTTATATGCGAGGAGACATGAACAATCATGAATATTGTTTGTCAATAGGATATTGATTCACATCTGAGGAGACAAAAGACCTCTCCCCTGGGCCTATAAATGAGGAATGTGACAGAAAGAGAATGAATATGAGGAGACTTACTGATCAAAATCAATTTTTAAGTTAAAAGAAGTAATCTGACTATACATTGTCTTTATGTAAAGACTTTACTTAATTTTAGACCTACACTACCATTTAAAATAAGTCTTTTCTGCTCACCAAGACTGCATTTATTTGATCCAAAATACAGTAAAACAGTGATATTATAAACAGTTTTCTATTTGAATATATTGTAAAATGAAATTTGTGATCAAAGCTGAATTTTCAGCATCATTACTGCAGTCTTCAGTGTCACATGATACTTCAGAAATCATTATAATATGTTGATTTTCTAATATGGGCATATTTAAAGTGTATTCGACTCATTTAACCTGAACACATATTTGCAAGCACAAGCTTTGTTGATGATAATGAGGCAGCATAAACACTAGTTAAAATATAATCTAAATATTCATATTATTTTTATATCATATTACATATCATATTTATATCATACAACATACAATTTAAATACCTGCTTTAGCCGAAACAGCATTTAAATGTAACTAAAACTTGCTTATTAGGACATATTTATTTTTTTATTATACTACTGGCAAATGTTCAGTCTCTGGACAACAAGCTCTGCGAGCTGAGAGTGCGGATCTCTTTCCAACGAGAGACGAGAGATTGCTGTGTTATCTGCCTTACAGAAACCTGGATGTCTGTGGAGATTCCAGACTCGGCCATCGAACCCGCAGTGTTCTCCGTGCACCGAGCGGACAGAGCGAAAGACCTCTCTAAAAGCAGAGGTGGTGGTGTATGTTTTATGATCAACAAATCATGGTGTGATCAGAGGAACGTACATTTTATCAGGTCTTTCTGCTCTCCTGATCTGGAATATCTCATGCTTCTGTGTCGACCATTCTGGCTACCGAGGGAATTCACAGCGGTCATTATCACAGCTGTGTACATCCCCCCCACAAGCCGACACAGACGGGGCACTCAAGAAACTGTGGGAGCATAAGTGATCAGGAAACCGCAAACCCTGAGGCCGCGTTCATCGTTACCGGGGACTTTAACACAGCCAATTTTAAAACTATAGCACCAAAATACCACCAACACATCAACTCCTGGCTACAAATCCCTCCCCCGCACACCATTTGGCAAATCAGACCACTCTTCCATTCTGCTTCTGCCCACTTACAGGCAGAAACTAAAACGGGACGCACCCACCTTCAGAACGATCCAGTGCTGGTCGGACCAATCAGACTCTGCGCTACAAGACTGTCTTGATCACGCAGACTGGGAGATGTTCCGGTCCGGCTCTGATGACGACATCGAGGTTTACACTGATAGCGTAACATGTTTCATCAGGAAGTGCGTAGAGGACGTTGTGCCAAACAAAACAATATGGATCTACCCCAACCAGAAACCAACTGGCTGGTGTTTTTATGGACATTTTCAACCTGTCCCTCTCCCTGTCTCTAATCCCCACATGCTTCAAAATGTCAACCATTTTGCCTGTACTGAAGCAAGCCAATATCACTTGCCTAAATGACTGGCATCCTGTTGCTCTGACCCCCATCATTAGCAAATGCTTTGAGAGGTTAATCAGAGATCACATCTGCTCTGTGCTGCCCACCTCTTTGGACCCATTGCAGTTTTCCAACCACAACAACCGCTCCACTGATGATGCCATTGCATCTGCAATACACACTGCTCTCTCCCACCTGGAAAAAAGGAACACATATGTGAGAATGCTGTTTGTAGACTACAGCTCAGCATTCAACACCATAGTGCCCTCCAGACTTGATGAGAAACTCCGGGCACTGGGATTAAACAGCTCGCTGTGCAGCTGGATCCTGGATTTCCTGTCAGTCAGACGTCAGGTGGTTAGAATGGGCAGCAACATCTCCTCATCACTGACCCCGCAGGGCTGTGTTCTCAGCCCACTCCTGTATTCCCTTTACACACATGACTGTGTGGCGACACATAGCTCCAATGCCATCATTGAGTTTGCTGACGATACGACGGTGGTAGGTCTGATCACTGACAATGATGAAACAGCCTACAGAGTGGAGGTTCACACTCTGACATGCTGGTGTCATTGAGCACAACCTCTCGCTCAACGTCAGTAAAACCAAGGAGCTTGTAGTGGACTTCAGGAAGAAAGACAGAGAACACAGCCCCATCACCATTAATGGAGCACCGGTGGAGAGAGTCAGCAGTTTCAAGTTCCTCGTTGTCCACATTACTGAGGAACTCACATGGTCCGTCCACACTGAGGCCATTGTGAAGAAGGCTCACCAGTGCCTATTCTTCCTGAGACAGCTGAGGAAGTTTGGAATGAACCATCACATCCTCACATGGTTCTACACCAGTACTGTAGAGAGTATACTGACTGGCTGCATCACCGTCTGGTACAGCAATAGCACCACCCACAACCGCAAAGACCTGCAAAGGGTGGTGCGAACTGCCAGACACATCATCGGAGGTGAGCTTCCCTCCCTCCAGGACATATATAACAGGCTCGGAGGATCATCAGAGACTACAGCCACCCGAGTCACGGTCTGCTCTCACTGCTTCCATTAGGCAGGCGGTATCGCAGCATCAGGACCCGCACCAGCCGACTACATGACAGCTTCTTCCCCTAAGCAATAAGACTTTGAACACTTGATCTCTCATGATCAACAATCAGCACTGCACTTTATTAATCTTATTATCTCACACTGGACTGTCAATATATTCTCAACAATATAACAACATGGACAGCCTTGAGAAAAGAATATCCAACGCAAATTGATCCAAAATCACTAAAGCGAGAACCAATAGGTGAGACAGAGAATCCAAATGACTATATTCAATGCAGACTAAGAAGGTGGAAGGAAGAAATGGAAAAGGATCCAGAAAAGGATATGGTAATGTTAACATTGTTCAGAACAGCTATAGTGGAGGCTATGCCAAAACCCGTAAAGGAAAAACTGGAGGTTGTAGTAGGACTGAGCACTATGACACAAACAGAATTCTGCGAACATATGGTCATGCTGTGGAACAATACAGAAAGAATGAAACAATGCTGCGACAACAAGAAAAACAGATACAAAGAAATCTGGCTCACTTGTAGCTTGAAGAATTAACTGGAATAAAGAAAAAGATTCAAGCTGCTGTGAAAGAAAATGAAGAACAATTAACAGTGATGGCTCCTGTAAATGCACCTGTGGCCCTAGGGAACATGCCCATGCCAGCTGCTCAAGTGGCACCAATGCCACCAGTACCCATCAACCAGAATCTAATGCCAACGTCAGGAAATGCCATGCAGCCACCAGCTCCGATCATAATCTACATTAAACCAGATCAACCAAATAATATAAATTGGAATTGACCACCCCAAGGAGGAAGAGGACAACAGAATAATGGCCTTGAAAAATTATGGTCCCCCAGGGATATGGTGGGGGTGCAACCAACCAGGACACAAGAAAGATTGCCCTAAAAATCCATGGTTGTATTTTTGAACAGAGCTACTAGGGCTGCTCAGGGAATCCAATGGGGATTATGTACATAATACATAATTGTAGAACCAGAGGGAGCTGCATTACAAATCGAGAAACATAGTTTAGTTGAAAAATGGTTTCAAGTGCCCAACTCAATCCCACATATTACCTTATATGTAAGGGAGGGAAGAAAGGCAAAATATCTAAGCTTAATGGTGATGAAGGCAGAGAAGCAAAAATTGAAAGAAACAGAAAATCCTTTGATTTTTGAGTCACCAGATAAAACATACCTGAAAATACTGTACTTTAGCATCTAGACCAATCAGACACACAATTATTCATTATTTAATGGATAAGCCAACAGATGCCTCGACTTTAGCAAGCAAAGGTCCAAGTAGGCCCAAGCCGACTCTGTTATTATGTCTGCTCCCCCACTGATCATTATCAAGCCTTTACACTGTCTTTACAAGGTCCAGCAACTTGTGGACATCAGTGACATTCCAAGCGGGTGAGCTTAGCTGTATGCCAGAGCAATCTTTCCCACAGAAGAAATTGATTCAAACTTTTCTTTACTAAATTATAGACAAACTATCTTTAAATTCACATATATATCCCCTGGACATTGTGTATATGATCGTTACTGTCTTGTAAAGTGTTTTTTGTACTGTATACTGTTTGCATGCATGACTTATGACAGGACTACCAGCTAATGTATAATTATTTAGTATAAATTATTCCTTGTGTGACATCCTGCACATTGGTATATATATATATATATATATATATATATATAATTGTGACAGCATGCATTGTATGCTTGCTATATTAATCAGAGCATAAAGGGGCTTAAACTAACCCCAAATATGCAAACGAGTCAGCTTCCAAACAAAGGAACATTTCCCGCTTGGAAATTGCACCTTTCTCACTGGTCAAGCCAGACTTGGGAGGAGGGACCTCCAGCAGAAGTTAAAAGACACGTCCCGCCTCTTACTCTTTCTCTTTCCCCTGACTCTCTTCCCTCTGCTGCTGTTCATGTGGGACTGGCACCATTCGGTCCGAGGTCGCAGGCTGGCAGGTCTCAACACCTCAAGCCATGTGCAGCTACCTCGAACATAGAGTCAATGAACACCCCAGTTCATCCTAATTTCTTCATTCAACACAGAAGAAATTGATTGCAACTTGAACACCATCGACTCGAGGAACCATCATGACATTCTCCTGCGACAGCCTCCGGACTCTCTCAACAGCCAAGGCAATTGCAAGTATCGTACCAGTAGCTAACTGAACCTATGTTTAATATAAGAGGTAAACCCCTTTGTAACAAAAGGTGCTTTTTAATTAATTAGTTGATGGTCCTCTCAAATAGTCAAATGATTCTTTTCATAACTGCATTTCCCCCATTCTGTTCCAGTTTCATTTTATTTTAACTTTTCCCTTTCCCATGTATGAGTGTTTTGTGTGTATGTTTTTGTTTAGATTCGTTATACATTCATCCATCCATCCATCCATCCATCGTCAACAGCTTATCCTGTACAGGGTCACGGGGGGCTGGAGCCTATCCCAGCTAACATTGGGCGAAAGGCGGGGTACACCCTGGACAGGTCGCCAGTCCATCGCAGGGCCACACATATACAGACAACCACTCACACTCACATCCACACCTAGGACAATTTTTGGAGACATCAATTAACCTAGCCTGCATGTCTTTGGATGGTGGGAGGAAGCCGGAGCACCTGGAGAGAACCCACGCAGACACGGTGAGAACATGCAAACTCCACACAGAAAGGCCGGGGCAACCGGGGTTTGAACCCACAACCTTGTTGCTGTGTGGCGACAGTGCTAACCGCTGCACCACCGTGTGTCGTTATACATTCATATTTTAGTGAAATAAACGTTTGTGTATATTCTTACGAGCTGATTCTGGTCTGCTTGTAAATCAACGTAAATTTAACAATTTGATCTCAGCTCCATGCTAAGGAAGAGTTATTTTTGTGTGGCCATCCTTTCTGAGATTTGATAGACAATCAATATTGAGTGTTCGCTGCACGAACAGATACATTGATTGTAATATTAATTCAGCTACATCAAGTTAATTCTATTAGCAAATCAAAATGTTCATAATTAATTATAACGTGTTATGATTACTTATTCATATTTCCCTTTTAAAGATATTTTGACTGGTATATTTTGATAAATAATCTCATACCTGTTTCTAAAATATTTAGCTTCAAAGCTATACCTATATGTGTAATATTATAGTCAATAAGCCATGATAATAATATTACTCAATTAAGAGAAATAATCATAATTATTAAAGCTAATTACCTACAGAAGAAATTGTGAGCTGCTACAATGTTGTATTACAAAGTTAATGGTGGAGAATTTTATTCAGACAAATAATCTAGTTATTTGTCATTTATCTAAGTTATAACGGTTGTCAAACGCGACTGATTCCATTATAAATGTCCTTAGATAGTAATGTAGAAATAGGACCATTTAATTTAATTCCTAGCTCACACATACTGTTTCCCTTACAAATAATGGTAATGTACACAACACTTTAACATGTAGTGTACATCTATCATACCAAATTCGCTACATATATTAGTGTGAGAATTTGGGCACTTTAACTGATTACTGTTAATTTGTGCATTGTAGAATGTGCTGACATTCATATGAATCAAGGAAACTGCTTTCATTAGTGTTGGCCCAGATCACAAATCACTGGTGTTGGTTGGTATAGCGACGAAAGTTCACGGGAAGTCCTAAAGAGACTCTTCCGGGGCAATATACCATGCATGTGCAAACTGCCGATGCCATATTGTAAACACAGTACAGCTAAGCTAATAGCATAACACCGCTGAGCTATTAGTATAGCACAGCACCGCTAACTAGTAAGCAAACTTTCATTGAAACCCCTAAATACGTTACAGTGCGCTACAGATTTGACAGGTGTTCCACGGGTCGTAACATCCACCATAGAAAAATAAAAACTTGTCTCAAGAACAGCACAATTAATACTCGAAATGGAAAAACAAGTCCCTGATGAATTGTGGTATCAACATGACACAGATGTAGGGTTGGTAAAATCTGCTAATTCAGTTAGGATAAAAATCAGACCAGGAGCAAAACCGCCAAGAAAACCGGAATATCCACTAAAACCAGAATTTGTAGAAGGAATTAAAAAGACTATTGCGGGATTGCATAAGTCAGGGGTATTAATTGAAACAAGCTATTGTAATACTCCCATATTTCCAGTAGCCAAAGCAGATAAGACAAAATGGTGCTAAGTGCATGATTTGAGAGCAGTTAATGAGGTTGTAGAAGATTGGCCTGCAGAAGAGCCAAACGCACTGTTCCTCCTGCTGCCAATTATTTCACTGTAATTGATTTGTGTTCTACCTTTTTCAGCATCCCATTAGCAGATGAAAGCAAACACCTTTTTTCATTCACCTACCAAGATAAACAGTATACATACACTAGAATGTCACAGGGATTGAAGCATTCACCACATGTAATCAACCAAGTGCTGAAAACCAACTTGGAAGGTCTCAGGATTGATAGTACATTAATACAGTACATAGATGATCTGTTAATTGGTTCAACAACATTAGAACAATGTCACCAAGATTCCATCAAAGTACTTACAAAATTGGCTGAAGCAGGGCATAAAGTATCTAAACAAAAGTTGCAATATTGTTTACCACAAGTAGAATATTTAGGACGGATCACTGCACATAATACTAAAGCTATATCACCTAGTCAGTTGGAGGGAATAAGTAAGGCACCTCAGTCACAAACAGTAGGGCAGATGATTACCTTTTTGGGAATGACAGGGTTCACTGCAGATTGGATTGAAGAATATGCCATTAAAACATTGAGCATGCTTTAGCAACCCCAGATTATACAAAACATTTCCATTTGTATGTAGCAGATAGACAAGACAGATATGCATCAGCAGTTTTAATGCAGGAGACTTGCAGTGGAAGAAAGAAACAACCAATAGCTTACGTTGCTTAACTTGCTAAACTTGATAATGTGGAGCAAGGTTATCCACCATGTTATCAAGGACTTGCAACAGTGTATTATGCCCAAGCCTCCTCTGTGACCATGGCTTACCCAGTAGTGATTTACACCCATCACAAAGTTACAGAATTGGTAGAACAAGGGAGTTTTGTGTTAACTCAAGCAAGGTGTTTGACATACTCAACAGATGTTACCATAAGGAGATGTACGACAGTAAATCCAGCAAATTATATTCCCCTAGAAGGAGAAGGGACACCTCATGAATGTGTACTGAAATCCTTAGCTTTCACAAGTCTAAGACCAGACTTGACATATGATTGTGTCAACATCACTTCTTAATATTTTAATATCTGATGCGCATGGATTTGACCATTGCGCACGGGGTTAGGTGATTAGAAAAATAAAACGCAAGGATATTGTTCCCCATATCTATAGGTAATGGTAGATGGATTTGTAGGGGAAAACATTTGCGACCTACATTGCCAAAAAATTGGAAAGGAATATGCACCAGAGTAAGACTAGTGCAAGAACTAACTATGTTAACATGGGATTCAGAAGATCCAGAAAATCAGGCTGTATTCAGAAGATCGTGTGAAAAGAGCATATCAGCCTGACCCAAATATAATAATAAATGCAATTGGTCAACCAAGAGGAATACCACAACAATTTAAAGCTAGAAATGAAGTAAAGTCAGGTTTTGAATCTATATTTGTGTGGATAACACTCAATAAGAATGCCGAATGGATTAACTACATTTATTATAATCAGCAGAGATTCATTAACTAGACTGATGAAGCATTAAAAGCCTTAGGTGACCAGTTAGCAGCAACAAGCAAAATGACATGGCAGAATAGACAAGCACTGAACTGGCTGTTGGCAGAAAAGGGTGGTGTCTGTGTAATGTTTGGAGCTGATTGTTGTACCTTCATTCCAAATAATACAGTGCCTGATTGCTCCTTTACAACAGCTATGAAGAAGTTGAAAAATTTGAGAAATAAAATAACTGCAAATTTTGATAACTTATTTGGATCATGAAAAGCATTGCTTATTATAGTGGGAATAGTGATAACTGCAACCTTTGCTATTGTTGTGTTACTGTTTTGTTGTATTATACCCTTTTTCAGATCAGTGATGGCAAATGCTGCACCTAGACAGATGGTCAATATATCTGTGGCCACTATGAGCCCCATTAACATAGGTCCTGGATTGGGTGAGCTGTAATAATTCTAGCAAAGCCCCAAAGCTACGCAAGAGTGGTAGGGAAGGGAAGACTCTTTTATTTACTCTTTGTTTTAAGTTTTCTCCTGTTTATGGATAGCAAGGAAGTAAGTATATTGATTGTATTTTCTTTTATAACAAAGATTAGGTAGTATTGTAGATTGGGTAGATTAGGAAGGAAGATAGAGGGTGTTATATTTGTTATTTTGGCATATTGAACATGTCACGTCATAAGCATGATGCTGTTGGAGCACGATGCGTTGCGCTGACAAACAAAAAAAAAAATGCGCTGGTGTTACTCCTGCCAGGAAGTCAAATGGACCGTCCAGTGTAGACAGCCTCAAGTCATTGTGGGTATAGACACTAAACCCGGATTTATACTTTGGCAGAAGCCAAACTTTTTTCCTTGGATAAACCAAAACAACCTCGGCGAATGAAGCTGTCGTTAAAAATGACACAGAGCATAATATAAAAGTAGTTCGCAAAACGAACACATTGGCAGAAAAAAACCTTTACTGCATTTCGTCATTGTAGGATTATCCACAAACAAAGCCATCACCTGAACACAACAACACATTCCACAGATAAGAGAGATCCCCCACTGAGCCATTAGAGAGTCATAAAACTCATCCATAGTGTCTAAACTGCTATTAAGACCATCTCTGCAAATAAGCCCCTGCGTGCAGGGGTCACAAGCAATAAAAGACAGAACACTCCATGGAATTCCCAAGAAAGACTGAGAACACACTGTTTTGTCCTCCGATATAAACAAATTTGCTACACTTAGACTCATCAGATCACGAGACATCATGATCAGCATCCTGTAAACAGCAGCTAAAAGGGAATCCATGAACCTAGTATTAGTATTTAACCCTATATAATATACACCAAACCTAGCCTTGCTACATAATTCTGAAAATGACTATGACCTTTGATCACTTGTAAAACTGACAAATTTATGATTATAGTCGATGTACATTTTAAAATATGTGTAGTGATTGGTAATCACTTCTAACTAACAATTTGATGATTATAATCTTTAATCTTGTATGGTAACTTCAAGGTTCGACTGGATATTATACCCCGACAATCAGGTTTCTCATAACGTTTAATGTATTATCCATGTTGTAAAACTAATGACTTAACCAGTATGATTTGTCACCAGGGATTTTCATGTTTTGTTACTTACACATATAATATTGAAAGAAAGAATGTCATATTCAGCATGTAAATGCTTGCTTGTTTATTTAAGTGTATGATGATGACAACGAATGTCATGTCTCTTGTACCGTTTTCAAGATATAAAAGTTAATGATCAAACATGCACTATTTTTGGAACGGGAGTTTGTAAGAATCCTCCATAAAGGATCATAAATAAACTTTAGAAAAGGACAGCCCAGTTGACCACGTGAATCTAGAAAGTCACTTCTGACTGGCTCAGGACACCTTTGGGGTGGGGTCAATTCCATTTCAAAACTTTCCTACCCAAGGAAGACCTCCCTTTTTTCCTCTTCTGCTCTCTTCTCTTGATCTTCCTCTTCTGCTGAACTTCTCTCTCAAAGTGCTGGTGTATTAGTTGAATTCTTTGGGTAATCCAATTGCAAATCCATTTAAACTCAAAGAAGGATAAATGTTTCTTAATGCATTTTCAACATACTCCATAAAGTTAATTTTCACTGTATTGATCATTCTGTCACTTTACTCACCAACCTGTTTCATGTTTTATGTGTTAGATTAGTTTTATGTTTAGAATAGATAATTTGACTGTGGTATACATGATTTAATAAATAATCTCATGAAAATATTTCACTTCAAATCTGTACCTAAATATGTGTAATATTATTTTCAATAAGCCATGAGAATAATATTACTCCTATAAGTGAATTAATCATAATTCCCTTATAAAAGCTAACTCCGTACAATAGAAAATGTGAGTGGATAAAACGAGATGTTGTATTACGATTTTAATGGTGGTGAATTTTATTCAGACAAATAATTTAGTTATTTGTCATTATCAAATTTATAATGGTCGTTGAACATGGCTAATTCTATTATAAATTTCCTTACATAATAATGTAGAATAAGGACAGTATAATTTAATTGCTAGCTCACACATATTGTTCCTACATATAATGGTGTATTGCGGCACTTTAATCCATCCGTGTACATTAGAGCTCATATTTACCTCCATTATAAATTAAAGGCTGAATGCCGCCTTCAATGCTCATGAAAACAGCACCGAAATTTAACTGAACTATCTGATGAAATACACCCAGACAAACTTTTAAAATAAAACTCCACGAATTTTCCCCTACCAGGATGAAAAAATCTCCTTGCAGAGTTGTAAGGAAAAGATACAAGCAATGTTCCTCTATCTCTTTCTAATGGCCTTATTTTATAGCTAGACTGATGACATTGCGATGTTCCAGTGCATTCAATTTGTATCAATAATCTTAACTGTCTGTGGTTTAATCATTGAAGTAGATGTTCGTATTTATGTGCCTGCTTGCTTAACAAATTTGAAAATAACTTGTGTAATGCGCATCATTGTCGATGTGTAATTTTGAACAGGAGTGTAAATGTTTGATCACACTAGAAATATGCAATAAATCTGTTTAACTTCAGTGGACAGACCCTGTTGCGTATCCAGAAACTGACCGCAAAATCCGCTCTGATCAAATTACGTTGTTGTTTAAACATTCACAGTGAACCTGCTGCTTAAATAAAGATTAATCTTGCTCCAAACGAGTCGAAAGTATAAGCGTAAGTAAAAAAATTACGTGAGTTGTCTTTAACTTGTATTGAAGAATTGCTCTTTAAAAGAACTAGAGTGAAAATACCATGCTGCAAATGGCTAAGCGTGTTACTTTATTTGTGCATTAAGATTCGCCTTGAATGTATTGAGCTACAAGCTGGGATTTGTGCATTGTGGAATGCGTAAATTGATGAAATTGTTTCATTAGTGTTGAAGGTAGATCATAATTCAAGGGAAGCCCTAAAGAGACTCTTGCGGGGCAAGTAACCAAGCATGTGCAAACTGCCGACACCATATTGTCAACACAGTACAGCTAAGATAAGAGCATAACAAATTTAAGCTAATAACATAGCACAGCTAAACTAACAAGTTAGCGGCCTTTAATTGAAAGCCTATAATAACCCTAGCACCAAAAGCTAACAGATATTATCCAGTGGCCTGTACTTAAAACACACTTTTGTCTCTTCTGCATTTTAGCCAATTTTATTAAATTTTTCTCTCTCTCCATTGTACATATTTGATAGTTGATGCAATAATTAGCATTTGGGAGTAAACTAATTCAAACAAGCTTTATAAGAAATAATGTGAAGTATTTTAATCTTGAATTAAAAATGCACAATTTAATATTGTAATATTTTTTTCTCCCTCTCCATTGTACATATTTGATAGTTGATGCATTAATTAGCATTTGGGAGTAAACTATTTCAAACAAGCTTTATAAGAAATAATGTGAAGTATTTTAGTCTTGAATTAAAAATGCACAATTTAATATTGTAATATTTTTTTCTCCCTCTCCATTGTACATATTTGATAATTGATGCATTAATTAGCATTTGGGAGTAAACTATTTCAAACAAGCTTTATAAGAAATAATGTGAAGTATTTTAATCTTGAATTAAAAATGCACAATTTAATATTGTAATATTTTTTTTCTCCCTCTCCATTGTACATATTTGATAGTTGATGCATTAATTAGCATTTGGGAGTAAACTATTTCAAACAAGCTTTATAAGAAATAATGTGAAGTATTTTAATCTTGAATTAAAAATGCACAATTTAATATTGTAATATTTTTTTCTCCCTCTCCATTGTACATATTTGATAGTCGATGCATTAATTAGCATTTGGGAGTAAACTATTTCAAACAAGCTTTATAAGAAATAATGTGAAGTATTTTAATCTTGAATTAAAAATGCACAATTTAATATTGTAATATTTGTTTCATTTTATCAATTTTGCTGTCTACAGTTTTGCAAAAAAAAAAAAACATTATTGGAAGACACATGATTATTTTGCCAGTTTTACCTGGATATAAAATAATTATACACATTATTAATAACAATTACCACCAGTTATTTGATATCTGGGCAAGAGAAAGAGAGAGATTTTTTTTTTAAAGACTGCACATTTAGGGTGCTTCTCAAATGGAGGCTGCAGCCTAGTAAGGCTGTGTCCTTCATTGAACAGTCCTTCTGAGGCTGTAGGCTGGACTCCTCCTCAGCACTCAATGCTAGAATGAGTCAGTCTAGAAAGTGTGCAAGGTGAACTGTAAGCTTAGAACCATGTGGTATTTTATTTTGTTTAGAAAACCCATATACTTCAGAAAACTAGAAATACATCCTTAATCCCTTAATTAATTTAGCAAAATGTTTTATTCACAAAGCTAGAGTCATTCAAAAAGCATTTATATAATACATTTTGAAACACTAATCTTAGAATTTATATTTAAACCCTTTCAAATATGAAAAAACAGAACCTAGACTTGTAAAAATGTAATTGCCCTTTTATCAATGTAAATTGTTTTTTGTTTTTGTGCTTTGTATCTTCTAATTTGTTGCATTGCCTAAAATACTTGCATTTTTTTCTACATATTGTCTTGGTGCAAATGTGAATAAAAAGCAGCGTCATAAAGGTTTCCGCCTCAGCGGTAATGCAACTCATTTTCCACCCTTTTTTATATTCATTTGGGACATGTGCAATGGATTTTGGCTGATTGAAGGCCACAAAGGATACACCCGATGCATCCTCCATAATATTGCAAAGAAGGCTACAAAACAATGCTGCCTTCCAAGTGTCCTCACAATTGAGACAGCCTTCGACGGTGCTTGATGACATGGCAGCTAAGATATCCAGCCAACGAGGCTACAGCCTTCCGATTGAGAAGCACCCTTAGTCTACCACTGTCTGTCAGAATAATCACGTAAGGACACGTGAACACAAAAACTGGTGCAGAGTATCACCGAATGTATGAGAGTCCTAACTGGATGTCAATATGTAGAAAACCAATTCCCAGACATTTATAGCCAATTTTGAAATTCTGTCCGGACGTTTTTTTCAGGTCCAAAAAAAGAGGACGTATAGTCACCCTAGACATGTGTCAGATGGCATATTTGCACAAAAGTGGCAAGAAAACTGTTTTTTCTTTCTATTTTTCTTGATCTGCAATCCCCATCTCGATGCGGCTCAGCTGAGGGAAGAAAGAAATGACAGAGACCAATGCAATCAAATCCTTCTTAAACGTTTATTGTTCAGCACTTCGTTATATGGTCCAGAAAAAACACATTCCATTGGATCCCCACCAATGAAATAGTTCTTTACCCTATATGGGTATAACATATATGTTTGAGCTTCTTGGGATACGTGAGGGTACCGAGACAGGAAACTCATTCCTATAGACACAGCCTTTGAAAGAGGCCTTCATTATTCCACATTGCCCACTTTGATCCTGAAAGGATCACCTTCTCAACCAACTATACGTGCATAACGGAGCATGGCGATGTTATGCCTGTTTATCATCACATTCAACTTTTGCATTAGTAATTGTAGCAAACATGGGCCAAATAGTAACATAAGTAAAATGCATACAGACATCCAGGGCACGAACCAACCAAACATATTGAAAAAACGTCCCAATATTCCCTGATGACCGGGAGTTACCAGCTAATTTATTCAATTTATCAATTTCCTTTAATACTTTCGTGAATTCACCATCATCATCAGTGTGACCCAGGATGTATGTACAGCATTTGTCACCAAACATTTTACATACTCCTCCTCCATCTTTATCCAAGAGGTAATCCAAACATTTAATACCTCTTGGCTGTCCAACACTGTCTAGATATACTTCAGGGTAACTTGAGGCATCACCTTCTAGGTACCTTAGTTTCCGGGTGTTTACCCATACCTTCCTAACAGAAACATCTTTCTGTAACATTACCATAAAACATAAACCATCATACATTATTTCTAGGAATTGGAATTACACTTGTGACTCATTGCTGTTGTGTTGATGATGAACGGGCATAGGCAAGCACGACCACCTGCCATATGCACAGTGTCAGTAGGAATGTCTTCATGTTGACTGTTCTGGGTCCCTCCTCAGGTCCTCCTAATTCGCAGATTTCCGGTTGGGCACTGGCGCTGCGTGTTCAGCTCCTCCAGTGCTTTCACCATTCACCTTGAATCATTAAGGCCCTCCTCTAGAGCAAGCTTTACGCGGCTTGCATGTTTTCACTGTGGTTGAAGGTCAGTTAGCATCCCCGATCTGGTCACTGGCAGTACAGTAGTGGGCCCCACTTTGGTTCACCTAACTTCGTTGGTTTCAGACACTTCGCCAGAATCTGCTGATTTGGAAAAAATGGATGAGTTGGGCTTTCTGCAGGCAGAGGGAGAGAGAGAGATATCACCATTTATGCCATTTAATATTTTAATGAGGGAATCCACATATTCTGCAATCACCACATCTGTGTCACCTGTGGAGAGAGGGAGAGCCTTTGACCCAAGGGGTCGGGAAAGGCCTAACCATTAGTATTTCAAATGGAGAGAGTTTAAAACAGAGAATGGTGAGCTCAGTCAGCCGAATCTCTGTATTATTTCTCTTGCCAAATTTTCACCATTTTATCATTTTACCTCACACACGGTAAAGCTTCTGTCCATTTAGAAAAATGGCCCATGATCACGAACAATAATTTGTTATTCCTGCATGGCAGCATATATGTAAAATCTATTTGCAGGTGTTGGAACAGCAGTTCCGAGTGTGGTGATGATTCGTAGGCTTGTGTCTGTTGTTCTGTGCGAACGTTAGACATGAGTCCAGGATTAATTTTACTGTATTTTCTACCCCATTTATGCAATAAGTTTGATTTATTGACTGGATAACTTTTTCTTTAGAAATGTGTGAAAAACCATGATAATGTAGACCGAATATTACTATTGCGGTCTTGGGCAGAGCCAGACGCCATTGTTTATCCCTTAACAAATTATTCTGGTCTGGTTTCACTTACTTTGAGGCCCAATGTTGTCAGATTCTGATGGATTTGCCTGTAACAATTTAATATAAATGTCTTTTACCAGTGTTGATTGTATCATGGAAAAAGTCTCTTCCGCTTGATTTAGGTCTGGACATACCACAACTTCCTTCGCAGCCCACTTTGCTACCTCATCAGCTAATTTATTTCTGCCTCTTCCAGTTCCCCTGTCATGTGTCCCGCAACTTTTATTATGGCCAAATTGGCAGGCAACTGTGCTGCTCTCAATAATTCTGAAACCAGGTTATGATGTGATATGGGTTTGCCTTCAGCTGTCTTGAAATCTCTTTCCTCCCACATTCGAGCAAAATCATTTATAACCCCATAAGCATACTTTGAGTCTGTGTATATATATATTGATCGATTTACCTTTAGCCAATTGGCATGCTCTGATTAATGCAAACATCTCAGCACCTTGTGCAGATTTATATGGGAGTGAATAAGTTTAGAAATTCTGTTAGGGAGTTTCGTTACAACATAACCACACCAGTATACGGAATCATTTGGCTTGGAACAGGACCCATCAACGTACCAATGGTCCCCCACCTCCAGGGCAGATGATGAAACATCTGGCCTGCAGGAAGTACATGTTTTAGGCGATCAAAGCAATCATGTGTATCGTTGGAAAATTCACCTTGAGTCAGCAATTTGTGTAATGATAAGGTCGGGCTGTGTACAACGGAAGTTGGTTTATATGTCAGATTAGCAGTAGCCAATAAAATAACTTCATGCCCCTATCAACGTTGTGTTGTCATGTGGTAATGTTGTGCATGATTGTTTCTACCTGGTAAGAAGTGTTTACAACTAATGGATGTGAGAGAACAATACGTTCTGCATGTTGTACCATCAACACCACAGCAGTCATTGCTCGAAAACATGCAGGGAGACCTTTGGCAACTGCCTCTATAATTTTTGACAAGTACGCCACTGGTCTATATGTTCCACAATGGGACTGAGCAAGGATCGCTGCTGCTGTGCCTGCCATCTCGTGCATGTACCAATGTCCATTTCAGCAGTCCACTTGATAGGTTCCTCAGCCCTTGACAGTGTTGCTTCTATCAGGATTTTGTCATGTAACGAGCAGTTTGGCACCCATGCTCGACAATAGTTCACTAAACCCAAGAAACTTTGCATTTGAGTTTGTTTTGTTTTTGTTGGAAGGTAGTAATCGTCTTCACTCTGTCTGTGGAGAGACGTACTGTTCCTTTCTGTAGTTCATGACCCAGATTGATTGCTCAGTTTCACACATTGCAGCTTTTCTTTTGATGCCTTGAAGCCAGCCTTCGCTAATACATTGCACACAATAGTTGAAGCGGCTGTGGATGACTTGATGTATGGGCCGGAAAGCAGGATGTCATCAGCATATTGCAATAGACAGGTGGCAGCTTGGTGTCCTTCAAAGTAGGCGAGTCTCTAAATTCCTGGGGCATTCTGTTACTGTTGCTATTGCCCTATTTATGTGAATGCGAACAGTGGCTGCGTAACAGGCATGACTGACACTTAAGAATACAGAACACAAATTAATAATAGTAAAATGAGTGTGGTCTGCTGGAATTTAGTTAACAGTAGTGCACACATCCGGCACCACTGGTGACAATGGCATTAATTATTTTTTAACTCTTGCGTTAATCGCCATGTATCTGATTCAGCTTATTAGCTTTCTTCATAGATTAATTGGTGTTTTATATGATGAGAGAATGGGTTTCAAAATACCTTGTTTCAGACACTGTATTAATACCTTTTAATATCTTTTTTGACAGAGGATACTGTTTGCAGTATACTGGCAAGTTAGAGTGGAGTTGGTCTTACGTCAATGAGGCCCAACTCATCTTAGTGGGCGGCCCACAGCGCTGGGTCGACGTTGAGCATTTCCTGTTTCGCAGCAGAAGTGCTGACAGACGTTGAGCTGCAAACTTCTCTGCAATGCCCTGTATACACAGACTGACAATATACTGAGGGAAACAGCAATTGTAATGAGTTAGTATCAAAAGTTATTTTTCCCCCAATTTTATGCGTCTGATCACAGACCAGTAGGCAGAACGGAGAGTCAGGCAAAATTACAAAAACATGCATTTTAAACAAGTTTAGGTTATCTATAGATGTTACGGGTAAAAATGTTGGTGTCATATGACACTTCACAGGAATGCCATTTATTCCCTCAGAGTTTAGAGTAAAAAGCAAATTAAATTTTAGATGCACCAGTATCGATGATAAAGGTATGCATTTTTTATGGTAATTCTTTGCATATAGCCAGCGTCTCTGACAATGTTAGTGAAACAATTTTATATCCGTTTGGGCACTGGATAAAAGAAAATGCAGATGTTGTACCCTCGCTCGTATCTTTCTTTGACTCTGAATCAGATACGGTCGCGGCTGCTGCGAATGAGTTGCCTTTAAATTGTGCTAAGTCGGAATATAATGGTGCACATGTTGTATTTGGGGTGTTAAGGGTTAAGGCTCTGTTCATGACAATATCATATTTAGGCGGCTTGTTCTGAAACAGAGACCGCTGCTTGCATTTGATTAGTCTCTTTTCGTTCAGGACCTTTGTCCCAGAATGGTTTTATTTTCTTCCACACCTCGTATGACTCTTATGTATTTATAATCCCACTGAGGGTCCCCCTACCCTTTTTTAACCATAGATTTTGATTCGCTCATGAATCGATCAATAAATGAGCCATCTCTAGGATATGGATCTAATTGTGTTTTTCCTTCTGACCATCTGGCCAGATTACTAATATAAGGTTCAGTATTGAAACCCCGATTATTGTGAAACATCCACTGTTTTGGAGATTCGTTCGATATAATGGGCAACTTATTTCCTGTCCCATAATGTCACCCTTTTAATAATACTACAAACAATTTCCCAATCGACATGTTTCATGCAGAACAATAATCCAGATTTTCTCAGACTTTTCCTTAGGACAATTTCTGTCCTCTTCTTATTCATACCAGAATAAGGATACCATTTATAATACTGCTGCGGTCATGGGGTTTTTCCTATTTATAATAGGGTTAAACCTTCCATTCAATCTCTCATCAGATAGGTTAATACTTGATAATTAAATCAGTCTTACCTGTCTGGAGAGATCCTGTTAGGTAATTTTGTCATTCAATATATTTAATTTATTTTTCTTGATCTGCAATCCCCGTCACGATGTGGCTCAGCTGAGGGAAGAAAGAAATGACACAGAGACCCAATGCTATCAAATCCTTCTTCAACGTTTATTGTTCAGCACTTCATTATATGGTCCAGAAAAACCACATTCCATTGGACCCCCACCAATCAAATAGTTCTTTACCCTATATGGGTATAACATGTTATATATATGTTTGAGCTACATGGGATACGTGAGGGTACAGAGACAGGAAACTCATTCCTATAGACACAGCCTTTGAAAGAGGCCTTCATTATTCCACAAAAAGTCTTGCTGATTAAATATGCTTAAACAGCTTAACACATGCCAGCACATTAAAATCAATTAGGTTTTCAGAGTTAAACATGTAGGTAATTTCTGAATAAAGAGACAGAAATGATTACAAACATGAATGTGTAAAAATGACAGACCACTGTCATTCATGAGTTAGAGGCTTGATGGTTGAAAAGAACCACCCAGGTGGTGTTACTGAATATTAACTGAACATTACAGAAATACAAATACTTAATATATCAAGTTATTCCCCCTAATATTATTAATATTTGAAGTATTGGTAAATTTTGTTGATTTATTTTTTTATCACATCAATTTTGTGGTGATTTCTCAGTCTTCAGTTCAAGGTTTATGAAAGTTTGGAGTATGTTTGCACACTGCAGGGAGAAATTGTGATCCTATTACTAAACAGACCCATAGTGAGTAGTCAAAGAGAAATGTCTGGTATGGTAAAAAGGCACAGGATTACATTAATAATTTACAGCAGTGTTCTTTAATAAACCCTATTTTACAAGTCTCTTTCAAGCAGAGAGGTGCAAGCTTGTGAGAATGTGCACTAGCGGTTTTGACCAGAGTCGGATAAGGTCAGATTAGGGTCACCTATCTCGTTGGTACAGATGAGTATCTATTTAACCCATTGAGAAATTAATCATAACAGAAGGGACTGCACCCAAAACTCAGCCCCACGCCCCCTCTACCCCTCTCACATAATCAAAAAGTTGCTGCAGTGCTGCTCTGAATCTTTTCCTTACAAGGTCTTTGTTACCTCTACTCATTCATCTCAGATGAAAGCCTGCATTATAGGACTCAGTGTCAGTAATACACTCCCTTCTTTGACAAGCTAACAGCTGTAATGAAGGCATTTTTTCATGTAAAGGGCATATCAGATAAAGCAAATTTGTTTATTTATTTATTTATTTTAAAAAGGACTTTGAGACCAGGATCAAGGATCAATGTGGCAGAGCGGAGGGCGGGGCCGGGTCGTGATGATACACACCCGGTCCCGTTTCAGGCTAATCAAGCCTCCGCGAGGGATAAAGGCCGATGGAGGAGAGAGATCATTTATGGACATGTCCGTCGTCATGTGTTTGTGTCCTTTGTTTTAAGTTCATTATTAAAACCTTATTTTTATTGTCCAGCTGGTTCTCGCCACCTCCTTTCCCTTGAACTACTTTACACTAGTGCCGAAACCCGGGAAGGAGGAAGATACCTGTCGCGGAGTCCTCGACACTGCCGTCCACCCAGGGGAGCGCCGCTGCCATCCACCGGAGGAGGGAGTAGACCGACTGCCCGGACGCGGGGAGGGGCCGGCATCCGCGAGGCGAGTGGGGACTGGACTCACCGACCGCCTGGAGCAATGGAGCCACTGCCAGGGGTGGAGGAGAGCCCTGCCATCCCACAGAAATGCTGAGGGGTCGAAAGAAAACCGCCGTCCGCGAGGGGAGGAGGGAAGTGTCTCCCCAACTGCTTGGAGCGGTAGGGCCGCTGCCAGGGGCGGAGGAGTGTCCCCATGAGTCGCCAAGAACGCGGAGGGGCGTTCTGACTGCCGGGGGTCGTGAGTCTAACTCCGGTCCGCCCGGGGAGAAGCGGCTGTCATCCGCCTGAGAGGGTGGAGAAGTGATCGAGGACCATGCATCGGTGTATCGGAGAACCGGCGAGTAGGTTTTTTCATTTTTTTTCTCTCCTCTCTCTCACTGCCGCTCTGCGTTGGCCTTTTCCCTCTCTTTTAAATTGTAGTGGTTTTTTTTGGGGGGGGGGGGTACTACACTGTTACAGGAAGTACCCCCCCACATTTTAATTATTTCTGTTTCCCTTCCCTTGTCTCCTCCCTCATCCAGGTAGACGGGTGTACGTAAGGCCGGGGGCTCCCCAGCCTGAAAGAACGAGGGAGGAATGTGGCAGGGCAGAGGGCGTGGCCAGGTCGTGATGATACACACCCCGGTCCCTTATCAGGCTAATCAAGCCTCCGAGAGGGATAAAAGCCGATGGCAGATGGTGGTGGAAGGAGAGATTATTTACGGACATGTCTGTCATCATGTGTTTTTGTCCTTTGTTTTAAGTTCATTATTAAAACCATATTTATATTGTCCAACCGGTTCTCGCCTCCTCCTTTCCCTTGAACTACTTTTCAATCTCATATTATGATCCAAAGATTTGTGATAAGATAACATTAAAATTGAAAGACTTAAATTTACATGTTAGTATAAAAGGAAGTAAGGCACAGGTAACACTTTTGATGTGTTCAACTGCCATTTGTTTGCTTAGCAAGAGCTGTCCATCAATTTTTACGAGTATATAATGTAAGCTTATAACTAAAATATGTGATTCATAAGGTATTTAGGACGGGCACAACGGCCCCCTTAAAACATTTCCAGAGGCTCCTGGGGCATATGGCGTCCTCCACAGCGGTCGCGCCGCTCAGGTTGATGCATATCAGACTGCTTCAGCACTGGCTCCAGACTCAAGTCCCGAGACGAGCATTGGGCCATGGCATGCACCATGTGGTCATCACCCCTGCCTGCTGCCAAACGTTCAAACCCTGGACAAACCTCAGCTTTATACGGACAGGAGTCCATTTGCAGCAGGTGTCCCAACGCATCCTGGTCACTACCAACGCCTCCAAATTGGAGGCGTCACCACTGGAATGGGGCCCTGCTGCGCTGGCACATCAATTGCCTAGAGTTGTTGGCTGTACTTCTTGCCCTGCGGAAGTTTCTCCTGCTAATTCAGGGAAAGCACGTCTTGATCCAATCAGACAGTACCACCATGGTAGCGTACATAAATCGCCAAGGCAGCGTACGCTCCCGCCAGATGTCACCACTCGCCCATCGTCTCCTCCTTTGGAGCCAGCAGCAACTCAGGTCGAAACGCGCCACTCACATCCCCGGCAACCTCAACGTTGTAGCGGACTGAAGTGGCGCTTGTTGGCAAATTGGTGTTCTTTCCAGGATGAAGACACACAGAGGTGTGCAGTTAGGTCAGTGCTCTCATTTCTGCAGGAGAGGTGGCCTTGAAGGTGTAGGTAGCTGCTATCGCAGCCCACCACAACACAGTAGACAGCAAGTCTTTGGATAAGCATGACTTAATTATCAGATTCCTAAGAGGCGCCCGGAGGTTAAATCCCTCCCGGCCAAGCCTGTTCCCCTCCTGGGATCTGTCAGTGGTCCTCTAAGGTCTTCTGAGACCCCCTTTCGAGCTGCTAGAATCAGTCGAACTCAAGGCCCTCTCCCTGAAGACAGCCCTCCTGATCATGCTCGCCTCCATCAACAGGGTCTGGACCTGCAAGCGTTCTCTGTCAGTGACACCTGCCTGGAGTTCGGTCCGGCAGACACTCATGTGATCCTAAGACCGAGACTGGGCTACGTGCCCACGGTTCCTACGACTCCCTTCAGGGACCAGGTAGTGATCCTGCAAGCGCTGTCCTGGGAGGAGGCAGTCCCAGCCCCTTCGTTGCTGTGTCCGGTACATGCTTTGCACGCAGCGCTTTAGACGTTCTAAGCAGTTCTTTGTCTTCTTTGGTGTACAGTGGAAAGGGAACGCTGTCTCCAAAAAGAGGCTATCCCACTGGGTAGTGGACACCATTACATTGGCCTATCACACTCAGGCCATGCCCCCCTTGCGGGTACTCAATCTACCCTGTACTGGAATAGGTGCTCAACAGGTAGGGCTCCTACATGGACTTCCCCATGTGTGTATTTTCCGCGGTACGGTCCTCTTGCAAGCGGTCCCGCGTCTCCCTTGGGCAGTTCCAACTTCCCCCTGGTTGCCGTGTCTGTAGCAGCTCTTCCCTCCCAATGAGGCAGGATCTACCACCACGCCACTTTCCACATATGACCTAAAAGCCCATGTGATGTATCTCACCACTCTTTAACTCCCCCACTCTGGGCAGGTGTGGTCTCCGCAGGGTCTTTCCCCCCTGAAAGAATAGGAACCGGGAAAGATCACCTTCCCCGATGTGTAAGATGGCCCTGGCCTGCTCCCATGCTTGGCACGTCGCCTTGTTACCCCATATCGGGGGTAAAGAACCAGAAGGTTTGATGATTTTATGGGGCATTGGGGAAGGGTACGTGCAGTCTGACACAGCTGGTCGTTTTGGCATGTAAAATACCTGCCCGCTCCTTTCAGCAGCCCACGTACACAGTTCAGCGCATGCCGTGATTTAAATTGGACCCATAGTGTTGCTTCTTCGACACAATGTCGAAGTGGAAATTTGCCAGGGAGGTGCTGTCATGAGGAGCGTGAGATACAAAAGGCCAGGGCCCTATCAAGGAGCCAGAAGCAGTGTCCGCAACCCCGTTGAGAGGTGTCTGTAGTGACCACGACACATCTGGACACCTGCTGACTCCAGTCCGCAGAAAACAGAGGTCTGTACAATGTTTGGAAATTTGACGGCAGGAAGGGGTGATTAACACACAGTATGTGCCGTGGCGCCATGCACATCACAGGACTCGAGTCTGAAGCCAATGCTGAAGCGGTCTCATATGCATCAACCCGAGTGGTGCGACCATGGCCGATATGCTCCCGGAGCCTCTGGAACTGTTTTAGAGGAATCGCTGTGCGGGGATCAAAGAGAGTGAGGCACCTGAGCACCAACTTTGCACGCTCGTTCATGAGGCGTGCTGTCATTGAGTCGAGAAAAGAGATGCTCTGAACCGGGGCGAGCTTGATCTTTTCCCAGTTGACCAGAAGCTCTAGATGGCTGAGGTGCCTGAGGACCTGGTCCCTGTGGGCGAATAGTATCTATCGAGAGTGAACTAGAATGAGCCAGTCATCGAGGTAGTTGAGTATGCGGATGCCCACGTCCCGTAGCGGGGCAAGGGCTGCCTCTGCGACCATCGTGAAGATGCGAGGGGACAGGGACAGGCCAAAGGGGAGGAACTTGTGCTGATATGCCTGGCAGTCGAACGCGAACCGTAAGAAGGGTCGGTGTCGAGGCTAGTTGAACACGTGGAAGTATGCG
Organism: Moxostoma hubbsi; assembly: GCA_032164185.1. NCBI lineage: Eukaryota > Metazoa > Chordata > Actinopteri > Cypriniformes > Catostomidae > Moxostoma > Moxostoma hubbsi. Next base: position 9,753,893 of record JAVLUX010000013.1, on the reverse strand, counting down.
TCCTTCAGGTCTACCGCCACGAACCAATGTTGATGCCGAATGCAGGTTAAAATCTGTTTCTGCGTGAGCATTTTGAACGGGAGTTTCTGTAAAGCCCGGTTGAGAACCCTCAAGTCCAAGATTAGCCGCAACCCACCACCTTTTTTGGGTACGATGAAGTAAGTGCTGTAGAAACCCTTCTTCAACTCAGCTGGAGGGATGGGCGCTATCGCGTCCTTTAGTAGCGGGCAGACAGGGCGCATGATGAGTGAAATAGCTTCCATTTGCCTCTTTACCGCCGGGCGAAGTCACAATGGTGTTGCCGAAGAGGCCAAGCTGGGCGACGGGGGTGTTGAGAAAGCGGGCCTTGTCAACATCACGCATCTCGACCATGTTTAGCCAAACATGGCGTTTCTGGAACACAAGGGTGGCCATCGCCCACCCGAGTGCCCGCGCTGTGACCTTCGTGGCTCTGAGAGTGAGGTCGGTGGCAGAGCGCAATTACTGCAGCACATTGGGGTCGGGACTGCCCAGGTGCAGTTCTTTGAGTGGCTTTTTTTTTGAGAGCGGATGAGTGAGGAGGTCGGTTCCGGGCATGTCGCCCATCTACGCGTCAGCCTCAGGTGGGGCAGGCTGACCCGAAGATGGCAGCCCAGTCGAGTCCTTTGCGTCAGATGCCTGAACGCTCTCCGATGCAGCGGCGACATTATCATCCAACTCCAGGGGCTCAAGGGAGAATACGTGCTGGCCGTGAGGCGAGCCGCACTCACCTCGAGCCCGGACGGAAGCAAGCGAGCATGCTGGGGTGCTGGTGGTTCATGGTGATTTTCCTGGCGAAATCAAGCCCACTGCCATCCCCAAATTGCCTCCATCACCATTCGGGCCGTCCTGAATCCCGTGGGAAGAAGGAGCGATGCGGGGGGCGGATGAAGTGGCATTCACCTTGAGAAATGAAAGCTGTGACAACAACGTACATGAACCATCCACAAACGCTGCCACAGTGTGATCGCTACCCAGGCACATGAGGCAGCGTCTATGACAGTCAGTTTTGGAGAGATATCGACCGCATCCAGGAACTACCCAGAGGCAGAAGGGAATCTTTAAAAATACGCATCCTGAACAAGACGTTCAACGCCTGCTGTGTATTGCTCAATTGTGAGTGAAAACAATCTCTTTTAGAGGGGAAAATACCCTTTTAGAAGTATGTACTCTTTCAGACAGCAGCGATGTTGAAGCACCCAGGGGCGTGGACTGCACAACATACAGTTTTAATTAATTTGGATGTTTTGAAAGCATATATATGTGCTTCAGAAAGTATATGCAAAATAACAATTTATAAAACAGCATTCTTTCACTTACTTTGCAAATATAGTATCTCCCTTGCCAGAGGTCAAAAGGGAATTCACATCAACAAGGCATTACATTTTTCAAAATTATAAACTTTAAATTAAAATTTCAGGTCTAAATCAGATCATGGACACAACTGTACATTATCAGTTACACAAGCTTGGTCACTAGAAACTACAGGTAAGAAATTGTGTTGTGTTATTAAAGTATTATTAATATGATTGTTACAGTCAACATTTAATTGTCAGGGCCCTTATTCACCAAGAAAAGTCTCACTTTCCCTGGGCCAGCCTTCCGCGCGGTCTGCCAGCTGGTCATCCCCATCAACCTGGACGAGGGAGGGGGCAAGGGGAGGGAAACAACAAACAATTAAAATATGGGGGGGTACTCTTATAACCGTCCCCCCTGTCAATCCATTAAATTTTTTAAAACATAACAAAAACCCACTACAATTTAAAAAAGAGGGAAAAGGCCAACACAGAGCAGCAGTGAGAGAGAGAGGAGAGAGAGAGATAAAAAAAAAAACTTACTCACCGGTTCTCCGATACACGGTAGCTTGTTCCTCAGCCGCTCCTCCACCCTCTACTGAACGGCAGCTGCGCCTCTCCAGACGGATCATAGGTAGCTCTCCAGCCCCTGGCTGATGGAACGCCCCGCCGCGTTCTCGGGGATCGGAAGGGTCCTCCCCCTCCCCGCTCGCGGTTGGTGGTCTCTTACCCCGCCACGTTTCAGCGCCCAGAAGGGGTCTCCTCCGCCCCGGCAGCGGCATTCCTCGCTCCAGGCGGTCAGCCAGGAGCCCCTTCTCCCCTCACGGTCGGCGGCCGTTCCTCCGCTTCCAGGTGGCTTGGCTCCTCGTTCCCGGGCAAATGGCCGTGGCTGCTTCGTTGGGGTAGTAGCGAGAACTCCGCTACGGCGTATCCCTCTTCCTTCCCAGGTTTCGGCACCAATGTATAACAGTTCAAGCTCACGGGCAAGGAAGAGGCGAGAAACCGGCTTGTCAACGTAAATAATAGTTTTAAGGAAAAACTCAAAAGACAAACACACAGGACGACGGACATGTCCGTAAGGATCTCTCTCTCCCGCACCACCCTCTGCGATCGGCCTTTATCCCTCTCAACGGCTTGATTAGCCTGATACGGGACCGGGTGTGTCGAGTCACGACCTGGCCCCGACCAAAATGTTGGTCTCAGGACAACAACCACTTGGCAAAATCAGGACATGCACTTTGGGGCATGCCACTCCTAATATTAAACTTGTAAATTTTTCATCTAAAAGTAATTAATGAAGCATTTTAATGCTAAAAGTGGCTCCTAAACCAACAACAGCTTAGAAGTTGTCCTGAGCACTCCTAAATCCCTAAAGGCCCAAACATACTCTACCAAGTACGTGAATGCAAATGCTCCATACTACGCAAGCTCGATTTCATGCGTCACTGCATTGTTAAATGTGTCAGTGCTCAATTCATAACACAACGCAAATACATACTGCATTCTCAGTGTTGCCGCAAGGGGCACTAGAGTGGATTTTCTTTCAATCAACAATTGTCATGACAGACTCGGGCAGCAATTTTAGTAAAATCTTTTCGAACAATTTTTGTCCCCAGTCCGTTCAAACAAACTATTTTTTTTTTCTCTGTGTCTCTCCCCACTCCTCAACTATCAACTCATCTACAGCCTCTGGCCTGCATCCGAAAATGTAGGGAGCTGATCAGTTAATGGCTTAACAAACAGCTGTTTTGAATGAATGGATCTCTTAAGGAAGCTGGTCTCTGAACAGTTTGAAAATTAAATTTTTTTAAACCTGCCTCAGTACAGAGCCTCCGAAGGCACCATTTTTCTGGTTAAGACGCAACACCAGTTTTATGGTCATGCCTATATTGCCCTCTTGTGGTCTGAGATTTGTAACCACCAGAGCAATGCAAGAGCACACATAATGTATGTACAATGGGATCATGTGTTGGCCATTCGTTTGCCAAGCTCTCGTATCTGAATTTGCGTGCTTGCATGAAGTATGTTTCGGGCTTATGAGTGTGTAACACGGGGTTAGGATGGGCAAGGAGGAGGCGAGAACCGGCTTGTTAATATAAATAATATTTTAATGAAAACTTAAACAAAAGCATAAACAAACACACAACAGACATGTCCGTGATTGAGCTCTCTCTCTCGAACCGTCATCACCGGCCGCCTTTATCCCTCGCGCGCCCCATCAGGCCGATTGGGGACCGGGCGTGCAACATTCCAGCCCGGCCCCGCCCCCCTCCACTCCACAGAGTGACTGACAAATGATCCAACACATGATTGATGTCATAAATCCACATTAAAAACTGTGTATTAGAATATTATTATGACATTGACCATTTAAAAAGGTATTGCTTTATAATTGAGTTGATGTATTTGAATAATAATATATCATGTTGACATTGACCTTTAACAAATGTATTGCCTGAATCGCGAGGGTGTTTTCATTGTTTTAAACTTAGTTAGAGGCTAAGCTTAAACTTAGTTAGAGACAAGCCTCTCCTACAAACTGAAACAACCCAATTGCACCGGAAATAAAGGTTTTGACAACTCTGTGTTCCATGGCCACATAAAAATGTAAACTATCTATCTATACTGTGTATGTGTATATATATGTACACTACCGTTCAAAAGTTTGGGGTCACTTGTCTGAAATGTTTCTCATGATCTTAAAAATCTTTTGATCTGAAGGTGTATGCTTAAAAGTTTGAAATTAACTTTGTAGACAAAATATTATTCTGCCAAAACATATACATTTATTTAATTACAAATCTAAAATTTCCTAAAAAAAAAAAAAGTTTTTGAAATGGATGACTTGGATCAAAATATGAAGAAAAGAAGCCAATAAGTGCCCAACATAGATGGGAACTCCTTCAATACTGTTTAAAAAGCATCCCGGGGTGATTCCTCAAGAAGTTGGTTGAGAAAATGTCACGAGTACATGTCTGCAAAATCTAGGCAAAGGGTGACTACTTTGAAGATGCTAAAATATTACATAGTTTTGGATTTATTTTGGATTTTTTGGTCACAAAATAATTCCCATATTTCCATTTCTATTATTCCATAGTTTTGCTGACTACTATTATTCTAAAATGTGAAATAAATAAATAAATAAAGAATGAGTAAGTGACCCCAAACTTTTGAACGGTAGTGTATATCGTTGTCTGTCTTCACTGACAAATAGTGGTTCTCTGTGTACCAATGACTGTGGGGCATTTAAAAGTGTGCGCTCATAAAACATGATGTCATCCATACATGATTTGACTCAAGTCTGACTCGAATTGCAAATATAAGGACTTTTGACTTGCTTGACTAAATTAAGTAAATGACTTGAATTGACTTTGACTTGAGAACCAGCGACTTGAGACTTGACTTTGACTTGGACTGCATGACACAACAATGACTCGAATGTTTTTTATTATTATTATTTTCAATATCTTATTATAAACAGTAACGAAATGTGTTTAAAAAGATATTGCGACATCAATGAATTTATATGCAAAAATGTAAGCCCGCCAGCACCACTGATCTGCATCTGTGCAGTTAACACTGTGCTCATAACACGCCAAAATGACAGATGATTGTCAAGTTCCCAAAATAATCTCCTTTGGATATAAAGATTTCGAATTGGATCGTGTGAATAAAAAAAGTATTAAAATATGCAACGCAAAATTATCCGATACAAACACCACAACGTCAAATTTTATCAGACATTTAAAAAACCACAAGGGAAGGTAAGTAAATAATTTCATTATCATTTCATTATCCAGAAAGATTAATATGTAAAATAAAAGTTCAAATGTTTGAGGGGTCAGTAAATAAAAATGATTCAAGATTAATTTCATGTTTTGTAGTGCGACAAATTTTAAATTACCTGACATTGTCTCTAAATGTGTGTGTGCCTTTTCTAAACCTTCCCAACAGTCAAAACTATCTACCATAACCATTTGTTGGTAATATAAAAACATAATCAGGCAGATTTGCAGTCACAACACTTTATTTAAAATGTGACAAATAAACAAAATGATTTGTGACGAAAGTGCTCTTATAGTGATTATGACTTCTGAAGACTTTTAACTAAAGCCCTTGAATGCAATACCTTTATGACTATTTTATATAAATGTCTCTCTGAAGTTGGGCTGCCCCCGACCAAAGATTTTTCTAGTAACTTAATCCATAAGTCGACTAGACACACGTTTATGATATTAATTTAATTACTTGAATATATATATTTTGGGAGGCATCAGAAAATTGTTTGAGTTCCAGGGCCGTGAAAGAATGTTACACATAACATTTCTAACACTGTTCTACAATACAGAGAAATACAAAACCCTAATAACAAGCCATTAAAATATAAATTTTACAAGCACACATGAAGCGAGCCGCAGTGACGCCGGCAAAAGCTCTGATGATTCTGAATGTGTCTGAAAATCCAGCAAGGAGTCTGTCTGAACATTTGTTAATTTATAGAGATAAATGCACATTAGGGTTGTGCCGACAGACGATGATCTCGGGGATGGACAGAGTGATCGCCAATAGCTGATGCCTTTGACGATGTCAAGAATATATTTGGCTAGTGGTTCTTTGGCTTCTTTCCCATGAATGTATTAAATTAGTATTATGATTATTATTATTAGGCTATTATTATTATCAGATTAATATTACAAATAATTTGCTGGAAGACACACAGACACCCACTTGAAGAAACACTTTATTATATTATTAGGAACAGATGACAGAAGTGTGGTGTGTCTACACTTTGGGTTATTGACGCTAGAAGCCGGATTCAATGCAATGACGATCATGTGTAAGACTAAAAGTTCTTCCAAATCGCGTTGTGTTGACTTCGTCGTGTTGACTTCACAACAGAATACTATGCAGCTTAACACAATCAATACAGTTCAGACTATATTTAACCCAAATAAACCACCGTATTCTCTGTTATCTTCCCTGTTCCCTCTGTTTACTCTTCTCCCCTCTTACCTCTCCTCTCTCCTGACTGACATAAGCACAAGCCAATCACAGGTGTCATAACTGACATGAGGTGGGATTAAACTGTATTTTAACAAATAAAGTTAAACCAAACACAATTTACTGACATGAACATGCCTGGACATGTACACTTCTGTTAAACACTGAAAATCTTATGTCACAAAGCAACACATTTCTGCATATACCTCTTTTTTTTTTTACAAATATAAAAAATAATTTTTACATTCTCCCCCTTCTGAAATTCTCATGTCCCCATGAGTATACAACCTTTAAATATAAATAATGAGTCTAATCTCAGAGTTTGCACATATTCTAGTACACCTGGCACACTTATGTAAAGGTTGGTACCTTTCTGAAGGGCAAAGTTCAATCTTTGAGGAATCTGTCAGATGGACAACTATTCCTCTGTGTACTACTGTTACGGGTCTGTCATTTGGTTGGCCTAGTTCATCATAGCTTAATTTTGATACAGATTTATGTTTCCTTTTAGGATGATGCTCCATGTGTTCGGCCTCCAAATCTGGCATTTCCAGAGCCATCTTCTCCCCCTTCTGAAATTCAGAAGGTCTACAGTCAGATGCATATTCTCTCTGGTATCCTCATTTTCATAGGTTTCCTCCACCACTTCCTCGTCTCCAGAAGTTTGAGATTCACTGTCTGAGTGGGCAGTTACTTCGTCCTCTTTAACTTCAAGATTGTGCTGGAGATCAGGAATTAACTGTGTCCATTGTCTAGACCAGTTTGAATAGTAGTACCCATAGCTATCCTCTTCAATTTCTGAGGAATTATCAGCTGTTTCAGGGGTTTCCCTTGCTTTTTCTTCTCTCAATTGTTCTTTGTGCTCTTTTGCATCTCTAGACCTGGTTAATAGCCTTTGAGGAACTTCTTGTCTTTTATCAGGCTGTGGCATTCTTACCGATTCTCCAGTTGGTAAGAAATGATCCCTGTGCATTGTCCTGACCCCTCCTTTTCCTTTCTCAGGTTTGAGTTTGAACGCAGGTAAATTGTCAAGTTTTTCAATAACAATGTATAGGCTTAAATTCCACTTATCCTCTAATTTCTGCTTTCCTATAAAACTGAGATTTCGATTTAGCACACGGTCTCTAGGATTTAAGCTTTGATATTTCACTTTTTGATCATAGAGACATTTGTTTCTCTGATGATTCTTCAGTGCACACTCAGAAGCTAGTTGGTAGTCTTTAGGTTTTCAACGTAGTTCTGGTATGTTTGTCTTTCTCTCCCTTCTGAAGAAGTACCAAAGCACACATCAATTGGCAAGCAGGCATCTCTCCCAAACAAACGAAAGTAAGGTGTGTACCCTGTAGCCTTATTTTTAGTACAATTGTGTGCATGTACTAATTTTCTGATGTGCTGACTCCATTTGTGCTTTTTCACAGCATACAACGTGCCCAACGTGGAAAGTAGTGTCCTGTTAAATTGTTCAGGTTGTGGGTCTCCCTGAGGGTGGTAAGATGGTGTCCTTGATTTCTTAATCCCTAGCATTCTTTTATAAGCCTACTCTTAAAGTCTCTCCCTTGGTTTTAATTTATATGGGCTGGCAGTCCGTAATACATAAAGAACTTCTCCCAGAGAATCTTTGCAACGGTCATTGCTTTATGATCCCTTGCTGGGTAGGCTTGGGCATAGCGTGTAGAATGGTCAGTGATTAGCAGGACATTAGCAACACCTTTGGAATCTGGCTCTATTGACAGGAAATCAATACATATTAACTCCATTGGTCCACTACTAGTGATGTTACTCAGATGAGCACATTTCAGGCAATGTCTTTCTGGCTATGCATCTACCACAGTTTTTAACATACTTCTTAATCTCAGAAGTCATTCGAGGCCAGTAAAATCTGTCCTTCAGAAGCTCTGTAGTTCGCTCTATTCCCAGGTGTCCTGCATCATCATGTAAGGAATGCATTACTTGTAGATGGAACTGGTCAGGTAAAATGAACTGTTTTTTCTCTTTACTACAGTGTGTGTGAAACAATCTGTACAGTAGCTTATTCTGGATGACCAGTTTAGGACCTTGTCTCTGCAATAGTCATTTGTGGATTAGAACTTGTACCCGCTTCGAGTACCTTTCCCTGCTCTACAGCTATCTTCACCGGTCCAATGACTCTTTGTTTTGTGCCAATTTAAAGTCAGTATGAGTCAGCTTTTTCAGATTTCCTAGCTCAAACTTTGTAAGACCAGCATAAATAGGTGGAACAATCATTGAATTGGCTCCCAACTGATCAACCGGTCTGGTAGAAGATTCCTAATTTTGTCACTTGTCATGATCTGACAGATTGCTTTCACTCCTGAATGAGGTATTTCCACCCATTCTTCAGGTGACCACCATTCAAAGGATTATGAGACAATACATAGGCATTTATGTTATGATGTACTTGCTTATATTGAAGACTAAAGTTATTTGAGGCTAATGCCGCCAGCCAGCGATGTCCTGTTGCGTTCAGCTTAGCTGTAGTGAGGACATATGAGTGGATTATTGTCAGTGTTTACTACAAATTTCACCCCATAAAGATAGTCATGGAATTTATCTACTACTGCCCACTTCAGTGCCAATAATTCCAGTTCGTCAGTAGGATATCTTTATTCTGTTGCACTTAGTTTCCTACTAGCATATGAAACTGGTCACAGTCCTTCTGGATACTCTTGGTTCAGTACTGCACCTAGGCCGTTCTGACTTGCATCCAAATTAGGACATAGGCCTTTGTAGGGTCAGCGAATGCCAGGACAGGGGCATGAGTGAGGCAGTAGATAATGGATTTAAAAGCCTCAGTACAATTTTTGCCCCACCGTTCACCAGATGTCTCTGACTCCTTGAGATACTTTCCCTGTGTGGTCCCTTTTCCACCCCCTTTAGCTGGAGGATACCCTTTGGTGAGTTCTGTCAGGGGTTGCACAATTGCAGAGAAGTTTTTGGCAAACCGTTGATAAAACCCACAAAATCCTAGGAATGACCTTAAGGTTTTTACATCTGTGTGCATCTTCCACTTAGAGATTGCTTCTATTTTCTCTGGGTCAGGAGCAACACCATTAGAGGATACAATATGGCCCACCTATTTAACCTGTGACATACAGAGCTGGCACTTATCAAGTGAATTTTTCAAACCATCCTTACTTTTAGAAGTCTCTGTTTGTGTTCTTCTAGAGTGGATACAAAGACAATAATATAATCAAGGTACATTATCACTTCTAGTAGATGCATGTCCCCCACTGCACGCTCCATGAGTCTTTGGAATGTTGCAGGAGCTCCACTAACTCCTTGTGGCATTGTTTCAAACTCATAAAATCCCAAAGGACATATGAAAGCAGTCTTCTCCTTATCCTCATCGGCCATGGCTATTTGGTAGTAGCTGCTCCAATGGTCTAAGACTGAAAACTACTTGGTTCCTGCAAGACAGTCCAACGCATCGTCTATGCATGGGGTAGTGTACTGGAAGAGTTCTGCTATTCAGGGTACAACAATCAAGACACATGTGTATTGCTCCACTCTTTTTATGAACAATCACAGGTCTTTGCGGTGTCGACTAACATCATCAATGTCAGCTGGAGCAATATGTCGAGATCTCTCTCTAAATGGTCTAGAGTCACTCAGACGGATGTAATGCTTGACGTCCTTTGACAGTCCCCCATCCCGTTCTTCAAGAGAAAACACATTACCTCTCCCAGACATTTTCGATCTTCAAGTTGATCTTCCCACTCTTTTGGAATGGTTGACTGGCTGAAATCAAAAAGCTTTGAATCAATGTTCTTGGATTTTGTTGGGGTATCTGTTGTTACAGTCACTGTACCTGTAGGAAACACACAACTGTTCCCGCTGGGATGGATATATTTTTGCATGTCTCATTCTCATCAGCATTTTGAATTTGTTATCCTCTACAGCGGAAGAAGGCAGTACAGCTGGAAGAATTAACAGTCCAGCAGGTAGCATATCATCTGAAGGGGTTTCTAAAATGAAAGCATTTTTTCTGACTCAGCTGTACAAACAGCACACATTTCTCCTTTTGATGGTACAATGCAAGCGCCTGGACCTGCCAACTTCACTTCTCCAGCAGGTATGTCAACCACTTTCTCCCCCGCAAGTTTTGTAGGTAATTTTAATTCTGAATTGTGAGACTGAATTCTTAGTGCATGTGTAACATCTGTCTCATGACCAGCTGTGTTAAGTCCAATCAAATGTTGAAAAAAAAATTGCATTTGTTCCAATGATAACAGGCACTTGTTCAGGATCCTCAGGTTTAGGACAAACCAATGCAAGGATGGACACAGTCTCTTCTACACCCATGACAGAAGCAGGAAGAAAAATCAATCCCTTGTAGTGGTAACTGTCTCTGCTAATGCCCCAAATGGACAGACCAGAGAGAGGCTGAATGGGTACTGAAGACAGGTTTTTAGAGTACCATGACACAAATATGATAGTGACCTGAGATCCACTATCTAGTAATGCTTCACGTGGCTGCCTATTGATCTTCATAGTGATTGTCAGCAAACCTACAGGAAGGCTACTCTTTCCAGCCACAACTGGCTTTATCACCAGTATGTTTATTACTACTCTGATCCATTCTTTAATTTCTGGCAATTCTTAATGATCGCACTAGACTGTAATTTTCAGGAGCTTTGCAATTCGGAGCAATGTTGCCATCTTCCCCATATTTGTAAAAGAAATGGTCTTCTTCGTTTTTCAAGTCTGGGTTTCACATAAGTATCAGCCTGTTCAAGTGGTTTTGGGTCTTTTGTCAACTGTGAAAACTGTCTGAAACTCACACACTGTCTAATCTCATTTAGGAGAGCTTGGAAAGAAGGTGAATTTTGTAGTCTCTCTCTCAATCTCAGCAGAAGCAACAGCAAGTCAGATTCAACAGCTCCCTGAATTAGCTGCTCAACTCTTGATCGGTCCACATTCTTCCAGGGTAACATCTCTGGTTACTTGAGTGTAACCCTTGTTCCCCGATAAAAGCGGAATGAGATGCTGTGCTGAAAAAGCACTCTGGGAACTTTAGGTGCGACCAGCTGTGAATATGTGTGAAACACGTCAATGAACATTGACCGGAATTTATAGCCTCTGCTGGTGTAATCATTGGATGCACCTGAGGCAGGGCTATAAATAGATGCGTCACAGGCGCATCATCAGGTATTTTGTCTGAAGAGCAGTCCTGGGGCATCCCAGTGCGGCAATGAAGTGCAGCATCTCATTCTGCTTTTATCAGGGAACAAGGGTTACACTCAAGTAACCAGAGACATTCCCTTTCAAAAAGCTACACTTATGATGCTGCGCTGAAAAAGCGCTTTGGGAACGAGAATACCCATGCCGCAGCACTGTGGCTGTTCAGACCCCCCTACGATTGTGTAGTATGCTGACAAGAGCGTGAGAGGTCTCAGACATGAGCTTGAGATGTAGACACAGGACATAAGAGCCTGGAGTGGCAGGAACATCCAAACTATAAAACTGATGAATGTGTGAGGAGAGAACCAACCTGCCGCATCACAAACATGCTGCAGAGGGACACCTCTAGCCACGGCTTTAGAGGAGGCGACCCCTCTGGTAGAGTGAGCCCTGATACCTACTGGTGAAGCCTGACCACGCGCCTTGTAGGGCAGGGCAATAGCATCCCTCACCCAATGCGACATAGTCTGGTTGGTGGCGGCCGCCCCCCAGTTGCGGCCCCCATGGAAAACGAGTAGTTGGACATAAGTCTGAAGGGCACGGACTGGACAAAGTCTGTGAAGTCTTTCCTGCTCTGGCGTTGCAACGGCAGGGAGCAGAAGGCTTCGAGAGTGACCGGATGTAAGGTCGAGAAAGGTACCTTAGGCAGTTAGTCAGGATGAGGGTGCAAATTTGCTTTAGCCATTCCTGGGGCAAATTCTAAACAGGCCAGAAAGACAGACATAGCCTGTAGATCCCCAATTCTCTTTTAGAGCGGTAATCGCCATAAGAAAAAACATTTTGAGATTCAGAAGTCTGTCAGACGCTCTAGAGGTTCGAAGGGGGTCTCAACCAGACCCTCAAGGACTATTGCTAAGTCCCATGAAGGGGTCCTGGTCCTAGCAGGAGGCCACAGTCGCATGGCTCCATGAATGAAGCGAGAGAGTAGAGGATGCCTCCCCAAGGGCACCCCATCCATCAAGGCCTGGCAAGTTGAAATGGAGGCCACATAGACCCAGAGAGTAGTGGGGCATATGCCTGCTTACAGTTTTTCCTGCAGAAAGCCCAGAACTGAAGCAATCTGGCAGTTAACTGGATCTGCATTATGTGCACTGCACCATTTTTCAAAGACACCCCACTTATTGGCGTAACTTCTAGTAGAGGGAAACGCATTAAGGCGCATTCTGGGCCATGTATGCGCCATCGCGTCCAGCCCCAGGGGGTGCTGGGTGACACAGAGAGAAGTAGAGGGGACATTGCGTTGTTTGTTGTGGCAAAGAGGTCCACTTCTGCCCTGTAAAATTTCACCCAGATTTGTTCCAAGTAGAGGGAGCCCTAGCACTTCAAATGGTCTCGATAACCTCAGCAGAAAGCCCTGCGTACCTCAGTTGGTACCCTTCAGGGGCCAAATACGAAAGGTTCCACAATTCAGGCCGGGTATGAAATATCGTCCCCTGTGCCTGAGAAAGAATGTCCTTCCTGTCCGGAATCGCCCAAGGCGGGACGTCGAGGAGAGATATTATCTCCGAGAACCATACCCTGTTCGGCCAGCCCGACGCCATTAGTAAGAGGCAAGACCCTTGCTGGAGAACTCTGGCCAAGACTCCCGGAAACGCAAATGGACACATTCTGGGCCATTGTAAAACAGATCAAGGTCGCGGGCAAGGAAGAGACGAGAAACCGGCTTGACATATAACTTAAAGGTTTAATGGAAAACTCAAAAGACAAACACATAAGATGACGGACATGTCCATGAATGATCTCTCTCGCTCCCATCACCGTCGGCGAGTGGCCTTTATCCCTCTTGATGGCTTAATTAGCCTAATATGGGACCGGGCGTGCGTAATCACGCCCCGGTCCCGCCCTCCACCGTGCCACATTCCTCCCCTGTTCTTTCAGGCTGGGGACCCCCGGCCTGACATACATCCCCTGGGGGGGGCGCCTCCCTCCCGCGCAGTCTGCCGGGGGGTCGTCCCCATCAACCTGGACGAGGGAGGGGGCAAGGGGAGGGAAACAATAACAATTAAAAAAGGGGGGGAGGGTTCCTGCACTGGGCAGTACCTCCCCTCCCACGAACACCATAATTTAAAAATGAGGGAAAATTCTAACGCAGAGCAGCAGCGAGAGAGAGAGGAGAGAGAGATTAATAAAAAAAAATAAAAAAATAAAAATAAAAAAAACTTACTAGCCGGTTCTCTGATACACCATAGCTCATTCCTCAGCCACTTCTCCACCCTCTACCAAACGGCAGCCGCGCCTCTCCGGGCAGATCGGAGGCAGTCCTCAGCCCCTGGTGGACGGAACGCCCCGCTGCGTTCCCGGGCAGTCGAAGGGGCCTCCCCCCGCCCCTGGCAGCGGTTCTCCCGCTCCAGGCAGTCGGCGGCGAGCCCTCCCCCCGCACGTGGTCGGCAGTCTCCAACCCCGCCGCGTTCCAGCGGCTAGTAGGGGACTCCCCCGCCCCTGACAGTGGCCCTAACCGCTCCAGGCGGTCGGCCAGGAGCCCCTCCTCCCCTTGCGGTCGGCGGCCATTCCTCCGCGTCCAGGCAGCTGGGCTCCTCCGTCCCCCGGCAGATGGCCGTGGCTGCTCCGCTGGGCAGTGGCGAGAACTCCGCTACGGCGCATCCCTCTTCCTTCCCGGGTTTTGGCACCAATGTAAAACAGATCAAGGTCGCGGGCAAGGAAGAGACGAGAAACCGGCTTGACATTTAACTTAAAGGTTTAATGGAAAACTCAAAAGACAAACACGTAAGATGACGGACATGTCCATGAATGATCTCTCTCGCTCCCATCACCGTCGGCGAGTGGCCTTTATCCCTCTTGATGGCTTAATTAGCCTAATATGGGACCGGGCGTGCGTAATCACGCCCCGGTCCCGCCCTCCACCGTGCCACATTCCTCCCCCGTTCTTTCAGGCTGGGGACCCCCGGCCTGACATACATCCCCTGGGGGGGGCGCCTCCCTCCCGCGCAGTCTGCCGGGGGGTCGTCCCCATCAACCTGGACGAGGGAGGGGGCAAGGGGAGGGAAACAACAACAATTAAAAAAGGGGGGGAGGGTTCCTGCACTGGGCAGTACCTCCCCTCCCACGAACACCATAATTTAAAAATGAGGGAAAATTCTAACGCAGAGCAGCAGCGAGAGAGAGAGGAGAGAGAGATTAATAAAAAAAAATAAAAAAATAAAAATAAAAAAAACTTACTAGCCGGTTCTCTGATACACCATAGCTCGTTCCTCAGCCACTTCTCCACCCTCTACCAAACGGCAGCCGCGCCTCTCCGGGCAGATCGGAGGCAGTCCTCAGCCCCTGGTGGACGGAACGCCCCGCTGCGTTCCCGGGCAGTCGAAGGGGCCTCCCCCCGCCCCTGGCAGCGGTTCTCCCGCTCCAGGCAGTCGGCGGGGAGCCCTCCCCCCGCACGTGGTCGGCAGTCTCCAACCCCGCCGCGTTCCAGCGGCTAGTAGGGGACTCCCCCCGCCCCTGACAGTGGCCCTAACCGCTCCAGGCGGTCGGCCAGGAGCCCCTCCTCCCCTTGCGGTCGGCGGCCATTCCTCCGCATCCAGGCAGCTGGGCTCCTCCGTCCCCCGGCAGATGGCCGTGGCTGCTCCGCTGGGCAGTGGCGAGAACTCCGCTACGGCGCATCCCTCTTCCTTCCCGGGTTTTGGCACCAATGTAAAACAGATCAAGGTCGCGGGCAAGGAAGAGACGAGAAACCGGCTTGACATATAACTTAAAGGTTTAATGGAAAACTCAAAAGACAAACACATAAGACGACGGACATGTCCGTGAACGATCTCTCTCTCTCCCATCACCGTCGGCGAGTGGCCTTTATCCCTCTTGAATGCTTAATTAGCCTAATACGGGACCGGGCGTGCGTAATCATGACCCGGTCCCGCCCTCCACCGTGCCACAGCCATGTATACGCCATCGCGTCCAGACCCGGGGGGGGGGGGGGCTGGGTGACTCAGAGAGAAGTAGGGGGGGCATTGCGCTGTCTGTTAAGAGGCAAAGAGGTCCACTTCTGCCCTGTAAAATCTCACTCAGATTTGTTCCACTACCTTGGGGTGGAGTTTCCGCTCCCCCGTCGGTATTTTCTATCTGGACAGTAAATCTGCTCCCACATTCAGGCATCCAGGGGTATAAACTGCCCTGAGTAACAGGAGCTTGCCCTGGGCCCAAAGGAGAATCCGACGTGCCAAAAAATTAAGCTAACGTGAACGTGGACCTCCTTGATGGTTTATGTAAGAGACTACCGCTGTATTGTCCACCCACACCAAGACATGGCAGCCTCTGGAGGAAGTATTTCAGGGCCAGAAATACAGCCATCAACTCCAGATAGTTAATGTGACAATCGAGCTGACGACCACTTAAGACCGCTACCCAGCTGTCAGGGAGGCGTCTGTCATTAGCAACCTGCGACGACAAGACGCACCTAGAGTGGGACCCAAAGTAAGAAACCTGGATCTGAATCACATAGAAAGGGAACAAAGCGCGCTGCGTGTAACCCTTATTTGCCCTAGGGGACTGGCCCTTGGATGAAATCCCCTGGCTTTTAGCCACAGCTGAAATGGTCTTATGTGCAAAAGGCCCAAAAGGATCACCGTGGATGCAGACGCCATGATACCTTGTATTCGTTGATACTGACGAACAGTGCAACCTTGACCTAGCCTGACTTTGCTCAGGGTGTTCTGAATGGATGTGATTCAAGCGGGAGACAATTGTGCCCGCACCATGATCGAATTCCAAATAACTCCCAGATAGGTAATTCCCTGCGTGGGAGAGAGAACGCTCTTTTTGACATTGAGTCTCAGACCCAGAGAAACCAAATAAGCTAAGACAATATCCTGTGCTGAACTGCCAGTTCTTGAGACTGTGCTAGTATCAGCCAGTAGTCTATGTAATTCAGAATGTGGATGCCCTTGAGTCGCAAATGAGCCAGTGCTGCATCCATGCATTTCGTGAATGTGCGGGGTGATAGGGCTAGGCCGAATGGAAGAACCCAATACTGGAAGGCTTCACCCTGTGCTGTGGCAGAATTTCTATATGAAATATGCATCCATGAGATCAATCATGACCAGCTAATCGTGATGTTGGATCTGTGGCACGACCATCTTGATAGTTAGCATCTTGAATTTTAACCCCCTGACTGAGCGATTCAATCCTAGAAGATCTAAGATCGGACGCAACCCCCCCCCCCACCCTTAATGGGAACCAGGAAGTATTTGCTGTAATAACCTGACTCTTTCTCTGGAAGGGGAACACATTCTATGGCCCCTTTGAACCAAGAGATTTTGCAGTTCTTTCCATAGTAGATATGCCTGCTCCGGTTTTACTACCCTTTTCTACTGTACTCAGGACCCACATAGAAATGCCTGGCAGAAGTTTCCATGCTGCCAGGTTCTCTGAGATGGGTATTAATTTTGGCACTTGTTGTTGAGGGGATGTCGAGTGTTCTGCGTCCTGGACAAAGGCAGAAAGCAACGGTACACCCAACTTTTCGTTGGAAGCCTCTAAATCCCGAAACATCAGAGGCGTCGGGAATGGAGAGGCTTTGTGGGGGTATCGGGAGGGCCGAAGTGGATGATACATGCGCCCCATCCCAAGGGGGCTACCCCCACAAGGCTGTGCGCAAGGCCGTCAGGGTTTCTTCATTTTAGACATGACCCCCCCTGAGGTCTTGCTTTGAGGGCTGCCGAAGGCGATGAGCCTGTCCACAGTCTTTGCTAGGGGGAGCACGACTCGCCCCTTAGTTTCTGAGCCTCCCTTCTAGCAGGACCGGGGCAGGTCTGGGTGGCCGACGGCCCCGCCCCCTGAGTGCGGCGAGGAAGAAACTGCCCAAATGCTTCCTCGTGGCTTTTCGCCTCCTGGAACCTGGAGATAATGGTATCCATAGCATCTCCAAACAGGCCAGAAGGCGAAACCGTCTCTGATGCCCGATAGGTTGAGCCACTATGTTGAGACATGGTGTCTGCATGGTCGCACGAAGAGATAGATACGTGGCTCGACGAAGCTCAGAGAAAGATTCCTCATAGAGCATGGTACTCAGGTGCTTCATCAGATCAGCCTGGTATACCTGCAACACTTCCATAGTGTGCAGAGCAGCACCAGCCTGACCCGCAGATTGATTAGCCTTCCCTACTAGCGTGGAGGTAGTCCTGCATGGCTTAGTGGGGAGAGAGGGTCTTTTTAGTGATGATGCCAAACCTGGTGAGAGATAACCCACAAGTGTCTCTTCAACTGGCAGCATCATCAAATACCCCCGTGTCTCAGCACCCACGATAGTCGAATATATCGACGTTGAGGGCACGTGGACACGGGAAGTATAAGGTTTCCTCCATGAATCAAAGAGCTCGTCATGGAGGTCATCAAAGAAGGAAAGGGACTGATGAGGCGTTCCCTTCCCCTGGCCTCCAGAGAGAAATCTGTCCTCTAACTTGGAGCGTTTGGGGGTCTCTTGTTCACGTGGCCAGTCTAATTGAAGCCTGGCCACCGCACGAGTAATCACCTCGAGTAATTCCTCCGATGATTTATTATCATACCCGTTATGCTCGGAGGTGGGTAACTCAAAGTTCGCAGACTCAAGAGATTCAAGGTCCCTCTCATAACCGAAGAGACGCAGAAGCGCTCATAAGGATCATGGGAAGGAACAGCTGGGTCTGGGGAGAGAGCGAGCGAAAGGGACGGACCCGTCTCTCGCTCCTCAGACAGATTCATACGAGAGCCCCACGAACGAAGTGTGGGCGCTGACTCTCGGAAGTAAGCGAGACGAGTGCGAAGCATTTTGACTGAAAGCAGATCTCAATTATCGCACCCGCCCTGCCCCAACACGAGAGCAGCATGCTCTTCCCCCAAACAAACAAAGAAAAACTGATGTGTGTCCCTCTCAGCCATAGAGCGTAGTCAAGGGAACACACATCGTTTTTTTTCTTTTTAGAAATAAGAGAAAGGCTTTCTGCACACTGCCTAACAAATTCTAACTCCTAACAGAGGAAAGAAAGTTCTGACAGGCTCATGAAGCACACACACACACAGAGTGATCTGAAGACAAAAGATCTGATGATGCGCCCTGCCACAGGTGCATCCAATGATTACACTGGCAGAGGCTATAAATTCCGGTCAATGTTCATTGACGTGTTGCACACATATTCACATCTGGTCGTACCTAAAGTTGTTCCCAAAGCTCTTTTTCAGCACAGCATCATAAGTCTAGTTTTTTGAAAGGGAACTGTACATTGTTGGTAACTACAAATATCATGACTATTACCAGGATATTTTATTCATTGACCCCTGGTCATGCTGCTTTTTCTACATTTTGGTCTCTGCTCTATGATTTGTATGTGCTCCATGGAGTGACACAAATATGACACTCCAAATGCTTCAGTTTCCCAAGGGCCCTGTAAGTGTTGAAATCAATGCCTAATGTTGTCCTGGTGTCTTTAATTGTTTGTTTTGATGTGCATTCAGCTCAAACAATACAGAACAAGGAGATTAATAAGACAAATGGCTAACAAGAGAATGCCTCAGAATGAGCTTTGAGACTGACTGCATAAAATGCTATGTACAGATAGAAAAAAAACTGACAGCCAATTTCCCTTTGTTGTTGCTGCAAGTGGAAGATTTAATAGTGGTTGCACTAGTAAACTGTTGTGGTGTAATGTCATTACCACAATTTGTTCAGAATCATCAGCCTAGGAATGAAAAGTAAATGAAAGCAAAAGGCCAAAGACTATTAGTGCATTCTTTTTTACTACCAACAGTAGTTTTCAGGTTCTTCTGGTCACTGTAACGTAGAAAAATATCCCTTGACAAAATGCAGAAATAAAGGCCAGCCTGGTCAATTATTCTTAACACCAAAACACCATTAAAATTTTTATTTTAGACCTTCTAATGCATACACTTCATAAAATGGGCCATTGGAAATTTAAAGTCAAATCAGTTATTAATTTGTAGCTATGTGCTTGTATTTTAATGTGTAATTGGGATAATTACAAATGTATTTACAGGAAAACAACAACAGCTTTAACAGTCTGTAACAAGATTCTTGACAGGGCAGGGAAAAGAAGGACACAAGGACAGGCTTCTGCACACAGGTAAGGGTTTCTTTAATTCGCCAGCAGGTAATTTGAACATAAAATGAACTGAAGCAGTGGTAACATAAATTCTCTGTGAAAAAGACACTCTTGGGTTGCCAACACTGGACTGGCGTGGTTCTGTGTGTGACTGGAGGCACTCAGGCTCTTTTATACCGCTCTCCCCGTACTCACTGAAATTAGAGACAGGTGTTAGACATAATTTAGCTTAGGTGCAAGCGTCCTTGCCGCTTTCCCTATCTGGACGGGCGCTTGACCACGCCCCCGCTGCCACATACCCCCATCGCCCGACTCAGGCCGGGGCATCATCCGGCCTGCCTACCACTCCCCCCCCATTTCTGGAGAGGAAGTCGGCGACAGCCATCTGCACCCCCGGTCTGTGGACCACCTCGAACTTAAAAGGCTGGAGAGCCAGATACCAATGGGTGATCCGGGCGTTAGTATCCTTCATGCGGTGGAGCCACTGTAGTGGGGCGTGATCCGAGCAGAGAGTGAAGGCTCGCCCCAGCAGGTAGTAGCGGAGTGTGAAGACCGCCCACTTGATGGCAAGACACTCCTTCTCCACGGTGCTGTACTTTGTTTCCCTTAAGGAGAGCTTCCTACTGATGTACAGCACGGGGCGCTCCTCCCCCTCCACCACCTGTGAGAGCACGGCCCCCAGCCCTCTGTCTGAAGCGTCTGTCTGTAATAAGATAGGGAGAGAGAAGTTAGGTGAATACAAGAGCGGCCCTCCACAGAGTGCGGCTTTAGCTTGTGTAAACGCCTGTTGGCACTGCTCCAACCATTGGACCGGATCTGGAGCCCCCTTTTTAGTGAGGTCAGTCAGCGGGCTGGTGACATCCAAATAATTAGGCACAAATCTTCTATAATAGCCAGCCAGCCCCAGGAACTGCCTCACCCCCTTTTTGGTCTTAGGTCTAGGGCAAGTCGCAATCGCCGCGGTCTTATCAATTTGGCCCAATCGTGCACTTCTTGGGGTTTGCTGTGAGCCCCGCTCGCCGCAGCGACTTCAGGACCATCCTTAGATGTTGTATATGCCGCTGCCAGTCATTACTATAGATAATAATATCATCTAAATAGGCAGCGGCGTAAGCGGAGTGCGGGCGGAGGACTAGGTCCATCAGACGCTGGAACGTGGCTGGGGCCCCAAACAAACCAAACGGAAGTGTCACAAACTGGTGTAATCCGAACTGCGTAGCGTAGGCCGTTTTTCCGCGGGAAATTGGTGTCAAGGGGATCTGCCAATAACCCTTAGTTAAGTCCAGGGTCGAATAAAAGCGAGCCGTACATAACCGATCGAGCAGTTCATCAACCCGAGGCATTGGGTACACGTCAAATTTAGACACCACGTTGACTTTTCTATAGTCCACACAGAACCGGACAGAGCCGTCACTCTTGGGAACAAGAATGACCGGGCTGGACCAGTTGCTGTGGGACTCTTCTATTACCCCCATATCGAGCATTGCATCCAATTCGTCCCGAACAATTTTCTTCTTATGCTCGGGAAGCTGGTTGAGGCTTTCGGGACCTCTCGTACTGCAAACAATAGGGGATCGAGCCATCTGTCCCAATTTTTAGCATCCTCGTGTACGAAATAATGAATCATGTTCTTGAGGGTTTTGTTAAAATGTTCCACTAGGCCATCTGTCTGTGGATGGAACACGCTAGTGCGAATCGATTTAATGCCCAACAGATCGTAAAGTTCGCAAAGTGTGCGTGACATAAATGTTGTGCCTTGTTCGGTGAGGATTTCTTTTGGAATCCCCACCCAGAAGATTATTTTGAAGAGTGCCCCAGCAACACTACGTGCTGAGATGTTGCTTAGAGGCACTGCCTCCGGATATCGAGTTGCGTAATCCACTAGGACTAACATAAAACGATGTCCCCGTGCTGTCCGTTCTAATGGCCCGACGAGGTCCATTCCAATTCTTTCGAAGGGAACCTCGATTAACAGAAGAGGGCGCAATGGTGCTTTTGGGGTGGCCGGTGGGTTTACCAGCTGACATTCGCGGCACACCGCACACCACCTGCGGACGTCGCCGGAAATGCCCGGCCAATAAAAACAGGCTATTAGACGGAGAAGTGTTTTTCTTTCTCCTAGGTGACCTGCCATGGGATTATAATGAGCCGCTTGGAATAACATTTACCGGCGGCTCCGTGGAATCAATAACTGAGTAATATTTGCCTTTGTCTGAGTGTCCTGCGTCACTCTATACAACCGGTCATTTATAATCGCAAAATAGGGGTATGCGAGGCGCTCGGCTGAAGACACTGTCCATCAACCGTCTTCACCTGGTCGAAGGCGTGCCTAAGGGTCTCACCCCGCGACTGCTCCAAAGGGAAGGCCCGCCCCTTCCCTCGTCATCCTGATCTGGAACGGTCGAGGATGGCCCCGGCTCCGCCTCCCCTGCCAAAGCATCGCACATCGCACATCTCCCTATTTTAGTGCAGGACCCATCCTCACAAATACTCCCTAATAGTTCCCTAAATGCAGGCCAATCGGTCCCCAAAATCAGAGGATGGGTGAGGCGGGAACTAACCGCTGCCTCCACTCTATGTTTTTTTCCTTGGAATTTAATTAGCAGTCATCATTGGATAGTTGTGAACATCCCCATGCACACACCTCACCCTTACCCGCTTAGCCGTGCTCAAAGCCCTGGGTTGAACCAAGCGTTGATGGATGGTGGTCTGATTACAACCGGTATCCAGCAAAGCTTGGTGTGTACCCCCCTGGATTCTTACCGGAATCCGGTATGCTCCAGCCCGATCGGCGGCAGCATGCGGGGGATCGGAGACCCGAACCACCGTCCCCACCTCCATCATTGGACACTGATCACGGAAGTGGCCCGGGTCCCCGCACCTCCAACAGGCCGGCCCAGGTGCCACACCCGTACCTGCGTCGGCGGACGCCCCCACCTGAGGGGGAGAGCGGCTGAATGTTGTGGAGGGGGGGTGAGATGATACTGTAGGTCTCTGCCAGGCTCCTCGCCTGCGTGGGGCAGGAACGGACCCTGGAGAGAAGACAGAGCGAGAGGGGGGAGGGGGATGGGAGAGAGTAGAAAAAAACACAGGGGGAGGGGAAGGAGAGAGAGAGAGAGAGAGAGAGAGAGGGCTCATCCACGCTTGGGATCGCCACCATGTGGTCCTCTGCTAGCTGAACGGCTGCCTCCAGCGACGCCGGGCGGTGGCACTGGACCCACTCTGCCGTTCTCCTAGGCAATCGTTGGATGAACTGCTCCAGCACCACCTGATCGATGAGTCCCTCGACGTTGCGGTCCCCCACTAGCAGCCACTTCCGGCAGGCATCACGGAGCCACTGGGCAAACGCGAACGGGCGGTCGGCTTTTTCCAGCTTCATGGCCCGGAAGAGTTGGCGATTTTCCTCGGGACTCCGACCAACCCGTTGCATGATGGCTCTCCTCAAGTCAGCGTAGGCCAGGAGGTTCGTTGCAGGCAGTTGTTGAGCCGCGAGTTGGGCTTCCCCAGACAAAAGAGGAACAAGGCGGGCTGCCCACTGATCGCGCGGACAGCCCCAAATTTCAGCGGTGCGCTCAAACAAGTCCAAAAATGCTTCTGGATCGTCCGTTGCCCCCATCTTCTGTAACGTGGGCGGGGGCAACGGGGAACGATTGTCCGGGGTCGCGGCTATGGCGGGAGCAACCTCCTGGCTGAGGAGGCTCCGGATGGCATGTCGGTCCTCTGCTTGAGCCCGCATGATCTCAAAGAACCACTGATCTCGGTCCTCTCGGAGCTCCAGCAGGGACTGTTGGTGGCTCTGATGTAACGCAGCGAGGGACTGGAGGACTTTGGCCAGCTGGGAGGACTCTACGGGACGACCTTCCATGTTTTGTATTTCCGGGTCTCGGCACCACTGTAACAAGATTCTTGACAGGGCAGGGAAAAGGACACGAGGACAGGCTTCTGCACACAGGTAAGGGTTTCTTTAATTCACCAGCAGGTAATTAGAACATAAAATGAATTGAAGCAGTGGTAACATAAATTCTCTGTGAAAAAGACACTCTTGGGTTGCCAACACTGGACTGGCATGATTCTGTGTGTGACTGGAAGCACTCAGGCTCTTTTATCCCGCTCTCCCGTACTCACTGAAATTAGAGACAGGTGTTAGACATAATTTAAGCCCTTACCGCTCTCCCTATCCGGATGGGCGCTTGACCACGCCCCCGCTGCCACATAGTCATAGCAGAAGTGTGACTTATGTGCACTCTGAATACATCACAGTACATGTGTTTATAGTTGTTTCAATCGAATTCACTATAATGTTTTAATTGCACATAAAACTCTGCAAAGGCAGAATGGTAAATTTGCATGCAGATAGCCAAATGCTGCTAGTTTCACACCATAAGGTTTGAATGTATTTCTGTTGAAATGAAATATCTATTCAGATTTAATCCAATGTGGATTGCTCATGAACATACAATCTGCACCACAAAGCATGGTATGAATATCCTGGAGGCCATTTTGCCTGAGTAATACAGATGGACAATAGCCAATGGGCCATTGAAAGCAGTATATTCTGGGACACTAATCGCACTACATTTTAACATGGTTTTAACCATAATTTTACCCAGTCTGAGTCATGCACAGTGTGCAGGACAGTACCTTCATTCTCACTCTCTGCAAGAAGTCCTTAAAATAATTCAGTGAGCACTTCAAAAAACCCTCTCTTACCTCTGTCACGGAATTGCTTCCTGGACATTGCCTTACCTCCAACAGTCTTATTTTAAGCAAAATTTTTATATTATTATTTAATTTGTCTCAGACACCCTGGATAGGAATAGATTGATTTACGACACACACACACACACACACACACACACACACACACACACACACACACACTGGAACTCCCATAGACATAATGATTTTTATACTGTACAAATTATATAGTATATCCCCAAAACCTACCCCTTAAACTAACCCACACAGGAAAACTTGTCGTTTTACATTTTCAAAAAAACATTGTTTAGTATGTTTTTAAGCCATTTTAATTACAAGAACACTAGGGTTGTCTTCACAAACTAGTAAATACTAGGGTATTGTGCTATATGATGTGGTTATAAAGCTAAATTCCTCATAATCCACAAAAACCAACTCGCAAACAAACACATGTTGGCATTTGTAGTTTATGGGGACTCTCCATAGCCATAATGTATTTTATAATGTACAAACTAAATATTCTATACCCTAAACCTACCCCTAAATCTAACCCTAACAGAAAAATTTCAGCATTTTTGCATTTTCCCAAAAAAAAAAAAAAAAACGTCTATGTTACGTATGCAACCTCCATTCCCTGATGGAGGGAACGAGACGTTGTGTCGAAGAAGTGACACTAGGGGTCTCTCTTGAGCGCCAAAAGATACCTCTGATCTATGAAAAAAGGCCAATGAGAGTTGGCGAACAGTATTTGCATACCCTGCCTCCGGATACGGATATAAAGGCGAGGGAAATACGCTCGTTCATTCAGGATTTTTCTGAGGAGCCGGGAGTGTTCCGGGCATCTCAGCGGCTCGGCTCAGCGATGTGGCCGGGAAGACATGACGTCTCGTTCCCTCCATCTTACATACATAACCTAGACGTTCCCCGTCTGTCGCTCACTTCGACGTTGTGTCGAAGAAGCGACACTAGGGGTCCACTTCAAAACTCGCCATGCGCTGAGCCGTGTACGTGTACTGCTTACACAGAAGCGGGCAGGTATTTCTACGGGCACAAGCGACCAACTGTGTACAGGCTGCACATACTCTTCCCCAATGCCCCAAAAAAGTTGTCAGAATCCTTTTGGTTACCCTAGGGGGGAACAAGGTGACGCTCCCAACTAGGGAACGGGCCAAGCCTGGCTGGGCCTCTTTTCTCTCTATGTTTTCTCTGCATAGAGCAAGAGCAGCCGGGGCCCTTACCGTATCGAGGGAAGGGGGTCTTACCCGAATTCCTATTCTTTTAGGGGGAAAAGACCCTGCGGAGGCCACACCCACCCGAAAGGGGAGGAGGGAGTTGCTACAACACGGTGACCGGAGGGCAGCAAAGGACTGCCTAAGGGAGATGCGGGTCAGCTCGTAAGGTGACCGTACCGCGGAAGTACACACAGGAGGAGTCCGCGTAGGAGGCCTAATCTGTGGAGCACCTATTCCAGTAGGGGTAGCCTGGGGTACCCGTAGTGGACTGGGCCGCCAAGTTCCTCTGCTGAACTGCTACGGGCCCAAAGGGATAGGGAGGAATCAACCAGGGACCTAGGTCTTCTGGGAAAGAAGCGCACTGTTTTGCCTCGGCAGAGGGAAACGCCGCTGGAAACAAGCGATTCACCCGGTCAGACCGTCAACGTGTACCGAGTTCTACGGGCTCGGATCTGAGAAAACATGGGACAAGACTGACTCAACCCTGAGATTGTAAAATCTTGCAAAGGTGTTAGGTGCTGCCCAACCCGTAGCTCTGCAAATGTCTGTTAGGAAGGTGCCCCTAGCCAGTGCCCATGAGGATGCCACACTCCTAGTAGAGTGGGCTCAAACCCGCAGAGGGGGTGGCATGGCCTGGGTGTGATAGGCCAGCAGAATGGCATCCACCACCCAGTGAGACAACCTCTGTTTGGAGACAGCGTATAGTATATGTTAGCCTTTGGCCCCTACAAGATTCATACCAATTTTCAACTTCATTGATGATATGGTTGCGGAGTTATGAGCATATATTTAGTTGTAGTGCCCCCATAGGCATTTTTTTTTCAACTTTGCGTGCATTCTTAAAATTTCCTGTTGTCTATGTGTATACATTTTTTTTTTTTTTAATTTAGCCTTTTTGTTTGGTAGATATTGGTCAATACGTAAAACATGCATAACGCCTGACCAATATCTTCGTAATGCTCAAAATTCAATCAATTTTGACAAATCAAAATTCTTTTCAGAATTT
Source organism: Moxostoma hubbsi (assembly GCA_032164185.1). Classification (NCBI taxonomy): domain Eukaryota; kingdom Metazoa; phylum Chordata; class Actinopteri; order Cypriniformes; family Catostomidae; genus Moxostoma; species Moxostoma hubbsi. Next base: position 9,727,402 of record JAVLUX010000013.1, on the reverse strand, counting down.
TTGTCAGGAGGGTCCATAGTAGACACCTATTTTCATGCAAACTGGACATACAGCAGAGTTCAAATAAGTAGGTTTTTCGAATTATGAAAATTGGCTCAAAAATTGTCATGACGGAAATTTAATCATATATATATATATATATATATATATATATATATAGTGTTCATCTTGAGCCAATTAATCCATTGATATAAGACACTTGAGTGTGAGACAAGCGGTTTAGCGGTCTTAAAGCGGGCCAAAATGTATAAATGATCACTATAGCGCCACCTTGAGGCCGATCAGGCCCAAACTTTGATATGCTGTAGTACTCTGGTTGACTACGTTCCCTCAAAGTTTCAGCTCTCTACAAAGTACGGTTTTTGCATGATCAGTTTTAGGGCAGAATAATAAAAATAAATATAGCTGCAAGAAGCTATACCGGGGTCAAGCCAATTATCGGCACCATGAGCAGCAATAGAAGCTTTGTGATATGTTTTTTGTTAGAGTCTGCTCAACAGTAAAAACTTTCCTACCCAAGGAAGAACTCTCTCTTCTCCCTCTGCTCTCTTCTCCTGATCTTCCACTTCTGCTGAACTTCTCTCTTGCAACGCTCTACCTGGAAATGTCTCTTTCTGCTTCCAGATCCTCTGTGAAAACTCGGGACAACATAAGTCCCGAATAAGCCTCTCACTCTCTGCTCTACGGTTCACACACCCAATGGGAGTCACGAATCCTCCTTGCAGAAGGCCTCATTTCAAACAGACAATAAATATCTGCGTTTACAACAGAGTCCAAAACACAGAACAAACTTTCGATAAAGACCCAAAGAACCAAGCAACACAAAGAACGCAAGCAAGGAAACACAACAACACGCAAGTACATCTGCAAGTCTTTTACTGAAAGTGCTTGTCTATTAGTTTCAAATCGATTTAGACTCAAATAAGGATAAATGGTTCTTAAGGCATTGTCAACAGACAACATAATTTGTTCTATCAGAAAAAGTACAGGAGAGTAAATATCAGCAAAAAAATGTATTATAAACGTACTATATTTTCTGTTATAGCTAATGTAAGGAGACTAGATACTAGGAAATCAATATAAATGTACACACCAGCCTCCTTAGAAAATGGCCCCAAGGGGCGCCACTGAAGAAATTATTAACTTATTGAAGAATTCTTCTTTTCCTGACATGCCGTGAAAACCACTGCAGCCTATAAAGCAAAACACCAATAATTTCATGTATTTGGCTTTAATGATATATTTTTTACATTAATAAACTGCTAAAAGGGATAGTTTACCCCAAATGATAATTCTTCCAAAAAGACACAGTATAGCATTGCATTTAAAAAGTGTATTATACATTAACAGTGTAATTAACTGACAGTAACTGACAGTAGTTATCCTTTGGATGTGCTTTACAACTGTTTTGAGGAGATAAAATCTTGGATGGCTAATACGTTTTTGCAATTAAACGAAAGCAGAATTCTGATTTTAGAACCCTCCAGGTCTCCATCTGTTTTTAATTTAGGTTCACTTTCTGCCAGTGTTAAACCTCATGTAAGAAATCTTGGAGTTACATTTGATTCGTCACAAAATTTTGTAAAAAAAATGGTAAAGGGCAGTTTCTTTCATCTGAGCTCGGTTGCAAAATTAAAACAATTTCTACCCCTGAATGATTTGGAGACTGTAATACACACTCTCATAACATCACGCCTGGACTACTGTAATTCCCGATACTATGGCCTGCCTCAAACTGCGATCTCTCGCCTGCAAATTGTCCAAAATGCTGCAGCGAGATTTCTTACCAGAACTAAAAAGAGGGATGACATTTTTCCAATTTTAGCGACTTTACAGTGGCTTCCTGTAAAGTTTAGAATTGATTTTAAAATTGCTGTTTTTGTGTTTAAGGCTTTATCTGGTTTCGCACCAAAATACATTAGTGAACTTCTGATCCCTTACTCTCCCCAAAGAGCACTTAGGTCTAGTAATCAGATTCTCTTAACAGTCCCAGGTTATCACTGTAAAACTAATGGTGGTCAGGCCTTCTCTGCTGCAGCACCTAAACTTTGGAACAGTCTGCCCGTAAATGTGAGGTTTGCTCCTTCACTAGCCAGTTTTAAATCGGCTCTTAAATCTTATTTGTTCTCTCTGGCTTTTGATTAAGATTAGTGTAAGGGTTTTATGTCAATGTTTTCTGATTGTATTTTATTTATTGTGTGTATATTGTATGCTGCATGTTTTCCTTTAATGCTTTCTTTTTATATGCTCAATGTTTTATTGTACAGCACTTTGGTGCAACTCTGTTGCATTGTTTGTGCAATATGCTTGAAATGGATGAACAATGCCTAGGATGTTCCTAATTCCTGCTTAGGGCAAGCTTTGATTGTGTTATACCCTTAAAAAGGATAACCAATGCATTTGTGTTATCTGTGCACTGAATTGGGTGAGCATTGGTTTTGCAATACCCTTGAAAATGATAACACTGCATGTGAAGCATATTAAAAGGATAACAATGCCAATGACAAGTCTGAACCCTGAATTGGGAAAACATTGTTTGTGCATTGTCTTTGCTTTAACACCTTGTTTACACAACCATTGAGAGCCCCATAACACAATAGCTACCAAGATGGGTTAGATTTTGTAGAGACTGGAAGAAGATGAATTACTAGCGAGAACTTGAAATTCTGCAAACCACAGCCCTTGAAACCAACTGAGGGAGCTGCATCCTTAAAATCAGAGGATTCGCAATTATCATTTTAAAAAAATAAATACAGTTCCAGTGGTTTGGGAAGCTGGACCAAAATCATAGGTTGGAGCAACAACCTTCGTCCAGGTTAACACTGTTGGTAAATGTGGAAGGAGGCACGTAGACGTAGGCTTGAAGGTAAGAGAACTTTTAATGGCCACAGAGTCTTACACAACTTCCTTAAAACAACACAAACTTTCACATTACAATAAATGATTCTCTCTTAAGGCAACACACGACAACACTGGACTGTCGTGTGAATGTGTGTGTAGTGCTCTCTCTCTCTGTCAACTGGAGGTTCGGTGGCCACTTTTATGCCATTCTCCCCATGCTCACTGAAATAAGAGACAGGTGTTAGACATAATTTGGCTCAGGTGCAAGTGCCCTTACCGCTTTCTCCCCCGGACGGACGCTTGGCCATGCCCCCGCTGCCACATACCCCCACCGCCCAACTCAGGCCGGGGTGTCATGCCTGCCTACCACCACCCCCCCCCTCCATTTCTGGAAAGGAAGTCAGTGACAGCCATCTGCACCCCCGGTCTCTGGACTACCTTGAATTTAAAGGGCTGGAGGCCAATACCAACGGGTGATCCGGGCTTTAGTATCCTTCATGCGGTGGAGCCATTGGAGTGGGGCGTGATCCGAGCAGAGGGTGAAGGCCCACCCCAGCAGGTAATATCGGAGGGTGAGGACCACCCACTTGATGGCCAGACACTCCTTCTCTACGGTGCTGTACTTTGTTTCGCTTAAGGAGAGCTTCCGACTGATGTACAGCACCGAGTGCTCCCCCTCGACTCCTCCCCCTCCACCACCTGCGAGAGTACGGCCCCCAGCCCTCTGTCTGTAGCGTCCGTCTGCAATAGAAAGGGGAGAGAGAAGTTAGGATCATATAAAAGCAGCCCCCCACAAAGTGCGGCTTTAACCTGCGTAAATGCCTGTTGGCACTGCTCCGACCATTGGACCGGGTCTGGAGCCCCCTTTTTAGTGAGGTCAGTCAACGGGCTTGTGACGTCCGAATAATTAGGTACAAACCTCCTATAATAGCCAGCCAGCCCCAGGAACTGCCTCACCCCCTTTTTGGTCTTGGGCAGGTCACAATCGCCATGGTCTTGTCAATTTGGGGGCGCACCCGGCCATGACCCAAGTGGAACCCCAGATACCGTACCTCCACACACCCAATCGCGCACTTCTTGGGGTTTGCCGTGAGCTCCGCCTGCCGCAGCGACTTCAGGACCGCCCTCAGATGTTGTTTGTGCCGCTGCCAATCATTGCTGTAGATGATAATGTCATCAAAATAGGCAGCGGCATAAGCCGAATGCAGCCGGAGGATGAGGTATCTATGAGCCGTTGAAACGTCGCCGGGGCTCCGAACAAACCGAACGGAAGCGTCACAAATTGGTGCAATCTGAACGGCGTGGTGAAGGCTGTTTTTTCGCAGGAAATTGGTGTCAAGGGGATCTGCCAATAACCCTTTGTTAAATCCAATGTCGAATAAAAGTGAGCCGTACCTAACCGATCGAGTAACTCATCAACACGGGGCATCGGGTACGCGTCAAATTTAGACACCACGCTGACTTTTCTATAATCCACACAGAAGAGTACAGACCCATCACTCTTGGGAACAAGAACGACTGGGCTGGACCAATCACTGTGGGATTCTTCTATTACGCCCATATCAAGCATTGCATCCAATTCCTCCCGAACTATTTTCTTTTTGTGTTCAGGTAGGCGATAAGGCCGGCTACGTACCACCACTCCCGGCTTGGTCTCGATATGGTGTTGGATGAGGTTCGTACGACCCGGTAGAGGGGAAAACACATCTGCAAATTCTTCTTGCAACTCAGCACTGCAAGTTGGTACGGTGAGAGGTGGTCTCCGCAAATGACCGGGGTGTTATGATCGTAGCTTTTGTTTACCTCCGGTCCGAGCTCCTCCCTCTCCGGGACTACTGTAGCCAACATTACAGGGGTCACCTCCCTCCACAATTTCAGGAGATTGAGATGGTAAATCTGTCGTTCGCCCCTTCTATCGGTTCGTTTTACCTCATAATCGAGATCTCCCACTCGTCGTGTGACCTCAAAGGGTCCTTGCCACTTGGCGAGTATTTTAGAGCTCGATGTTGGGAGTAATACAAGCACTTTATCTCCCGGTGCAAATTCCCTGAGCTGAGTACCCCTGTCATTCAGCCGGCATTGCCGTTCTTGAGCTCAGAGCAAATTCTCCTGTGTTATTTTCCCCAGAGTGTGGAGTTTTGCTCTGAGATCAAGGACATATTGTATTTAATTCTTACTCTTTGAAGGCTCCTCCTCCCAGGCTTCATGTATAACGTCCAGTACACTGCGCGGGCGCCGCCCATATAGCAGCTCAAACAGAGAGAAGCCAGTGGAGGCTTGTGGGACCTCTTGAACTGCAAATAACAGGGGGTTGAGCCATTTATCCCAGTTTCTAGCATCCTCTTGGACGAATTTTCGAATCATAAATCGCTCCACTAGGCCATCTGTCTGCGGATGGTACATGCTAGTGCGAATCGATTTAATGCCCAGCAATTCGTAAGGTTCGCGAAGTGTTCGTGACATAAATGTTGTGCCCTGATCGATGAGGATTTCTTTCAGAAACCCCACCCGGGAGATTACTTTGAAGAGTGCCCCCGCAACACTACGTGCTGAGATGTTGCTCAGAGGCACTGCTTCCGGATAACGCGTTGCATAATCTACCAGGACTAATACAAATCGATGTCCGCATGCTGTCCGCTCTAATGGCCCGACGAGGTCCATTCCAATCCTTTCAAATGGAACCTTGATTAGTGGAAGGGGGCGCAATGGTGCTTTTGGGGTGGCCGGTGGGTTTACCAGCTGACATTCACGGCACGCCGCACACCACCTGCGGTTGTCGCCACCAATGCCCGGCCAATAAAAACGGGCTATTAGACAGAGTAGTGTCTTTCTTTCCCCTAGGTGACCTGCCATGGGATTATAATGAGCCGCCTGGAAAAGCATTTCCCGGCGGCTCCGTGGAATCATGAGCTGGGTGGCTTCCTCTTTTGTATGAGCGTCCTGCGTCACTCTATACAACCGCTTATTTATAATGCAAAGTAGGGATATGAAAGTGCGACACCCGGGCAGAGTTGTTGACCATCAAATACTCTCACTTGGTCCAAGGCGTGCTTGAGGGTATCGTCTCATGACTGCTCCAGAGGGAAATCCCCTTCGGGAAATGCTCTGAGGAGGGGAGGGGCTGTCACCTCCCCCTCACTTTTCTCCCCCGCGAGAGAGTCGCACATAACACATCCCTTTGCTGTCATGCAGGACCCATCCAGTTTATCCCTTAATATTTTGCTGAACCCAGGCCAATTAGTTCCCAAAATCAGCGGATGGGTGAGGCGGGAACAAACCGCAGCCTACACTCTATATTTTGTACCACGAAATTGAATTGTCAGAGTCACCACAGGGTATTTGTGAATATCCCCATGCACACACTTCACCCTCACCAATTTGTGCATATTCAATGCCCCTTGTTGAACCAAGCGTTGGTGGATGGTGGTGTGATTACAACCCATGTCCACCAATGCTTGGTAAGTACCCCCCTGGATTCTTACCGGAATCCGGTGCGCTCCGGCTCGATCGGGGGCAGCCCGTGGAGCCTTGGGGATCCAGACCACCGTCGCCATCTCCAACACCGGGCACTGATCCTGAAATTGCCCTGGACCCACCTGTGTCGGCGGGTGCTTTCACCTGAGGGGGAGAGTGGCGATAAGCAACTGGGGTGAGGTTTGTCCACTGCCTGGTGCGGGGAACTGGTCGCGTTGGTGGAGCTCCTCGCCTCTGTGAAGCAGGAACGGGCTCTGGGGAGAGAGCAGAGTGAGGGGAAGAAGGGGAACACCCAAGGGAGGGGGGGAGAGAGAGAGAGAGAGAGAGAGAACAGGGCTCTTCCGCCCTCGGGTACACTGCCAAGTTGTCCTCCGCGAGCTGGACAGCCTCCTCTAGCGACGACGGGCGGTGGCACTGGACCCATTCCGCTGTCCCCTTCAGCAGTGCACGGGTTAGCTGCTCTAGTACCACTTGATCGATCACTCGCTCGATGTCAGAACTCCCTGCCAGCAGCCATTTCTGACACACGTCACGGAGCCGCTGAGAAAAACCAAACGGGCGTTTGTTCTTCCCCAAGTTTAACGAGCGAAACAGCTGGCAGTGTTGCTCTAAACTACGACCCACCCGCTGCAGGATCGCTTTCTTGAGGTCCACATAAGAAAGAAGTGTAGCCGCTGGCAACTGTTGAGCCGCGAGTTGTGCTTCTCCCGAAAGCATTCTCGCCGCCCATTGTTCTTGCGGCCAGCCCCAGATCTCCACTATTCTCACGGAGAGATCAATGAAAGCTTCCGCATCATCTTCCGCCCCCATTTTCAGAAGTGTGGGGGGGGTGGGGCTGCTGGGAGCAGGCGTCGAAGGACACAGTCGGGGCTCTCTCCTGGGCAAGGAGGCTCCGGATCGCGTGCCGGTCCTCCGATTGAGGATTTCAAAGAAGCGCCGGTCCTGGTCTTGGCGAAGCTGAATCAGGAAATGCGTCTGATGCATGCTGGCAAGGGACTGAAGGATCTCGGCCAACTGGGAGGGCTCCATGGGGCATACTGCAGCTGGTTCAAGCCGGGTTTTCTGCACCAGTGTGGAAGGAGGCACGTAGACATAGGCTTGAAGGTAAGAGAACTTTTAATGGCCACAGAGTCATACACAACTTCCTCCTTAAAACAACACAAACTTTCTGTTTACAATAAATTATTCTCTCTTAAGGCAACACACGACAACACTGGATGGTCGTGTGAATGTGTGTGTAGTGCTCTCTCTCTGTCCAACTGGAGGTTCTGTGGCCACTTTTATGCCATTCTCCCCATGCTCACTGAAATCAGAGACAGGTGTTAGACATAATATGGCTCAGGTGCAAGCGCCCTTACCGCTTTCTCCCCTGGACAGACGCTTGACCACGCCCCCGCTGCCACAGTAAAATTATCCACATAATGGTCCAACAAAAGAAGCAGAGAAATGAAAGAACGTCCCTGAGGAATGATGTGCATAGCAAAATGTTGGTGTCCTAAAAGTGACAAAAGATCATATTTGAAAACAGAGTCAGATTGGATAAATGATTCGTAAAATGACTTGATTCTCTCCAATTTTTCCTGACGTAAGGGAGCCTGCATTTTTTTGCAAGTTGAGAGTAATACAGAGGAATTAGTTAGATGTAGTGGGGGCCCGAGTTTTCTCAATTGAGAGGGGATCACCCAGCCCCCAGAAAACTGATTTCAAAATGTCTAGCATGGGGCTGTTGTGGGAAGGGATATCAATTAGCAAAAAAAATCATCCAGCAAATGCAGTACAAAGGGGAGCTTGAAAACATTCAGCAAAATAAAACAAAGAGCTTACAACAAAATATTGAAGATGTGTGGGCTACTTCAGCACCCGAAGTTGAGTCTGACTGCAAAATAGAATTGAATTATATTTAATTCCAAACACGGGTCAATCTGAGGAATGAATTTTGAAGGCAAGATTTTAAAGTCATCTGTGGGCATTCAAGGACATTTACATTTTTGCCGATAACTCCGCAACAGAGTTTAATAATCTCAAATTATTTTTCCTCCAATTTCTTGCACAAAGACCTACAATATATATATATTATTGTATTTTATCAAATGTTTACTCTATTCTAATTTTCTTTAAAAATAAACTTTTTCTAACTCTTCCTATGTCGTATATCCAATTCTCACAAATTTTGGTGTGTGTCTACTATGAACCCTCTTGACAAAAAGTTTTGATTTGTCAAAGCATTGCGAAGAGTACCGTACCCTGCCACTTTGATTAATTGAATGGCATTATCTACAGAGGCAGAGTGCAGAGAAAACAGCTCAAGAGGAATTAAAGAGTTAATGCTAGGAGAGGGCCCTGACCTGTGAGCTGAAATATCAGCCTTTTCTAGATTTTGCGAGCAGCTAAACCTATGGGATTAACCCTGAACCAAGAAAAAGGAGGAGAGCATTTCATTTGATAGCAGATCAGAGACTGCTAAGGGCTCATTTACAGCTGACTGCAAATTTCTAGATAAGAAAAAAACTCTGATCAAAAATCCTTAAAAGGTAGTTAAAAGGTAGTCTACAAATGTTGAATCAGGGTAAGAAGCTGTATACTGTGCAAGCAAGCGCACGGCTGGGAAGCAGTTCAGTGTCGGTAGCTGTCCAGTCTATTTTAGTGTTTAATTGAGTGATGAACATGAAAGTATTTATTGTATTCGTAGAAAAGGTTCCACCATACCGCTGGTTGAAATTAGCTATCATGGCTAAATTGCAGTTGAGTACCAAATCCCACAACAAACCCACTAAATAAGAGGTTGCGGTGCAGTCCCGGATATGAAGATTAAAGTACCACAACAACATCACTGCAATCCTCCAGACGGTGATCGCATGCAGGAGTCGGCAGCAAAAGAGGATTTACCTTGAACGATCTGAGATCAAAACTCCTACCTGATGAAGAAACGGGAAGAGACCTTTCCAGTGAGAAGGAAGGAACCGCATCTGATGGCAGAACAGCTGACAGTGAAGACATATTGGAATAAGCTGCCATTGACCAGAGGTGGAAGGAATGCTGTGGGAGGTTTCCAAAGAGTTGATTGTATCAGCTAGGGATTGCACAGCCTCCAGAACGGGATCGTGAACTCTGGCCGCTGATGTTTAAGGAGCAGTGGTGTGCGGAGTAGATCTTTTCCTTGATTGGGTACGAGGATGACTCAAGATAGATGACTCAAGATGGCGCCGAGTATGGCTGCTGCATTGCGAGCTCTGATACAACACTTGTCCTCTGTATAATAGGATTGTGTTGTGTAAGTATATGTACATTTGATATGTAAATTGTGTTGTGTAAATATGCTGTTTATTGTAATTGGTATATATCTCATCACTGTCATGACTGCTATGTTGCTCTAAACTGCACACAAGACTTTAACCTACTGTTGCACTTGTGTACATGGTAGTGTGACAATAAAGTGATTTGATTTTTTTGATTTTGATTTGAGGAGGTGAAGCTGATTTTGCTGTGCGTTTTCACCCAGTTGGTTTTCAATTCAGGTTAGTATCTTGCAAGGTGCGGGCATCATCAACTATGGGAGTAGGAGGGCAACGCAAGATGTTTTGGGCAAGCTGGTTCATTTCTAACCTTTCTGAGATCAGGATTTATGGGTATGCCACTTCATGTCAGCATCTCCACAATCTTTCCTAATGGCAAGTGGTCTCATGGTGACTCAGATTTCTGTAACCACATGCTGCGACAAGGAGCAGGAGTATCCTGGTGAGTAAGAATAGAGCTAGGAATGCTTTCTGTGATTAGCATATCTAGATGATCTTCCATTGAAGAAAATTACTCTGAGTCAGACATAGCTGTGGTGAATGAATTGCCAGTAGGCACACTGTAGGCAGCAATAGGGGAGGCTGTTCGCGAAAATGTAAGCGCAGCATAGTTCTAGCAGGACGACTAGCAGGCGTACATCATTACACCATTAGCTAGGTAACCCCTAGCCAATCACAGGTAAGCCATTGCTTTATAAGTCTGCTCACAATCTATCACATTGCTGTTTCAGTGCACTAACACGACAACCTCTTTCCATAGCACTGTCTGACGTCAAGTTCACTTCACTCTCCAACTAGCTAACATCCAACTATGGAAACAGACTTGTCTTTTATCCAGAATCAGCAGTCCTTGCAATTTCCTGATTCTCAGTGGGATCATGCCTTCTTGGTACGATCATAGACATGTTCAGACCTCTCCAGGCCACAGGAGAACCAGTGCACAGAACACCTCTGGAAGCCCGCCTTCCCTTCCCAATGACACTGCCACTTCATCTCAACTTCTGCCCGTATCAAACCCATGGGGATTAAACAATCAGCAAACCCGGATCTTCATCCATTTCTCATTCACTAAGGAGATCTCCCCGCACCGCTTCCTCAATCAAATTGGATCGGAGTGCGTTCCTCGCCAGTCCGTCAGTCATCAAATGAGGCAACAGCCGATTTTCATCAGAAATAAACTAAATTCTTATAATATCCATCAAATGCATTCAGATTGAGTCATGAGTCTAGGCCTTCTGTTTCGTATGCTGTCTGTTCATCATAACGTCATCGGCATCAATATCAAAAGCCAGTATTTCATTTCAACAGCGCATTCACAGTCAATATTCACTCGCATGTCATTCTCCGTGTTGCATGCTGAGTGTTTCCCATCGGGAATTTAAGATGATTATTCAGGCATGTCATCCTGTACAGTGCCATGTTCGGAGTCCCATTACTCCTTTCAGTAAGATATCCCTGTTATGTTGGTCTTCTTTGCTCTAAATCCGTAAGGGGTGCTTTCTAATACAAGGCATTGCAGTTTAATATAGCTATAGAGCCAAGAGCGCATCTATGCTGCTTCGTATATGCAGTATTTTCTTACTCTATAAATATTTACATTCTTATCGGATGCACCACTACCATGGCTCGCTCTGACACGTAGTGGTAGGCTCTGCACTGCATCCTCTTATTCTTCAGATTTTCATTACCAGTGCTTGCATATTGCCATTATGATTCAGGCATCATTAAAGTGCAGAATCTTCATAAATCATTCACTCTCATATTTTGTTCAGACCAGGTTTCAATCCATGGGAATCTTCAAGCATTTGGGCTTTATCAATGTTCCAAATCTCTAAGCTCATGAGTTTAACAGTCATGTCAGCCTAACTACATTACTTTTAATTTAAGTATCAACACATTTCAGTATGCTGTTCACTTTAATTTTAATGCATGTGGTAAGGTAAGTAGGTTACCAGGGACTGGTTATATCCAATGAGGAGTCAAAATCCCTGCCATCCCTCTCAGACCTCCTGCTAGATTAAGCCCCTCTCAACTACCCCTTCGAATTTCCTCCACAACTCTCATGCAGAAAGGACTTGCCTGGACCACACTTCATAAAACTCCACCTGGGCCCACTTTTCCTCCTTCTGCCAATCATTCAGTTCTCCTCTATTGTCCATTCTAATCTCCACAGTTTGCTAGTAAATTTCCTTTTGCTTTTATTCTAGACATCTCATATCTTCTTCCATTCCTAAATGGTAGCTTGAATTCAATTTCATGCCAGATGCCACTCTCCTGATACCCCCAGCATTTGCTCCAATCCCTCCATTCGACTGCTACCTAAAGGAGTCCATAAATCCCTCTCCAAAAAGAGGTTACCCATCACCTCTGACATCCTTCACCTCATGATTTCCTCACTCAGATCAGGTCTCTTCTCAGATTATATTATACTCTATTAGAAGCAGACTTTTAGTTTTTTATGTTTTTTATGAGATGCGGATAATTCACCACATACTCTCTCTCCTTTTCTCCTTCTGGTGACCTTTCCTTTTCCAACTTTTTATTTTCCTTAAATTATTTCTCCCTCTTTCTCAAACACTGTAAATCAGACCAGTCCAGGCACAGCCATATAATAACTATTTAAAAAATATCTAACCCCTTCACCTCTATAGCTACATACCTGCAAACTCGTTCTCATTTTGTTGCTGACTCTCCCCTATTCATCACCCCATGTCACGCTACTGGTTCAGAAACCTCCTCACCGCAACCCTGAAACACTATGTCCCTGATGTCTTCAGCATATGGAAAATTATAGTATATTAAAATTATTAAATTATAGGTTCATTAACAAAGAGCTTCTTGTGGCTTGTGAGCCATAGGTTTCTGACCCCTGGACTAGAGAGTCAAAATGCCTCACCAAAGGCTAAAAACAGGGGCACAAAAAAGAAATGTGAGCAAAAAGAAAGCAAAAGTGAATGAAGAAGCAGAGAGATGATGGCCAAATTTCTTGCCAAGCATGAAGCACTAGGTATGACAGGCGAAGCTGAACATGGCAAAAGCAAGGAGCTAGTGTAGACTAGCAAATAAAACTGCAGCTAGCTAGCTTAACCTTTAAATAATGTTAGCATGTTCACTTAACTGGATAAGATATCAATATAATAGATAAATATAAATGCCCTTATAAGTAGGGATGGGTACCAAAAACCGGTATTAAACAGGCCCCGGTGTTAAATTATCAAAGACCGTAGTATTGATAAGCTCCAACATTGCAGTTCTTTTTAACGTTTTGGTGTAATTTATAAACACGCTGCTGCAGCTTCTCTACTCTGTTTCGGAGCTGCGCTCCACACACAAATACACTAGGGGTGACCAGATCCCAACAAACCAAATGTGGGACAAAGAGGTGCTATGTTAATGTGGTACACGTTACCAATGCTGAGAAGTGTAATTTTTTTATATGACGTCTATCTAAATTAAAAAATAAATATCGCGATTTCCCCAGCGCTGGTCCACCTGCACTTGACCCACATGTGCGCAGTTTGATTGATATCAAACACAGCCCCTTGATGACAGCCTTCCCTGCTTTCTTCACAGCTATTGGATACAATTATTTTATTGACATTTTAGATTTTTTTCCAGTGAGATATTGAGTTTATATAGTGACTTTGCTGTTGTAAACATTACTGTTGCTACTCTAGAAACAACATGCTTTTAAAAAATAATATATTATTATCAATTATTTAATAATTGATAAAAAACAATCCAATAAGGAGTATCAATCAGAGTAATAGTATTGATACAATCCTAATGATACCCATCCCTACTTACAAGGCAATTATATTGCAACCTGCTGGAATTACTAAAGCTTGCAATTAGCTCATTTTTAGGCCTGAAGTCAGCAAGAAAATAATCAGACCTTTCCTATGATATCACCCTCTATCAGAAACTGAGGGAGAGACAATCATCCCCACCATGCTGAGCAGGTCCACTGAGGGAGAGACTAGCATCCCTAAACAGTTAGTGAGTGAGTGAGTGAGTGAGTGAGTGAGTGAGTGAGTGAGTAACACAAGGATGGGTGGGTGGGTGGTGGTGGATGGTGCTGGAGTCTGTGTGGATGAGGGCAGCGCCACGGTAGGTAGGAGTTGCTGTTTTCTTTTTGTTTTTTTTTTGTTTTTTAATAAATCAAACAAAACTCATTAAAAGTAAGAAAACACTCTTTATTAGAATATTAGTTTTTCATATTCAGGTTGCAATGAGCATGTACAAGCAGCATACAAGCACTCCGCACAGTCAAAGTCTGTCGCACGCCCCCATCACATTTGTGATACAAATGTCCTTGCATTAATTATGACAGAAGCATTAAAAGTACAATTTAAAATACATGTGCAAACTGATCAATGAGACTGCCTCTCTTACATATTTCAAGGTAATTAAGAAACTCAATTATACCAAGTGTTACTTTTATTAATTCATTAGGCAGGGAAATATCTCAAGGGAATGGTTTATCTAGATTTATATTAGGCAGAATTTTTCATTACTCTACCCTCATTGGGCTGGAAACATTAATATGCATCTAAGAAATCCCACAATACTCAGTTATATTTTTTCTCATTTATAAATCTGGCATATGAAGTCCCAAACTTACATTATGAATCATTACTTTAAATGGCTGAACATATTTAAAATTAACAAGAGATTATGTCTGGGTACATTGTTCAGTATAGAGTTAGAGCTAATCATAGAGATGTTTAGATGGGGTGTAATAGCTTGTTGACAATGAAACACTTGAAAAAGTCACTTGAAAATCTGGGCCTGTATTCACAAAGATTTTTATCTTACCACTAGGACAGAGGAGGGAACGAGTCACACATGTTCAAGTCACAAGCAAGTGTCAAGTCTTAAACATCAAGTCTCAAGAGCAGCGCAGATACATCAAGCAAGTCGAGTCCTGATGAGTCAAGTCGAGTCAAGCCACAGTACTAAAATTAATAGAGGTTAATTTTTTTAATAAATATTTATTTTAACTTATATACATTAAATTCATTTTTTTATGAATTGTACAACATTAATGTGTTATATATATTGTGTTAATGAACATGCACAGTATTTTTATCGTGGGCACTTAAAAATACTGTGAATACTTTTAGTATTTATAATAAGAATACTTCTTATTATCCAAATTGTTTAGATATTTTTAATTAACCGGTTAAAATGTATAACACTGCATGTATAACATTGATCTAAAAAAAAAAAAAAAATACGGCAGACGGGCTGAATGAAATTGCAAATTCACTCTCAGACAGTATGAGGCACTTAAAAAGCAGAAATATAGCTGTTACCCTGTAAATGCCTGTACACAAAGCAGCCCTGTGCTTATATACAGTATATTATTAGGCATTATATGGAGGTAAGATGAAAAGAAAATGTCAGCAAAACTTTTTTGAAGACAGTCAGTTCCCTTCAGAGTAGGGCTGCCCCCTGATAGTCGACCAAACATATGTCGATGAGAAGAGTCTTGGTCGACCAAGTTTTGATTGGTCAGTTGGTCACAGAAAATTCTCCACAGAAAAGCTCCACAGCTGGTTGGATGCTAGGTGGTACTATGGGGTAATTTTTACCCCATAGTACCACCTAATTAAATGGTTAGGGTTAAGCTTACACAATAAAGCAAGACACCTTGATTTCAAACTTTGAATTTTATTTTGTATTTATTTATTTTTTTACAAAAAATTCAATTGAAACTGGAAAAAAATAAGTGCAATTAAAATGTGAGTTGTTCAACTTTTTGAAAGATGGTTTTACAACAGTTGACAACCTCGCTAGCAAAGAACATCATCCATGCATTCTCTACCAGTCGGGTATTTTGTTAATTTTGTTCCGTCCTTCAAAATATATATATATTGCAATATCCAATTACATCACCTTTCCATTTACCAGAGACATTTACAAGTCTCCATCTAAACATGCAGACGGGAAATTATTATAACAAATGAAGATATAAAAACAATTAGAAATGTAAAAATAGCAATTATAATGAAAAAATTCACTGAAATATAAATCATGGTTCAAATTGAACGTGTTTTTGTATTATTTTACATTTTAATCACAGATATGTAGGCTGCAGAATTGTGGTCACAATGAAATGCTCTGTGGAAACAAAGCAAACTGAACTCAAAGCATCTCCTTAGCTGAGATATCTGAGGTCATTTGCAACACTCATAGATGATAATGTTCTTGCAAAAAAAAATAAAGAGTGAGAACCTTTTAAGCATGTTCCACAAGACTGCACATCTCAGTATCAACGTGTCATATATGCCTGTAACCCTGGGTTAAGTTCTGCATGTTTATATTATATTTTTTTTTTTACATTTGAAAAAGGCATGAAATATGTTGCTTTGTGATATAAGATTGTCATTGTTTAACATAAGTGTAAATTTCCAGGCATGTTCATGTCAGTAAGTTGTGTTTGGTTTAACTTTATTTTCTAAAATACAGTTTAATCCCACCTCATGTCAGTTATGGGACCTGTGATTGGCCTGTGCTTATGTCATTCAGGAGAGAGGAGAGGTAACGAGAGGGGAGAAGAGAAAACAAAGGGAACAGGGATGTTGTCGGCATGATAACAGAGAATAAGCCAGTTTATTTGTGTTAGATAATTTTGTCATTCAATGTATTTAATTTATTTTTCTTGATCTGCAATCCCCGTCTCGATGCGGCTCAGCTGAGGGAAGAAAGAAATGGCACAGAGACCCAAAGCTATCAAATCCTTCTTCAACGTTTATTCGTACAGCACTTCATTATATGGTCCAGCAATACAATATTCCAATGGACCCACCAATGAAATAGATATTTACCCTATATGGTGGTGACATATATGTTTGAGCTACATGTGATACGTGAGAGTACAGAGACAGGACACATCCTCTGAACAGGGAACAGCTGCAGCTAGACCTCTTCTAGAAGAGAAGAAGTTTAATAGAGGCCTTTATTATTCCACAATTTGTGTTAAATATAGTCAGAACTGTATTGATTTAGTGTTAAGCTGTATAGTATTCTGTTGTGAAGTCAACACAATGCGATTTGGAAGAACTGTTAGTCTTACACACGATCGTCATTGCATTGAACTGGACTATTCATGTTACCGGTGAGAAACTTAATTCAAGTTATCAATTACATCAGCGGATCAAAGGGGATCTAAAATATTTCTGTGCACTGTTTTTGCTTTGATCGAGAGTGACAGAGCAGCTGAGTAGGAATCCAGATAGCTCTCCTAATCGCAGAGTGGTTAGGAGTTCCTCTGGCATCGCAGGAGAATCACAGATTTTGCCAAGTGATGACAGCTTCACGTGGATGGATCAGACGGGTGACGGGAAACTTTTACACTGACCAAGCTCAATCAGTAACATTTTGTTTATTTCATTTGTGCTCTTATTTAGCGAAGCGGGCATTTTACGTTTCACTCAGCCTCAATGCACACAAGCAACATTTCAGGACTGCAACTAGGGGGTTTGTGTGTGTGTGTGTGTGTGCAGTGGGCCCACACTAAGTTGTTGTTTTTTTTATTATTATTGAGTGTTAACATAGTTTAAAACTCTGACTCATTGAGTATATTATTACACAGTTACAGCTTATATTTCTGTTTGGAACTAAAGTTTGTTACTTGCTTTATTTCTATGCTAAGCATTCAAAGATACAGAATTATACTGGTATATTGTTACGCTAAGTGAAGACAAATTTGTACTTTATGTAAAAGATGTGAAAGTTAATTTAAAGAGTAATTCATTGTAAACCCTACTGCGATGGAGATTTAAAAAAGTTAACTCTGTAATTGTTTGTTGATTGTGAACAAATGAGTCAATCAATCACTGTATTTCAACTTGCTGAGTCACCAACTGGTGGGTTTGCTGAGAAACTATCAAAGCTGTTAAAACAAGAAGCAAAGTCTTTCACCAATCTTCAGGCTGTTTGCTACACCTAGTTCCAATGCAGGGTCTCCAGAAGCAATAATCCGTGCAGTGGGGGAACTGCTGCAAAAGACCTCTAAACCTGTCAGTGATGGAAGTGCATACTGATGCATAAGAACCTTTGCAGACCTTGGAGAGCTGGATGGATCAATCCAGAATGATGGTGATGGAGTGTGAATGCTCAGAGAAAGATAAGCTTTGACACATCGTTGAAAGCTTAAAGGGTACAGCCCTGGACGTTGTGAAAGCTGTCAGATTTGCTAGTCCAGATGCAACTTCCATTCAGTATGTTGAAGCTTTGGAGGGTGCTTTTGGAACTTTTTGGCAGAATCCTGGTGAAGCTCTCTCTGATTTCTTGAAGAAAATAGAGAAATCTCTGACCAAAGTAGTGGAAAACGGTGGGTTCCCTTTCAAAAAGCTACACTTATGATGCTGCGCTGAAAAAGTGCTTTGGGAACAACTTTAGGTGCGACCAGCTGTGAATATGTGTGCAACACGTCAATGAAAATTGACCGGAATTTATAGCATCTGCCGGTGTAATCATTGGATGCACCTGTGGCAGGGCTATAAATAGATGCGTCACAGTCTTCAGATCACTCTGTGTGTGCTTCATGAGCCTGTCAGAACTTTCTTTCCTCTGTTAGGAGTTAAAATTTGTTAGTGTGCAGAAAACCTTTCTCTTCTTTCTAAAAAGAAAGAAAAGTTAAAAAAAAAAGGAAAAAAGAGAGAATGACTGAAAGTCAGAGCAAACGATGTGTGTTCCCTTGTCCACGCTCTATGGCTGAGAGGGACACACATCAGTTTTGCTTTGTTTGTTTGTGGGAAGAGCATGCTGCTCTCGCGTTGGGGCAGGGCGGGTACGAGCATTGCGATCTGCTTTCAGTCAAAATGCTTCGCGCTCGTCTCGCTTACTTCCGAGAGTCAGCGCCCACACTTCGTTCATGGGGCTCTCGTATGGATCTGGCTGATGAGCGAGAGACGGGTCCGTCCCTTTCGCTCGCTCTCTCCCCAGACCCAGCTGGTCCTTCCCATGATCCTGAAGCGCGCTCCGGCGCCTCTTCGGTTCATGAGAGGGACCTTGAATCTCT
Source organism: Moxostoma hubbsi (assembly GCA_032164185.1). Classification (NCBI taxonomy): domain Eukaryota; kingdom Metazoa; phylum Chordata; class Actinopteri; order Cypriniformes; family Catostomidae; genus Moxostoma; species Moxostoma hubbsi. Next base: position 9,708,763 of record JAVLUX010000013.1, on the reverse strand, counting down.
TGAGTCTGTGGACTTTGAGTTACCCACCTCCGAGCATTCCAGGCATGATCTTAAATCATTGGAGGAATTTCTCGAGGTGATTACTCGTGCGGTGGCCAGGCTTCAATTAGACTGGCCACATGAACAAGAGACCCCCAAACGCTCCAAGTTGGAGGACAGATTTCTCTCTGGTGGCCAGGGGAAGGGAACACCTCATCAGTCCCTTCCCTTCTTATACGTCCCGTAGCCACATGCCCTCGACGTCGATATATTCAACTATCGTGAGTGCTGAGACACGGGGGTATTTGATGATGCAGCCAGTTGAAGAGACACTTGCGGGTTATCTCTCAACGGGTTTGGCATCATCGCTAAAAAGACCCTCTCTCCCCACTAAGCCATGCAGGACTACCTCCACGCCAGTAGGGAAGGCTTATCAGGCAGCGGGTCAGGCTGGTGCTGCTCTGCACACTATGGCAGTGTTGCAGGCATACAAGGCTGATCTGCTGAAGGACCTGAGTGCGGGTACCATGCTCGATGAGGAAACTTTCTCTGAGCTTCGTCGAGCCACGGATCTATCTCTCCGTGTGACCAAGCAGACAGCCCATGCCATTGGCCGGTCTATGTCTGCTTTGGTCAGCATGGAGAGACACCTATGGCTCAACCTAAGGACAAAATCAGGCTAGGTCAAGGTTGCACTGTTCGTCAGTATCAACAAATACTAGGTCTCATGGTGTCTGCATCCACGGTGATCCTTTTGGTCCTTTTTGCACATGAGACCGTTTCAGCTGTGGCTAAAAGCCAGGGGATTTCAACCAAGGACCAGTCCCCTAAGGCAAATAAGGTTTACGTTCCGCGTGCTTCGATCCCTTTCTATGTGGTTCAGTCCCCGGTTTCTTACCTTGGGTCTCACTCTAGGTGTGTCTTGTGGTCGCAGGTTGCTAACAACAGACGCCTCCCTGATGGGCTGGGTAGCGGTCTTAAGTGGTCGTCCAGCTCAAGGGGAATGGGAGGGTTGTCAGCTCGATTGTCACATTAACTGTCTCGAGTTGATTGCTGTATTTCTGGCCCTGAAATACTTAACTACAGAGGCTGCCATGTCTTTGTGCGGGTGGACAATACAGTGGTAGTCTCTTACATAAACTATCAAGGAGGTCCACGTTCACATCAGCAGAATTTTCTGGCACATCGGATTCTCCTTTGGGCCCAGGACAAGCCAGAGTTCGTCAGCAAGGGTCTTGCCTCTTACTAATAGCGCTGCGCTGGCCGAACAGGGTATGGTACTCAGAGATAATATCTCTCCTCGACGACCCGCCTTGGGCGATTCCGGGCAGGAAGGACCTTCATTCTCAGGCACAGGGGAAAATATTTCATCCCCGGCCCGAATTGTGGAACCTTTCATGTTTGGCCCCTGAAGAGTACCAACTGGGGGACGCAGGGCTTTCTACTTGAAACAAATCTGGGTGCGATTTTACAGGGCAGAAGTGGACCTCTTTGCCTCAACAAACAGCAAAATTTCCCCTCTACTTCTCTCTGAGTCACCAAGCCCCCCCCCAGAGCTGGAAGCGATGGTGCATACATGGCCCAGAATGTGCCTGTATGCGTTTCCCTCTACTAGAAGCTACGCCAATAAGTGGGGTGTCTTTGAAAGATGGTGCAGTGCACATAATGCAGATCCAGTTAACTGCCAGATTGCTTTAATTCTGGAATTTCTGCAGGAAAAACTGTCAGCAGGCATATGCCCCGCTACTCTCAGGGTCTATGTGGCTGCCATTTCGGCTTGCCATGCCTTGATGGACGGGGTGCCCTTGGGGAGGCATCCTCCACTCGCTCGCTTCATTCGTGGAGCCATGCGACTGTGGCTTCCTACTAGGACCAGGACCCCTTCATGGGACTTAGCAATAGTCCTTGAGGGTCTGGTTGAGACACCCTTCGAACCTCTAGAGTCAGCGTCTGACAGACTTCTGACTCTCAAAATGTTTTTTCTTATGGCGATTACCTCCAAATTAGGGATCTACAGGCTATGTCTATGCCGGCCTGTTTAGAATTTTCCCCAGGAATGGCTAAAGCAATTTTGCACCCTCATCCTGACTACCTGCCTAAGGTACCTTTCTTGACCTTACATCCAGTCACTCTCAAAGCCTTCTGCTCCCCGCTGTTGCAACGCCGGAGCAGGAAAGACTTCACAGACTTGTCCAGTCTGTGTCCTTCCGACTTATGTCCACTGCACTAGCCAGTGGCGTAAGTCAGTGCAACTACTCATTTGCCATAGGGGCCGCAACTGGGGGGTGGCCGCCACCAAGCAGACTATGTTGCATTGGGTGAGGGACACTATTGCCCTGGCCTATGAGGATCGCGGTCAGGCTTCGACAGTAGGTATCAGGGCTCACTCTACCAGAGGGGTCGCCTCCTCTAAAGCCTTGGCTAGAGGTGTCCCTCTGCAGCATGTTTGTGATGCGGCAGGTTGGTCCTCTCCACACACATTCATTAGTTTTATAGTTTGGATATACCTGCCACTCCGGGCTCTTATGTCCTTAGTCTACATCTCAAGCTCATGTCTGAGACCTCTCACGCTCTTATCTGCACACTATACAATCGTTGGGGTTCCGGACAGCCACAGTGCGACGGCGTGGGTATTTTCGTTCCCAAAGTGTTTTTTCACCACAGCATCATATGTGTAGCTTTTTGAAAGGGAACGTCTCGGGTTACTTGAGTGTAACACTTGTTCCCTGATAAAAGCAGAACGAGATGCTACACTCAAGAACAAGGGTTACAAGCGTTACACTCAAGTAACCAGAGACGTTACCAACAATGTGTAAGACCTGCCTCAAGTTTTTAATAACCTCGTTCATCAGAATAGTAAGTGCTGGTCAATTTCTAAAAGACACATCTCCTTTTCTCAAACAATGTGGTCAAACATTTATGATTTTTGGAGAATATGATTATTACATAGAAATATTAAAACAAAAAAATAATAACCTCTTAAGTGTAAGCTTTGTGAAGCACTGAAATAAGTGGTTAGTTGGATAAATGGGCACAGTAAGATTCACACAGTAACCGTGCTGCACTTCTAGATTCAAAAGGAGAACTTTGGTTACAGCAAAACCACAACACAGATATAGTTAGAAATATATAACTTGTATTCAACTTTTCTTCTGAAATATACAATCAAATTATACAATCAGGACTGTAATCTAAAAAAATAAAATAACATTCCCCTTAAAACATATAAAGCTCTTACCAAATAAAGAGAAATTAAAATGTCTCTTAAAGTTACAGTCTTTTAAGTTTTCAAGAAGAAAGCCTTCTATCTGGGTGTTTTTTTTTCTCTCTCTCTTTTAATCGCTGGAAAAATATCTAAGTGATCAGTGTGTATCCTTATCTGTATTAAGGAAATCTTTCAATCGGATCCGAACAACACTCCTCTGGGTGACGTGCAGTGATGTCTCATGAATCAACTGGCTTGCCTTTAATCATCCATGTAGGTTAACATATGTCCAATGGAAAGAGTTTCACTCACTCACTCACTCACTCACTCAAAAAAACCAACAGAAGTTCCCTGAATCTTTAAAGAATGATTTATCACTACAAACTCTGTCAAAAAACAAATAGTTGAAAAACCAATGAACTATTAAGTGACTAGTAAATTATTTTTTCTATTTAACCTTCACTCAAATAATGTTCTGCCTCAACAGGTTCTCTACATCTGTCTTTTTCACAAGATGGCCACAAACTGACTGGAACTGAACCCATCACACTCTATGTGGTTAATGCTCTCTAGGGGAGATTAACAGTTACAGTATTTTTCCAGTTAGGTGCATTTAGAATCCCTGTTCAATTTAAAGGAGTTACATAAGATAACAACTTGCTGTCATATACTGAAATGTCCCTAGAGTCCATTAGAGGGGACTAGTTTTATTATGTGTCTTTTTATATTGAAGTCTTGCCCTTGTTTCTTGTTTCCCTTGTTAATTGTCTCCCAGGTGTGTCTTGTTTATAGGCCTTTATCAAGGACACGTCATCACATCTGACTTCAAATAGTAGCGTAACAAACGTCCACTTATAGATATCACTAAGGATGATTGCCAGTTTTTATAAATAACTTAAACCAACTTGGAGGTACTTGGCAGTTAACATCATCCCTTTAATTCTTTCTTTGGCTTAACACAGCACTTCACCATGTGTGTTATCTACCACTTTAATATATAATAGTATCTGAGCGAGGCGATTATCAGGGCAAAGTTTTCCCGGATCATTAAGAGCTGTGTGCTGTTTAGATTACTCCCAGAGGACTAACATGCTCAACTCAAGTCTGAAGAGACCATGTTTAAAGCTAAACTATGCAAAATTTCATTAATGAGCTATTACACCAACAACCGATCTTCCAAACCATGTTTTTGCCTTTCCCCAATTTCCTGTGTTGAGTCAATAATAAATAATTTATTTTAGAGCTGTCAGGAAGTATTTGGCACAAAATCGCAGGTATACATCATTTGTCCTTGTGTGGTTACGCCATTTCCGTAAGTTCAGAAATAAGGTCCGACTGTCTCTTGAGATTCTGGGAAGCGAGAAGCAGCTGTGTGAAATCACTCTCCTCATAATTTTTTGCAGTTTTTAACTGTTTGGTGAAGTTGTTTACCTGCTATAATGCTTGGATATGTTTTCTGATAGGGTTGTTGAAGCTTATATAGTTTGTCATGCTTTAATGAATCGAGCATTACTCGTGAATAATCGCGATGTGTTTATACGTTTTTGTTTTTTTTAAGTTTCTGTTGCATGTTTACTAATATTCCTGACTTCTAAGTATTTTATAACATTGCTGAAGTTTCGAGATTCCCAAAGTGTGTCTCTTTAAGTATGTGTGTGCCTCTGTTTTCTTAAAACGCTCATCGGTTTATAATGTACAGATTTCAAAGCACAGTAATGCATATTAATTTGTTTAGCGTGTAACCATCTCTCTGCAATCATCTTTACTTCTAAATAGACTAATACAATTTTTTATTGTAATTGTTATATTGCATATATATGCTAATTATTTTTAGAATCAGAAAGAGCTTTATTGTCAAGTATGCGTCTACGTTAATTTATTTTTTTGCTGACAGATGCTTCCAGTACACAAACAATACAAAAACAAGACAGAGATAAAAACATATTTCTATTCGCTTTTTATTTTTATTCTATAAGTATATATAGAAATACACTATAAGACAAAAAAATATACATATATTTTGTACAAACACATCTGTTATATACCATGCAAGGGAGTGTAATGCAGAAGAGGTAGGATATCTTAAATAATATAACTGACAAGGCTGTGTATTGCACATAATTATAGAATAGTTTTAACTGTTCATGAGATGGATAGACTGAGGAAAAAATTACTGTTCAGGTGCTCAGTGCTCTGTAGCATTGACCAGAAGGCAACCGTTCAAAAAGGTAGTGCGCTGGGTGAGTGGGGTCCAGAGTGATTTTACCAATAATCCAATCAGCAGTCCGAACTCTCTTTTATATTCTTCTGTTGTCCGATTTTGTAGCTGAACCAAACCAGAGAGTTATTGAAGTGCAAAGGACAGAATCAATGACTGCTGAGTAGACCTAGATTAGCAGCACCTGTGAGAAGAAAATATGATGCACCGAATGACAAAAAATGATTAATTACCTATGATTTATGACCTAACAGGTGTACATTTGACCTTTGCTTCCTCTCCCTCTCTTCGGCTGTTGAACATGATATGGAATGATGTGTTTGGTCAGGTGTTATGACCTTCCCACGTTGTAACTGAGACCACCCTCCTTACCATTTGTGTATTTAAAAGAGCTTGTGTTATTCATTGCAAACTATTCAGCAAGTATTTTGCTTTTGTGATTTTTGCTTACACAATGGCAACCCCCTGCACTCCTAAAATCCCGATGTTAAATGATGTAGAAACGATTGATGGGTTATGTCGTGCTCCGAGGAGAAGACATGGTCCATGATTGACCAAGTTTCTCCACAAACCCTTAGGAAATCTGAATTACGAATTTCACCACGACAGAGCAAGTTTGTGTGTGTATGATTTTGACAAAACATCTCGTGATGTGAAGTTATACAACAGAGACATTGATCATTATACATCACAGTTTTTCACAAACATGTATTTCACAGTTTAAATGGTGTGATGAATATGACCAATACAATCAAATTAAGGTCAAGCTGATTGAGCCTGAGATGTGTGCAAGAGTCCATAGGAGTGTCCATATAACAATGCCCACCTATTATAAGCATTAAAATCTGGTGGTGACTGTCAGCTTTCAAACCAACATGTTTCAAGAAGTTACTACAAACCTCCCTGGACCAGCGCATCACCCAAAGGCATACCTACTTCGGCAAGGGATTATGTACCTGTAGGGAGCCCAGACCACAACAATTGGCTTGACAAATTTTGTATGGAGCATGGCTACAGCAATATAATGTTCATAACAACACACAGATCAGGCTGCCCACTTCCAGATTCAACAACTCTTAAGGGAGACGATGACTGGATGGTATTATTGGTGTAAAGGGATTCAATTTTATAAGAGCAGTCATCATGGTCATTCTGGATCATCTCGTCGACATAAAGTTAAAAGAGTTGTGCTATGGTTGTGAAGTGGATCACCCCAGTCAGCTCCAGCATTTCGTTTACACACATTTTGAAGAACTTTACTGTAAACTGTTTAAACCCGTGTTAGAAGAAGTCATTGGTCAGGCGTAGAAATCATTTAGGCTGACACCACATCCTCAGAGAATCCATGTTGTTGTCGAAGGTGTGCTGTGTGAATTAAGAGAGGAGCCGCACATTCTACAGAGACTGCGTGAAATCCGTGAGAAGCTGGTGAATGATACCTGTGAACAGGCTTTCTATGACGCGGTGGACATGTGAAAAACTGTTTGTCTGTTTTCAAAGTTTGATGCTGACATGGGCATCCATCGACAACTAAAGTAAAAGAGAGCTGTGGAACACGTCTCACCTGGATCAGATAAGACATATGTTAAAACTATATTCTAAACGATGGCTCTGCTACATATGATGTCTGAAGAGTGTATCAAATCCAGACTGGATCTGTTTACAGTACCGATGACTCAGACAGCTATTGAAAAAAACACATAGAAATCCCCCCTTTATCAGCAATATCGGACAGTGCGCCATTGGAGTTTTTTATAGCTGGAAATGGTGAAGATTACATATTTGAATAATACACTACTTTACATGCGTGTTAAAATCACAAATCCAGACGGTTCAAATATCAGAGATGGGACACCTGTTGGGCTGATCAGTTATCCAGGAAACACTATTTTTCACAGGTTGATGTATCACTTGGTGATAGGTTAATTTCGCAGAGTACAAACACGTACCCTTATTGCTGCATCATAGAATGCCTTTTAAACTATGTATAAGATACCCTGGAAAGTGTTTTCTCAGCAGGTTTATTTTACAAAGATTCTGCAGGGCATATGGATGTGAATGTGAGTGATCCCGCAGGGGCTAACAATGGTCTGTCAAAGAGGGATGCCTTTAGCAATGAAAGTGCAGTAGTCAAACTTTTATCACCCATACATAGCGATATTTTCATTAAAGAAAAACTGATGCTTAATGGTGTAGACATTAAAATCCAATTGACAAGAGGCAAAGATGAATTTTGTCAAATGACAAGTGATGATATAGCATACAAACTAAATATTTTTGTCACATCTGTATTAAAGTTACAGCTTTGTCAAAAAAGTATCTGTATCACCAGGTGTGAGGCTGGGGCATGATCAAGCACTGCTCCCAAGTACCCCATTGATAGGGTCTGCCTGAAAAATATCTCCATACCAGCTGGAGGAAGTGTATCAAATGAGGAAAACCTGTTCTTAGGAACGCTGCCCAAATTTATCATACTGGTTATGGTGGATAATGATGCATTTACAGGGGCATACGATAAAAAACCCTTTTGCATGTAAACATTACAATCTGGAGTTTCTAGCCATTTATGTGGATGGTCAGCAACACCCCTCCAAGCCATTACAACCTGACTTTTGAGCAGGCATCGCCGTGCAGGAATTTTACCAGCTTGCGCTTTCGTCTGGAAGACATCTAAAAAAACAAGCGCTGGTAATCGACAGAGAAGATTTTCTTCAGGGGTATACCCTTTATAGTTTTAACCTCTCTCCTGATGAATATTGTGGGCAACACATCACACAAATGCAAGATAATTTGTGTTAAAGCTACATCTAAAATTAAACAAGGTGCTTCATTGTGTTTAAGTGACATGCATTCATGGAAAAACATTTTATCATCTTTGTTAAAAGTATAAAGATACAAGGGTTAAAGATATAACTACAATTAATAAATCGATGTTGACATAACACATCTGTATTAAAGATACAGCTAGATATATATAAAAATGAATATTGTGTTGCAGTTATACAGTCCAGTTTGGTAAAACACTGGAATGCTAAACATATTTAATTATATGTGTCAAATACATAGCACGATGAGTAATAAAATATATGTTAACAGAAACATATACCAGAGAAAACCAATTAACAGTGTTTTAAAACAGTTAAGTAACATTTTGCTTTGAAGAAAAATACATTAAACACTTTTTTCTTTTATTCACACGTTTGGTTGTCACAATGTCATTTCAGTGAAAGGAAATCCTAAAAGGCCAGGAAACTCATTGCGCCATCTTGTTTTCCTGAACAGGATCACACAAGACCTCATCTGGTCTGATCAAGGTGTGAACAGGGGGTATGTGTCTAACTTGAAACCCCTCCCACCCTAGACATCTGAGTGTCCATAATAACTCATTATCACTTGAAGCTCTTGTGAAAGGACTTTGATCAGAACAATGTAAGATTCTTTGTAGAATCTACAGAAGTAAAATTGTAAGACATTTTTTGTTAGAGCTATAGCTGAAATGAAATACATTATTGTGTTTTAGTAAAATAAACCTTTACTGTCCTTGCAATGAGTTGCTTCTTCAAAGCTCGACAGTTAGCTAACAGTGTAAAGTGCTCCAAAACAAACACAAGGCATAACTTTTCTTGGGTTCCACGAAGAAACTTTACTTTTCTTATTATACTGTAAAACTGTAACAAAGAGCAAAAGACAAACAGAAATTAGATCAAACGAATACAGATATCTAAAGTACACAACTTATAACAACAGAAATGCTGAGTCATAATTAATAGCCATGCTAACTATAAATTTAGTCATTTGACATGAGAAAACTCCAAATAAACCAAAGTTATGCCAAGTACAATTACTTTTAACACTTTTTAGTAATATGCACAGTACTTACGGACAAATAGTATCCAAGGCAACAATGTAAAGAGAAAAAATGCAGCAGGAAAAAACAGCACTGGCACTCTGCTCTGCAGCACACTCAATTAACTGTTGATGGAAATTTACTACAGGAAGTGAAACTTAAACTAAAGTTACTGCTGCTGGTTTGCCAAAAGGGGGCACTGCTGCACACACAATTATGGTAAAAAAACAAACTCTTAATTTACTACAGAGAGGTCAGGACACTCCCCGCCTGGCACAATAAGGTTGTGTCACAAAAACATTAAACAAGATTTAACACAAAAGCGATATAGAGAACATCTTTTTTACTGTCCCTCAGATAAAAGAACCACCATGTCAGAGATTAGTCTCAGAAACACTTTCACAGTTCCTTCTTTTACGGTTTTTACTTCTGCCTTTCGTACCTTGTTGTCACTGCTGAGGAATGTTTTGATGACACGTCCCACCGGCCAGTCATTCCTGTGGGCTTGTTTTTCTTTGAGCAAAACAACATCTCCAGGTTTGATGTTGGGCTTGTCGTCTGTCCATTTCTGTCGACTCTGAAGAGTGGCAAGGTACTCCCTCCTCCATCTCTTCCAGAAGGTGTCTGCAAGACACTGAACTTGTTTCCATTGTTTTGAATGAAGCTCTGCTGGGTCAAAGTTGCCCGATGGAGCCTCTAGAGCACTGGTCTTCTGTGTTAAGATCATTGCTGGCGTGAAAACAGTTGGCATGTCTGGATCGGTAGACACTGGCAGTAATGGTCTGGCATTTATTATTGCCATCACCTCAGCCATCAAGGTACTCAGTACTTCATGTGTGAGCCGAGTATGTACAGACTGAAGAAGCATGGCATCCAGGATCCGCCTAGCTACCCCGATGAGTCTTTCCCACGATCCCCCCATGTGTGAGGAATGTGGGGGATTAAACTGCCATGTACAGTTTTTCTCCTGAAGGTAGCTGTTTAATGTTGCATCACTGTGGTCGATTTTCAATTCTTTACAGGCACCAATAAAATTAGTGCCTCTGTCAGAGCGAAGAAGCTTGGCGGGTCCACGTACTGAGAAAAATCTTCTCAATGAATTTATGAAGCTGGATGTGGACATGGATTCCACAAGCTCAATGTGCACAGCTCTTGTCATCATGCATGTGAAAAGTACTGCCCACCTTTTATTGTCTGCAATGCCTCCCCTTGTGCGACGCGTCATAACCGTCCATGGACCAAAGACATCAAGTCCAACATTTGTAAAGGGTGGCATTGGTGAGAGCCTGTCAGCTGGTAAGTCTGCCATCTTTTGGATCTATAGTGTTCCTCTGAGTTTACGACAGATAACACATTTGAAGATAAAAGATGAGACCAGGCATTTGCTCCCGATGATCCATAGTCCTGCAGCTCTGATTGCTCCCTCTGTGATGTGACGTCCCTGGTGCGCCACCTTCTCATGGTAGTATCTCACTAAGAGAGTAGCAACGTAATGAGTACGGGGAATAATAAGTGGGTGCTTTTCTTCTTTTGTCATATTGGCAAGTGCGAGACGACCTCCGACCCTAAGCAATCCATCTTCATCAATGATGGGGTTGAGCTTTTTGAGTGGACTCTGCTTTGGTAATGTCTGCTTCGTTTCCAGACATTTGAATTCTTCCCTGAAGATTTCAGACTGCACAGTGAGAATAATTACAACTTTTGCACGAAAGATCTCACTTACGGTGCTTGCCTTTGTGTTACACTTCCATCCTTGAAAGTTTCTCTGATCTGAAGTTGTCTTGAATGATCTTGCCACACGGATGAGCAAAGCTATGGCGCGGCACAGAGTCATCCAATGAGAGAATCTTTCAAAGCGATGTGACTTTAACTGTGTTTCTGAAGTTGTTGTAATCAAAGTCGTAACATCAGGTCGTATCTCCACATCTATGTCAGGTTCCACTAGAGTGAATATGTCGAACTGTGCTGGCTCTGGGTTGGATTGTTTTAAGAATGATGGTCCCGGGAGCCAATTTGTGTGTTGAAGGTGAGAAGCATGGATAGGTCTGGTGGCATGGTCTGCAGGATTGTTCTCTGTAGAGATGTAATGCCACTGTTCAGGATGAGAAGACTTACGGATACGAGTCACTCTGTTTGCAACATATTTGTAAAATCTCCTAGTGCTGTTGTGAATGTATCCAAGGACGATTTTACTGTCTGTGTAGAATTTCACAGCATCCATGTTAATGTCTATCTCGTCTCTGACTAGCTCATAAAGCTCCACAGCTAGAACAGCTGCGCACAACTCTAGTCGTGGGACAGTATGTGCGGGTCGTGGGGCTAGTTTGGATTTGCCATAATGAACCCAACGTACCGCTTACCTTCACTGTCGATACACTTTAAGTAGGCAACAGCTCCAATTGCTATTATGGAGGCATCCGAAAAGATGTACAGCTCTTTTCTTTGGGCAGAGGACTGTGGGAACGGAACATAGCACCTTGGTATCTGGAGATGTTGGAGATCTTTCAATGATTCTTTCCATCTACTCCATTCCTCCTCCTTTTCTGAAGGAAGTGGTTCATCCCAGTCATTCTGCTCAGCTGAGAGTTCACGAAGGAGAGCTTTTCCCTGCATTGTTATAGGAGCCACAAATCCTAAAGGGTCATACAAACTGTTGACTGTGGCCAAAACACCTCTCTTAGTGTATGGTCTTTCCTCTTGAGACACTTTGAATGTGAAACTGTCTGTTTCCAGGTTCCACAGGACCCCCAAGCTGCGCTGTAAGGGGAGATCATCTGACCTGAGGTCCAAATCCTTCAGATCCTTGGCCCTCTCATCAGCTGGAAAAGCTTCCATAACCTTGTGACTGTTGGATGCTATCTTGTGCAATTTCAGGTTGGAGTCAGCTAGCATCTTCTGTGATCTTGTCAGGATGTCAATCACTTCTTCAGGGGTTGGTGCAGATGCAAGTCCATCATCAACATAAAAATGTCTTACGACAAACTGCTTGGCATCAGCGCCATGCTCTCTCTCACCCTCTGCTGCAGCACGCCTCATGCAATAAATAGCCACGGCTGGTGAGGGGCTATTTCCAAATACATGGACCTTCATTCTGTAGTCCCTCACCTTCTTGCTGAGATTGTTGTCTTCATACCAAAGGAACCTGAGGTAGTCTCTGTGGTCTTCGTGAACAACAAAACAATAAAACATTTGCTGTATATCAGCGGTGAATGCAATAGGTTCTTTTCTGAAACGTAGAAGGACCCCCAAAAGGCTGTTGTTCAAATCAGGGCCACTAAGCAGCACTTTGTTTAGGGACACCCCTTCAAATTCAGCACTTGAATCAAATACCACTCTTAGCTGGTCAGGTTTCTGAGGGTGATATACACCGAATGATGGTAAGTACCAGTGTTCTTTATGTTTCTTCAGTGGAGGAGCAGGCTCTGAATGCTCGTTTTCTAACATTTTCTGCATGAAGTCAATGTACTGCTTCTTCATGTCAGGTTTTCTGTCTAGTGTTTTCCTGAGAGAATAAAGACGCGTCATTGCTTGCTCTCTGTTACTTGGAAGGCACTGTCTGGTGGAGCGGAATGGTAATGGCGCCACCCAGCTGTTTGCTTCATTTTGATAGACTTCTCTGTCCATCAAGTCAAGAAAAACCTGATCATCCACTGAAAGCGCTGATTTTTCATCTTCCTTGGTTCTTTCAAAAACAGCAGATCCCAACATGTCTATACTACCACTAAGGCACTCTTCCTGTGTACAAGAGGCTGGAGAACAGCAGAGATGCGTTGACTGACTAAGAGACTCCTTCACTAAGATTTTGTTTGGGCATGGACTAAGATGTGCGGCCGTTACCGAGCACATGTGTTTTCAAGACATTAACACTTGATGGCTTGTGAGTTGTTCCTAGGCAGATGTCACCCACGATGACCCATCCAAGGTCTAGCCTTTGCGCATAAGGAGCACTGTGGGGTCCGTTAATTTGCTCTCTCACCTTGTGCACTCGCAGGATATCTCTTCCCAAGAGTATGAGGATGGGAGCGTCTGGATCCACAGGAGGAATCCTCTCAGCAACTCGCTGTAGGTGTGGATGACAACGTGCCACCTCAGGGGATGGGATCTCTGTGCGGTTATCAGGAATCATGTCACATTCAATTAAACTTGGTAGTAGTAGTTGTATTTTGCCATCCATGGATTCGATCATCAAGTTTGTAGCTCTTCTGCCCATTGCTTTGGTTACCCCTGCGCAAGTTTTCAGTGTGTATGGGTCTGATGTGGTTGTAATGTTAAAAAGATGAAAGAATTCTGATTTAGCGAGTGACTTATTACTCTGTTTGTCTAACACCGCATACATTTTCTTTGCTTCCTCTCTTCTTCCAGCAGGATACACTATCACTGGTCTAATTTTGGAGCAGGAATGTTGACCATCTAAATTGCCGCATATCTCTGTGCATTTGGATGTCACTGGTGTCAAAGCATTTCCATTCACCTCCCCGCCATCATCTTTGTCGGCTTCATGGCTCCCTGTTGTAGTGGGAGGAGGACCAGGATGCAGCGCTGAGACGTGTTTCTCACTGTTACACTCCAGACATTTAAGTGTTACTCTGCAGTCTTTTGCCATATGCTGTACTGACCCACAACATCTGAAACAAATACGGTTCTCTTTCAGGAATGATTTTCTCTCGTCAATATGTTTAGCTCTCCTTACACTGGTGCTGAAATCCCCTGTCTGGTTTGCCAAATGACACCAAAATCATGAATTACCCCAAAAGCGTATCTGGAATCTGTGTAGATATTTGCAACCGATCCTGAAGCTAGTGTGCATGCTCTTGTTAAGGCTACTAGTTCTGCAGCTTGAGCTGAAAAATAATCTGGAAGACGACCTGAAGCAACCACTTCAGTGGTGGATGTTACTGCATAACCTGCTCGTCTGTTACCTTCAATGACTTGAGCTGAACCGTCAACAAACAACACAAATTCTGAATTCTCTATAGGAGTTTCTTTTACTTCACTCGTAGGTGTATATGTAAGCGTAACACAATCGTGAGTCATTTCTCCTTCATCCTCTAACAAAACTTCAGTCATTGCAGACATCATACATGAGGATGGGTTCGTGACTGGTGCACGCTGTAAAACAATGTTCGGGGCTGTGAGAGTTGCTAACCAATTTCCCCAACGAGAGGAAGTGACAGAAGTGACTTTTGCTTGATTCATTAGTGCGGACACTGCGTGAGGGCATCTTACGTTTACAGTCTGTCCTAACACCATTCCTGATGAAGCCTGAAGAGCTAGATGAACTGCCTGCACTGCTCTAAGACATGGGCCAATACCTTGAGCGACTATGTCAAGTTTACCAGAATAGTAATGAATTGGCCGTAAACTGCCCCCATGATCTTGCATTAGACATGCAGTCATAAAGCCTAAGTGTTCATGGACATAAAGCACAAAGGGTCTATCAGATTGTGCAATTCCTAATGCTGGTGCTTGACATAGTGCTCTCTTCAAATCATTGAACGCTTTGAGGTGAAGTTCTTCCATACAAACAGTATCTGAATCTTTACCATGGCCTTTCAACAAGTCATAGAGAGGCTGAGCAATCGAGGCATATTCTTCAATCCACGGTCTACAGTAACCTGCTGTTCCTAAAAATGAGCGGAGTGTTTTAATGGTAGTAGGCGGAGGTATGGTTTTGACTGAAGCCGCTCAATCCTATGTAATGGATCTATTTCCTGCACCAATTGTTTGACCCAGAAATGTGACTTGCTTTTTAGCAATTTGAGCTTTGTGAAAGCTGCATTTGTGTCCTCTTTTATGCAAATAGTCCAACAATGCTGCCAATTCAGTTCGATGTACCTCGTGATCTGTTGAGGCAATCAAAATATCATCGAAATATTGGATCATAGTGGACTGTTTTACCAGACATTCTGGGTCACACAAATCATGTCTGACAGCTTGATGGTATATGGTTTGGGAGTTTTGAAATCCCTGTGGCAAACGTGTCCACTGGTATTGTTCATAGTCAACTGTGAAAGCTAACCATGGCTGGCTGTCAGAGTGCAACGGTACAGAAAAGAATCCATTAGACATATCTATTACTGAAAAAAATCTTACACTCCAATGGTAAGCCATTACAAATTGTGGAAGGATCTGCCACTAGGGGGGTGATTTTATCAATATGTTTATTGGCTACTCTGTTGTCTATTGTAAGTCTCCATGTTGCATTGGACTTCTTGATGAGCCATATGGGTGAATTATATGGACTGTTGGTTTTAACTAGCACTCCTTGCGTCAGCAACTTTTCTACAATAGGTTTGATCCCCTGTATAGATTCCTTATTGATTGGATATTGTTTGGTGACCGGAGGTGGAGTTCCTGTCAATTTGACTGGTTCTACACCTATCAACAAACCACAATCATCCTTGTCTTTAGCCCAAATTGGATGATTCTGTAAGAAAGCATACTCTGGAGGGATTGCATTATTGGTAGAAACTTGTGCTGAGGAAATTTGAATGCTAGCAGATTCTGAGGACATGTATAAAGTTAGATGTACTTGTCTCAGGAGATCCATGCCTAAAATTGCACCTGTATTTAATGGAGCACATAGCAGTTTTGTAGTCAAGAGTTTTTGGGCCAAATTGTACCTCTATGGGCGGGGTTTCATACAAAACAGAATCTTCACCTATTACACCAGTTAAAGAAAGTTTGGTTTTCTGGTACGGGATGTCTAAACCTTTAGCCAATTTTGTTGGAATTACTGTAATTTCTGCACCTGTATCAAGCAAAAAAATCAATCTCTTTCTCTTGTATGCTACCTTTCACAAAAATTATTTTGCCAATATGATGGATTACAGGGGAAAGGTAGCTACTCACAGCCCCAACAATTAGTTTTTTCCTGGTCTTTTTGTGCTCTTAGAAGAGCCTGAACGAGCTGTCCTAAAGTTTCAGTGGACACTTGCGGAACTGCTTCAGGGTTGTAAGCAGGCTGAGGAGGAGCAGAATTCTGCATAGCATTTCTTTTTGTATCTTGCAACTTCTTCCTACACTCTTTCTCCCAATGTCCTAATTTTCCACAGTAGTGGCATTTGCCTTCTTTTTTAGACCACCTGTTTTCTTGTTTTGCTGTGCTAAAGGTAGCTGCTGCTGCTACTCTCACTTTGGCTTTAAAATCAGCATCTCTTTCCCATGCAGCCAACCTGTCTAAGTTACTTCTGAGAGTTCTGTTAGACCAAGTTAGATCTAGGAATGGCAAAGCTCTTCTGTATTCGGCTACAAGGCCATCCTGACCAGATACGAATTAGTGGTCCTTTGTCATCGAGCACACTTTCAGAATCATCCACTATTCCACTGTAAGTTACGGCTGAGTGACAAAACCTCTCAGTATATTCACTCACAGTTTCTTCTTTCTTTTGTACACAGCTAGTAATTCTAGACCAGTCTATTTTGGGTCCTAAGATATTCTTTAGGATTTTCAAAACACCTTCTCTCATATTGCTTCTACTGGCATGCTGTAGTTCAGAAGTCACTGCAGATTCAAAACTGTTGAATTCAGATTCAGTTAAAATTTGTGACATTAACTGTGTGACTTCTGTTAATGACATGTCATATAGACGCATTTTGCTGATCAATGCTCTTCTAAATTCAGAAAACTGTGTGCGTGCTGAGGGTAAGCTCTGGGATAGTGATAGTATTTGACTAACTGGGGCCCAGGTAAGGAAGCAGACAAACTGGTTAATCCGAACGTCTGTTAGCTGCCTTGAGACGTCACACAGGTCACATAAACTACAAAACAGAGACTGTATTACCTAGATATTGCATAGAGACTGTGTCTGTTCCCCAAACTACCACACACAAAACCCTCACTAAATTGTTTAGAAAATGTTTTATTAAGGTCAAACTTGAACAAAACAATCAAATTAAATATAAACATCATATAAAGATAAGGCTACTAAACATTCAATCTCTTTCGACCAAAGCACTAATTGCAAATGAAATTATTACAGATCATAGTTTGGATGCACTCTGTTTGACTGAAACCCGGCTTAACCCTCTGGGGTCTGAGGGTGTTTTGGACCCTTGAAATTTAGTAAAGACATTTTGCGCATGCGTAAACCTTCACAAAAGCTTACTGGGATAACTCCGTCGAATTGATCCCCAATCCTTGATTTTCTTCTTTCACATTTGTTCATAAACCTAAATTTTAAACTTTACAAACGTGTGAACATATCTCCGATACTACTCTTTATAAAAAACAATCAGATTTCTTTGATATCGCTACTTATATCCAACTTTCCGAACTTCCGCTACTAGTCTTAGCCCGCTAGCACTGCACGCGTGGTCTCTCACCTATCGATCGTCTTACTTACACCTGTATAACTGAAAGCTATAATTCGCCATTATAGCACATCTGCTATAATGATGAATATAGCGGATGTGTGTCTAACGCTGCCTCTGTGTGCAGGTGAAGACACCTTTGAACTACATTCGGTGCAGTTGGAGCTCGAATCCGTCGAGAGGCAGATCCACGACCTGCTAGAGAGACAGGCCGAGCTATGAGATTGGCGGTCCGCGCTTGAAACATCACACGCCGATGCTCACAGGTCAGTGGTTAATAATTTTTTGACTCCGACCTCGTCTACT
The DNA here is from genome assembly GCA_032164185.1 of Moxostoma hubbsi. Lineage (NCBI taxonomy): Eukaryota > Metazoa > Chordata > Actinopteri > Cypriniformes > Catostomidae > Moxostoma > Moxostoma hubbsi. The sequence continues at coordinate 9,690,895 of JAVLUX010000013.1, read as the reverse complement.
CCGTGTGTTTCTCTGCACAGGTCCCGAGCAACTAGGACGCGATCATCCCTAGCTTCATTCACTCCGGCACCGACACATCACCACGGACCCTGGGTGATTCTACGGCGGAAGACGCGAGCCAGGACCAGACCAAGGACCTCCCCGCCCCTCCCGGCTTTCGAGATCTCCACCCGGAACCGCTTCTCACCTCTTCGCGAGTCGGAGCGCGACGACGCCGTGATCATCGGCGATTCCACCGTCCGTCATGTCCGCGCTATCTCTGGCAAAGGTAAGGTGCGCACTCACTGCTTTCCTGGTGCTCGTGTTCTTGATGTCTCTACGCAGGTTCCTGAGATCCTGAATGGTGACGAGCGCGTCGGAGCTGTCGTGCTGCACGTGGGAACGAACGACACCAGGCTGCGGAAGACGGAGGTACTGAAGAAGGACTACAGGAGCCTGATTGAGACGGTACGCAGCACTTCGCCAGAAACAACCATCGTCGTGTCTGGACCGCTTCCCACGTACCGACTAGGACAAGAAAGGTTCAGTAGATTATTTGCTCTAAATGAATGGTTAATGTCATGGTGTAATGAACAGAGACTGCTCTTTGTTAATAATTGGAATCTGTTTTGGGAGCGACCTAGGCTCTTCCGTGCTGATGGCCTTCACCCCAGCAGAGTCGGAGCGGCTGTTCTGTCGGACAACATCTCCAAGACGCTACACACCATATAACTAGTAAGTCAAAGTCCAAATCACAGTATTTGCTGTCCCAACTTAATTGATATAAGTACCAATGTAGAACATTATATAGAAACTGTGTCTATTCCTCGTTTAGTAAAGCCAAACAATACATCTACTGTAGGATCTAGGAAAAATCTAATTGTAATTAAACCAGAAAATCTCAATATCAGTGAACAAAAACAATTTCTAAAGCTAGGTCTTCTAAACATTAGATCGCTCACACCTAAGGCGGTTATTGTAAATGAAATGGTCTCAGATAATAGTTTTGATGTATTTTGCCTTACTGAAACCTGGCTTAAACCAAATGATTATTTCGGATTATTTGGTCGCCAGGATACTGTTATAAGCATGAGCCCCGTCTGATTGGTCGTGGTGGCGGTGTTGCAACAATCTATAGAGATATTCTTAATGTTACTCAGAAAATAGGTCACAGGTTTAATTCGTTTGAAGTACTTGTGCTAAATGTTACACTCTCAGATGTAAGAAAAAAATCCCTATTATCTCTAGCCTTGGCTACCATATATAGACCTCCAGGGCCTTATGCTGATTTCCTAAAAGAGTTTGCAGACTTTCTATCAGATCTATTGGTCAATGTCGATAAAGCAATAATTGTTGGAGATTTTAACATACACGTGGATAACACAAATGATGCGTTAGGGGCTGCGTTTACAGATTTGTTAAACTCCTTCGGGGTCACGCAAAACGTCAGTGGTCCCACTCATCGCCTAAATCATACGCTAGATTTAATTATATCATATGGAACCAATCCAACCGATATAGATATTATACCGCAAAATGATGATGTCACTGATCATTACATGGTAACTTGCATACTACGTACCACTGAAATCTGTCATATTGCGCCACGTTATCGACCAAGCAGAACAATCCTTCCAACCACAATATATAGATTCTCAAATAGCTTACCTGATCTGTCTCAGCTGCTCAGTGAACCCAAACAAACAGATGAACTAGAGGAAATGACTAGCAGTTTGAGCACCATTTTCTCTGGTACATTAGAAATTGTTGCACCAATTAGATTAAAAAAGTTTAGAGAAAAAACTAGAGCACCATGGTACAACAGTGCTACGCATGCTATCAAGAGAGAAACTCGTAACTTGGAGCGTAAATGGAAACAAACTAATTTAGAGGTCTTTAGAATCGCATGGAAAGACAGTATGTCACGTTACAAAAAGGCTCTAAAAACAGCCAGGGCTGAGCACCTCCGCATACTACTAGAAAATAACCAAAATAATCCAAGGTTCTTATTTAACACCGTGGCTAGACTAACAAATAAACAGAGATCACCTGAGCAAAATATTCCGTTACAGTTTAGTAGTAATGATTTTATGAATTTCTTCACTGAGAAAATAGAAAACATCAGAAACACAATTGTAAACACAACTGTTAATGTACAATCTTTTATGGTGTCTTATGATTCAGCCTCAATTATCGCCACTCAAGAACAACTACACCGCTTTACAACTATAGGACAGGAAGAGCTAAATAAACTTATCATTGCATCTAAAACAACAACATGTTTACTAGATCCAATACCCACTAAACTACTGAAAGAAGTGTTCCCTGTAGTGGAAGAGCCTCTTCTCAATATTATTAACTCGTCTTTATTTTTAGGTCATGTTCCAAGAATATTTAAGCTGGCAGTTATAAAACCTCTCATTAAGAAACCACAATTAGATCCAAATAACCTAGCAAATTACAGACCCATCTCAAATCTTCCATTTATGTCTAAAATATTGACAGTTGTGTCCGCTCAATTGTGCTCTTTCTTGCGAGAAAATGATATCTATGAAAAATTTCAGTCAGGATTCAGACCGCATCATAGCACAGAAACTGCGCTAGTTAAAATTACAAATTATTTACTTTTAGCTTCTGACCAAGGCTGCATCTCAATATTAGTTCTACTCGATCTTAGCGCTGCGTTCGACACTATAGATCATAAAATACTCTTGGATCGACTACAAAACTACACTTTCAGGGACAGGCATTAAGCTGGTTTAGATCGTACTTATCAGACCGTGACCATTTTGTCTGTTTAAATGGGGAAAAATCGAAAATAACGTCAGTAGACTATGGAGTGCCACAAGGATCTGTGTTAGGCCCTCTATTATTCTCAATATATATGCTGCCACTTGGTAAAATTATAAGAAAACATGGAATTAATTTCCACTGTTATGCTGATGACACTCAATTATATATATCATCACGACCAGATGAAAACACTAACAAAACCTATCTAACTTGACAGAGTGTCTTAAAGATATAAAATACTGGATGACGCGTAATTTCCTGTTATTAAATTCCGATAAAACGGAGGTATTACTTATTGGTCCAAAAAACTACCCACAAAATCCCTTACAATACAACTTTAATTTAGAAGGATGTCCTGTTACATTATCCACTACAGTAAAAGACCTGGGTGTTATACTAGACCGCAACTTGACTTTCGAAAATCATATTTCATCTGTTACGAGAACAGCCTTTTTCCACCTTAGAAACATTGCTAAGCTACGTAACATGCTATCTGTTTCTGATGCAGAAAAGTTAGTTCATGCATTCATGACCTCGAGACTAGATTACTGTAATGCTTTATTAGCTGGTTGCCCTGCATCCTCAATAAACAAGCTACAGTTAGTCCAAAATGCAGCCGCTAGAGTTCTTACTAGGTCAAGAAAATATGATCATATAACACCGATTTTATCATCTCTACACTGGCTACCTATTAAGTTCCGTATCAATTACAAAGTATTACTACTGACCTATAAAGCCCTAAATGGTTTAGCTCCGGTGTATTTAACGGATCTTCTATCGCCATACAATCCATCGCGCTCTTTAAGATCACTAAATTCGAGGCTTCTGGTCATACCTAGGATATCTAAGTCCACTAATGGAGGGAGGGCGTTCTCACATTTAGCTCCTAAACTCTGGAATAGCCTTCCTGATATTGTTCGAGGCTCAGACTCGCTGTCCCAGTTTAAAACTAGATTAAAGACGCATCTCTTTAACCAAGCATTCACATAATGCTTACTTTTTATACTACTGCTGAATCAGTTATAATGCATTAATATTATGAACATCAGCTATGCTAATTATTTCCCATCTGCTTTTCTGCTGTTATCTCGGGACGCCAGTCCCGAGGTAAATAGCGTTCGTCAGCTCCAGTTTGTATCCAGCCTCTCACGGAGACTTCAGATGCCCATCACCATGGACTACGATCTTGAAATGGGATACATAGACTAATTATTGCCAACAAAAGCCTTCATCAGCCAAACAAGGACAATTGCATCTAAGTGAACTTCTGGAATTTAATCAAGGATGGACTTCAAAGACACTGGTCACTAATCTTGCAGTTCAAACACAATCACTGTCTAAATACTGACCCTTAGCACTTAATAAGTTTAATAATTTTTTAAATCATGTTTTTTAACTATAAATAATTCTTATTTACATTATTCATGATGTTAGCCAGAGGGGAACTGGCCCCCCACAGTGAGTCTGGTTTCTCCCAAGGTTATTTTTCTCCATTAACCATCATCTTTTGGAGTTTTGTGTTCCTTGCCACAGTCGCCTTCGGCTTGCTCACTGGGGTTAATACAATTATTATTTAATTATTTTTAAACACTATAAAGAATCATATCTTATCTAATTCCACAACAAGGCTCCAAACAAAAAATCAATTAAGGAGCCATTGGCTCCTATAGGGGGAAAAACAGGCGCCAAATATTTTCATTTTTAACTCCTTCCATTCCTTTTCGTCCCGCAGCTCACATGCAAGAAAAACTGCACGTGCTAACAGTGTAGTCTGTGGAGCATTCTTCGCAATTATGTGATCACGTGCATTTTTTATGCTCGTTACTGTCACCGTGTTTTCTCACAGTCTCTTTTTTTGAAATGGTTAGTTCCTGCAATGAACTCCATTTTCCCCGCTATTTCTTTGATATAAACTTTTGTAATGTATCTCGGGAAATGTAATGCAAATTTTAAAATCAAAGGGAGTAAATTTTTACTGTCGCCAATGGCGACCTTGACAGAAATTACACTCGCAAATAAATTTATTTGGTCATAAATGCGACCATTTTTAGTCGCAGTTTGGAGCCCTGCACAAGGATGATGATTTATCGACTTTATAGACATTACATTTTTATCGTCTGTTAATGCTGAACTTCTGTAAAGCTGCTTTGAAACGATGTGTGTTGTGAAAGGCGCTATACAAATAAAATTGACTTGACTTGACTTGACCCTGGAGAATTTTTTCATGCCTTGACATTTGTGTTTTTTTCAGTTGTTTATAAACATATTATTGGCTAATGTCTGATAACACGGTATTCAGCACAAACTGGGCTACAATAATATGTGAGCAACATGTATGCACATGTTTGTATTTTTGAGAAAATAACGTTTATGCCTGGTTTTTGAAAAAACTAACATTTTAAGTAATTGAAATAAGGCCATATAACATATACTAAACATTTGCCCTCAAGACTTTTGAGAAGTGGATCTTGTAGCCTAGAGTTTTTGCTACAAAATGATGTGAAAAACATCCTGATCATTCATTCATACAAAACAATATAAAAATTTAACTTTTGTAAGACACTTTTAGTGTTAGTAAGGTCATATGCAAGGAAGCATGAATTATCATGAATATTGATATGATTCACACCTGAGGAGACAAATACCAATTACATTACATTACCGTTTAAAATTTTTAGAAGTCTCTTCTGCTCACCAATGCTGAATTTATTTGATCAAAAATACAGTAAAAACAGTGATATTGTGAACTATTTTTACAATTTAAAAGAACAGTTTATATTTGAATATATTCTCAAATGTGATTTGTGATCAAAGCTGAATTTTCATCATCATTGCTGCAGTCTTCAGAAATCATTATAATATCATGATTTTCTAATATGGGCATATTTAAAGTGCATTTTAATAATTTACACCTGAGCAGATATTTGCAAGCACAAGCTTTGTTGATGATAATGAGGCAGCATAAACACTAGTTAAAATATAATCTCAATATTCATATTATTTTTATACCATATTACATATCATATTTATATCATACAGCATACAATTTAAATACCTGCTTTAGCCGAAAAAGCATGTTGATGTTGACTGATGTTGTTCAGAAATTCTGCAGCTGAGCGATGACATCTTGGATCATAACCTTGTCTCTTGTATGCTGCAATCAGCTAATGTTACTCAATCTTTGAAATGCTATTGTTCAGGTAGAACTATTCTTTCGAAAACTAAAGATAGCTTAACTAATAAACTTCCAGATCTATCTCATACACTCAGTAAACCCCAAAGCCCAGAAGAACTTGGTGAAATAACAAAAAATATAAATAAAGTCATCTCTAGCACTCTTGATAGTGTCGTCCCCCTTTGATTAATGAAAATTTAAAAAAAATAAGCCCTGCACCAGGGTACAATGATCACACTCATGCTATCAAGAGAGCAGCTCGGAAAATTGAGCGCATGTGGAAGAATTCAAAATTAGATGTATTTTGCGGTGCATGAAAGTATAGTGTCTGTAGCTACAGACAGGCACTAAAAACAGCCAGGTCAGCATATTTTATTAAACTCACACAAAATAACCACAACAACCCTAGCTGTTTATTCAGTACTGTGGCTAAATTGGTTAGGAATAAATCCTCAACAGAACCAGATATTATGTCACCGCACAAGAGTAATGACTTCATGAATTTCTTTACTGATAAAATTTAAATAAACAGAAATAAAATTTGAATTATGCACTCACTGTTTTCACTGAGGTGCTATGACAGATGTCTCATAATTTTCCTCACGTGCAACTTCAATCCTTCACTGTCATAGATAATGAAGAGCTAACAAAACTTATTGAAACATCAAAAGCCTCAACATGTTTGTTAGATCCAATACCAAATAAGCTCTTAAAAGAGGTAGTTCCTGTAAATTCAAAACCACTTCTAATATTATTCTCTCCTTGCTATCCTTAGGACATGTCCCAAGAAAATTGGCAGTTATCAAACTGCTTATTAAGAAGCCACAACTTGATACTGGAGAACTGGCTAATTATAGACCGATTTCAAATCTCCCTTTAATGTCGAAAATATTAGAAAAGGTAGTATCATCCCAATTATGTTCATTTCTACAGACAAATAGTATATATGAACAATTTCAGTCAGGATTTAGGCCTCATCACTGTACAGAGACAGTTACAAAACAGTTGCTCTTATCATCTGATTGCGGCTCTGATCACTTCTAGTGCTTTTAGACCTTGGTGTTGCATTCGACACGATAGATCATGACATTCTCTTGAATAGGCAAGAGAATTATGTTGGCATTTGTGGGGTTGCCTTAGCATGGTTTAGGTCCTATTTAGATTTAGGGCCTCTGCTTTTCTCCTTATATATGCTTCTCCGGGGAGATATTAACAGTAATCGTGGAATAAGTTTCCACCATTATGCCGACAATACCCAGCTTTATATTTCTTCAAAATCTGATGAGATTTTACAATTCTCCAAATTAGCCGAGTGTATCAGTGTAATCAATGATTGGATGGCCAAATTACTGGACCAAAAACCTCTAAAAATAAGCCGCTAAAATATCATTTGACTCTCGATGGATGAACTGTTACATCATCTTCAACAGCAAAGAACTTAGGTGTTATATTTGATACCAATCTGACCTTTGAAAATCAAATTACCAATGTTTGTTGAACAGCATTCTTCCACCTAAGAAATATTGCTAAATTACGGCACATGCTCTCTGTTGCCGAAAATCAAATTCATGCGTTCATGACTTCAAGACTAGATTATTGTATTATTTTGTATTGTAATTAGAAAATGCAGCAGCCAGAGTGCTAACAAGAACCAAGAAATATGATTATATTAGCCCTGTTTTATCATCGTTACATTGGCATCCATCACGCTCCATACAATTGCAAATTTCTGGGCTGTTAATAGTTCCTAGAATATCAAAATCCATAAAATGAATTGTATCCTTTTCATATTTGTCTCCTAAACAGTGGAATAGTCTCTCTAACACAGTTCGAGATGCAGACACACTACCTCAGTTTAAGTCTATACTAAAGACTCAACTATTTAGCCAGGCATGCACCAAATGTATCCTTCAACCCACAATTAGGCTTCTTTAGTTAGGTCTGCCAGAACCAGAAACATTGATCATGATCTATAACTCTGCAATAAATTGAATGGCATATATGCTAATATTATTTAATTTGTTTCCCTGTCTCAACCTCAGGACTCCTATCCTGAGGTCACCAGAACCTGCTGGATCCAGCTCCATTCCTGCTTCGTGTTGGACTCCACTGCTACTGTGTGATGATGACTAAATTCAGTCTATTACGATGGACTTCAGAGGGTGAATTGGTGTCAACTCCAACCATAAGACATGGGATTCTTCATATGCCATTGTCTGAACCTTGGACTTAAGATGGACCCCACTGAACCTCACCGAAATTAACGGTCAGTTTGAACTGCGATGCACCTCACTAATCTCTGCCTGCATCACCTAGGCATATTGATGGAATACACTCTTGAGATGGAATACATAGACTATCAATTGCCAACAAAAGCCTTAATCAGCCAATTGACGGACAATTGCATCTATGTGAACTTCTGCAGTTAATGCAGGATGGACTTCAAAGACATTAGTCATTAATCTTACAGTTCATACAAAATCTCTGTTTAAACACTGTTCCTTAACTCTTACTTAGTTTAATCATTTTAAACCATGACTTGCACTATACATAAGTAATATTAGTATTATATTATACCAGAGGGGATTGGCTCCTACAGTGAGTCTGGTTTCACCCAAGGTTATTTTTCTCCCATTAACAACATCTTATGGAGTTTTGTGTTCCTTGCCACAGTCACTTTCGGCTTGCTCGATGGGGTTATAAATACAATTATTATTTAATTACTTATTTTTAAACACAATTCACAGTTGAATTTTATCAATCAACACAATGATGATTAATCGACATTATAGACATTACAGTTTTATCGTCTGTTAATGCCTGATCTTCTGTAAAAGCTGCTTTGAAACGATATGTGTTGTGAAAGGTGCTATACAAATAAAAATGACTTGACTTGATGTAAAATTACATGTAAAAAATAAGTACATAAAAGCAATGTGATCATTATCATTGCTCATACGCTTGTGTCTGTACAATCATTACTTTTTTATTCTTTTTTATGTTCTTCCAGTCTGTGTTAATATGTGTTCGTTAAATACAATCATTTGCAAATTTGTGTTACTTGAAAGTAAAAATAATTTGTCTGATCATAACTTGCAAATGCCACTAAATGAGAAAATATCATTATGTCATTATACAATACATAAGCGATTGAATTATAAGCAATCATAGAGAGTTTTTTAATACTTAGTGTCTATTGTTGGGAATTTGTAAATTGTCAACTAGACACATACATATATCAATGCTCAGCATACAAAACCCAACAAAGGTGACAATCAACAATCATACTTTTAAATAAAATGTAAAACCTGAACCTTAAAAAACAATTACCTATAATGGCAACAACAGCAAAATAAACCATTAAATAGTCAAAATAAAAGCAATGTAGCAATTTCATGTCGCAGTGCATGCTGTGAACTGAAGTGACAACATAGTACTATAGAACTGTACTGTAATTACTTTAAAAAACAGTAGCTGTCAGTATTTGATGAATACAGTAAAACATTGCATTTTAACTTTACATTAAGTGTGCTGTATATTTGCAGTGAATCGCTGGTGAAATTGCTGCCAGAATTTTGCTGTAAATCTAAGAGGATTTTTTTTACAGTGAACATGACAGTGTTTTTCTGTGCTCTATCCATGAGTAATGATTGAAAGATGAGGTAGGTCAGATTAGATTAAGTATTTGAGATGAATTGTACATAGATAGACCATACAAATTCCACACCATGGGCACTGCCATTGAAACCTGCAGCAGAAGGTTTTACGCTACTAATAACCTAAGCTTCCGCTGTGCGAACTCAGAAGTGTGATAAGCACCTATTTCCCATGTTATCCTCGTTAGCATCTGTGTATATAATGCCCTCATGTTCTCTATGTCTTTGTCAGCTCTTATCCTTTGTAGGGTGTTTTGTATCATGTTTATTCTGTTGGTTCATGTTTTTGCATGTCACAACATGAAGTTCAAGTTTAGTTCCTGTTCCTATCATGTGATTTCCTGTTCCCTCATGTGATCTTGTCATGCGTTTCCCCTGTTCATGTGTCTAGTTTTCATTGGTTTAAGTTCATTTAGTCTTGTTATAGTTTACTTGTTAACCTTGTCCTTTGTATTTAAGCCCTCTTGTTTGCCATTGTCTTTTTCAGGTATTGTGAATGTAACTTTGTTGTTTTGTTCAAGTTATGTCAAGTCAAGTTTTAGTCAAGTCATGTTTTGTTTATGTCAAGACTAGTCGTTCATGGATATGTTTTGTTTTGATTCACCTTTGTAGTAAGGGTTTTGGATATCATGTTTTGAAATAAATTGCACTTGGGTTCATCACTTCACCATCATCTCTTCGTCTGCCTGTTGACAACATCGTTACAGAACACCTGACCGGCAACCATGAATCCAGTAGTTCAGCTCCTTCGTTTACGCCAATGGAGTTGTCCCCTGGAGGATTATGTGGAGGAATTCTGCACTCTGGCCTGCAGGGTGGATTTTAATGAGTTGGCCCTCAAATACTGTTTCCGTTTTGGGCTTAATGAGCCGCTTTCCTCTTTAATCTTTGATGGTCAGTGTACCAATGGCCTTGCTCAATATATCGACCTTGTCCTACTGATGGGTGGTTCACCATTCACCATAGGGGAGTCAGCCAACAATCCAATGCCAGCACCTACCACAGCCAAAGAGCCAATGCCCACGTCTGCCACGGCCAACGAGCTGGAAGCCTCGACCGTCCCAGAGCCAGTGTTGCCAGCTTCGTCTGTCCCAGAGCCTGCGTTTCCAGCCTGGTCCATCCCAGAACCTACGTTGCCAATGTAGGCTCTGGAGAAAGAATATGTTTCCAAGTCTCTGCCCATGTACATGACCACAGAGGTCGTTTCCAAATCTCTGCCCATGTTCACGACCACTGAGGTCTTTTCCCAGTCATATAGGATTCTTAATCTCGAGCCTACCACGGCTCTGCCTTCTACGGCTTCACTCCTCAAGCATACCACAGCTCTGCCTTCCATGACTTTGCCCCACGTCATGGCCGCAAGGCAGAGTACCACGTCATGGCCACCGAATCAGAGTTCCACGTCAAGGCTGCCGAATCAGAGTTCCACATCATGGCCGTGTAAGGCTGGGTGCCAATGTGCTAATGTGTTTACATTCAAAGGCAAAGAGCCTTTGATGATCAACTTCGAGAAGATCAACAAATGAACTTTCTCACAATTAGCATCTCTTCCTGAGGCACCGCACCCCACTGAGCGAAGACTGCAAAATTCACACCTCATTGTTGCCCTTCCACATCTGTCCCATTCTCTCCCCTCTCCTCCTCATCCATTCCCCCTCAGCTCAGAATCACCTCAAACTCACCTAATATCTGTATGTAACAAAAGACCATATCTGATGTATACAAATAATGTAACTAGTGTAACATGTTTGGTATCATTCAAAATGTCTCAGTGCATCTGGTATAGTGTTTTGTCCCCAGGTTTATAAAACTCAATGACAACAAAGTTATAAAGTCTTTGCCAAATACTGAATAACTCTGGAGATCTAAACCCCTCCTTGAAGGTTTAACACCAGGAAGCCAAGAACCCATTCACCCCCAAATTCTCAAAGGACAATACCATTTGGTACACAATGTGTATTCTGTCTGGATATTTAAGGAAGGCTGGCCCAGAGCTCAAGGTTCTCTGTAGTCAGACGATCCCGCACACCTCACTGTGTGTAACTTTAATAACAGAAATCTGCATTCAGATTTCCCATGCTTTGCAATTACATGTAGTTTTCTCAACTGCCAGGTATGTTCTTTGACTTGTTTCTCTAACTTGTGTTTTAAATCTTACCTGGCAAATAAATTGTTACCTTTTGATTTATTCTGTGTTCCTCTGAAATCATTTATATCAATATTGGTTCTTTAAAATAGGAGAAACTGCTCTGGAGGAACCGAGCAGGAGAATACCATTTCATATCATAACTGAAGCTTTAATGTAGGAGGAAGCCACTTAAAGACTATCAGTTTGAATCTCATTAGAAACTGATCAAAAGGTAAATGAATAGAAGAGGATTCAGAGTAATCAATAACTTAAATGATTAAAATAAAAGAATGATCAGAAAATATTTAGAGCTTTAATTCTAAATTAGAGGTCAACTTAAAAATGGAGTCAGATTAATATAAAATTGGAGTCAGATAAAATTAATAACGGGATGAATTTGTAAAGTGCAAATTATTAACAATAATTGCTTTACTTCAGTGCTCAGAAAAGACAGAACAACGCAGAGACCTTCAAGGGGCAAATCTATATGTTTTTAGCAGTTTTGACCTGCCCCTTTTTACAGCCGCCACACCAGAGTCAGCTCCATGCCATGTCACAGCAATGCCTCAGCCTGTTCCATGCCATGTCACAGCCACACATCAGCCTGCTCCATCCCAAGTCACATCCACATCATAGCCGCCGAACACAGCCAAACCTCAGTCTACTCCATGCCATGTGTCAGCCAAGCCCCAGACTGCTCCATGCCATGTCAAAGCCAAGCTTCAATCTGCTCCATGCCATGTCTCAGCCAAGCTTCAGTCTGCTCCATGCCATGTCTCAGCCAAGCCCCAGACGGATCCAAGCTATGTCACAGGCCTGGCTCTGCTCCTTGGTCCAGGCCCACCTCTGCTCCTCGGTCCAGGCCCGCCTCCGCTCCACGGTCCAGGCCCGCCTCTGCTCCACCCTGTTAATCTATCTTGTTTTCCTTGGTTTAAGTTCATTTAGACTTGTTATCTTGTTTATAGTTTAGTCTTGAGATTTGTTGTCTTGTTTACTTGTAAACCTTGTCCTTGTATTTAAGCCCTCATATTTGCCATTGTCTTTTGTCAGGTATTGTGAATGTAACTTTGTTGTTTTGTCAAGCCAAGTCAAGTTTTAGTCAAGTCATGTTTTGTTTATGTCTAGTCGTTCATGGTTATGTTTTTTTTTTTCCATGTTTGTAGTCAGGGTTTTTGATAACACGTTTTGAAATAAACTGCACTTGGGTTCATCACTTCACTATCGTCGCTTTGTCTGCCTGTTGACAACATCGTTACATTTTGGTTTCCAGTTGTTCTTATTTTCTTGCATCTTATGAGTTTCACATTAAAGCTGGGTTTAGTTCCTGCAGTCTTCATGTCTCCAGACAACATTACACTTGCAGTGCTCTCCACTATAGATACAGTATAGTCAGCTATGCATTATAACTGTGGCAATGGTTTAGCATGCTGGGAAACAATACAATTACAAAAATTCCTATTCTTATTCCTATTCTGTCAGACACTGACTCTAGAGGTTCAAAGGGGGTCTCAACCAGACGGAGAAGTAGAGTAGAAGTAGAGGAGACATTGCGCTGTTCATAGAGGCGAAGAGGTCCTCTTCTGCCCTGTAATATCTCACCCAGTTTGTTCCAAGTGGAGGGAGCCCTAGCACTTAAAATGGTCTCAATAACCTCAGGTGAAAGCCCTGTGTTCCTCAGTTGCTACCCCTCAGGGGCCAAACATGAAGGTTTCACTGTCTGAGAAGAGGCGAAGAGGTCCATTTCTGCCCTGTAAAATCTCACCCAGATTTGTTCCACTGCCTTGGGGTGGAGTTTCCACACCCCCATCGGTATTTTCTGTCTGGACAATAAATCTGCTCCCACATATGGGCATCCAGGGATATAAACTGCTCTGAGTGACAGGAGCTTGCCCTGGGACCCAAGGAGAATCCGACATGCCAGAAATTCAGCTGACGTGAATGTGGACCTCCTTGATGGTTTATGTAAGAGACTACCGCTGTATTGTCCACCCGCACCAAGACATGGCAGTCTCTGGAGAAAGTATTTCAGGGCCAAAAATACAGCCATCAACTCGAGACAGTTAATGTGACAAACGAAATGACGACCATCCCATTCCCCTTGAGCTGGACGACCACTTAAGACAGCTACCCAGCCCGTCAGGGAGGCATCTGTCGTTAGCAGCCTGCAACGACAAGACGCACCTAGAGTGGGACCCAAGGTAAGAAACCGGAGTCTGAACCACATAGAAAAGGAACGAAGCCAGTTGCGCGTAACCCTTATTTGCCTTAGGGGACTGGCCCTTGGATGAGACCCCCTGGCTTTTAGCCACAGCTGGAACGGTCTCATGTAGAGAAGGCCCAAAGGGATCACCATGGATGTAGACGCCATGAGACCTAGTATTCGTTGATAATGACGAGCAGTGCAACCTTGACCTATCCTGACTTTGCTCAGGGTGTTCTGAATGGAAATTATTCGAGCGGGAGACAATTGTGCCTGCATCATGATCGAATTCCATATAACTCCCAGATAGGTAATTCCCAAAAGAGAACGCTCTTTTGACATTGAGTCTCAGACCCAGAGAAATCAGATGAGCTAAGATGATATCCCTGTGCTGAACTGCCAGTTCTTGGAACTGCGCTAGTATCAGCCAATCATCTGTGTAATTCAGAATGCGGATACCCTGGAGTTACAAAGGAGCTGTATCCATGCATTTCGTGAATGTGCAAGGTAATAGGTCTAGGCCGAATGGAAGAACCCGATACTGGAAGGCTTCGCCCCCGAAAGCGAACTTCAGGAACTTCCTGTGCTGTTTCTATATGAAAATATGCGATCCATGAGATCGATTGTGACCAGCCAAAACGTGACACGACCATCTTGATAGTTAGCATCTTGAACATGAACACCCTGACTGAGCAGTTCAAGCCTCGAGGATCTAAGATCAGACGCAACTCCCCACCATTCTTGGGTACCAGGAAGTATTTGCTGTAATAGCCTGACTCTTTCTCTGGAAGGGGAACACGTTCTATGGCCCCTTTGATCAGAGATTTTGCAGTTCTTTCCATAGTAGACATGCCTGCTCAGGTTTCACGGTAGTGGGGATCACGCTGTTGAAACACGGAGGGCGGCGAGCGAATTTAATTCTGTAGCCTTTTTCTACTGTTCTTAGGACCCACATAGAAATACCAGGCAGAAGTTTTCACACTGCCAGGTTCTCTGAGATGGGTATTAATTTCGACACTTCCTGTTGAGGGGATGTCGAGTGTTCCGCGTCATGGAATGAGGCAAGAAGCAGCGGTACACCCAACATTTTGTTGGAAGCCTCTGCCTCCCGAAACACCAGAGGTGGCGGGAAAGGAGAGGATTCATGGGGGTACCGGGAGGGCCGAAGATGATGGTACACGCGCCCCGTCTCGAGGGCAGTTACCCCCACAGGGCTGGGTGCAAGACCGTCATGGCTTTTTTCTTTTAGAAATGACTCCCCTAAGGTCTTGCTTTGGGGGCTGTCGAGGGTGACGAGCCTGTCCCCAGTCTTTACGAGGGGAGCATGATTCACCACGCCTAGTTTTTGAGCCTCCCGTCTAGGAGGACCAAGATGGGGCTAGGTTGCCAACAGCCCCTCCCCCTGAGTGTGGCGAGGAAGAAATTGCCCTTAAGGCTTCCTCGTGACTTTTTGCCTCCTGGAACCTGGTGATAGCTACATTCATAGCATCACCAAATAAGCCAGAAGGAAAAACCGGGGCATCGAGAAGGAAAGTTTTGTCCCTGTCTCTGATGCCCAATAGGTTAAGCCACAAGTGTCTCTCTGCCTTCCCCACAAGCGTGGAGGTGGTCCTGCCCAGCTATGTGGGGAGAGTGGGTCTCTTTAGCGATGATGCCTAGCCAGGCGAGAGATAACCCGCAAGTGTCTCTTCTACTGGCTACATCACCGAATACTTCAACAGATTAGCCTAGTACGCCTGTAACACTGCCATAGTGTGCAGGGCAGCACCAGCCTGACCTGCTGTCTGATAAGCCTTCCCCACAAGCGTGGAGGGGGTCCTGCACAGCTTTGTGGGGAGAGTGGGTCTCTTTAGCGGTGATGCCGAGCCAGGCAAGAGATAACCTTCTACCGGCGAGATAACCATGCTCTTCCCCCAAACAAACAAAGCAGAACTAATGTGCGTCCCTCTCGGCCATAGAGCGGAGACAGGGGAACACGCATCGTTTTCCCTGATTTTCAGTCATTTTTTCTTTCTTTCTTTTTCTTTTTTTTTGAAGAGAAAAGATTCTAACTCCTAACAGAGGAAAGAAAGTTTGACAGGCTCGTGATAGCACACATACACAGAGTGATCTGAAGACAAAAGATCTGACGATGCTCCGGTGACGCATCTATTTATAACCCTGCCCCAGGTGCATCCAATGATTACACTGGCAGAGGTTGTAAATTCCGGTCAATGTTCATTGACGTGTTGCACACATATTCACAGCTGGTCTCAACTATAAGATGTTCCCAAAGCGCTTTTCTCAGCACAGCATCATAAGTGAAGCTTTTTGTAAAGGGAACAAGCCTTAATATCTCATGCAATTTCACATCTCAAGAAAATGTATCTCACTCAAGACCTAGTTGTTAAACAAGACCAAAAAATACCAAGATTCACATACATGTGTGTGTGTGTGTGTGTGTGTATATATATATATATTAGGGTTACTTTTGAAATATATTCTACTACAGATTACAGAATACATGCTGTAAAATGTAATTTGTAACATATTCCATTAGATTACTCAAGGTCAGTAATGTATTCTAAATACTTTGGATTACTTCAGCAGTGGTACATTCTTTCACTTGTTTTTACTATAAAAAAACTGCCATTACAGTAAGACAAAATACAGATGTTAAAAATACATTCTCTGAAAAACCTAAATATCTTATGCAGTGTTGTTTCTAAAAAAAAAGATCAATCAAATTGATCTTGTTTTAAGGATTTTTTTATATTTTTACAGGACAAAATACAAAAAATATGATTTTTGCCCTAATATCAAAGGTCTTACTAGAAAAATAAATTATGATCCAACTTGAATTTTCTTGATAAAATATGATCGTGCCTGGTAACATTCATGTAAAATGGCTAGAAATAGCATTTTAGCTTGCCATAAATCTGACAATTTATACAAGGTTTATTTCTATTTCTTGTGCTCCAAACTTACTTCAAACGTACTTCTCTGTCTGCTCGTATGAATGATTGGACAAGAGACGTTCCATAAATACTGATGGTCTCACACCATCAGCACTCGGACACTTCACTGTGTGTACCACTCTGCTTGTGTTCATGCTGTTCTAAACTAAAGTGTAAGAGAAGTGCAGATGTGTTAACAGCCATCTCTTTCTTTAAATGTAATATAGTGACATTACATATTTTAGCCTGTAGGTGGAGGCAAAAGTCAAATTTTGTGTATTATATGAGTTAGTTGGTGACATGCAGTGTTGCCAACTTAGCAACTTTTTTCTAAAAAGCACCTGGTGACAAATCTAATGACTTTTTGAACAAACCTTTGCTACTTTCCATAGAAGAGTCACCCCCGATAGCAAATGACATCTGGCCCAGTTGTGGCCCACATCTTCCACATTCTTCTGGCCCACATACCGCATGGAATGACGGTGATGACTCAACCTGAGTGTGGCTGCTAGAAGACAGCCACAACCAGACCAGATGTGGGCCACATCTCAGAAATGGCATGGGCCACATCTGGGCTAGATGTCTGAGGCAGTGACTGACATCTGGGCCAGAGGGTTGTCTGACATCTGGGCCAGATGTGGCCCACATCTAATTATCCTACAATAAAGAAAATACTCCTATAGTCTAAATTGCTTTATTAAAATATAAAAATGTGATAAATATAAAACAAAAACAAGAAACAAAACAGATATTATGTAAAACTGATATAAATAAATCCGATACATAGAGAATTCTAATATATATTAAAATATTCTCACTGAATTGAATACATTGTTGAACCTGCAACAGAGTCTTGAAGTGGAGAATTCAGATTTGATACAACAATTTGATAACTAGCAGGGCAAAAGGGGAATCCTTTGAACAGGCAGGGGTCAAACCAGAAGGCAGTCCAAATAAAACATTAGTCCAAGGTCCACAAGGTCTAAACATTAAGAACAAGGTCAAGGGCGAGCAATTGTTTTATTTGGACTGCCTTCTGGTTTGACCCCTGCCTGTTCAAAGGATTCCCCTTTTGCCCTGCTAGTTATCAAACTGTTGTATCAAATCTGAATTCGGGAAATCAAATCTGAATACCAGTACTGCTGCGTGAGTGTGAGGTCTTGCTTTCCCGCTACCAGCACACCTCTCTCTGCATCTACCCTGTTCAGTGAGTTGCAGACAGAGAAGAACATTCAGTTGACCACAGACTTGAGATGACACAAACATGAATGAGCTGTGCATGTGAAAACAGAGTTGCCAAGGATCAATCAATAATGTTATTGTATGTTTGTTCCTCCTTTGTTATAATGTAAATAATTTAATTTGACCATTATTTTTCTTGCTTATCACTCACTGTTAACCAGACGGATGCTGTTGCTTTTGCGAGAGAAAAAATAAGACATTCTGTCGCTTATAACTTTCTCTCCAAGTGATAATTTTACATGTAAATATAACCAAATCAGCTTTTGTCTTTAACTTATGTTATAAAATCAGGATTTTAGCAGTGCAGAGTAGCAGCTTGGAAATTGCTTGGAAGTGACTACAAGTTAACATGTAGTCTTAATGGGCAGCATTTCAGTCACTATTTCATACTCGCTCCATTGTCTAACAACAGAAACAGAACAAATATGTAAATGAGAACAGCTTTATTGGGAATTCAATAAAGAATTGTGAGCACAGAAAGTAGGAGAGAAGCAAACAGATGTAAAGGGCTGACACAAGGCCGTATGCAAATAAGACGCAATATAGTGACATTTAACTACTTTTTTAACAGGCTTTTGCTAATTTTCATCGAAAGTAGTTGGCAACGCTGGTGACGTGAAGTGAGTCAGTGTCACTCAGTATTTATATTCAACAGTGCTCCGTGATTGCTCATATTACTACTACAGTACTGAAGCTTGGAAATAGCTTTAAATGACTTTAAACTAACAACTTCAGCATTAAGGCTGATTATAGCCGAGAGACACAACAGACTGATTAATAACACAAACTCAAGGCACTTACCTCTTACCGGACTTTCCACATTGAAGAGGACTAAAAGGTGGAGGAGATTGCGGTTTCTATAGTGAAAGACTATTGAGCACCAGTTCCCGTGAAATAAAGAGGAATACCCCCGCTTGGATGGCTATTTTTCCATTTTTTTCTGCTTTTTACCAAAATGAAGTTATTTTCAGAAAGCTAACTAACAGACTACAGCTTCGTCAACAGGTGATCGCACATGCTCCATCTCTCTCTCTCTCTCTCTCTCTCTCTCTCTCTCTCACACACACACACACACACACATCCTTATTTCTCTAATAACTTGTTAGAAACAGCCCACGTGACAATTTTTATCTACTAACGATGTCTTGGACGCATCATTTGGTTTGAACTAGCAATGACATATTCTGATCCATCTTGTAAGAATGTAGTTCCCCGTCTGTCGCTCACTTCGACGTTGTGTCAAAGAAGCGACACTAGGGGTCTCTCTTGAGCGCTGAAAGATGCCTCTGATCTATGAAAAAAGGCCAATGAGAGTTGGCGAACAGTATTTGCATACCCCGCCTCCGGATACGGATATAAAGGCGAGGGAAATACGCTCGTTCGTTCAGTAATTTTCTTCGGAGCCGATGGTCGTGTTTATGCTGACAGCTGCTTATAACACTACTGCTTCTGATCCTCTAAATGCTCTGCTGCTGTTGGATTTACGGCGCACTTCAGCGGCTGTTTTCTCTTCTCTGCCGGCGTGCAGTTTTCCCCTGGGCGCTTCGACAGCACGGAGTTGAAAGAGTTCCTTCAAAAAAGAGTTTATTTCTCTAAAAGAGCAATACACAGCGGTGTTGAATGCCCTTTTCAGGGCGCGTCTTTATAAAGATGCCATTCAACCCCTGTGTAGTTCCTGGATGCGGTAGAGTGCTCTCCGCTTCTGACAGCCACAGGCGCTGTCTCGTGTGTCTGGGCGCCGATCACAGCGAGGCAGCGTTTGTGGATGGTTCATATTCTCACTGCGAGAACATGACCATGGTAATGTTGCGGTCGCGGCTCGCTTTCAATAGAAAGCACGCCACTCCAGCCGCCCCCCATATCGCTCCTTCTTCCCACGGGATTGAGGACGATGCGGTTGGCGCTGGAGGCGATTTGGGAAGGGCAGCGCCAAGCACGTCCCCTCGGACCACCCGCCCCCCGACACGCTCGTTTACCTCTGTCCAGCCTCTAGGCAACGGCGACTCGCCTCCGGGCAGGTCTGCCTATCCTCTGGAGCTTGAAGCCGATGAGCTCGCCGCTCCGTCGGAGAGCGCGGCATCTGACGCTGACTCCTCCCCTGGACTGCCGCCTTCGGGCCAGCAGGCCCAGGCTGAGGCGGATGCGCAGATGTCCGACATGCTTGCCCGGGCCGCCGTCGGGGTGGGGTTGGACTGGAAACCTCCACCCTCCCCACACCCGTCACGGTTGGATGACTGGTTCCTGGGGTTTAGGCGCCGCTCACAGCCACGACCCCTCCGGTCCCGTTTTTTCCCAGAGGTGCATGGAGAGCGCCGCTCTCCATTTGTCAAAAGCCCTGCTCGTCCGCTCTCGCTACCCTCGACGGCGGAGAGGCCCACGGGTACACGGCGATTCCCCAGGTGTATAGGGCAGTTGCGCTCCATCTTTGTCCCGGTGACCCTACCACCTGGCGCGGACGCCCTGTACCCCCTTCCAAGGCCTGTAGGACTTCATCCTCCTTGAACAACAAAGCCTACAGCGCCGCGGGACAGGCCACCTCCGCCTTGCACGCCATGGCCCTCCTGCAAGTCCACCAGGCCAAGGCGCTCAGAGATCTGCACGAGGGTAGCCCTGACCTCTATGTAGAAACCCTTCTGCAGTTCTGCAGGAACTGCGCTCAGCGACCGACCTCGCCCTCAGAGCCACGAAGGTCACCACGCAGGCACTCGGGCAGGCGATGGCCACCCTTGTGGTCCAGGAACGTCATCTTTGGCTCAACCTGGTCGAGATGCGTGAGGCCGACAAAGTTCACTTCCTCGACGCCCCTGTCTCCCAGCTTGGCCTCTTTGGCGACACCGTCGAGGACTTCGCCCAGCAGTTCTCCACGGTGAGAAGACAGACGGAGGCTATTTCTCACATCCTGCCTCGCCGCAAACCTGCCGCCAAGGCCACTGCCCCGTCTGTTCGCCAAGGGCGTCCCCCTGCGGCTAAGAAACCTGCTCCGCCTCAACCCGGGCCCAGCTCTCAGCCCCTGCGTCGAGCACACCGCAGGAAGCAGACGCCCCCCGTCTCCCGGACTCCCTCGAGGACCCGGAAGGCTCCCAGGCGGTCCTGAGACGGACGACCCAGCGACACAGACGTTAGCTCCGGAGGTGGTAAGACCACTCCGTCCCCCGGTGGAGGGCCAGGAGGAGAATCTTTTGTTTTCAAACTATTTAATTTGCCGCCCCCCCCCCCTTAGATGGGGTTGCGATACCCACATTCTCAATAAAAGAGCTATTTCCTATGTCTCTGGGTCACCTGGCCCGCAAATGCCATTCTCACGGCACTATGCCCTCAGATCTCAACAGTCCTGGCTTCCTGGACATGGACCACCCGTCTTCAGCCCCACGACTGTCCCCCGGCCGGCCGGTTCCGACGAGTCTAGAGGACGCCTACCCAGGACCTCCTCCTCAGTCGCTAACCCGCCCCCTGCCGGGTGTGCGGAGCAAGGTAAGTGCTTTGAGTCTTTTCTCAGCACCTCAGTCGCGGGTCGCCCCGTCGCCGCCCAACACTGCCCTACCTGCTCCGCCCCACTGCGAAGCCCCGCCGGGTACGTCCAAATTGACCGTCCCTTTGGTGCCCCTAGCGCAGAGGTTGGACGCGTGGCTTTCACTTCCCAACCCGTCTCGCTGGCTGGCCCAGACCATCCGACTCGGTTACGCAATTCAGTTTGCCAAGCCCCCGCCCCCCTTCATGGGCGTCCGCTTTTCCGCAGTACACGGCGAACACGCCCACTCCCTGCGCGCGGAAATCGCGACTCTTCTGGTAAAAGACGCGATAGAGCCTCTCCCTCCAACCGAGATGAAGAAGGGTTTCTACAGCCCTTACTTCATTGTACCCAAGAAAAGCGGCGGCTTACGACTAATCTTGGACCTGAGAGTTCTCAACCGAGCGTTGCACAAAGTCCCGTTAAAAATGCTCACGCAGAAGCACATCTTAACCTGCGTCCGGCATCTAGATTGGTTCGCAGTGATAGACCTGAAGGACGCGTACTTCCACGTCTCCATCCTGCCCCGACACCGCCCCTACCTGCGGTTTGCGTTCGAGGGCCAGGCATATCAGTACAAAGTCCTCCCCTTCGGCCTGTCTCTGTCCCCTCGCGTCTTCACGAAAGTCGCAGAGGCAGCTCTTGCCCCGCTCCGAGAAGCCAGCATCCGCATACTCAACTACCTCGACGACTGGCTCATTCTGGCCCACTCGCGAGAGTTACTATGCGCCCACAGAGACCAGGTGCTTAGGCACCTCAGCCGTCTGGGGCTTCAGGTCAACTGGGAAAAGAGCAAGCTCACTCCAGTTAAGAGCATCTCTTTTCTCGGGATGGAGTTAGACTCGGTCTCAATGTCCGCACGTCTCACCAACGAGCGTGCCCAGTCAGTGTTGAACTGCCTCGCTGCCTTCAGGCCAGGCACAGCGGTCCCCTTAAAACTTTTCCAGAGGCTCCTGGGGCATATTGCGTCGCGCCGCTGGGGTTGATGCATATGAGACCGCTCCAACACTGGCTCCAGACCCGAGTCCCGAGACGAGCATGGCGCCGCGGCACGCACCGGGTAACAATCACCTCCGCCTGCCGACAAACATTCAACCCCTGGACAGACCTCTGTTTCTTACGGGCTGGAGTACCCCTACAGCAGGTGTCCATACGCGTCCTGTTCACGACCGACGCCTCCAGATTGGGTTGGGGCGCCGTTTGCAACAGGCACGCAGCCTCAGGCCGTTGGAAAGGTGCCCAGCTGCGTTGGCACATCAACTGCCTCGAGTTGTTGACCATCCTTTTGGCCCTGTGGAAGATTCTCCTGTTAATTCGGGACGAACATATCCTAGTCAGGTCGAACAGCACCACTGCGGTCGTGTACATAAATCGCCAAGGCTGCGTACGCTCCCGCCATATGTCACAACTCGCCCGTCGTCTCCTCCTTTGGAGCCAGCACCGACTCAAGTCGCTGCGCGCCACTCACATCCCTGGCAACCTCAATGTGGTAGCGGACGCGCTGTCACGACAACGCTTGCCTGGCGGAGAGTGGAGGCTTCACCCCCACTCGGTTCAGCTGATTTGGGAACGGTTCGGCAAGGCCCAGGTAAACCTGTTTGCCTCCCAGGAGGCTTCAGAGGCTCCCCTCGGGGCAGATGCACTGGCACACAGCTGGCCGGTGGGGCTGCGCAAGTACGCATTCCCTCCAGTGAGCCTTCTTGCACAGGTGCTGTGCAAGGTCAGGGAGGACAAGGAGCAAGTCACTCTCGTGGCTCCTTACTGGCCCACCCGGGCCTGGTTCTCGGACCTCGTACTCCTCGCGACAGCCCCTCCATGGCGAATTCCCCTGAGGAAGGACCTTCTTTTTCAGGGACGGGGCACGCTCTGGCATCCGCACCCAGACCTCTGGAACCTCCACGTCTGGCCCCTGGACGGGATGCGGAAGATCTAGCTGGTCTACCACCCACGGTCGTAGGCACGATCAACCAAGCCAGAGCCCCTTCTACCAGGCAACTCTACACCCTGAAGTGGCGTCTGTTCGTCAATTGGTGTTCTTCCCGGGCAGAAGACCCACAGAGGTGCGCAGTTAGGTCGGTTCTCCTGTTCCTACAGGAGAGGTTGGAGGGGAGGCTGTCCCCGTCCACCTTGAAGGTGTATGTTGTCGCTATCGCAGCTCACCACGACCCAGTAGACGGCAAGTCTCTGGGTAAGCACGACTTAATCGTCAGGTTCCTAAGAGGCGCCCAGAGGTTAAACCCCTCCCGGCCAAACCTGTTCCCCTCCTGGGATCTCTCGGTGGTCCTCGCCGGTCTTCAGAGATCCCCTTTCGAGCTGCTAGAATCAGCTGGACTCAGGGCCCTCTCTCTAAAGACGGCCCTGCTGATCGCGCTTGCCTCCATCAAGAGGGTCGGGGACCTGCAAGCGTTCTCTACTAACGACACTTGCCTGGAGTTCGGTTCGGCAGACACTCATGTGATCCTAAGACCTCAACCGGGCTATGTGCCCAAGGTTCCTACCACGCCCTTTAGAGATCAGGTAGTGAACCTACAAGCACTGCCCTGGGAGGAGGCAGACCCAGCCCTCTCACTATTGTGTCCGGTACGTGCCTTGCGTGCCTACCTGGAACGCACCCAGAGCTTCAGGCGCTCTGAGCAGCTCTTTGTCTGCTTTGGAGGACAGCAGAAAGGGAACGCTGTCTCCAAACAGAGGTTGTCTCACTGGGTGGTGGAGGCCATTCAGTTGGCCTACCACACCCAGGCCGTGCCTCCCCCCTTACAGGTTCGAGCCCACTCCACTAGGAGCGTGGCATCCTCATGGGCACTGGCGAGGGGCACCTCCCTAGCAGACATTTGCAGAGCTGTGGGCTGGGCAGCACCTAACACCTTTACGAGATTCTACAATCTCAGGGTTGAGTCAGTCTCGTCCCGTGTTCTCTCAGGTCCGAGCCTGTAGAACTCGGTACACGTTGACGATCTGACCGGGTGAACCGCTTGTTCCAGCGCCGTTTCCCTCTGCCAAGGCAAAACAGTGCGCTTCTGTCCCAGGGGACCTAGGTCCCTGGTTGATTCCTCCCTAGCCCTTCGGGCCCGCAGCAGTTCAGCGGAGGAACGTGCTGGTCCAGTCCACTACGGGTACCCCAGGCTACCCCTACTGGAATAGGTACTCCACAGATCAGGCCTCCTATGGGACTCCTCCTGTGTGTACTTCCGCGGTACGGTCACCTTACGAGCTGACCCGCGTCTCCCTTAGGCAGTCCTTTGCTGCCCTCCGGTCGCCGTGTTGTAGCAACTCCCCCCTCCTCGAGGTTGGATCTACCACCGCGCCATTCTTCCCACATGTCACCAAGAGGCCATGTGATGTATTTCACCACCTTTACCTCCCCTTTTGGGTGGGTGTGGCCTCCGCAGGGTCTTTTCCCCCTGAAAGAATAGGAATTCGGGTAAGACCCCCTTCCCTCGATGCGGTAAGGGCCCCGGCTGCTCTTGCTCTATGCCGAGAAAACATAGAGAGAAAAGAGGCCCAGCCAGGCTTGGCCCGTTCCCTAGTTGGGAGCGTCACCTTGTTCCCCCCTAGGGTAACCAAAAGGATGCTGACGGTTTTTCGGGGCATTGGGGAAGAGTACGTGCAGCCTGAACACAGTTGGTCGCTTGTGCACGTACAAATACCTGCCCGCTTCTGTGTCAGCAGTACACGTACATGGCTCAGCGCATGGCGAGTTTTGAAGTGGACCCTTAGTGTCGCTTCTTCGATACGATGTTGAAGTGAGCGACAGATGGGGAACGTCTTGGTTACGTATGTAACCTCCGTTCCCTGATGGAGGGAACGAAATGTCGTGTCTTCCCGGCCACATCGCTGAGCCGAGCCGCTGAGGTGCCCGGAACACTCCTGGCTGTTCGCCAACTCTCATTGGCCTTTTTTCATAGATCAGAGGCATCTTTCGGCACTCAAGAGAGACCCCTAGTGTCACTTCTTCGACACGACGTCTCGTTCCCTCCATCAGGGAACGGAGGTTACATACGTAACCGAGATGTTCCATGCACAAATGCATTTTTTGTGACCATACTTAGTTTTCCCTAATTTTTTAAAATGTACTTGTTCATTGAACTGTTGTATATAAGCAATATCACACTCGCAATTGTGCTATATGGCCCTAATTCAGCACTGCTGTGATTACTTATGGCAATCGGCCTACAGCCTTGTGCCTGCGGCCAACTCACAGCAGTGCTGACACTGTCATTTATGTTTGAGGTGTTTAGAGAGGTTTGAGGTCAGTGTAGAAAACAGTAATTGTCATTTACAAGGAGTTACTAATAACCACAAAGTCTGTTTACATGAAATTGTGATTGCCAACCATGCTGTTGGTCAAAGATCCTGTAACTGAACAAAGAGTGTGTACATTATCCACTCAATGCACGTCATGAGGAGGCTAACAATTTATCAGTGAAGTGGAGCTGACACAGTGTCAAACAGCTTCCTCTTCCAACAAAGTTTTGAAACATAAAATACAGTTTCCAAACTCTTTCCACATGCACATTTGCAGAATATCATATATCATAAAACCACAGAGACACAATGTCCTATTTCCAAGGTCAGCACATATAATCTAACAGATAACATGATGATTTAACTCCAACACAATTTTACGATGATTGTGAATTCACAATGTGAAGGTTATCATTTGGGCACACAAAACTTATAGTCCCACAAGTATATGATGAATGTATCTCATTTCAGCAATGTTACATTTCTTTTAATATGCCATGAAAAGGGACTGTGCAAAACATCAACTAATAACATGTTCTTTTCATTTTTAAGCCACATCTAATTAAGGCATGTGAGAGGACAGTCAACACAAGAGGGAAGATATCTAATTATCTCCAGCACATCGTCAATGACGGCACAAAATTGCCTTACATTTTGAATAATCAGGGCCACCGCTCCCTTTACACAGATTATACAGTCTGTGAAGGGCACCAACCCCCTAGGGGGGGCCAATCTTACCCCAATGGGGCACCAAAAAGTCCACCAGCTGCCCTTTCTCAAATGTTATACATTATTCAAGGACTCAAAAGCAGTTGCAGAACACTCTCCCAGTTTTACGATTGCCTCACACATCAGGTCTATTTTAGCTTTTTAAGCTGTAGCCAGTTTCTGAAATGCAATATTGCTTTTCAATTAAAAGCTTGTATCCCTTTTTTCTGACTTCTCCATCGACACTACCGTTATGGTGAGAAACTTCCTCTTGCATGCTCTGCAGTTACGCGTACCTAAGTAGGAAGCATTGCTCTACTATTCTATCAGGCATTAGAAAAAACATTTATTAAGCCTGAGCATAATTATACATTATTTTATTTCCTCTACTTCCCTGGAAATGTATTATTCAAGTTCGCACACTCTCTTTATCAGAGGTAGGTATTTTTTTAAAAAAAATTAGCAATATTATAAAAAAAATATTATTTTAAAAAAATGTCACTGCTTTATTATATTATATAATACTATTACAGCTACTCATGTTGTTCAGCCAAAAGCTGTGAGTGGTTTTCTCATTTTATTGTTATTGTTGTTTGATTGAGTTAATAAATGTACGTTTGGGAGGAGCACGCCCATCTAATCTTCCAATTAATTACCAGTATATAAAAGCAACCTCTTACCTTGTCATAACGTCAGTTCTCCCAACACGGACCATTCTGCAACAGCAACATGTCTGACATACCAGAAATCCAGCTCTTTCCTTCCGATGACAAACTCTCGAATCTTCTAGAAGTAACCTATGTATTCATCGCAAACCAGACAGGTTTCCCCTCCTTCGTTCCAGGATCACGCTAACCAGCCAAACGTACAGGACAACTAACTCATCGCATAACATCCCAGCATAACAAACACCATTCAAGAGAACCACGCTCCTCCTTCACGATCTCCTCAATATACAATCTCTCCTCACGCACCCACATTACAAACACCATCAATGTCACAATCATCTCTTTCTCCAACCGAAAGCCTTTCAATTCCTCCTATAGAAAATTGTCTGTTAATGATCTTTTTCAAGTCCTCTGTAAAACCGCCATCCATTTCTCACAAAGAGCTACTAAAGCGCAACTATACAAGCTTTATTTGTACCATAATCAAACAAAATAGGTTTCTCACAGTCTTCCAAGAAATCTTCACCAGGATTCCATGCAAACCAATTGCCTCTCTCCTTCTAATCTTCTAAATCCCCCAACCCAGCTCTTCATCAGCCAAGAGGATTCGAGGTAGCTGCCAGCACTTCCTCATCTACTCCTCTAACCGGCCAGCAGACTACAGCGTCCGCATTCATTAGTTCCACCCCACTTCATCACTAACAATCCCCCTACCACTTCTCAACAGGCGCTGGCCACGCTGCCATTATATTTAAATCCATCTGTCTCCAGAGCAGACTTAAATCCTAGATCATCCACACATACAGCTTCCACTAATATCATTCCTTCTACCACATCAAACCAACCTACCCACTGAAGCTGAGGCTGTCTCCACAATCGGTCCTGCCTCCTTTTCCCCCTCTTTCTGTCCCTTCTGTTACTGCTAGCCAAACTATCCACGGAGTGGACTGGAGCATGAGGCTGCCTCAGCAAATGGTCCCCTCTCCCGTCCAACTTCCCTCGAATCCTATAGCTCCGATAGCATCAACTCGTCCCCCAACATTCACACTCTCAACTGCCACTTACCTTCCAGCACCTTCCCACTGATCCCCCACCAGTTTCAACTCACCTCCGTGTTCAGATCCTAGCAGGTGCAGATATCGATCTTTCTTCCCTTCTCTTTTCTGTTCCTACAAATGAATCCTATCGTTCCCTGGACTGTGGACCTATTACTACTAACCTTAAAAACTCAAACTCCAGCTCCAACTACTCTCTCGCTTTAGTTCAATAATTTTGGCTGTGTCAGACAAAGATATAGTTTTTTGCATGTGTTTAATTTATGCAGCGGAGCCCACGCTCGCTGCATTTATCCTGTTCACCGCTCTTCTGCAAGCTCCTATAAAGACTTAAGAAAATATATATCATCTCCCATTATTGTCTCCTGATTATCTCTCGAACTTACAAATCATCCAGACAAAACATTTACACAGTATCTCCTATCAGGCCTAAATGAAGGTTTCAACCCAGGGTTGGTGAGCCTTCTGACCACCTACAACCTTCAGTCCGCTAAAGCAGAACTGGAAACCATTTATACTCTTATTTCCAAAGAAGTGGAATCCAGTTTCATGATAGGCCCCTTTGACTCCCCCTTCTAACTTTTTTGTTTAAGCCCAATCGGAATAGCAACATGAAACGTCTCATCATAGATCTCTCCGACCCCCATGGCAGCCCTCATTCGAGCATCAACAGCCTCATACCTCTAGATTAATTTTACCTTCACTACCACAACATAGATCAAGTGATCCACCTCATTAAAAATGTCAGCCATGGAGCCTGTCTTGCAAAATTGTACATAACCTTAGCCTTTGAAATTATGCCATTCACTGAGATTTTTGGCATCTGTTCAGAATTAGCTGGCAGTGGAAATTTTATTTTGCAGTCCGCTTGATCTTAGCATCAGACTGCAAAAGCAACCCCAAAATTTTTGATTTACTCTCTGAAGCACATTGCTGGATTTTGCAAAACAACTATGCGGCCCCTTACCTTGTCCATCTTCTCAATGACTTTCTCACCATTTCCCCAAGCTATTTCCCACCAGCAGCTCACTTATCCATCCAAAATGTTTTCAAAAATTCCTTAGCATTAGAGTTCCTTAGCATTAACCTTGACTCCTCAAAATTCCAAGCTTCCCTTCCCAAAGACAAAATAGACAGGATAATTGCTATCTCCTCTCAACTGCTGGAATCAACCCATTGCAGCAAAAGTGGCCTACTCTCCCTGCTGGCACACTTAAACTTTGTCATGCGCATAGTGTCTCAAGGAGTTAAAAGGAGTTTAGAGACTGCTGTGTCTTTGTTTTCACGGTGACGTGGCTCAGCGACAGAGTTCCAGATGCTGCCATTCAGCTAGACGGGCTTGTCTCGTTTCATGCCGACAGAAATACAGCTTTCTGCGGTAAGACACGCGGTGGTGGCTTGTGTGTTTACATCAACACGGAATGGTGCAATAACTCTATGCTAGTCTCTAGCTACTGCTCATCACTGATGGAGCTTGTGATTGTTAGATGCAGACCTTTTTATTTACCATGGAAATTCACCACTGTTATCATAACCAGAGTTTACACTCGTTTACAGTGCTAATGCTAAGGAAGCGCTCTGTGAACTGTATGGGGCTATGAGAGAACTGCAGAACGCTCACCCCAACGCACTGTTTATTGTTGCTGGAGATTTCAACCATGCAAATCTCAAGACAGTGCTCCCTAAATTCCATCAGTATGTGGACTTTGCAATGAGAGGGCGAACGTGCTTGATCTTATTTACACAAACATCCCAGGCGCGTACCGGGCGGAGCCCCACCCCCACCTTGGCTACTCAGACCACATATCTGTTATGCTAATTCCAGCATACAGACCGCTCGTCAGATGCACAAAACCGCTTCAGAAGCAGGTGAAAACCTGGCCAGCAGGAGCCATCTCTGCTCTTCAGGACTGTTTTGAGTGTACTGACTGGCACATGTTCAGGGAGGCTGCAACATATGGCGATTCTACCAACTTGGAGGAATACACAGCATCAGTGACCAGCTACATCAGCAAGTGCATTGATGATGTCTCTTTCTCCAAGACCATCACCACACGCTCCAACCAGAAGCCGTGGATGACTGCGGAGGTGCGCATGCTGCTGAGGACCCGAGACTCCGCCTTCAGAGCAGGCGACAAGGCAGCCCTAAGAACAGCGAGGGCCACGCCCAGAGAATCCACTATCACTTCCAGGACAGTGGTGACACGCATGTGCCAGGGCATCCAGGCCATCACCAACTACAGGACAACATCAGTTGGCTGTGACAAAGATGCCTCCCTTCCAGATGCGCTGAATGACTTCTACACTTGGTTTGAAGTGCTGAGCGACATGGTGGTGAGGAAGACCACCCCTCCTCCCAACAACCAGGTGCTCTGTCTTACCACGGCGGATGTGAGGAAAACTCTACGTAGAGTCAACCCACGGAAGGCTGCTGGACCAGACAACATTCCTGGCTCAGAGGATGCTCAGAGAATGTGCATACCAGCTGGCAGATGTTCTTACTGACATCTTCAACATCTCTCTGAGCAGTGCCATTGTTCCAACGTTCTTCAAGGCCACCACCATTGTCCCCATGCCAAATAAGTTTTGCCTCAACGACTACCATCCCGTCGCACTCACAGTGGCACATTAAGACCCAGCTGCCCCCCTCACTAGACCCACTGCAGTTCTTGTATCGTTCAGCAGACAACGCCATCGCCACCACCCTCCATCTGGCCCTCACCCACCTAGATAAAAAGGACTCATACGTTCGAATGCTGTTCATAGACTTCAGCTCAGCATTCAACACAATCATTCCCCAGCACCTGATTGGAAAGCTGAACCTGAGACTCAGAGACTGGTTTGACACACACACACATGTCCTGAGTTGTACTTTAATTACTGTCACTTTATAACTGTCTGCTACCTCAATAACTGCTATGTCCATAGAACATTATCTCATGGTATGTTATGTTTGCATTTGGCATTTTTAGAAACTGTCATCTTTTTGCACAACTGTGTACTAGTCGGCGCTGCACTGTCTCTCACTGTGCCTATTGTCCTGTTCATTGTTAGTAATTTATTGTACTGTCCCGTACGTTTTGCACACGTTTGCACGTGCACTTTATATAGGTATTTTATTTAGTCTGTGTAGTCTCATGTGGTTCTGTGTTTGTCCTATGTTGTTTTATGTAGCACCATTGTCCTGGAAGAATGTTGTCTCGTTTCGCTGTGTACTGTACTAACCACTTGACTTGACATGACTTGTCTCTCGCCTCTCCTATCCCAGGTCCAGATGCCAGGTCTGTCCCTAAGCTCATTCTGCCGTGCTGATCTGAATCTTTGAATCATGTTCAAAGATTCAAAGATGTGCTGACTTTCTTCTTCAGTGACATCCTGTCTTGCCCCTCCAAAATCCCCCTGTTTACTGATGTCCTAGACACGCTGTGTTAAGAACCGAAATACACAATCTTTTTGCAAAGAACGTGATAGAGGTTGTTCCAAATTGTCTAACCCTCAAAGGGTTTTACAGCCGCTATTTTCTTGTCCCAAAGAAAGATGGTGGGCTTTGGCCTCACTTATGAAGCACCCATTCAAAATGATAACTCAGAAAAAGATATTATTGCACATCCACCCACACGATTGGTTTGTGTCGAAAGATCTGAAAGACTCATACTTTCATGTTCAAATTGTACAACATCACAGGATGTTTTTGAGATTCATGTTCGAAGTCCAGCCCTCCTGACTGTCCCTGCAAAGTGCATCAATGCGGTACTCGCCCCTCTGAAATGAAGCGGCATGAGCATTTTGAACTACATTGACGATTGGCTATTACTGGCCCAATAAGAGGCTCTATTATGCCAACACCGGGACAAATTGCTCCAACATCTGAACAGCTTGGGCCTCAATTTCAAATGGGTGAATAACATGCTCTCCCCCAGTCAAGAAATCTTAAGGGTTATTCCATTAGGTCTCTTACACATGAGACCTCTTCTGTGCTGGCTCAAGCTTCATGTACCACAGCATGCTTGGTGCCAAGGGTTCATGTGCATCACTATATATCACTGCTGTCTAGCTGCTCTAGCACCTTGACAGCTCCTGCCTTCTACCAGAAAGGTGTCATGCTTGGGCAGCTTTTCAGGCAAAAAGTTGTGACCACAGATGCTTCCAACACAGGTTGCAGGGCGGTGTGTGACGGACACCCGGCTTTTGGCACCTGGACAGCTTGGAGCTGCTGGCTGTTTTCCAAGCCTTTGAAGGCTATTAAGTCCTAAATAGTGAATTATCATGTCCTAATTTGCTCAGACAACATGACAGTTGTAGTGTACATAAACCGCCAAGGCATAATTAGTTCCTTATACCATAGCCATAAAATATGAAACATCTATGAAAATAATCTATTAGTTTATATTATAAATATAAGCTATAAAACAACTATTAAAAGGGATTATAATACATGCCAATAAACATCTACTTTACAATATTAAAAGCTCACTCCACAAGAAAGCTACAGTATAGAAAGGGATGAATGTCCCAAAGCCCTTTGTTTCATGGACTAGAGATGAACATTGTTTCATGGATGAGAGATGAACATTGTTTCATGGACTAGAGATGAACATTATTTCATATTAAGTTTAATATAACACAAAATACATCTTCAAACCATCTAAATAAACCTACCTTTTGAGATGTTCAACATTCTCCGCTTCCTCCTTACACACATGCCTTGAACTTGTTACACTGGTGCCAAAACCTGAGAAGTTTGGAGGAAGTATACGTTGACATGGAGTCCTTGCCATTGGCGGAAGTCATTCAAACCCTCGCCAGAATACACCATTCACAACATCAGGCCCTGCTTGAGCTTTGCAAGGACCAGGAATATGTGGAATATGTATGGATGGGTCCTGTGAGAAGATTTGCTATGCCTTGCTGGGGGAGTACATGCCAGGGCAGTTTTCATCAGCTCCTATGGTGTATTTTCTAAGAAAATAATTAATCAATATTATGTGTAAACAAACAAAGGTAACCATTATGCTGTTATTATACTGTAAAAGAAGGCAGAGTTGTATTTGGGTCACCATTAAGACTACATGTAGAAAAGTCCCTTACATAAGGTGTGAAACAGCACATTCTATGGAAAGTAGGTAACTGTATATGCAAAGGAGGAAAGATATTCTTTTTTAAAAATAGACAGGCAAAGGACTTTCCACCAATAGTTAAAAAGTAGAAGCCCTGAAAGATAATGGTGGCGAGTGGAAGAATGCTGACTGTGGTCCCACTGGTCAGAGATAGTGAACTTGAGAGATTATGGGCCCCCTATGAGATAACTAAAAGATACATAAATGAGAACTCAGAAGTCAGAACAGACAGCTGACCTTCTCAAGTTTGTTGATGACACATCTGGAACCCTGGAATCTGAGAGTTTTCTTGCATTTTAGAGAGATTCTTCAAAGATTTTCCACGACGTAATTGGTGCCCAACGTGGGGCTGGTTCGAGGCCAAAAGGGTGGAGAACCTGCTGAGGGGTCTGCTGACGCGGATTGCACAAAACACCTGGTGCCAAAAACTGAGGTAAGCATTTTTGCTTAAAGGTATTTTTGTGTGATCTGATGTAAGTTTGACCTAGTGAGTAGTTACCCTGGAGGCCTTGCCAGCCCAGACATAGACTAATTTGACTGATTGATTAAAAATAGAATTGGGTTCCAGATTCCAAAAACAGTATGAATGATAGTTTAAAGAGAGAAAAATCCTATGTAGGTGACCCAAGGAGGCAGTGAATGAGTGAAAGTCCTATATAATTGGCCAAAGGAGGCATTTAAGGTTAAGAGACAGTTCCTATGTAGATGGCCCAAGGAGGCAAAGAAAAGTCCTATATAGGTGGCCCATGGAGGCATGGAATGAGTGAAAGTCCTACATAGGTGGCCCAAGGTGGCAGTAAGTAAGCAAAATTCCTATATAGGTGGCCAAAGGTGGCAGGGAATGAGTGAAATTCCTACATAGGTGGTTAATGAGATATTTAAAAAGGTTAAAGTATTTAAAAAGCCTGGGCTGAGTAAGAAATTGGGAAATATTAAAATGTGTGCATGCATATATTAATGAAGCATGTGTAGAACTAACTACATTATTTGTATATGTGTTAATAGTACTAACCATACTGTTTTTGTGCTTGCTTGGTTGCATGCTTTCAGTAATTGTGTTGCATTGTGTGGCAAGTATGATGTAGATCAGAGAAGCAGGTGCAAAAGATAGATAATTGATCATTGGAAAAAGGTAAAAAATCAAATAAAAAGAAGATGGTTTGTCCCAAAGGTAAAAATGTACCTAGATACTGACTATGTTGACTGTTTGGGCATTTGCCAAATTACAATGTGATCCAGATGGAAAAACACAAGCATTAATAAAAAAAAGATTAAAAAAAAAGATAAAAGCACCTGTTTTTCTGTTTCTCTCTCTCTCTCTCTCTCTCTCTCTTTCGCTGGCAGCCTGTGAGCGGGGGAGGTACAGAGATAAAAAAAGGGCA
Organism: Moxostoma hubbsi; assembly: GCA_032164185.1. Classification (NCBI taxonomy): domain Eukaryota; kingdom Metazoa; phylum Chordata; class Actinopteri; order Cypriniformes; family Catostomidae; genus Moxostoma; species Moxostoma hubbsi. The sequence goes on along the minus strand of JAVLUX010000013.1, from coordinate 9,656,103 downwards.
ACAGCCTGAGGGGACAAGTACAATAATTAGACAAGAGATAGACAAAGAAATGTTTTCCCTTACAGTGATTACGACTAAAGAAAAGGCAGAAGCAAACCAGTTTTGAAAAACAGGAAGCTCCCCGCAGACCGGAAGAATTGGAAGAAGAATTAGAGCATTAATAGAAACAAAGGGAATCAGTGATCATTTTTGGAGTGAGTCAGAGTACATAGATTACACAAGGCAGAGGAGAGAGTTAACTCTAGACAAGAAAAAGGAGTTGTTAAGAAAACTGACTAGAATAACCTATTTGGAAGAAATTGAACAAGACTGACCTTGGACCAGCTGGATGGAAATGGCATTACGTAACATATGGCTCGAACCATTTGCAGAAAATATGAAGAAACTTTGTAAGTCAGGCTAAGGGGACCAATTGACCACGTTCAGGGGAAAATTGAGGGTAACAACCAAACCAGAACAAATCCCCTACCTTAGCTGTGATGTAGCATACTATTGGGAAACTCAAGAAATAACAGATTACAGGGGAATAACAATCTTGAAGAATGTTGTCTTAGAAATATCCACTAAGATAAGGAAGGTACAGAGGAAAATAAAAGTGATATTTTACAAAGGTGATAATGGGGAAATAATACCAGCCACTACAACTGAGGGAACCATAGGGATATTAGAGGTAAAAATGTGCATAGATCCCCCAGAGAAGGGAAGACAAATTTGGTTGGAAGTATTTGAGAAAGGAAACACTGAGCAAGAGCCAAGGGACAGTTCACAGTAGGATTGTGACAGAAAAAGATATGAATGAAAAATAGTAAGGCATAAACTTTGCATATGATAATCATAAAATATTGTGTAATTAACTGAAAAAGTGTAATAAAATGACTGTTAGAAAAATAGATGTATTAGCTTAGTGCTGACAACTACATTGCACGTACAAGAAACAAGTAATGTGTAACTGTGTTTAAAGATGAAAAATTGTAACCCACAAAATGAATTTGTGTAAGCAAGTATAAAATAGCATGTGTAAATAAACTCTGAAAAAAATCAATAAAATGTATTATGTAAACAATAAAAGAAAAACATGAACAAACAATTAAAATTCAAAATAAATAAATATTTGTACTTTGATCAAAGTCAGAAAAGAAATGAAAACAAGTGAATATGAGAATGAAAATAATAAACGATAAAACATGAAGACAATATGATAAATATTTAAGTAACCAACTATAATAAAGGCTGAAGAAAAAAAATTATCAAGCCCTATAAATAATGGATAACTTGTGTAAAATAAAAGAAGAAGAGAAAAAAGAGGAAAGGGCATATTACATAAAAATGAAAGAGAAGACCTGACCAGATTTCTTGAACCTTTTTATCTAGAGCAAAGTGAAAGAGATGAAATAGATGTCTCTGTGACTACATGGGAGAAATTCCAAAGAAAAATTAACCTCATATTTTACCTTTATACGCGGGGCAGACCAGGTAATTGGAACAGGTCGATGGTTCACTGTGGGAAGACCCTGCAGTATTGATTTAATAATCCCAAGAAGAGACATTATTTGGATGCAAAATAATTAATGTAGGCTGGGACAAGAAGAGGATCCAACAAACCATTAAACAAAAAACAAACACATGCTGTATTGAAGTATCTGAGAAAAACTAATAGCATTCCTCAAAAAGAGTAGTAAGAAGTCCTCAACCCAGCAAAAGTCCAGGGGAAGTCAGGGGTCGGATGCTTTTAGTGATCCTTGTCTGACCTGCCTGGTGAAGACTAGCATAATAGAAAGAATGGTCTGGGGTTAAAGAGGTATAAAAATAATCGTAAGACAAAACAGAGTGGTAAAAGAAAAATGGCATTAACACCAATAGATCAAATGTGCATCAGGTTGAACACAAAATGGCCAGCAGAGTGAACATTTGATGTAAGTGTGTGTAGAGAAATGGAGGCACTGATAAAGAATCACAAGCCAAAGGATTAAAGACAGAAAAGGATAATGAAGAGAGACAGGGAAATAATGATGATACACCTATTCAAGAGTAAAGGGTTAAAGTTGATAAAACAGGAGAGACTGGACGAAAAAAAGATGGAAGAAGAAAAAATAGAGAGACCACCCCCATATGCACCACCACTTGAGGCAAATGAAAAGAGTCAGATGCCTGTTATGCAGTTTAAAGGAACAGTGCAAGTGGCAGGGGAATTGGACATAGACGAAAAAACACCACCAGAACCGCAGGTAAGAACCTGACCAAGAAATTGTTTATCAAAGAGCGCTAAGCCGACAGGAGGAAGAGTCAATACAATCAGATCAAGAAATTGTGTATAAAAGAGCACCAAGCCGACGAGAGATAAGACATGAATTGGAAAAACAAGAGATAAGTTGTGAATTAGAAGAATATAGAAAGCAACAGAGGGAGAAAGAACGTAGAGAGCAAGAAGAGACGAACAATACAGAAATATGCCCCAAGATTAATGCAAGTTTACTGACACAACAACAAATGGAAGAATGTAGAGCAAGACAACAAAGGAACATGGATGAAATTGAGGCCATCAATACTGAGGTGCTAGAGATGTCAGACTGCATAGAGCATGAAGAAAGGGAAGCCTTAATGGAACTAAGAAGATAAAAAATAAACAGACAACCATGCATACCAGAAAACAAGTACCCCCATGGGCGGGGCCAAGGGAGAATTTGAGCAAGTCTCGGGAAAAATTTACCTTGAAGATCTGCCAGCAAAGCCAGAACAGAGGTGGAAAAGAAGTAAGGCAGGAAGATTGAGCAGAGACTGGGAAAAAACCAAGGACAATACAGGACCCTCAGATGATGAGGATGAAAGCCTGGGCAAAAGCACCAGCAGTATGCGCGAGTGTCACAATATCCTATTGTAATAAAAGGGAAATATGACTGCTATGTACCATGGGCCAATCATGATCTTGAAGGATTGCCGGCTGCCCTCCCAGATATATATGAGGGAGCAGGAAGATGGATCAGAGAAGTTAAAGAGCGCGCAATAGGGACACGGCTGGCACTGGAAGACATTAAAGCCCTGACTGCCAGATGCGTAGGAGGGACCAAGTTAGCAGACATATTGAACAAGGCAGGATGGCGAGCAGCGATAGATGATGCAACAATGGATGAAATGACATTCAGCAGATGCCGTAATGACATATGGGCAGCCTTAAGAAAATCATTTCCAACAAACCTGGATCCGAAGACATTGAAAGTAGAACCAATGGGAGAAACTGAAAACCCTAAAGCCTACATCGACCGAGAACTAAAAAGATGGAAAATGGAAATGGAAAGAGACGCAGAAAAGAACTCATGAATGACAGCAATGTTCCAATCCTCCATAATAGATGCAATGCCTGCACCAGCCAAAGACAGATTGGAAGATGTGGTAGGTTTAACCACTAAATCAACAAAAGAGTTCTGTGCACATGTGAAGAAAGACTGAAAGAACAGGAGCGAGATGTACATAAAAAATTGGAACAATTGCAACTAGAAGAACTAACAGGAAAAAGGAAAACTTAAAGTGGCTGTAAGAGAAAAGGAAGGGCCAACCACAGTAATGGCACCAGTAAATAAGTCTGTGCAAGTGATCCCAAGCAATCAGAATCAGAATCAGCTTTATTGCCAAGTATGCTTACACATACAATGAATTTGTCTTGGTGACAGGAGCTTCCAGTGTACAACAATACAAACAATACCAAAAACAGCAGCAAGACATAGGTAATTAAAAACAAAAAAAGACTAAAAATAAATAATTATACATATACGTACAGACACTCACCTTCATACATACACACACATAGTGCAAATCTATTACAATCTGTTATATAAAGAACAAAAATACAGTATATTATGTACAGAGCAATGTAAGTAATGGCAGAAGTGGATATGTTGGATAATATAAATAGACTTAAACTGTGTATTGCACATAATTTTTGCTTAATGGGGCAATTTAATTGTCCATGAGATGGATAGCCTGAGGAAAAAAACTGTTCCTGTGTCTGATGGTTCTGGTTCTCAGAGCTCTCAAGCACCAGCCAGAAGGCAACAGTTCAAAAAGGTAGTGGGCAGGGTGAGTGGGGTCCAGAGTGATTTTACCAGCCTTTTTCTTCACTCTGGAAGTGTATAATTCTTGAAGGGGGGGCAGGGGGCAACCAATAATCCGCTCAGCAGTCCGGACTGTCCTCTGTAGTCTTTCATAACTGCACCAAACCAGACATTTATTGAAGTGCAGAGGATAGATTCAATGACTACTGAGTAGAACTGTTTCAGCACCACCTGTGGCAGGTTGAACTTCCTCAGCTGGCGAAGGAAGCACAACCTCTGCTGGGCCTTTTTCACAATGGAGTCGATGTTTATCTCCCACTTCAGGTCCTGTGAGATGGTAGTGCCCAGGAACCTGAATGACTCCACTGATGCCACAGTGCTGTTTAGAATGGTGTCTGGGCACAATGTTGGGGTGTTCCTCTTAAAGTCCACAATCATCTCCACCGTTTTGAGTGTGTTCAGCTCCAGGTTGTTTTGACTGCACCAGACAGTCAGCAGTTCAACCTCCTTTCTATATGCAGACTCAACATCATCCCGATGAGGCCGATGACAGTGGTGTCATCTGCAAACTTCAGGAGCTTGACAGAGGGATCCTTGGTGGTGCAGTCATTTGTGTAGAGCGAGAAAAGTAGTGGGGAGAGCACACATCCCTGGGGGGCACCAGTGCTGATGGTACAGGTGGTGGAAGTGAATTTTCCCTGCCTCACAAGCTGCTACCTGTCTGTCAGAAAGCTGTTAATCCACTGACAGGTAGAGGTGGGAACAGGGAGTTGGTTTAACTTAGTCCGGAGAATGGCTGGGATGATTGTGTTGAAAGCCGAGTTGAAGTCCACAAAAAGGATCCTTGCGTATGTCCCCAGTCTGTCCAGATGTTGCAAGACGTGATGCAATCCCATGTTGACTGCATCATCCACAGACCTGTTTGATCGATAAGCAAATTGAAGGGGATCCAAAAAGGGTCCAGTGATGTCCTTCAGGTGGGCCAACACCAGTCTCTCAAATGACTTCACGACCACAGATGTCAGGGCGACAGGTCTGTAGTCATTAAGTCCTGTGATTTTAGATTTCTTAGGGACAGGGATAATAACTGAGCATTTGAAGCAGCATAGGACTTCACACTGCTCCAGTGATCTATTGAAGATCTGTGTGAAGATGGGGGCCAGTTGGTTAGCACAGGAACGAAGGCACGCTGGTGAGATGCCATCTGGGCATGCACCAATGGTTCTGAATGCGCCATGTACACCTGTGGCCCCATATGTACCGCTTGCACCCATGTATCAACCTGCATCTGTAACACAAGTTGCTCCAATGCCACCTATACCAAATGCTCAGAATGTAATGCCCATCCCAGGACAAGCAATGCAACATCCTATGCCAATGATAATTTATAATTTTCCAGAGCAACCGAATAGAGGCTGGAATCGACCGCTTCAAGGTGGAAGAGGAAGACAGAACAATGGGTCCAGAAACATTGACACCTGCTGGGGTTGTAATCAACTAGGACAGAAGAGACTGCCCTGTGAATCCTTGGCTCCCAGAACAACAGGTGAACGCCAATACCTAGCAGCAAGGCTATCAACAACAGGCCCAAGGTCCACTCAACCCATGGCGTGGACCACCACAGGGCTACTAGGGATGCCCAAATAATCCTACAAGGAGGAGTCAGCTTCCAGTGATATCAACTGATGCTGATCAAGAACCTATACTGCAGGTTAAAATAGAGGGCAAGATAACACCAGTTATGTTAGACACTGGAGCCACATTCACATGTATAAGTCCAAATTATGCCTCTCTCCCAGTCTGGTAAATATGTAAAGACAGTAGGATTCTCGGGACAAACGCAGCTAATTCCAATGATGGCTCCAGTAAACATAGAAGTAAAAGGAACATCAGTACAAATCACAATTCTAATATCAGAAAACACACCAGTAAATCTATTGGGAAGAGATGCTATATGCAAAATTAACTTACAAATGTGGTGCTCTCCAGAAGAGATATACATAGACGATAGAGAAGGTAGACAAATGACGGTTACACAGCCGCCAGAATCTCAAGGTCCACAAGCAAATGTATATTGGTTAGGAGAATTAGGGTGGGAAATAGAAGACACAGTGGGTGAATGGGAAAAATACATTGAAGCACAGCTTTGTGAACAAAATGTGCCAGGGACTGAATATCATTGTACATATATAATATTATATATGACACAGAAAGAGATTCAGACCTGGATATAGAATGGCTGAATAAAACAAAACAACAGAAAATCTCATTAATGTAAATATATAGTTGTAGGACAAGAGACGGCCGCACTTCATATAGAGAAAAGTAATTTCATAGACGAATGGTTTCAAGTACCAGACTCAACCCTGCATGTAACTCTATACATAAGCAAGGGAAGAGAGCCAAAAGACTTAGGACCAATGATGAAAAAAGCAGAAAAAGTAGAGTGGGAGAAGACAGAAAATCCCCTGATCTTAGACAAAGACAAAATGCCAGACAAAATGCACCTAAAAATTTTGTGTACCACAGAAATGCTAGGAACACCCAAAGTAGTGGTTATTACTACCGAAGAATAGTTAGATTCAAGAACAGTGGAATTAATGGCAGAAATGGAAAAAGAAGTGCCAGCTGAAATATGGTCACAACATGATACAGGCACGATACATGATACAGGTTAGTAAAATCCGCAAATCCAATTAGAATTAGAATAAAACCAGGCACACGGCCTCCCCGGACACAACAATACCCAATAAAACAAGAGGCAGTATCAGGAATAAAGAAAACTATTGAAGGGCTACTCAAGGCAGGAGTATTATTGAAACATACTACCAGTAGCAAAGACAAATAAATCTAAATGGCGATTAATGTTAAAAATGGTAAATGGTCTGCACTTATATAACACCTTTTTAACCTTAACGGTTTTCAAAGCACTTTACACTGTGACTCATTCACCCATTCACACACACATTCATACACCAATGGCGACAGAGCTGCCATGCAAGGTGCTAGTCTGCCATTGGGAGCAATTTGGGGTTCAGTGTCTTGCCCAAGGACACTTCGGCATGTGGAGTCATGTGGGCCGGGATTCGAACCACCAACCCTGCGATTAGTGGCCAATTCACTCTACCAACTGATCCACAGCCACCCCCAATTAGTACATGACTTAAGAGCAGTTAACGAAGTAGTAGAAGATTGGCCTGTAGAGGTGCCCAATCTGCATACACTGCTGACTAATGTTCAACTATTTTATTGTAATTGACTTGTGTTCTGCCTTTTTCAGCATCCCTTTAGCAGAAGAAAGCAGACAGCTTTTTTCATTCACCTATCAAGGTAAACAATATACATACACCTGAATGCCTCAAGGGTTCAAGCATTCGCTGCATGTGTTCAATCAAGTACTGAAAGCGGATCTAGAAGATCTCAGACTTGATAGTACATTAATACAATACGTAGATGACTTATTGATTTGCGCAGTACTGGAGCAGTGTCATCAAGATTCAATCAAAGTACTTACTAAACTGGCTGAGGGAGGTCATAAATTATCTAAAGATAAACTACAGTATTGTCAACCACAGGTGGAATATTTGGGACGAATTATTGCACACCAAACAAAGACAATATCACCTGGCCAATTGGAAGGCACAAGCAAAGCACCACAGACAGTGGGACAAATGATGACCTTTTTGGGATGACAGGATTTAGCGCTGATTGGATAGAAGACTATGCTATTAAAACAACCCCCTTACGATTATTAATGAAACAGACAGGCCAGCAAAATCTTAGAAAAAGACTGACTTGGGATGCTGATGCATTAGTAGCATTTGAGTCATTAAAGAAAGAACTTCAGACAGCACCTGCAGTGGCCACCCCAGATTATACTAAACCATTCCCATTATATGTGGCAGATAGGAAAGATGGGTATTCCTCAGCAGTTCTGATGCAGGAACTATCTAGTGGGAGACGAAAACAGCCATTAGCGTATTATAGTACAAAACTGGATAGCGTAGCTCAAGGATATCCGCCCTGTTATCAAGGATTAGCCGCAGTCAACTATGCCTATGAAAAGGCCTCTACGGTGACTATGTGGTACCCAGTTGTGATTTATACTCACTATAAAATAGTAGAACTATTAGAAAAAGGAAAGTTTGTATTGACGCAGGCAAGAAGCCTAACGTAGTCAACATTGTTGACATATCCAGATGTAACCATAAAAAGGTGCACAACGGTAAATCCAGCAAATTATATTCCCTTAGAGGATGAAGGGACACCACATGATTACGTGGCAAATTCATTAGCTTTCACACACCTAAGACGTGATCTGGAATCAACCCCAGAGATCGAAGCAGAAACAGACTATTTTGTTGATTGGATCATGCTTCAGAGATCATTTAGGGAATCATGCTGGGTATGCCATAGTGAAAAAGGAAGGAGAGACATTTGTACCAGTTGTGGTCCAGCATTGTAAACAACCATGCTCAGCACAACTGGCAGAATTAAAAGCATTGACCAAAGCCTGCCTGATAGCAAAAGTCCAGAATGTAAACATTTACACAGACTCTGCATATGCACGTGGAGTGTGTCATTTATTTGGGGCAGTTTGGAGACAAAGAGTGTTTAACCCTCTGGGGTCGACGGACATGCCGGCGCATCCTGCTGGATTTTTTTCGTCATTAAAGCAGAAACAACTTAAAATACTCAGTCATTTTTGGGTATACAGATAAGTGCAAGACATCATTAGAGACTATAAAGGGTCTACTTTTATTTGTGTACACTCATAATAACAATGAAACATTGTGCTTTTGTAAAATAAAGACAATAAAAAGGGTGAGCTTTCAGCAGTCTCTGTGTTCACGAACATATTTTCACAAACACGTCACAAAAATGACCTGAAACTCCACGAATACTTATCACACAAACATGAAACATATGTCTAAAGAAAGCTTAAAATGTTTACTTTTAAATAAAACTATTCAAATTTGAAACAAATATTCTCCTGCAATGCAATCTTTTTGAAACAAAGCGATGTTCAGTTTTTACCGGTTCATCTCATTATTTGTAATGTGATCCCACCCACCAGCAGAGCGCGCCATTCGTACGCTAATGTGCTGAGGCGATCAACGCAAATGTACATGCCCCTGACAGTGTTCAGAGGTTTAATGTAAACAATTCATTCATTTTACTGCGCGTTTGTAACGATACACAGGCGATGAAACTTCTGGATATTAAGGAAGATTTAACACTTTCCTCAGAAGAAGAGCGGGACTCCGCTGAACGTTTGTATTTAGAAGAGAGACTTGATCCAGCTGAGGATACAATTTCAGATGAGTAAGTCAATTCGTTTTAATTAACTGACATGTTATTTTATAGAAACTTGAACATATTTTACTAGTGTGACTGTTTCCAGACTTGCCAGCCAGGATTCAGAGTATTGACATTTGAAATATGTCCTAATAAGCAAATAAGTTTTAGTTACATGTAAATGTTGTTTCGGCTAAAGCAGGTATTTAAATTGTATGCTGTATAATATAAATATGATATGTAATATGATATGAAAAATAATATGAATGTTTAGATTATATTTTATCTAGTGTTTATGCGGCCTCATTATCATCAACAAAGCTTGTGCTTGCAAATATGTGTTCAGGTTAAATGAGTAAACTGCACTTTAAATATGCCCATATTAGAAAATCTGCATATTATTAAGATTTCTGAAGGATCATGTGACACTGAAGACTGTAGTAATGATGCAGAAAATTCAGCTTTGATCACAAATTGTATTTTACAATATATTCAAATAGAAAACTGTTCTTTTAAATTGTAAAATTATCACTGTTTTTACTGTATTTTGGATCAAATAAATGTAGTCTTGGTGAGCAGACGAGACTTCTTTTAAACTGTAGTGTAGGTCTAAAATTAAGTCTTATTTAAAGAAAATGTACAGTCAGATTATTTCTTTTAATTTAACACTTGATTTGGATCATTAAGTCTCCTCACATTCATTCTCTTTCTGTCACATTCCTCATTGATGGGCCCTGGGGAGGCGTCTTTTGTCTACTCAGGTGTAAATCACCTTAATATTCATGATCGTTCACGCCTCACATATCGCCTTTCAACACTAAAACTGTCTTGCAAAAGTTAAATGACTATATTGTTTTGTTTGAATGAGTGATCAGGATGGTTTTCACATCATTTTGTAGCAAAAACTCTAAGCTACAAGATCCAGTTCTCAAAAGTCTTGTGGACAAATGTTTAGTATGTGTTATATGGCCTTATTTCAATTAGTTAATTTTTTTGTTGTTTCAAAAACCACGCATAAACGTTATTTTCTCAAAAATACAAACCTGTACATACATGTTGCTCACATATTATTGTAGCCCAGTTTGTGGTGAATACAGTGTTATCAGACTTTAGCCATTAATATGTTTTTAAGCAACTGAAAAATGCACAAATGTCAAGGCATGTCAAAACTTCTCCAGGGCCCAAAACACCCTCAGACCCCAGAGGGTTAAAAAGAGTGATGGAACTACAATTCAGCACAATGATCAGCAAATTAAACTAATTTCAGCCATGATGTATCCAAAGAAGCTACTATAATTAAATGTCAGGCCCACAAAAAAGCCAAAGAAGACTTTGTCATCCAAGGAAATAATGCAGCAGATACATATGCGCGAGAGGCATCAGGATGTAAAGTGGCAATAATGGCCACAGTAGAGGTTATTCTTCAAATTCAACCAAACTTACAGGATATTGCATGTATATAACACCAAGCTGGCCAACCTGAATTAACACAATGGCAACAGAGGGGGGTGACTAGGGATGTGAATGGAATTTGGAGAACACATGAAGGGCAAATATTGGCTCCAGTAGCAATCCTCAATATGCTCATTTCTGATGCGCATGGATTTGATCATTGCGCGAGGGGGGAGGTAATGAGAAATATAAAACAACAAGGCTACTGGTCCCCATATTTACAAGCTTCAGTAGAAAATTACCAAGAGACTAAACTCAATTGGGTTGATGCGCTTCCACTGGCACTGATGAAATATCGTATGCAAACAAACATAATCACTAATTTAACCCCGCATGAAATGTTGACAGGAAGACCTATGCCGGTGCCTTATCTATGAGGGCCATATGAAGGTCTGTCCTTGGAACAACTAGAGATGGAACTAAAAGTCTATATGAGACAACTGACCGCTATACATAAAAAAATCTGTTCACAGGAACAAAGCAGAGGACCCAGACAAGAAGAAGAAGCGCCTTGCCCAATAGTTCCTGGAGACTTCGTGCATCTGAGGGTATTCAGACGAAAGTGGAACGAACCGAGAAGAGAAGGGCCCTACGAAGTAGTACAAGCAACTCTTACAGCAGTAAAGGTAAGAGGCAGCAACACATGGTATCACTTGAATCACTGTACCAGGGCACGTATGAGAAATCTGCCTCAAGATCAGCAACCTGAAACAGAAGAAGACCCACAAGAACTGAACAGAGAACCCTTGAAGGAAGAAAGAGAAGTAGAGGAAGGACAAGAGAATGTAAGAGAAGAGTCCCGTAAGACAGAAAGATAAACTGAAGTACATGTCCCAGAGGAGCAAGAACAGGAAGAAGAAGAAAGAGAAGGACAAGAAGGAAGTGCTCGTCCTGCTACATCAGATTCAGAAGCAGCTGAAATGATGTGGCAAGACAACAAGAACAGATGGTGGAAGAATAGCTACAGGAGGCAGAAGAAAGAGTGGAAATTGAAAGAAATATTGATATGGATGATATTATTGCTGACGTACTTGGGACAAGTGTTGCCCCCGACCCAGGGCCTACCAGAGAAACATCCCAAGAAGGACCAGGATCCCCAGGTGAACAACCCTCAGAAAGTACCCTACAGGATCAGTTCCTTAAAATCAACCTCAAGGACCTTGAATGGTCTCTCCAATGAAGCTGAGGAGAAACAATATACTCCAGAAAAAGAATCCAGATAGAAAAGAGCCCTCGACCTGCCATATAGAGATAACTATGAATATGGACGTACCCGCGTCCGTGGTGTTATCAGCACCCACGACAAATACGTTACAAAATATGGTGGGCCAAACATCTCTTCCAGAAAACTACCTGAGAAGTTGCCTCCTCGAACTACGACGGCACCAGTAGATGCAGAATATGGAAGAAGATTCCATAGTTTCAGAAGAAGGACGGTTGTTAGAAAATGCATATCAAAACGATTGGTAAAAATGGGCCGAATATACGGTAAAACAAGCAAATATGACGAATTGTATAATGTGTTCACCCTTTCCTGTGAAAAAACTAGCAGTAGTTCCGAATCAATATGACTATAGGCATTGTGCTCGATACTACACAGAGAACTGCGTTGAGAAAGACAAAACATTGTTTTGAATGGCAGAATGCCTAGCGTTTCTGGGAAATCCAAAATACTATAGATATTATGATATGGAAGGGTGGAGGGATGAATACAAAAGGCTGCATATTCGTGTAGATAATAGAAAAAGGGAAAGCCCTCTAGCGTATACAATAGATCGACAACTGGAATATGAATGCTTTAACAAATCTAAAGGGGAAGTAAATGTGGGAATATTTAAGGGAAACTGTAAAGTAACATGACTTAGAGGAAAAAATTTATTACAAGGAAGATTTAGTGGACCAAAATATGCAACAGCAACAGTAGGACAGAATTTCACCACAATTATAGCCCCAAGGTGTCTGGGTGTGCTCGCAAGAAATTGTCTTACGAACTGTAAAAACCAGACTTTAGTCTCCCCGGTAATAAGGATTTATGAGGAACAAACAGAAACCGTAACAGATTATTTTTGACTATGTGGGGGAAATCAGTTAAAAACAACTCTCCTGAGAAAATGGAAAGGAATGTGTGCCAGAGTTAGGTTAATACAAGAAGTAACCATGGTAGCATGGGACCCCTTTGAATCTGAAATCCAAGCTGCCCCAAATAAAATTGTCCAAGACTGGCACAGAGTAAAAAGAGCATATGCTCCAGACCCCAATGTTTACTTGGATGCAATTGGACAACCCGGCGGGATACCTCAAGAATTTAAGGCCAGAAATGAGATAAAGTTGGGCTTTGAGTCAATGTTTGTATGGATAACAGCTAACAAAAATGTAGAATGGATCAACTATATCTATTACAACCAGCAAAGATTTATTAATTACACAGATGAGGCAATGAATGCATTAGGAGATCAATTAGTGGCCACTAGTAAAATGGCATGGCACAACAGACAGCCATTGAACTGGCTATTGGAGGATAAATGAGGTGTCTGTGCCGGTTTGGAGCCGATTGCTGTACATGGCTCCTTTACACAAGCAATGAAGAAATTACACGAGTTAAGAGAAGTGACTTCCAATGCTTTGGCAATATTGTATGTAAACACAATCATGCCAATAAAGTACTTTAAAATTGAAAAAAAAATGACTTCCAATGCAGAAAGAGATCAGATGTTTGGTAATTGGTTTAATACCCTTTTTGGGTCACGGGAAACATGGCTTGTTAAAATTGGAATAATGATTGCTATAGGTGTTTGTATTGTTGTTCTGTTGTGTTATACCTGTCCTTAGATCAATAATGGCTAAGACGGTGGCTAAACAGATGGTGACTATTTCAATGAGACCATCTGGAACAAATGTAGAGACCACAATGTATACCATGGGGCCTGGATTGGATGAGTTGGACGAGTTCTAGAAATTGATTAAAGCAACCATACCAAGAGTAAAGGAAGGGGAACTTTTTATTTCTGTTGTTTTCAATTACAAACTTTTCTCCTGGTTTGATAGTAAGGGAGATAGCATGACTGTTGTATTTTCTTTCATGTGATAAATCAGATAGTAACACAAAAAGAAAGGAGTTAGAGGATGTTTGGTTGTTGTTTTGACATTGCCCTTCCTGGATAATACTGCTTATTCATATTAAAGTTTAATTATCACTGTGGTAGAAACAGCCTTCTATTTAACAACTCCTCGAAAGCTGCCACCCTTCCCATTTCCACACACCCCTCCGGAAATGAGGGCACTCCAACAGACTTTCATCCCCTTAAAATAACCTGCCTAGCAATCATCACACTGGTCAGAGCCAAATTTTTTATGTGTATATCCCCCATATTGATGATTGCCCAAAATACAGAGTCTGGGGCAAAATTAAATTTGAGTGTCCAAAACGTCACAAATAATACTCTGAACCTTCAAACAAAAGGATCTTATCACACCTCCAAAAAACATGGGTTGTGTCTCCATCTTCTGATTGGCATCACCAGCAGGTGGGTGTGTCTATAAGACCATGTCTATACAATCTAGAGGGGGTCCAATAGAATCTATGTAAAATCTTGAATTACATAAGGTACACCCTCAGGGAGAAGTAGAGGAGACATTGCACTGTTCACATAGGTGAAAAGATCCTCTTCTGCCCTGTAAAATCTCACCCAGATTTGTTCCAAGTGGAGGGAGCCCTAGCACTTAAAATGGTCTCAATAACCTCAGGTGAAAGCCCTGTGTACCTCAGTTGGTACCCTTCAGGGGCCAATCGTGAAAGGTTCCACAATTCGGGCCGAGGATGAAATATTGTCCCCTGTGCCTGAGAAAGAAGGTCCTTCCTGTTCGGAATCACCCAAGGTGAGCCGTTGAGGAGAGATATTAACTCCGGGAACCATACCCAGTTTGGCCAGCACGGCGCTATCAGTAAGAGTCGAGACCCTTGCTGGTGAACTCTGGCCAAGACTTCCGGGAGAAGAGAAACCGGGGCAAAAACACATACAGGCGCATTCCGGGCCATGTATGGGCCATCGCGTCCAGACCCAGGGGGGCTGGGTGACTTAGGGAGAAGTAGAGGAGACATTGTGCTGTTCATAGAGGCGAAAAGTTTCCACTCCCTTGTCGATATTTTCTGTCTGGACAGTAAATCTGCTCCCACATACGGGCATCCAGGAATATAAACTGCCCTGAGTGACAGGAGCTTGCCCTGGGCCCCAAGGAGAATCCGACATGCCAGAAATTCAGCTGACGTGAACGTGGACCTCCTTGATGGTTTATGTAAGAGACTACCTCTGTATTGCCCACCCGCACCAAGACATGGCAGCCTCTGGAGGAAGTATTTCAGGGCCAGAAATACAGCCATCAACTCGAGACAGTTACTGTGACAACCGAGCTGACAACCCTCCCAATCCCCTTGAGCTGGACGACCACTTAAGACCACTACCCAGCCCGTCAAGGAGGCGTCTGTCGTTAGCAGCCTGTGACAACGAGACACACCTAGAGTGTGACCCAAGGTAAGAAACCGGGGTCTGAACCACATAGAAAGGGAACGAAGCCCGCAACGCATATACCTTATTTGCCTTAGGGGACCGGCCCTAGGATAAAACCCCTTGGCTTTTAGTCACAGCTGGAATGGTCTCATTTGCAGAAGACCCGAAGGGATCACCGCGGACGCAGATGCCATGAGACCTAGTATTCATTGATACTGACGAGCAGTGCAACCTTGACCTATCCTGACCTTGCTCAGGGTGTTCTGAATGGAAATGATTCGTGCGGGAGACAATTGTGCCTGCATCATGATCAAATTCCATATAACCCCAGATAAGTGATTCCCTGGGAGAGAGAACGATCTTTTGATGTTGAGTGGTCTAAGTGGCCGAAGGGTCCACCCCCCTGAGTGCGGTGAGGAAGAAACTGCCCAAAGGCTTCCTCGTGGCTTTTCGCCTCTTGGAACCTGGAGATAACTGTGTTCATAGAGTCACCGAATAGGCCAGTAGGCGAAACCGGGGCATCAAGGAGGAAAACTTTGTTCTTGTCCTTGATGCCCGATAGATTGAGCCAGAGGTGTCTTTCTGTGCTGATCAAGGCAGACATAGACAGGCCAATGGCATGGGCTGTCTGCTTGTTCGAGTGGGAAGATAGATCTGTGGCTCAACAAAGCTCAGAAAAAACTTAGCACGGTACCCGCACTCAGATCCTTCAGCAGGTCAGCCTGGTGCGCCTGTAACACTGCCATCGTGTGCAGAGCAGCACCAGCCTGACCCACTGCTTGATAAGCCCTCCCCACTAAGATGGAGGTAAATCTGCAAGGCTTTGTGGGGAGAGAGAGTTTTTTAAGTGACAATGCCAAACCCGGCGAGAGATAACCCGCAAGTGTCTCTTCGACCAGCGGCATCATGGAATACCCCCTTAGTCTCAGCACCCACGATAGTCGAATACATGAGGGTATGTGGACACGGGAAGTATAAGGCTTCCTCCTTATGAGCTTGTCATGGAGGTCATTAAAGAAGGGAAGGGACTCATGAGTTATTCCCTTTCCCCGGACACCAGACAGAAATCTATCCTCCAACTTGGAGCATTTGGGGGTCTCTTGTTGGTGTGGCAAGTCTAACTGAAGCCTGGCCACCGCAGGAGTTACCACGTCGAGCAATTCCTCCGCTGATTTATTATCATGGACGGAATGCTCGGAGGTGGGTAGAGATTCGTCCCCCTCATGAACCAAAGAGGTGCCGGAGCGCACTTCAAGATCACGGGGAGAGCCCCACAAATGAAGTGTAGGCGCTGACTCCCGGAAGTAAGCGAGGCGTGCGCGAAGCATTTTGCCTGAAAGCAGATCTCAATGCTCGCACACGCCCCGCCCCAACGCGAGAGCAGCAAGCTCTTCCCCCAAACAAACAAAACAAAACTGATGCGTGTTTGTGAGAAATATTAATTGTACATGCTGTCTTTAGTTTGACATCATAACATAACTCTGTATGTGTTAATCATAGAAGGACACCACACGCACAAAGAGTCCATAACCTTCATAGATGCTGTTAGTTTCTCTTGTCTTAGCCTTCCTTGGAATGTTCTGTGCTCCAGCAAGCACATACTCCTTGTCATGAGCTAAATATCTCAGTTGGACATAACAAATATCTAGGACTGTTTTGACCTCATACGATTACCTTTCCTGCACTATTCCGGTCAACAATTTCTTGTCCTTGGCTGTCTTGCTGTTTTGCTGTCACTATCCTATTGGCTGTTAATTGTTCTTTGTTCTATGAAAGGTATAAATATTATGCTTACTGTAGTACACTTTGAGTAGATTGAATACGAACCACTGTGTGTTGTTGTTCTTTCTACTTCCTTTGCGAAGTTTCCAGAGACTCAGACTCACGAACGCACTTCACTGGGCACAGAGATATTGGGAATTGGGGATCATGGCTAGATCCAAAATATTCCTAACAGTGTCCCTCTCGGACATAGAGCGGAGGCAGGGAAACAAGCATTGCTTGCCTTGACTTTGTCAAATTTTAGTCTTTTTTTCTTCCCTTTTTTCTTTTTGAAAGTCAGAAAGAGAAAGGAGAAAAGGTTCACTGCTCACTGCCTAACAGATTCTAACTCCTAACAGAGGAAAGAAAGTCTGACAGGCTTGTGATAGCACACAACACAGAATGATCTGAAGACAAAATATCTGATGATGCTCCGGTGACGAATCTATTTATAGCCCTGCGCCAGGTGCGTCCAATGATTACACCGATAGTGGCTATAAATTCTGGTCAATGTTCATTGGCGTGTTGCACACATTCACAGCTGGTCACAACTAAGACGTGTTCCCAAAGCGCTCTTCAGCGCAGCATCATAGTGAAGGGAACCATGTTTCAGGACTGGCTTGAGGGTGAGTAAATTATGTGATTTATGTTTTGGGTAAACTATAACTTAAAATAAAAATAACTAGACATTGAATATAAAAAGAAGTAAAATATATATATGTCATTGTTTCCCAACCACTGTGCCGCAGCACACTAGTGTACCATGAAAGATTGTCAAGTGTTCTTTGGAAAATTATCAAATTCCACAAATTATATACAATTATAATTATAAATTATTAATTTCAGGCATCCAAACTCCATCCTCACCTTTCGGTTATTGCTTTGAAACCATAATCAGTCACTTTTGTGATTGTGAAGAGCAATGATTAATGTTTAAAAGTGAATGATATTTATACGCGTCAAGGGTTTTTCACATGGCGCGGAATCAGCGCTGCAGAATACATTAAAGTCGACCATGTTCAGCCAAAGGTGGCGCTCCTGGACCACGATATATATATATATATATATATATATATATATATATATATATATATATACACATATATATATATATATATATATATATACACATATATATATATATATGTGTGTGTGTGTGTGTGTGTGTGTGTGTGTGTGTGTGTAAAGAATGAAATACTTCAGAAGAAGAAAATGCCATTCAATCTCAAAACTGTTTTTTTAGGTCATTTCTACATTATTAATAAAAATATATTTTTCTTATGGAGAAAAAAATGGCATTATTACTTCCGTAACTCTACTGTTGTGCTTCATATAATTCGGACTATGCCTGGATCAGGCCTGAAATTCATTTGCATGGTTTTGAAGCCTTGACAAACTAAATAAAATGATGCAAAGACTGTGTGCATTGAAGAATTTGTGGTGTTTAACAGAGACATTTTTCTCCATCAGACTAGATGGTGTAAAAAATAACATGCTCTTTGTTTGTCAGGCAAGCAGATCCAGTTGTTTTTTGGGTGTGCCCTAACCTTTTCAAATGTGATTTACAAGAGCCTTTCACTTGTGATGGGCCTTCTCCAGATGAAAGTGGCCAGTGGCAGTCCTCCTCAAAAGTAAAGGTCAATTCTTTAGAACATCCTGAACTGCAGATACATGGGAGATTTTTTTTCCATGTGGCAGACTAGCAGAGTGAAGGAGAAGCATACAGAGGCGGTTAATTATGTTGCCACTGATGTAAAAGTGAAGGAGACAGATGGAAATAGCCTATTTGACCTGGAATGTCAAATAATGGTTGCAGAAGATATGAACACAATATTGGTCATCCACAGATAAAACATAGCAGGAAACCTAAAACCTAAACTCCATGTGGGGTATTTGTACTAATTTCTGAATCTTTTTCTCAATCCAGTGTATTATTTTAGTTTGCAGTTTAATTTGGGTCTACTTGATGATGTCCAAACCATTTAAGAAATACAATTTTTACATGGGTAATTCAGGACGTGATCTTTGTTAGAAGACTAGATTGCTCCCATTGTAATAAAAAAAGCTGTCTACACTGCAAACAACAACAACAATACCTGTAAGCCAAGCAGAGCACTTCTGGAAGAAAGAGAACTTCAGCTAGCTGATGAGGTAAAAGTTAGGCTTAAAACTATAACAAGTAGGTGTAGCCAGTATCAGAAACTGATTAAGGGACAATATTTGTCCCCTGGAATTGATTTTCAAGAGCATTTCTATCCTTATCTAGTTTAAACCCAATTTTTTTCCTAGCTGAGTGGGCACATGTATTTTATTCCTTGGATATCCCAATGTACTGGACATTTTAATTACGACCACAATACGGGACACCCTGGCTAGTATGGCACAGTTGGCAACCATAGTTGGCATTGAAAAAAGTGGTAACAAGCAACTGTTAACTCAAGGATTTTTTTTCTACTTGATTTACAGGTTTACCCCTGTTACCCCTTTGTTAGTGATGAGTTTAAAACATTCACCAGACTTCAGGCCCTAAAACTGTATGTGTGGTTTATCTCTAAGAAGTTCAAAAGGGAAAACCAGTGGAGGCTTGTGGGACCTATCACACTTTCAAGCCATTTATCCCAATTTCTAGCGTCTTCGTGTATGAAATTGCGAATCATATTGTGGCAGGGTGGAGGGCGGGGCCAGGTTAAGATTATACACACCCGGTCCCTTATCATGCTAATTAAGCCTCCAAGAGGGATAAAGACCGATGGCAGACGGTGGTGTGACGAGAGAGAGATCATTTACAGACATGTCCTTCATGTGTGTGTTTTGTCTATTGTTTAAGTTTGCCATTAAACTATTATTTACATTGTCAAGCCAGTTCTCGCCTCCTCCTTTCCATTGAGCAGCCAGAGCAGCTGCACCCCTAATTTAGAAACAAAGCTGAGCTTTATCACCAAGTTATCTACTAGCCAAATGTGTGTGCGGGTATGTTTGTGAGGGGTCGTGTGTGTGTGTGTGTGTGTGTGTGTGGTTAGTACGAGAGAGAGAACAGAGTGGTGGCACTGAAACCGGTTTCGTGATTGCGGGAGAGAAAGGAGCTGTTATTTTATCACTCGGAGATGCGGTGAACAGCTCGTAAACTGTCCCGCAGTCTTTGGTTCTTTAATAGATAAACTCACTGTGCCGGTCTCACCCACAATTGCGGAAATACACAACAGTCCAATGTGGTTGGACTACAACACAGCAAATCTCATTTGTGATAGTATGTTACAGTAATACCTTGTGTATTATTAGCAGCAATGAGTGGACTCGACAGTCTGTAAACTGTACAAGTAATAACCTTGATACACAAGAATGACACACTATAATAATCGATCTCTGCCCAGATGTAAACCTCTTGAATCGTGTGAGGATGTGGGTAGAATGTGTGACAACCATCCTGATCACTCATTCATACAAAACAATAACTTTTGTAAGAGACTTTTAGTGTTAGAAAGGTCATATGCAAGGATATGTTCAGGAGGCGTGAACTATCATGAATATTGATTGTAATTCACACCTGAGGAGACAAAAGACCCCTCCCCTGGTCCTATCAATGAGGAATGTGACAGAAAGAGAATGAATGTGAGGAGACTTAATTATCAAAATCAAGTATTCTGTCTATAAATTTTCTTTACATAAAGACTACTTAATTTTAGACCTACACTGCCATTTAAAAGAAGTCTCTTCTGCTCACCAAGACTGCATTTATTTGATCCAATATACAGTAAAAACAGTGATATTTTGAACTATTTTACAAGTTAAAAGAACAGTTTTCTATTTTAATATATTGTAAAATGCAATTTGTGATCAAAACTGAATTTTCAGCATCATTAATGCAGATTTCAGTGTCACATCTTCAGATCTTCACTTCAGAAATCATTATAATATGCTGATTTTCTAATATGGGCATATTTAAAGTGCACTTTACTCATTTAACCTGAACAGATATTTGCAAGCACAAGCTTTGTGGATGATAATGAGGCACTAATAATATACTGTAATAATACTGATAATTAACAGTATTATCTATTAATATTATTATAGTAGTTAAAATATTATCTAAATATTCATATTATTTTTTATATCATATTACATATCATATTTATATCATACAGCATACAATTTAAATACCTGCTTTTGCCGAAACAGCATTTAAATGTAAAACTTGCTTATTAGGACGTATTTCAAATTTCAAAACTCTGAATCCTGGCTGACAAGACTGAAAACAGTCCCACTAGTAAAATATGTACATGCTTATATAAAATAGCATGTCAACTAATTAAAACTAAATGACTTTTTCGTCCGTAATTGTATCCTCGGCTGGATCAAGTCTCTCTTCAAAATAAAAACGTAATCGTAATCCCGCTCTTCTTCTGAGGAAAAATGTAACTCTTCGTCACTATCCAGGAGTTTTCTCACTTGTGTATCATGCTGTCTTCCAAATGTGCAGATAAGTGAATGAACTATATGTTTTCAAGGCACAGTCGGGGGTGTGTACCATTTGATTTGATCGTCTCAGCACATTAGCATATGAATAGCACATTCTGCTGGTGGGTTTGATCACATTAGAGATAATTCACTGAGCCAGGTGAAACTGTACACCGCTTTGTTTCATACAGATTACATTGCAGGAGAATATTTGTTTTAAATTTGAATTGTTTTATTTAAAAGTAAACATTTTAAGCTTTCTTTAGACATATGTTTCATGTTTGTGTGATAAGTATTTGGGGCGTTTCAGTTCATTTTTGCGAAGTGTATCAGATATATGCTTGTGAAACCAGAGACTGCTTACAGCTCACTCTTTTTATTTTTTATATTTTACAAAAGCACAAGGTTTTGTTGTTATTGTGAGTGTACACAAATAAAAGTAGACCCTTTATAGTCTCTAATGATGTCTTACACATATCTGTATGCTCCAAAATGATGGAGAATTTTATGTTATTTCCGCTGTAATGACGAAAAAATCCAACAGGACCCAGAGGGAAATGTAAAAAATATTTGCACCCGGAGGTTAGAAACGTAGAAACCAATGCTGATTGCATTAGGGGCAGAACGGCTTTTTAAAAAAGGCCAACTTTCACCCCTTGTTTTTCTGAATGATAACATGTGAAATAGTAAAAATGTGATGGCTTTTATGTATCAGAGTTTATATATGTGCATTACCATGTTAAGAGATTTAACGCACACACACAAACTGGTCTGATAAGCTTCAGTATTTCAAGTATTGCAAGTGCTACACTAGGGTTTGCTTTCAAAAGCACAGACGACATCATATCATCTTCTCTCATCCAACACCTCAACGGCACACATATTTGTACTGCAAGATTTGGTATAGTATTCTGCACTGCTCAAAGCAAATGCACAAGAATATACATTTGTGATATTCGAGAAGTGTTTTTAATAGTCGACTTGCTGGTGCAGAACAAGTACCCGATTTGTTGATTACTCATGCACATCCCAAGACCAAACACCGAAATTACCACATTTGAGCCACAGGACATACAGAGTGGATATGATGTACAGTAAATTGAAAAATCACACCAGTTTATGAGTAGTCCCAAGTGGGGTTCAAACCTGTACCTTTCCAAAATCCATTCCACCTCCCAATCCACAGCACCATGCTGCCACATCAGTTGTCTAAATATGTCTGAGCCTAAAAAATGGGCTGTCATTGGACTCTGCGTGACCCAAGGAATGAGAAGAATACAAAGTAATGACTTTTGGCTTGATTATTCAAGTTATTGAGGTTAAGAAAAGCATATACACCAAATTTGTATTTTTTTAATACAAGGTGACACTATCATAAAACTGTTCAAGGTACCCTCAAAACATGGTGCCAACAATGCCTGCGAAGTTATATTCCAATACACATAAATATTGGTAAGATACCATAAAACAGTATTATTATAAAATGTAAAAAATGGTAGACAGGTGATTTCACCAAATTATGACAACATTGTCTAATTCTGAGTTCATGATTTTAATGCAAATGGTTTAAAATTATGTGCAAAAAAACAAAACAATTGTAGTTGGCCATTTAGCCATTCACCGTAGATGGCACTGTCATCTTGGCATCTAGACTGAGATCTTGGTCCTAAAGCTGGGTACCAAGTTTTGTTTTCATAGAAATGAGTGAGATACAGTCTCACTTCCTGCTTCATGTCGCAATCAATATTGCAATTGTGTGATTTCTGATCCACGGCAAAAATAGAAATTCTGTCTTCTGATGAAGATTGGACAAAATTTGAAGGAGTACCAAAAAAAATGTAAAATAAATAAATATTAATGTCAATATCCAATGTAGTGGCCAATGTAGTGGGTGGAGCTTTAAGGTAAGGGGTGCCAGTGTTGTAGTACTCAAGATCACTTTTTGAAGGTCTCTTCTCAGAATCGACTGCATTTTTTACTCTGACTTCTCTCGGTCTCAGACAAAGAGGACTCTGGATTTTATTTCAAGACTGTGGGATATCACTAAATTGCCTGTGCATTGTCTGATTTATTTGTTAACATCATTGCTGTGATTGGATGTAAAACTTCCTGCTTCAAATGCAAGCAATAACTTGACTCATTTCTAATTTCAAACATTTGTTACTGTTAATGGATGTCACCACTCCCCACCACTTCACAAGCACTCCGAGAAAGTGAATGCAGGAGATAGGAGAAGACACTGTGGCTCTCTAAGTGAAAATCTTGTGTAATAAATTTTGGTTACCTAAACCAGTGTTTCCCAATCACTGCGTCCACTAGTGTGCCTTGATAGATTTTCAGGTGGGCCATGGAAAATTATCAAATTCCTCAAAATAAATAATACAAATGCATAGAGATGGTAGAAGAGTTTTAAAGTTGCCACATTTTAATATTTTGTCCATCATAACATTATTGTTCTAACAAACTCTAGACCTCTGTCAAACGCGACTCCTCTCATGCTCACAAAATGATGCTTCATCATCACACTTGTCGTAAAAACATTCAGTCAGTGAACCGAATTAATTAATAGAATACAACAGGTGTATTGTTCAAAGAATAATATATGTTTATTTGTGCACAGCATAGTTTTACAGATGTACTGACTTTTTCCGTAAAATGCAGTAAATAAATAAAAAAATAATACATTTATTTGCTGTACTGTTGCAAGAATTAATTTGCAAGAACAAATCTACAAGTTAGAAAAAACACAAATTTGTTGGTTTTTCATTATCCAATTAGCACTCTTGGCATTTGTGACCTCATTATACAGCTTGCGTTTTTTGTATAGCTAAATTTCAAACATTACAAATTCATGCTACCAAGACAGACAGAAAACATGGACCAATTCTTGAAAAGGAAAACTATTGACGATGATTATGTGGGATAGTGGTGTGCCATGGGATTTTTTAATTGTTAAAAGTGTGTCGTGGTGGGAAACACTGACCTAAACCACAAAGAGTTCATCTGCAAAAAAGCGTCCAAAAGAAAACATACAGCAGCATGTAAATTCTGCAATGCAATTTTTATCGAGATGGCTGAGACCACATCAATCTTTTATCAGCACTTAGAAAGAAAGCATGAAGAAAGATAAGATAAGTAAGTAACAAACAAACTCTTCACCCTCCTGCCGTCTGGCAAAAGGTACCGAAGCATTCAGGCCCTCACGGCCAGACTGTGTAACAGCTTCTTCCCTCAAGCCATCAGACTCCTCAATACTCAGAGACTGGTTTGACACACACACACATGTCCTGAGTTGCACTTTAATTACTGTCACTTTATAACTGTCTGCTACCTCAATATCTGCTATGTACATAGAACACTATCTAATAGTATGTTTTGTTTACATTTGGCATTTTTAGAAACTGTCATCTTTTTCAACTACTGCGTACTGGTCGGTGCTGCACTGTCTCTTACTGTGTCTATTGTCCTGTTCATTGTTAGTAATTTATTGTACTGTCCCGTACTTTTTGCACACATTTGCACATGCACTTTATATAGGTATTTCATTTAGTCTGTGTAGTCTCATGTGGTTCTGTGTTTGTCCTATGTTGTTTTATGTTGCACCATGGTCCTGGAGGAACGTTGCCTCGTTTCGCTGTGTACTGTACTAACTGTATATGGTTGAAATGACAATAAAAACCACTTGACTTGACTTGACTTGAGTATAAGTGATGCTAACAAAGCTAGCTAGCTAGCGTTAGCAATCTGACTTTTGCTGCATTCCATTCAATTCAGAATGTCAGATTTTCCAAATTCCTACTGGGAAAAGTCCAATGGAATGGCACTTGAAGTCGTAATTACAACTTGGAAGTAGTGCAAAAATTTAAAACTCAGATTTAGGCGAGATGCAGGTGCGTGATGTCATATAATTTTGTCTGCTTTGTGTGATAAACTCAGATTTCGCCAAGATGCAGGTGCGTGATGTCATATAATTTTGTCAGCTTTGTGTGATAAACTCAGATTTCGCCAAGATGCAGGTGTGTGTCCTTGTCAGATTTGTGTGATAAACATTCACTTTAATATAATTAATGAGTCAAAGTTCCTACATTACATGTTATTAAAGTATGTCTAACAAACGTTAGCAGTATAGCAGTGTTCAAAACATGGTAAATTATATTCTCTTTTGATAATCGTACACCTGTATCACATATGCTATCGTTGCAGATTGTTTATGAATTGGTTAATTGTTAGGAGACATCTCTGGTGACTGTCTCTGGTGACAACCTGCTAAGCTTACGGGAGCATTGCAGTTTTGTTTCCTTTAACGTCATATTCCGAGCATCAGGCACTGGAATGCCTTAAGTCAGAGATATCAAGACGAATATCCCACATCCGATCTGAATGGAACACAGCATATGTACCTAAACTCATCTTCACCCCTCACCCAAATAGATTTATAGCTAATAGATTTATTAGCTATACATATTAGCTACCCATGTATGTACTGTTTTTTTAGGATGCTAGTTTCAGTTGCTTCCCAGCTATTTGCCACCTAGTTAGGTGTGCAAGCTACCTAATTTAGTTAACATATATTGATGGATGTAGCAAGTGCAAAACTTTGGGATGGGACAGGGAATTTATAGACAAATTCTTGTTCCCAAGTTAAGTTTTTGCTTGTGATAAACAATGACGAGACAGGCCACATAAAGCTATGTAGCTAATGTATATAAAATTACATTAACGTTAGCTTATGTCAGCTCCAACATAAACGCTACATGCCGCGGTAACGCTCCCTCACATGGGTGAGAGAGCTAGAGATGTGACAGCATAGAGTGGGGACTGAGTAATGCGTCTACACTTATATTAAAATTTTACATTTTAAATAAGCTGCTTTGCTTATGTTTGGCATTCTTTGTTCTATTTTCTAGATTTAACTTTGTGGTTGGCAAATTGTTCACATTCACAGGCTTGCTGTTGGTTCAAAACAACAAAAAACTTACTATATTTTTTAAGAAAAACAGAGAAAATGAAGACATAAGTATTGAATAATTGTTTGATATATTCTGTACTTAATGATGGTTTCTAGGGGTAGAGTCATCCAGAAAACCTGATGCGATACTAGGATGGTAAAACTTGTAAAAGTAGTGTTGAATAAAGATGGTTACGTTGATTTCAGCTCCTTAATGTTTGTTTGTATTTGTTTGCTCACAGAAAACACTGGAAAATTAATTCAAATAAAATTCACCTCTGCAATACCTTTTGATTATTTTATCAAGACATTTCACATGGTACACTGACACACACACACACACACACACACCTCTCTCTCTCTCTCTCTCTCTCTCTCTCTCTCTCTCTCTCTCTCTCTATATATATATATATATATATATATATATATATATATATATATTCTGTCTGTATATATGTGGCAGTAAAAAAGGTGATATCTGTGGGTGTTTTTATGGGAATGTGGATCTTTCAGATCAATTCGAGGAGTACCTATGGTTTGCATGTTCCACGTATTATCATAAGGGTGTCATGCAGTATGGGACTCGCACTGGTCTGGCATTTGCCTTGACTCGGTCTCAACCCCTCAAATCTTAGTCTTGTCTTGGTCTTGACTTGGTCTCGGTTTAGGTGGTCTTGACTACAACACTGAGGAGTACATTAAAATCACCATGAGAATAGTAATAACTTTGAAACAGTTCAAAAGTTATAACCAGAACAAAAGTTAATTTTTTACTGTTGTGACATTATAGTGATGCCATAGATTCCTATCGGGGAAGAAAAAAAAATAGCTAACAAATACAATAGGAGCTACACAGTGATGTAGTGGTGACTGAAGATGTGGCATACATTGTATTTTACTCCTGGCTTGCACGTCTATATATATCATATTGTTTTCAGGGTAAAGTTTCTAAATATTTTGTACTTCTTGCATCATCGTGGACTAATCAACACAGTTTCCAATATCTCACCAAGACTTTTTGACAGAATGCTAATTATATTTTGCAAATATACACAAGTGCTGGAAAGCAGTCACCAGTAATACAGCTTAAGACTGAAAGACTGGTATCTCTACTTTTATATTTAATATCAACTTGGTACTGGTATTTTTGACATCCCCACAAGATGATACAAACAATCAAATCTTTAGCAAAAGCATTGAGGGGTTAAACCCTAGAAACCCACCCCTAGCGCCACCCATGGATAGAAGGCTAGTGATGTCCTGTTCGTGAACAAATCGTTCTTTTGAAATGGTTCTTTTCAGAGAAGTAGATGAACCAGTTCAACAAATCAGACTGAATTGGCTAGAAAAATTCATGTTTCGAGTCAACACTGATCCACAATTTAACATAACCTGTCTCTCGGACGTGCATGACACTCTGAATCGAAATGAGCTGATATGATCCTAGAACTGGTGATGTCTGCTTTTTCTAAATCTCCTTTGCAATGAACCGCTCCGACTAGTTCGCACATCTGGCTGAATGATCTGGTCACAATAGTTCTTGAATCAGCAATACACTGATCTGGTTGCAACAGTTCTCGAGTCAACTGTGAACTGAGAACCGTCTCTTTCAGACATGTAGTCTGAAATGCTGAGAACTGATGAGCTACAGATAGTATGAGCATGTGTGTACACAGATTTGAATAAGGGGGTGAAATGTGTGTTTCTAATGTATTTTGCAGAACAGAAGAATGCACAACAAATAACAAGTACTGGAAATATGTTTATGACTTAATTATATTACAGTTTAATCAACGTATGATGGTCTAGAAGCCGCCAGAGATGGGTTGAAGCTAAAAGTAGAAGTACAATTATTTAAAAAATAATTATTACTCAAGTAGAAGTAAATGTACTAACATGAATAATTACTTAATTAAGAAAGTATCCAATTAAAAGAGTACTCAAGTAATGAGTAACGTGTTACCCTATATTACATTACATAATACACATTGAACGTATTACAGAATTATTATTACTAATGGAAAATATCATTCACCATTAAGTTGTTCCAAACCCGTATGACTTTCTTTCTTCCATGCAACACAATAAGGAGATATTAAACAGAATTTTTGCCTGAGTCACTATTTACTTTTTTTTTTCTCCATATTTTAAAGTGAATGGTGACAGAATCTGTCAGTCTCTTAACATTCTGTGTAACATATTTTGTGTTCCACATAATACAAAGCATCACACTGTTTGGAACAACATGTGGGTAGTAATCCATAAGACTCCAGTGATTAAATCCATATCTTCAGAATTGATGGGTGAGAAACAGATCAATATTTGTCATATTTTGCTAGACAGCAGGGGGCATGAATGTAAATCACCAAAAACACAAATAGAAGAATGTGACAGTGATCTGTTTCTCTAACTGTGTCTCCTTTCAAAGGCTGCATGCTAGGTAGGATGAGTCCTTTGAATGCTGCAGTATACCGAGCGTCCTCCTTTAAACAATCCTCGTTTAAACGAGACAACCTTTGTAGGACAAATGGAAACAGAACTCATCATGGTTGCTATGATAGCATGCCACTCTTTAACAAGTGCGAGCACTTTGAGTGTGAAGGGAACAAATTCCCTTTAGAAGGGAATGTATGAGGCACATTTTAGGAGAGTTATAATGATGTAAAGAGAAAAAACAAATAGATTTTACAGGTGTACTTTTAGTCTAATATTTTATTTTAATTATATATTAATAGAATTAAACATATTATATACTCTGCACCCATCTACTGAGGTACTTCAACTTGGGAATTAACATTTCTTGCATTTGAACATCATATTTACGGGTAAAATAGTGTAATTTTTTTTTTACTTTTCCGTTGAAGCAAAGAATTGTGGGTTGTGAGTGCCCACGAAGGATACACCTCATGCATCCTCCGAATTCCTGTGAAAGAAGGTTGCATTCGAAGGCTGCATTCAAAGTGTCCTACTTGCTTTTCTGAAACGAGACAGCCTCAATGATGTATGCGGCTGACAATTATGACCTCTGGAGGGTGCAGACTTCCAAACGAGACACAGCCTGTTTCTCATCCACACCTATCTCATCGCTTCTGAAGATATTGATTTAACCACTGGAGTTTTATGGATTACTTTTATGCTGTTTTATGTGATTTTGTTTAGCTTTAAAATGTTGCCACCAATTCACTTGCATTGTATGGACCAAAAGAGCTTAGAAATTCTTCTAAAAATCTTTATTTGAGTTCAGCAGATGAAAGAAAGACATACACATCTGGGGTGGCATGAGGGTGAGTAAATAATATTGTGAGTAAAGTGGCATGAGGGTGAGTCCCTTTAAGGTGTCTTGTCAGATCTTGATGAATTTGTCAATAAGAGAGGTTTGGAAACATTTCTAGTAATTATTACTGTGAATCCGTGAAAATGTCCCACAAGCACATTATATATACACTCACCTAAAGGATTATTAGGAACACCATACTAATACTGTGTTTGACCCCCTTTCGCCTTCAGAACTGCCTTAATTCTACGTGGCATTGATTCAACAAGGTGCTGAAAGCATTCTTTAGAAATGTTGGCCCATATTGATAGGATAGCATCTTGCAGTTGATGGAGATTTGTGGGATGCACATCCAGGGCACGAAGCTCCAGTTCCACCACATCCCAAAGATGCTCTATTGGGTTGAGATCTGGTGACTGTGGGGGCCATTTTAGTACAGTGAACTCATTGTCATGTTCAAGAAACCAATTTGAAATGATTCGAGCTTTGTGACATGGTGCATTATCCTGCTGGAAGTAGCCATCAGAGGATGGGTACATGGTGGCCATAAAGGGATGGACATGGTCACAAACAATGCTCAGGTAGGCCGTGGCATTTAAACAATGCCCAATTGGCACTAAGGGGCCTAAAGTGTGCCAAGAAAACATCCCCCACACCATTACACCACCACCACCAGCCTGCACAGTGGTAACAAGGCATGATGGATCCATGTTCTCATTCTGTTTACGCAAAATTCTGACTCTACCATCTGAATGTCTCAACAGAAATCGAGACTCATCAGACCAGGCAACATTTTTCCAGTCTTCAACTGTCCAATTTTGGTGAGCTCTTGCAAATTGTAGCCTCTTTTTCATATTTGTAGTGGAGATGAGTGGTACCCGGTGGGGTCTTCTGCTGTTGTAGCCCATCCGCCTCAAGGTTGTGCGTGTTGTGGCTTCACAAATGCTTTGCTGCATACCTCGGTTGTAACGAGTGGTTATTTCAGTCAATGTTGCTCTTCTATCAGCTTGAATCAGTCAGCCCATTCTCCTCTGACCTCTAGCATCAACAAGGCATTTTCGCCCACAGGACTGCCGCATACTGGATGTTTTTCCCTTTTCACACCATTCTTTGTAAACCCTAGAATTGGTTGTGCGTGAAAATCCCAGTAACAGCAGATTGTGAAATACTCAGACCGGCCCGTCTGCTTAAATAATGCCACGCTCAAAATTGCTTAAATCACCTTTCTTTCCCATTCTGACATTCAGTTTGGAGTTCAGGAGATTGTCTTGACCAGGACCACACCCCTAAATGCATTGAAGCAACTGCCATGTGATTGGTTGATTAGATAATTGCATTAATGAGAAATTGAACAGGTGTTCCTAATAATCCTTTAGGTGAGTGTATATATAATGCTGAAATAATCATGTTTTGATTAATGCCTACTTTAGCTATTTCATAGCTTTTAAAGTCTTGTCCTGATTCTTATTTCAGTGAACTTACAATTTTCAGAAGAATTTACATCATTAGTTCTGTACAGCAATACCGCCACTCTCTAAACGCAGAGTACACAGCCTAATGTGTAGGGCACCAACCCTGGTCATGGATAACCGCCCCCTATCCACTATATAGTGCACAATTTTGGGTGTCTGCCATTTTGTAGGAGTGTCTGAATTGAGCCACTCATTCCCTGCTTTTGTTCACTCATTATTACCCACAATGCATTCTAATTTTGAGTGTACATTTGATGTTAATTGCCCACAATCCACCATGGAGAAGATGTATGAGCTGGGAGTTTACTGCTTCCTTCACTCCTGCAATGTTTTATTTCATGCTGAATGTAGTAAACTACTTTTTGACAAATCATGACTTGATTAACATAATAACATATAGAGAGGCAAAACATACAGATACATTTTAAAATGTACTCTTTATTTGATAAAATGTGTTTACTCTTTATATTAGCACACAGTATATATTAAAAATGACAAACAGAATGAAGATGTATTGTATTAATATAGTATTTAATAAGAATAACAAGTAAGGCCCAAGTATTTAAAAACTGTATATGTGATGTTGTTTCTTCAACAGCCCCAGTGCTCCAACACTCTGTGTATCCATCAGTGTCCAAATCACTCACTCATTTCGTTCACTCTCTGCTGAGATATAGTGCACTAACTGCCATTCACTATATAGGAAATAGCAGAGGAGGGAGCAAGTCACACGTGTTCAAGTCACAAGCAAGTGTCAAGTCTTAACCATCAAGTCTCGAGTTTAGTCTAAAATACAGTGCAGGTAAAGTCGAGTCCTGATGAGTTTCAAGTCAAGCCACAGTATTAAAATAAATAGAGGTTAATTTTTGAAATAAATATTTATTTTGTATAAAAAGATGAACTTTTATACATATACCAAAATTATACATATTATACATCTTTATATTCGTTTTTTATATGAATTGTGCTTCAGTAATGTGTTCAAAATTGTACATTTTAATCACTGATTTGTAGGCTGCAGAATTGTGGTCATAATTAACTGCTCTGTGGAAATAAATAGAACTGAACTCAAAGCACCTCCTGAGTTGAGATTTCTGAGATCATTTCCAGCACTCATAGATGATTCAGAAGACAGAAACAAAAAAAGGGTGAGAACCTTTTTACGCATGTTCCAGGAGACTGCACGTCTCCATATCAGCGTGTCATATATGCCCAAATACAGCTTTTCTGTCATCTGTTCTTAATAATATAATAAAGTGTTTCTTCAAGTGAGTGTGTCTACTGGCAAATTATTTGTAATATGAGTCAGATAAAAATAATAGCCTACTACTACTACTACTACTACTAATAATAATAATAATAATAATAATAATAATAATAATTTAATACACTAATGGGAAAATTAGCCAAATATCGTCTTGACATCATCAAAGGCATCAGCTAATTGGTGATAACTCTGTCTATCGTCAATCCCCGAGATCATCGTCTGTCGGCACAACCCTAATGTGCATTTCTCTCTATAAATTAACAAAATGTTCAGACAGTCTCCTTGCTGGTTTTTCCAACACATTCAGAATCATCAGAGCTTCTCGCTTCATGCATGCGTTTGTAAAATTTATATTTTAAAGGGTTATTATTACGGTTTTGTATTTCTCTGTAATGTAGAACAGTGTTAGCAATGTTACTTATAACATTCTTTCTCAGCCCTGGAACTCAAACCATTTTCTGATGCCCCCCCAAATATATATATATATTCAAGTAATTAAATTAATATCATAAACGTGCGACTAGTCAACTAATGGCTTAAATTACAAGGAAAATCATTGGTCGTGGTCAGCCCTACTTCAGAGAGACATTTATATAAAATTCTCATAAAGGTATTGCATTCAAGGGCTTTAGTTCAAGTTTTCAGAAGTCATAATCACTATGAGAGCACTTTCGTCACAAGTCATTCTGTATATTTTATACTATTTGTCACGTTTTAAATAAAATGTTTTTATATTTTCAACAAATGGTTATGGTAGATATTGTTGACTGTTGAGAAGGTTTAGAAAAGGCACACACACATTTAGAAGCAATGTCGGGTAATTTCAAACTTATATTAATCTATATAATATTATATACAATATAATATTTAGCTTTCTGGATAATGAAATGATAATGAAATTATTTATTTACCTTTCCTTGAGGTTTTTTAAATGTCTGATAAAATTTGAGGTTGTGGTGTTTGTATCGGATAATTTTGCATTGCATATATTAATACTTTTTTTTTTATTCACACGATCCAATTCGAAATCTTTATATCCAAAGGAGATTATTTTGGGAACTCAACAATCATATGTTATTTTGCCGCGTTATGAGCACAGCGTTAACTGTGCAGATGCAGATCAGTTGGGCTTACATTTTTGCATATTAATTAATTGATGTCGCAATATCTTTTTAAACACATTTAATTTCTGTTTACAATAATTTATTGAAAATAATAATAAAAAACATTCAAAACATTGTTGAGTCATGCAGTTCAAGTCAAAGTCAAGTCTCGTGTCACTGGTTCTCAAGTCAAAGTCAAGTCAAGTAATTTCCTTAATTTAGTCAAGCAAGTCACAAGTCCTTAAATTTGAGACTCGAGTCAGACTCAGGTCAAGTCATGTAACTTGAGTCGCTCACCTCTGGGAAATAGTGAATGAGTGAATGATTTCAGACACAGCCAGTCTCTTTTCGCATATGATCGCCTCATGCCCGCACATCTCTCACACGCGTATCCCACGCCCTTCGCTCTACACACGTAGAAATACTCTATGTTTGCACTCCAGCTGTCAATCAGAAGTTGTCAAAGAATGGCAGAGCAAAAGGGATTTATTTACACTTAACTTGGATTACATGGATTTATAATTTATACACCTGAAGTAGCTGTGATAGTTTCCAGTTTACACGTAAGAGTATGGGGTAAATGCGTAAATACTGCTCATGGCATGTGCAAAGCGAGACAAAGCGCACTGATATATTGCTGCACTGATTATAAAATGTACATTTAAAACCTGATGACATAAGAGCCCAGTTCAAATCAAATCAAATCAAATCACTTTATTGTCACACTACTGTGTACACGAGTGCAACAGCAGGTGAAATTCTTGTGTGCAGTTCCGAGCAACATTGCAGTAATGACAGTGACGAGACATAAACCACTTTACAATAAACAACATATTTACACAAAACAATTTACATAACAAACTTACACAACAATTTACATAACAAATGTACACATACCTACACAACAATTTACATATCAAATGTACACAATACACACAATGTAGAATACACATACACTAGATAAGGGTATAAATATATATAGAAATATATATATACACTAACTGAATTGGGAGCGAGAATATATTGACAGAATGAGGATTATTAAAGTGCAGTGCTGATTGTTGATTGTGAGGGATCAAGTGTTCAAAAGTCTTATTGCTTGTGGGAAGAAGCTGTCATGTAGTCGGGTGGTGCGGGTCCTGATGCTGCGATACCGCCTGCCTGATGGAAGCAGTGAGAGCAGCCCATGACTCGGGTGGCTGGAGTCTTTGATAATCCTCCGAGCTTTATTCACACACCGTCTGTTATATATATCCTGGAGGGAGGGAAGCTCACCTCCGATGATGTTTCTGGCCGTTCGCACCACCCTTTGCAGGTCTTTGCGGTTGTGGGCGGTGCTATTGCCGTACCAGGCGGTGATGCAGCCAGTCAAGATGCTCTCAACAGTACTAGTGTAGAACCGTGTGAGGATGTGTTGGTTCATTCCAAACTTCCTCAGCCGTCTCAGGAAGAAGAGGTGCCGGTGAGCCTTCTTCACAACGGCCTCAGTGTGGACGGACCATGTGAGTTCCTCAGTAATGTGGACACCGAGGAACTTGAAACTGCTGACTCTCTCCACCGGTGCTCCATTAATGGTGATGGGGCTGTGTTCTCTGTCTTTCTTCCTGAAGTCCACCACAAGCTCCTTGGTTTTACTGACGTTGAGGGAGAGGTTGTGCTCCTGACACCAGCGTGTCAGAGTGTGCACCTCCTCTCTGTAGGCTGTTTCATCATTGTCAGTGATCAGACCTACAACCGTCGTATCGTCAGCAAACTTAATGATGGCATTGGAGCTATGTGTCGCCACACAGTCATGTGTGTAAAGGGAATACAGGAGTGGGCTGAGAACACAGCCCTGCGGGGCTCCAGTGTTGAGGGTCAGTGATGAGGAGATGTTGCTGCCCATTCTAACCACCTGACGTCTGCCTGACAGGAAATCCAGGATCCAGCTGCACAGCGAGCTGTTTAAGCCCAGAGCCCGGAGTTTCACATCAAGCTTGGAGGGCACTATGGTGTTAAATACTGAACTGTAGTCTACAAACAGCATTCTCACATATGTGTTCCTTTTTTCCAGGTGGGATAGAGCAGTGTGTATTGTAGATGCAATAGCATCATCAGTGGAGCGGTTGTTACGGTAGGCAAACTGCAATGGGTCCAAAGAGGTGGGCAGAACAGAGCAGATGTGATCTCTGATTAACCTCTCAAAGCATTTGCTGATGATGGGGGTGAGGGCAACAGGACGCCAGTCATTTAAGCAAGTGATTTTGGCTTGCTTCGGTACAGGCACAATGGTTGATGTTTTGAAGCATGTGGGGACTACAGACAGGGAGAGGGACGGGTTGAAAATGTCCGTAAAAACACCAGCCAGTTGGTTCGCGCATACTCTGATGACGCGGCCCGGAATGCCGTCTGGACCCGCGGCTTTGTGAATGTTCACCCGTCGAAAGTATCGGGTTACATCCGCAACAGAGACGGAGAGTGAACCATCATCTGTAGTATCGGCCACGAGTGCTCTCTCCGCGAGGGCGGTGTTGTTGTTATCCTCGAAACGAGCATAAAAAGTATTAAGCTCGTCCGGGAGAGAGAAAACGGTGTTCATGGCGGAGTTTTTATTCTGTTTATAGTCCGTGATAATGTTAATTCCCTGCCACATACTTCTGGAGTCAGTGGTGTTGAACTGACCTTCAATTTTGTGCCTGTACTGGCGTTTGGCTGTACTGATGGATTTACGGAGGGCATAACTGGCTTGTTTACGCTCCTCCGCGTTCCCGGAATTAAAAGCGGTGGTCCGCGCAGTAAGTGCCGCGCGAACATCGCCGTTAACCCAGGGTTTCTGGTTGGGGTAGATCCGTATGTTTTTCGTCGGAACAACGTCCTCTACGCACTTCCTGATGAAACACGTTACGCTATCAGCGTAAACCTCGATGTCGTCATCGGAGGCAGACCGGAACATCTCCCAGTCCGCGTGATCAAAACAGTCCTGTAGCGCAGAGTCTGATTGGTCCGACCAGCACTGGATCATTCTAATGGTGGGTGAATCCCGTTTCAGTTTCTGCCTGTAAGCGGGCAGAAGCAGAACGGAAGAGTGGTCGGATTTGCCAAATGGTGGGCGGGGGAGGGATTTGTAGCCATCCCGGAAAGGAGAATAGCAATGATCCAAAACCCGGTCCCCTCGTGTGTTAAAGCTGATGTGTTGGTGGTATTTTGGTGCTATTGTTTTGAAGTTGGCTTTGTTGAAGTCCCCGGCAACAATGAACGCAGCCTCAGGGTGCGCGGTTTCCTGCTGACTTATACTGCCATACAGTTCCCTAAGTGCCCGGTCTGTGTCGGCTTGTGGGGGGATGTACACAGCAGTGATAATGACCGCTGTGAATTCCCTCGGTAGCCAGAATGGTCGACACAGAAGCATGAGAAATTCCAGATCAGGAGAGCAGAAAGACCTGATAAAATGTACATTCCTCTGATCACACCATGATTTGTTGATCATAAAACATACACCTCCACCTCTGCTTTTACCTGAGAGGTCTTTCGCTCTGTCCGCTCGGTGCACAGAGAAACCCGTGGGTTCGATGGCCGAGTCTGGAATCTCCGCCGACATCCAGGTTTCCGTAAGACAGATAACACAGCATTCAGTTGGAGTTGGAGCTGATTTTAATCTTGAAATATCAGCTTGTCTTGGTGTTAAATGAAATCATTGCATGATTAAACTATTATTTTTTCAATGTGCAGAGTGAAGAAAGTGTTTCACTTTGAAGAGTTTGATGCTGCAGCAGTGATTGAGTGATAGTCTGTAACAGTGCTTGCAGCTGTGTGAGCTTCCGCTCTCGTAAAATTCCCATTCAATAATCTCTCAATTATTCCCTTCAAATTACACATTAATTAAAATGAAACCCAGTAATGTTAGGACAGGAATGCCACCTATTGTAAAGAAGTAAACGTTTAAAAAAAATCATAGGAAATTTACTTGAGTGAGAGTAAAATGTTCTCACTTTTAAACCTACTCTAAAAGTTTTGTTTGTTTTCTTTTTAAGTTACTCAAGTAAATGTAACGGATAAATGTAGTACATTATTACCCACCTCTGGTAGCTTTCGAGTCAAAGACTAATTAAAACTAGTTTATTCATTTTATATGTTTTAGATTAAACTTTAATTTAGTAAAACCATCCAAGATGTAAAAAAATTTGTCAATCATATTCAATGTGAAGGATCACTGAATGAAACACTAATGACACCCTTATAATTATAACTTCATTGAATAATCTGCAATATGTGCTTAAATAATGTTTTGCTTAATTTTAATGTGTTTAAACGTGTATACCACGATGCCTGGATGTTAGAATTACATTCTAGTGGTGACATCATTACATGATGCCGTAAAAGAACTGCTGAAACATTTTTTAAAACTGGTTGTTTGAAACTAACTGTCCAAAAGAATCTGTTCACGGAAATGAATCACACTTCCCATCACTAGTGTAGGCTACTCAAAGGAAGATAACAGAACTTCTGACAGGCAGAAAATAAAGGATTAATGAGGGCTATTAAACCAGTTCATTTTATAAATTATTATAATTATTTATAAATAAATTATTTTCCCTGGAGCTGTAACCTGGTGGTCCTATAAGAATAGAAGTATAAGGCATTTTATGTAAAAGAAGCTGGAGGCTTAGACGCACTTTAATGATTACTGGCTGTGGATTACCCAATTAATTATGAGTCAGTAACAGAGCATTACCTGAAATAATTAAACATCTGATTCACAAAGAGAATTATGCAAACCATGCAATTAGTACAAATATGGCAATAATTATAAATAAGGAATGTTACAACATTCATTCAAGGGAGAAGGTAACATGAGGAATGCCATAGTATAAGTTCATTATCATATGTAACTAGACCCAAGACAGGGGTCTACAGTTATATAAATGTACAAACAAAACATGAGTTACTCCTAGCCACTGGGAAAAACAATAGTCCACAAATCAGCTTCAAACCATATCGTAAAGGTTATGGATGGATCCCTCCCTGATGGAGGGAACGGGACGTTGTGTCGAAGAAGCGACACTAGGGGTCTCTCTTG
The DNA here is from genome assembly GCA_032164185.1 of Moxostoma hubbsi. Classification (NCBI taxonomy): domain Eukaryota; kingdom Metazoa; phylum Chordata; class Actinopteri; order Cypriniformes; family Catostomidae; genus Moxostoma; species Moxostoma hubbsi. The sequence continues at coordinate 9,617,466 of JAVLUX010000013.1, read as the reverse complement.
AGAGCCTTTTGCATCTCTGATCTATGAGAAATGGCCAACTAGAAATTGGCAGACAGAATTTGCATGTCCCGCCCCCGTAAATACGGGTATAAAGGGAGGGAAATGCGTCTGTTTCATTCAGGATTTTTCTAAGGGGCCGACAATGAGGTTCGGCCGCAACAGTGGCTCGGTTCAGCGACGTGGCCAGGAGGACACAACATCTCATTCCCTCCATCAGGGAACGGAGGTTACATCCGTAACCTAGATGTTCCCCGTTTGTTGCTCACTTCGATGTTGTGTCGAAGAAGCGACACTAGGGGTCCAATTTAAATCACGCCATGCGCTGAGCCGTGTACGTGTACTGCTGACACAGGAGCGGGCAGGTATTTTACGTGCCAAAGTGACCGACTGTGCCAGACTGCACGTACCCTTCCCCAATGCCCCATAAAATTGTCTGGTCAAAAACTGTTTTTTTACACCCTGATAGGGGGAACAAGGTGACGTGCCAAACATGGAAGCAGGCCGCGCCAGCCGCGCCTTTAACTCTATGCAAGAAACATAGAGAGAGAAAAGTGGCTGGGGCCATCTTAACGCTATCATGTGCATCGGGGAAGGCGATCTTTCCCAGTTTTCCTATTCTTTCTGGTGGGAAAGACCCTGCGGAGACTACACGTACCCAGACTGGGGGAGGTAAAGAGTGGTGAAATACATTACATGGGCTTTTAGCCGTGCTGAAGCGGTCTCATATGCATCAACCCCAGCGGTGCGGCCACCGCTAAGGAAGCCATATTCCCCAGGAGCTTCTGGAAATATTTTGGAGGGACCGTTGTGCCCGACCTGTAATGAGGTGAGGCATTTCAGCACTGACTGTGCGCACTCGTTGGTGAAGCGCGCTGACATTGAGGCTGAGTCTAACTCCATGCCGTGAATAGATATGCTCTGAACCGGGGAGAGCTTGCTCTTTTTCCAGTTGACCTGAAGTCCTAAAAAGCTGAGGTGCCTGAGCACCTGGTCCCTGTGGGTGCATAGTAACTCTTGGGAGTGGGCCAGGATGAGCCAGCCATCGAGTTAGTTGAGTATGTGAATGCCTGCTTCCCGAAGCGGGACAAGGGCTGCCTCTGCGACCCTCAAAAAGATGCGAGGGGACAGGGACATGCTGAAGGGGAGGACCTTGTACTGATTTGCCTGGCCGTCAAACCGTAGAAAGGGTCAATGTCGAGGCAAGATTGAGATGTGGAAGTACGCGTCCACGAACCAATCTAGATGCCGGATGCAGGTTATGTGTTTTTGCGTGAGCATTTTGAACGGGAGTTTGTGCAAGGCCCGGTTGAAAACTCGCAAGTCCAAGATCGGTCGTAAGCCGCTGCCTTTCTTGGGAACGATGAAGTAAGAGCTGTAGAAACCTTCTTCATCTCGGCTGGAGGGACAGGCTCTATTGCGTCTTTGAGTAAGAGGGTCACAATTTCCACGCGCAGGGATTTGGCATCTTTGCCGTGTACTGCGGTAAAGCCGACGCCCCCGAAGGGTGTTCCACTGAACAACAGTCGTGGGGCTTGAGGCAAGCTGTCTGCGTCCAATGTGCCGGGACTGTTGAGGTGTGTCACCAGGGTGAGAGCGGCATTTGTGGGCCAGGTGACCCAGAGGAAGAGGAAATTGCTCTATTATTTATAATGTGTAGAAAATATCTTTTAACTGAAGGTTCTGTTCCTGTCCCTCCATCGAGGGACGGAGTGGTCTGCTTACCAGCTCCGGAGCAAATGTCTCAGTCTCTGGGTCGACTGTCTCAGGAACACTTAGGAGCCTTCCGTGTTCTCGAAGGGGTTCGTGAGACGGGGGACGTGCGCTTCCTGCGGGGCACTTGATGCTGGGTCTGAGAGCTGGGACCGGGTTGAGGCGGAGCTGCACGTTTCTTGGAAGCCGCAAGAGGACGCCCTCGGCGGGCAGATGGACCACGGCCCGTGCTGGAAGTGCGACTGATGTGCATGATGTGAGAAATGGCCTCCGTCTGCTTCTTCACCGCTGAGGACTGCTGGGCGAAGTCGTCAATGGTGCCGCCGAATAGACCGAGTTGGGAGACGGGGCTGCTTCCTCAACGGCTTCCTCAACCTGTCATGCACGTCAGGGAAGAATGAAACCGGGGGGGGGGGGGGGGGGCGTGGCTATGAGCAGCACCCTGACCAGAGGAACCAATGGAGTAGCGCTTGCGGCGGCCCGGGAAAGCATAGCGGTCATCTGCGCGTCAGGCTCAGATTGGGCGAGCAGACACGAAGGTGGCGGCCCAGGCGAGTCATCGGCATCAGATGCCGTTGTGACGGTCTCCGATGTAGCGGCGATGTTGTCATCCAATTTTCGGGGCTCAAGGCAGAATGGCTGGCTGCGAGGTGAGCCCGAGCTCGGACGGAAACAGGCAAGAATGCTGGGGGGGTGGTTGGTTTGTGGGGATTCACCCGGCGAAACAGAGGCCTTCATAATCCCAAAATCGCCTTCATCGCGAGGCAGACTGTCAGAAGTGGAAAGAAATCAACCGCATCCAGGAACTACACAGAGGCGGAAAGACATCTTTAAAAAGACATGTCCTGAAAAGGATGTTCAACGCCAGCTATGGATTGCTCTTACAGAGAAATAAACTCTTTTAGGAAAACATTCTCTTTTAAAAGTGCTTTCAAAGCTCCCAGGGGCAAAGCTGCACTGCTGAGCAGAGAAGGAGAAAGCCGCTGATATGCGCCGTAGATCCAACAGCATATGCTCTGAGAGATGAGACGAACAGTTTTGTGAAATGCAGCTCGCTGCTCACACAACTGGTCGGCTCCGAAGAAAATTTCTGAATGAAACAGACACATTTCCCTCCCTTTATACCCGTATGTCCAGGGGCGGGACATCCAAATTCTGTCTGCCAATTTCTCATTGGCCTTTTCTCATCAGAGATGCAAAAGGCTCTCAAGAGAGACCCCTAGTGTCGCTTCTTCGACACAACGTCGAAGTGAGCGACAGACGGGGAACAAATAAACAAACACATGATTACATGAATACTGTTGCTTAATTTACAGTGAGATCAGTCTGATAACAGAGTACATTTGTGAAAGCTAATTCTTGTTGTAGTTTATAATATTAGAGATTGAATTTGGCAGAATATTTTTTTTTCTGCCTCTGTGAACAAAGCCTAATAATAGTTATTCATGTAAACGGTAGATGGGGGCATATTGTACAGTATTTTTTGCTAATTTTTGATTTCTTGTCATTTAATTTTTTTTTTTAAATACTGTACATCGTTTAGTAAACATTTTGTAATGTTTTTGTGTTATGTACCTGTTTTTATTAACGTTTTAATTTTGAGTGTTTTATTTTGAAAGTTTAGTTCACTGTTTCCTGTTCATGTCATGTGATTTCCTGTTCCCACTAATGTGATCCTGTTTTGTATGGTCTTGTGACCCTCATGTTTCATGTGTTTTGTTCATTGTCTAGTTATAATGCTCATTAATCCTGTCTTGCCATTGATTCTTTGTTCTTGTTTGATAATTTTTAATAGTTCTGTTAATTAATTGGTCTTCTTGTTACCTTGTTAACCCTTATGTCTGTATTATAAGCCGTCATGTTTGCCATTGTCCCTTGTCATATATTGATTTTGTAATGCTGTCATGTTCAGTAATCAAGTCAGGTTATAATCAAGTCTAGTAGTGATGGGAAAGTAAAGCTTTATGAAGCAAAGTGGCTTTTGATACAAATCTATTGAAGATGGGTTAATTATTTGAAGCTTCTGTACATGGTTCAAATAATTATCATCTGGTGGTCAAAAAATTAAGCGCACCTAGTAGTCCACTTTGTCTGACAAAGTTTTGAAGCAATAAAATTCATAATTACATAATTTTATTCACCAAAGTGTTTATAAATAAATAAGTAATAACCAAGGAAAGGCTGAAGCCTCCAGGGCTCCATATGTGAGTTAAGAAGTTACTGTGTTATGTTAAAAATAAAAACAATGTTTGAGAGTAAATTAGTAAATTATTATTAATTTACAGATTAGAAAATAAATATGCTTGTGGACTGGGCAGTAACATTTTATTAACAGGGGAGTCAAATGTGAATTTGTGAGTTTGTGAATGGAAAAAATACATTTTGCTATCGCAATTTTAAATGCATTTTGTGCAATGCTTTTGAAACAGGACAACGCTAAAGGAAGCTGTAAATGCTGTTTTTTGGGGAGAGTTTTTGCCATGTTTCATGCTGATTTGAAGGGAAATAAGCTTATGATTGGAAAATTTTAAAAAACAAATGTATGAATATGCACAATAAGGACACAGGAATGAGCAGCAGGCACATAAGAAGCTACTGCACTCAAATTACTCAGAATTCTGCTCTAAACGTCATGTTCGGGAATATTTATTTCTTGTCTTTTACTTTTTTGAGCTTTATTATTATTCAGTAATTCACAGAAATAATGAATGATGTATGTCCTCATGAAATCATAGACTCCTCGAAATCAAAACACAAGTGGTCAAAATAGACGACAAGGTGTAATGTCAGTGGCGGCACCAGAGATTTTCGGTTGCAGGTGCTATGGGGATGCTTAACACTTAAGAGAAGGTGCTTTGAATTTTGTGGTGTTTCATTATGGAGGTCGCATCGGACCACCCTACACACGCGCGTACATGCCCGCATTAACTATACTCGCTCCGCGACTATAAGCAAGCATATATATATATATATATATATATATATATATATATATATATATATATATATATATAGCCTATATATGTAAAAGTTTTCAACACAAGGGCTATAGATACAACATACATAAGCCTGCCAATGTAAACCTCTGAAAATAATATTTCACACAATTCTGTCAGTCGAGCCCTGAATACAACGGAGCAGCAACAGAAGACAACAGATGTGCACGCTTCGGCCTAAATGCTCAGATCACGAAATCACACAGCCAGTTACCAACATTAGTCTAATGAAATTTGTAACAGCCAACAGAGGGGAAAATCAAGCACTTACCATAGACGTCTTCACAACAAAACAATACGCCTGTTGCTGTGATTGAGTGCGAAGGCATCAATGATGTTGTCGCAGTCAAGGGTCCTCGTTCTCTCCGTGTTTATAGCCAAAAGTGCCAGATTACTGGTCCTAGTGTCTCCACTGCTGTTCCTCAGGTAGTTTTTTACATGGTTCAGGCAAGAAAAACTGCGTTCACAGCTCACTGATGTGACAGGAAGTATCAGGGCTATGCATATTAACTTATACAAGTCCATAAATGCATCTTTATATGGCCGCATTAAGGATAGGAAGTCCTGTGTGCTATGGATAGCATGTCCCTGTTCTGGTAGAGCTCTGCTGACAGGTTTTCCTCACTGACAACATAGTGTCGGGCCATTGGCAGCAGAAGTTGTTTGTCCAAAAACGATGTGTGTTTTGGGCTGAGAGTTGGCACACCTCTCAGTACGTCATTTATCTCTGTTGAAAAGCGCCGATTCATTTCCACCATCAACCTGTCTATAACTGGATAGAAAGAGTGCGTTTTCCTGTCATCGGTGTTGTCTGTCTGTGTTCTCTCTATCGGGGCCTCCACAATAAAATCTTCCAGGTTTCGAGTTTTCTGGGTCTGCCTTTTCTCGCGTGAAGTATGTGTTGTGCCTGTGTTTGCACACAGAGTCTCTGATTGTTGTTGTATTTCTTTCCACTTAGTATCTGTGCGCTTTTCTGATAGAGCATTAATTACAGACTGGGCCAAATCCTCTGCCGCAACGAGGTCAAAATTGGGGGCCTGTAACTGATCTGACATGAACTTTGTTGTTCTAAATAAATCCTCAAACATGATGAGATGCAAAACAAACTTCTCATCGATGATGGCACTGATGGCTCTTGCCTCTACCCTCCGATGTGCGTTTGGCTGAGTGATGACATCACGCAGGATGGCTCGGATAGCGGGGAGAGTTTTCTTGACGGCGCAGATCGCATTATAGTGGCAAGCCCAGCGATTATCGCACAGTCTCTTGAGTTCCACTGTTTGTGCTGTCGGGACGAGCTCTTTTTGTTTTCTCATGAATAGATCGTGCACCACTGATCCAGAAAAAAACTTGTAGAGCATTTGTATTGTCTCAAAAAACTCTGCTGCAGCGCTGACATTATGTACACAGTCCACTAACACTAAATTCAGCTTGTGTGCGTGGCAATGTATATAGATGGCTTGCGGCACCTCCTTTCTGAATTTTTCCTGCACACCATTATTACATCCTGACATCACAGGTGCTCCATCGTAGCATTGACCGACACAGCGATGTATATCAATGTTACACTGACTAAGTGTGTGTTTGATGCTGGCTAGCAGAGAGTCTGCATCCAATCCATCTGCGGCAGTAAAATGCAAAAACTCCTCATGCACTTCCCCTGACTCTGGCTGCAAATACCGCACAATAACAGAAATCTGCTCTTTTTTACTCGTATCTTTACTCTCATCCACCAAAACAGCAAAGCACTCGGCATCACTCACCTCATCACTTATCTTCTTTCTTATCATTTCTGCCATTACAGCAAATATCTCATTTTGAATTTCATGATGAGTGTATTTGGCGTTTGATGGGTTAGAAGCTAACTTTTTGTCCACTGTTGCATCAAACTTAGCAATGACATCCAGCAGCTCACGGAAGTTTCCCATGTTGTGTAACTCCTCACCCTCTCTGTGGCCTCGCTGTGCGATCCCCTGGCAGGCTGTGAAGCGCAGGCTCTCCACCACAGCTTTCATGTATTTTCTGTTCTCAATAACTAACGCAGAATGTCCCTTATCAAGCATGTTTGCTATTTTAGATCCGCTTGACTCTTTTTGCTTGAACTCACTCCATCCTTCCATTGCAAATTTGTGCCCCATACTTTCATGATGGCTCTTCAGAGATGCTGATGCTTTCCGCCAGTTGTTAAATCCGTTGCTGGTAAATGTTGGCTCTAAATGAAATCCGTGCCCTCGTTTCAAAAAATGCCTACACGCAAAACAAAATGCTGCATCTTTGGCCACGCTGTATTCCAGCCATGAATACTGATCCATCCAACTTTTGTTAAAACTTCTCTGCTGATTCCCAAATTGCCGTGTGGGGTATTTTTGAAGGACTGGCCTTATTGGGCCCTCTTGAGGATAGCTGCTAATATCACCTGCAGCACAAACCGTAACGTTAGCATCCTCCATGGAAGCCGCCGGCGATTCTCCTTCGTCTTCATCCCCAGGATTTTCTTGTTCCTGAGGCTCTGTGATGACGAGCGGTGTGTCTGCACCTTCACAGTCTCGTTTTTCTTTAGGTTGTGACTCAGAACGTGGACGTTTAGGGAGCAAAAAACGATCCATTGTCGTGTATTTTTTACTTTGCTAAATTTCCTAACTAAAACAAGCCGCAATCACAAACGTTAAGGTCAAACGTTCAGCGGGCACTGCGCCCATTGGCCAAAGAAGATCACAGGCCGCGCATTATTTTAAACTAAATATATATTTTTTAATTATTATTTATTCCCATTTTTATCAACATGAAAAAGACTATTCAAGCATGACATTAAAATATAAATATAAAAAATTACAAACATTTCTTGGGGGTGCTGGGCGGGTGCTATGGCTATTATAGGGGGAGCTACAGCACCACCTAGCTCCCCCCTGGCGCCGCCACTGTGTAATGTTGATGTCTCTCTTGTACATTATGATTGGATCACCCAAAACTCATCTTAATGCCAGGTGTACACATGGTACGGGGACGAATGGTAGTGTTGATTATACAGTACATTCCTGAAGTGTTTGCACCAGTGTGATGAATTCCTGGACTGTGAATCACAGGGTGCTTACTTCAGGTCGTGCAGTGTACGCTTGGCTTAAGCAGACATGGCTGTGTACACAGGATGATTGCGTGCATACAGTAGATGTGATGGCTGTGCATATTTGAGCTGTTAACTGTTATCGTGGGCCTTTGGTGACAATTTGGCTGTTTTTTACATAAAATAAACGTATCATGTGCTTGAAAACAATCTTTGAGTAGCTGTTTGTGTGAAGAATGACAGTAGCTACTAATGTAAACAAACACTGATCAGATGATCGTGTTTGATATGCTGACTGTGTGTATTTGAGCTGTAAAATTTTATTGTGGTACTTTGTGATGAGTTTGATGTATATGTGGCAACCACAAGGACAAAGAACACTATGTTTTGATCTAGACTACGCCACCCTGGGAATTTCACCCAGAGAATATTATCCGCGCACAGGTTCCCCACTAGAGACAGGAAGACATGGAGACACGGGATTTATACAAAATACAAAAAAAGTTTATTATAATTTATAATAAAAACCTGGACACAGAAAGGCGACAAGCCTCAATCAAATACAAATACAAATACAATGTTCACCGAAAGAAAGCTGCGGCCTCTATTTAGAGGTGTCCTCGCAAAAGATATATTACGTTCCACTTAAACGCACAACACACTCACAGCACAAGAGCCCCAGTGAAGTGATCAGTCACGGCACACGGTGTAGACACCACCACCAAAACAGGGAGAGGAACGATCAATTCCCCAAGCAAAAAAGGGCCGCAGCTCCTAAAAAAAAACATACACTCTCCACACCACACACATACCACAAAGAAAAGAGAAGAAAGAAATGGTTAAGCAAGCTGACAGGTGGATGGCAAAAGTTCATCCACCAACAGGCCTTGATATTGAACCTAATAGGCCCAATCCAATAAAGAAAACAATTTATAATGCAAATAACCAAATTCAGCAGTCGTTAACCAAAAAAAATCAACAAAACAAGGGAAATGTATGAATGTTATACACAAATCAATTAACTTCAAATGAATAAACAATATACAAAATAAATCAATTCACAAATATTATATTTACCAAAAAGACAATTATACAATGAAAGAAACAAAAGAAAAACAAATGAATCCTTCTGCAAAACAAAACAAAAGCAAGCAAGAAAAATCCAAACAAACTCGACGGCAGAGCACAAGATATTTCAAAATCTTAAATGTGAGCAAAGCGTCCAATGAGGAAGTGCGTGCAAGCAGAGAATATGAAGGTGTAATTTGAGCACAGAGTATCAAAACACTGTCAAAACGACCTATAACAAAACAGCAGTGACACTGCACGAACTGTAGTTCTCCGTAGCTGCGGGCTCAGGCACCCAAAAGGACATCCATTTAATGGTTCACCACAGTCGTCATTCACGCGTCAAATCTCGAACTGCACCTGAAGGGCACAGACACCCACACAACAGCCATCCAGAGGAAGCCAAAACCATGTTTGTAGTGGGACACAATGGGTCACAGCATCAAACAGTTGTCTACTCGAAACGGTCACAGTAGCGTGCGGCACAAAACAAACAGGCGAGAGTTCACAGAAGACGCGCTCGGAGCGGTCACAGCAGCGTGCAGCACCAAACAAAAAGGCGAGACTTCACCGAAGACGCGCTCAAGCCTAAATACAAGCGCAGATTAATGACGTCACAGAACTTACTAAAATGCGGACAAATGGGCTTCTAGCTCATTATGGCACAATCTACCCCGCCTTTTTTGTATCGTCGCCCCGACGATGGACTCAACTCCAAGGTCTAAAGCCAGAAACTGAACTAGAAACGGCCGCTGATCGAATAGCAGACCCAGAACCTCCCAATGCCCTAGGAAGATGAAGAGGATTAGAGTGCTGTCCTCCATTAGTTCACCTTGGCCTCACCTGACCATTCTCTGGCTCAAGAGGGTGTACGACCCCCGGCCAGATAGAAACCAAACTGCCACCCCCCACTTCACAGCTCAGGCTCACTTGGGGCCACTAATGGCATTGCATCAGTAGTGGATGACTCCACCAAAACATGACCGTCCAAGGCTGGCAGACCTGCTTCTTGATGCTCCCCTGGAACCACATGCCAGCAATCCACCTCGTCTACCCCCTCCTCATGCACTGTTCCTAACAGAGTTAAAGACCCATCACTAGGACGTAACTCCAGAGTTACCACCTGACTTCGTCCCTTCAAAAGGGAACAATGGACATGTTTAACCTGATCGGGTTCTCCCTGTGGTGCAGTGGAGTACACAGCACCGTTATCCTCTGGTGCTTTCACTACATAATAGACTACAGGACTCCACAAATCCTGGATTTTATGGCGTCCTCGTCTACCACACTCCTATAAATACACCAACTGGCCAACAGCCAATGGGACATCCCGAACATGCTGGTCATGGTTCATCTTTCGATGATCTGCCGCAAGCTTCAACCGTGCACTGGCCCCGTCAAAGGCAACCTGCAGCCTTGCTTGATGTTGTACAAGTTACATATCTGCCTCACCAGGATGGCCTCAAAGTTGCGCCCCTGGTCGGAATGAATTCTACCAGGGACTCCCAACTTATAAAACCATTCCCCCACTAACACCCTAGCAACAGTTTCGGCACGCTGGTCTCGAGTTGGGACAGCTAATGTGTATTTAGTAAACACATCAGTCATTACCAAAACATTCTCTATCCCTGTCTGAGATGCCTCCAAAACAGTGAAATCAATTGCTAGAATCTCATTAGGCCGAGATGCCAACAGGTGGCCCATATGACTATGAGCAGCTGGTTGCGTATCTTTAGCAACCTGACACTGCTCACAATCTCGACACCACTGGGCCACTTCTGCTGCCATACCTGGCCAATAGCAACGCTGCCTCACCAGTTCGAGAGTGCGCTCTATCCCCTGATGTCCATATTCCTGATGCAACAGGGTCAAAACTTCACTCCGCAGAGAACAAGGGAGAAGGATTTGAAGAATATCTTCTCCTCCATCAGAACGAAAAACACGGCAGTACACTACACCTTCCTGATCTACCAATCTATTCCACTGGCGGAGTAAGACTAGTGTCGACTTGGGGAGCCCTCGGCGCTCCTCCACATTGGGAAAGGTCTTACGATCCCAAAACTCCAATACCTCACCAAGGACTCAGTCAGTACGCTGCAGGGTTCTAATATCTTCGGTAGAGTAACTCGGTAGAGCAGACATAGCTGCCTGAAGAATATGGGGGGTACACTAGTCCCAGGAAGCGAATGATCTAGCCCATGACAACCAGAGGGACCCTGTCTTGAAAGAGCGTCAGCATTACGATTACTTCGGCCGGACCTATACTTTACCTCAAAGTCAAATGAGGCAAGCTGTGCAGCCAACCGCTGCTCGGTAGCACCAAGCCTTGCAGTATTCAGGTAACACTGTCGGTTGAGTGAACGCTGGCGCAACTAGCTGCCGCTGCTCGCTGTTAGCTCACTTGTTTTCACTGGTTGTGGACGCTGCTTAAATCTCCCTCTACAATGTGGGCCGGTAGAACATACACATTGTTTGTCTGTGCCTGGCTCTTTTTGCTGCCTGTTCACCTGCTAGTGACGGGTTTGCTTCAATATTCGGTCATTGACCTGTTCCGGCTGCGCTATCACCTGTCTGGACCTGCGCCGGAGGCTTTCCACCTTTATCCGGACATCGCCTTTCAGCCTCGTCCGAGATACATCCACCGAGGGTCCCGTCGGAATTTCCATCACAACAGTTCAACAGTAATAAAGTCCATCTGGCCCACTTCACGTCGCCCTCCACGCTCCACCAACCGGGCTGTCGACCACAGTGTGTTAGCCCGCCTAGCTCGGTCGGCTAGCACCACCACCAGCTGTGACAACACTGTACTTAACTTCGCTTTGCTCAACATCCGTTCACTGACAGACAAGGGACATTTCATCCAGGACCTCATCAGTGATCGTAAGCTAGACTTTCTCTGTTTAACCGAGACATGGCAACAGCCCAATGACTTTTCTCAGCTGAATGAATCCACTCCTAGTGGGTTTGTTTACATCTGTCAACCTCGTGGCTCCGGCCGGGGAGGAGGTCTCGCGATAATTTATCGCGAGAAGTGGAAAGTTTCAACGATATCTGTGCCTGTCTCTAGCTCGTTTGAATCGACTGTCTGCAAGCTGTCTGGTCCCACCCCAACCATCATTGCTACTGTCTATCGACCCGCAAAATTGAATAGTGAATTTTTAAATGATTTTGCTGCTTTTCTTACTCACTTATTCTCTCTCTCATCAAACATAATACTGCTGGGTGATTTTAATATCCACATGGACAATATTAATCTCCTTCTTACTAAAGACTTCACCTCCTGCCTAGAGAGTTTTGGATGCCAGCAATATATCACTTTTCCCACACACTCCAAAGGACATACTCTGGACTTAATTTGCTGTTCTGGTGTCACTCCCTCTGACATTACAGCTGCTGAACTCCCTATAACTGACCATTTTCTCCTCTCATTTACTGTGAAACTCACTCTTTCCATCTCTAAAATACCACGCCTTATTTCATTTCGGAATATAAAAAATATCGATCCTGTCACTCTCACTTCAAGTATCCACTCTTTCTGTCTGCCTGACACTCACAATCTATTTACCCCCGATGACCTGGTCTCTCACTACAACACTGGACTTCATAATATTCTTAACTCCCTTGCTCCGTTAAAAAATAGATCTGTTTCTTTTTCTATTTCCGCCCCTTGGTTCACCCCCGATCTTCGTTTCATGAAAGCCAAAGGGCGGCAACTTGAACGTCTTTATAGAAAAACTGGTCTCACTATTCACAAAGAAATGTACAATAACCACATCTTACTTTTACAAGGACTCCGTTGCTAGCACCAAAACCCACTACTACTCCAGTATGATTATTGCCAATAAAGGAAACTCCAAGTCACTTTTTTCCTTACTTAACAATATTACTCAACCCCAGGACTTTCTCCCCCCTCATTTGTATACAACCTCCTTTTGCAACTCCATTATGTCATTTTTCACTGAAAAAATCAAGAACATCCACCAGCACCTGGGATCTATCCCTCATCTTAGCATTTCAGCCGACTTTCACCCATCCACCCATTCATTCTCTTCTTTTCAGCTCCCCGCTATTTCAGAAATCAAAGAACTCATTAGGAAATCCAAGGCTTCCACTTGTCAACTTGATCCCCTTCCTACACAACTTGTTAAAGCTTGCCTTCCCTCCCTGGCTCCCCTCATTTCTGCTATCATCCACTCCTCTCTTTCCACTGGAACTGTACCTACATCATTCAAAACTGCTGCCATTACCCCAATTTTAAAAAAATTTGGTGCCGATCATTCAAACTTTAATAACTTTCGCCCTATATCCAACTTACCATTCATCTCCAAAATCCTTGAGAAAACAGTTGCCTCTCAACTCCATTTACATTTAACCCACAATAACCTGTATGAACAGTTCCAGTCTGGTTTCCGTCCACTTCATAGCACTGAAACAGCACTTATCAAAATCACCAATGACCTTCTCATGGCAGCTGATTCTGGACTCCTTACCATCCTCATCCTCCTCGACTTAAGTGCAGCCTTTGATACCATCTCTCACACCGTCCTTCTCAACAGATTATCTTCCATTGGCATCACCCACACTCCGTTAGACTGGTTCACATCTTATCTCTCTGGCCGCACTCAGTTTGTTCAACTTAAGTCTTTCAAATCCAGTCCCTCTACTGTCACTTCAGGTGTGCCCCAGGGCTCTGTCCTGGGGCCCCTACTTTTCATCATTTATCTCCTTCCCCTGGGCAATATATTCCGCAAATTTAACATTCAATTCCACTGTTATGCTGATGACACCCAGCTCTACCTCTCGACCAAACCTTCGTTCAATTCCCCGCCCACCTCCCTAACTGACTGTATTACAGAAATAAAAACCTGGTTTTCCCAAAATTTTCTCAAATTAAACAGTGATAAAACTCTCCTCATTGGCACTAAATCTAATTTATCCAAAACCGACAGTTTTTCACTCACTATTGATAACTCCTTCGTTTCACCCTCCCCCCAGGTTAGGAGTTTGGGTGTCATCCTTGATACCACATTATCTTTTCAGTCCCACATCAACAACATTACCCGGTCTGCCTACTTCCATCTTCGAAACATTAATCGCCTCCGCCCCTCCCTTACACCACACACTGCCGCCGTTCTTGTCCATAGTCTTGTCACTTCCCATTTGGGCTACTGCAACTCTCTCCTTTTCTGCCTCCCTCACAAATCCCTTCATAAGCTTCAACTGGTCCAGAATTCAGCTGCCCGCATCATAACTCGAACCCCCTCTATTCACCACATCACTCCTGTTCTTCAACAGCTTCACTGGCTCCCGGTCCAGTTCCGTATTCAATTCAAAATCCTTCTGTTAACATTCAAGGCCATCCACAAACTTGCCCCCCCATATCTGTCTGATCTTCTTCATGGTCCAACATCCACCCGCTCCCTTAGATCCTCTTCCTTCATACACCTGTCTGTCCCCTCCGCCCGTCTCACCACTATGGGGAGCAGAGCATTTAGCCGCTCTGCTCCCCGTCTCTGGAACTCATTACCACCCCAACTTAGAAACATTGATTCATTTTCTCACTTCAAATCTCAACTCAAAACACATCTGTTCAAAAATGCCTATCTCACATAATACCAATTGCATATGATAATGTTGTTGTTTATTTAATTTTGGTGCTTTTAAATGTCTTATGTATCCCTGTACGGTGTCCTTGAGTGCCGAGAAAGGCGCCTTTAAATAAAATGTATTATTATTATTATTAACTCAGGGGGTTGTTATCAGTGTAAACTACACATTTCTGTCCCAACAAATATTCCCTGAATTTCTCGGTCATGGCCCACTTGAGCGCTATGAACTCCAGCTTCATGGAGCTATAATTTGACATGTTGCGCTCAGTGGGCCATTGACTACGACTCGCATAAGCGATGGGTCGCACCTTCCCCCCTTGCTCCTGGGAGAGCACTGCTCCCAGTCCTCTATGGCTGGCATCCACCTCTAAAACAAAAGGTCGAGAGAAATCAGCATAGGCCAGGACCGGAGATGATGTAAGCCTACCTCTCAAACCATCAAAACTTGTTGGCACTGCTCGGTCCATGCCATCCCAAAGCGTTCAACTGTATGCTTCCTGGATTTAGACCCCGCAAATTCTGCCACTAACCGATGTAGGGGAGCGGCCAATTGGGCAAAGCCCTCCACAAAGCGACGATAATAACTTGCGAAACCCAAGAATGAACGCAAGTCCTTGACCGTCTCTGGGCGGCACCACTGGGCCTCTGCATCAACTTTACTGGGGTCGGTGGACACTCCCTCAGCCGAAATTACGTGTCCCAGATATTTCACTTCCTTCTGGAAAAAGGAACACTTCCCTAGCCTAGCCTTTAACCCCCTCAGTCTCCAACCGATGCAAAACCATCTCTAGACGCATCAAGTGTTGTGGCACTGATGACGAGAACACTACAATGTCATCAAGATAAAGTAATAACGACTGGCACTGCTGGTCTCCGAATAAGCGTTGCATTAATCGCTGAAATGTGCTGGGGGCATTGCAGAGTCCAAATGGCATACGATTGTACTCAAATAGGCCAAATGGGGTGCAAAAGGCAGTCTTAGGCCGATCCCCTTCAGCTACCGGGACTTGGTTATATCCATTAGCCAAGTCCATAGTTGAGAACCAGCAGGCCCCTGACAGGGCATCTAAAGATTCCTCTATGCGAGGCAAAGGAAATGCATCTTTTCGGGTTTTGGCATTTAGTTGACGATAATCTACGCACATGCGAAGGGTACCGTCTTTTTTCTTTAAAAGGACTATCGGTGAAGCGTAGGGGCTACAGCTCTCTCTAATCACACGTGCCTCAAGCAATTGATTAATATGTGCCTTGACCACCTCATACTCAGAGGGCAGTATTCGGCGATAACGCTGCCGAACTGGAACATCATCCATGAGGGGAATATCGTGAGCCAACAGACTAGTGCATCCCAAATTCCCCTCATGGGCCGAAAATACCGACTGGTATCTATGAAGCAATGCCCTCACTTGACTTACGTTCTTCCTCGATAATCCTGGCAATTCTAGAACATTAATCTGTTCCTCCATAGTAAGATCTACCTGGAGAACCTGAGTCTGGACAGTGGCGATAGCAGATCGAACCTCTGCCACATCTGGGGGCAAGCTGACTACAAGCACCTGATCCAAAGTTCCTAAAGGGCTACGGGGATAAAGCATGACATCGGACATCCCGACGTTCACAACGGGCACATATGCAGTACCCCGAATAACCTGAATTAATGCAGGAGATGCCAATAATCCCGCAGGTAACCCTTGCTCGAATGGCTCAAAAAGCACCGGAAAATTAGTATAGTGTTCTGAGCATGTTGCAGCAACAAATTTCACTGTACCACCGGGTATACAACAAGCCCGGTGGCCTCGAACTCTGACCTTACCAGCACGACCCTCTACAGATTCAGTATTGACGCGACAGCAATACTGAAGTGCCTGAACCATAACGCTCGGGGCCTGGGTAACAGAAGGTACACTAAACAATGCGGAGCTATGTTGACCAAAGAGTTCCTGGTAACAGCGCCGCAAGACATTCATCCCCAGCACACCGGGAACTTTGTCCCCCATGCCACCAGGAGGATCTCGGACCACCAGAACCCCACACTTAGGCACCAAGCTCCCACAAAGCTGAATGTCTAACTCTACATAGCCAATATATGGAATCTCAAGCCCATTTGCCGCACACAGCTGCAACCAATGACACATTTTAAGCTCTTCTTGCCCGCCTGGTGCAATATTTCTATTGAAACAGCTCTCTGTAATAGTGGACACCATTGAACCAGTGTCCACCAGACAGGGAACTGAAACCCCACCAAAGATGGCAACAAGATGTGGACAGGACGAAATTAATCGAGGTATGTTTTCGACGCGATTCAAAACAGAGCCCATTGACACCCCAACCGCACTGTGGCTCCGCAGCCCGGTGGGACCTAGTTTTCCGACGGTTGTGCTGGGTGGGGCTGTCTCCCACCAGATACGGGTACTACCGCGGAAGGAGGCCAAGGACGAGAAGGAACTCGATCACCATCACATTCTCTAGCGAAGTGACCAGCACATTGACATTGTCTACATATTACAGGATTGGCTTTTGAATATAATTCGAATGGCTTTTGCAAAGACGAACCCTGCAACTGGGCAAGCCCTTGAGTAAGCTGGCCCAACTGTTCCTGTTGGAGTTTTAACATCTCTTTTAACTCGTCAAATTCCGATCTAGCCTCCAAGCCACTGCCCTTTACATTTCATATTGGACACCATACGCTAACGGAAGGGACTGACTTCGAGCCCTCGCACTCCCCAACATCCCTTCCCTTTCCCACCTTATCGCTTCACTACGCACATGCAAAAAGTTACAGGACGGCTCACGGCGAACCAATTGTTTAAGCTCACGGCGCAATGCCAGATCTAAAACGAATTCAACAAACTGGTCACGTAGCAAAACCCCTGCATTTGGCATCGCGGCTGGCGACTGTTGCTTCACCTTCTCCTGGAGGCCCATTAAGGCGAGGGAGAACTCCAGCAAGGTCTCCCCCTCCTGTTGCCTACGGGAGAAGAAAGCTTCTTGTAGTGCTACATACGACAAGGAACAACCATACAGGTCACGAAGTGCTGCAATAATTTTATCAGGGTCTCCCCTATCTGCATCAGGACGATGCCTAATTTCTTCCTGAGCTTCCCCCTCTAAATCGAAGAGGAAAAAAGCTTTATCGGCCGTGGACAGACAACGGACCCGCATACAGGCCTGTGCTTCCTCAACCCACTCATTAATACCTACTCCTAATTTACCGCAAAACTTTGGGCACTTCCGGTCCCTGGGGACAAAAACAAACCTATCAGCTGTTTCAGTGCCAGCACTACCCCCTGAAGGCCTAGTCGTCACTGCATCACTACCTTGCGCATTGCTTATGGCATTTACTGAAGGTTGTTGTCCCTGCTGTAACCTTTCGTTCTCAGTCCTCAATTGGGCCACCAGATCCCGCAGCTCCTGCAACTCAACATCCATATCTAACAATTTTAATAAAAATGAAAATAAATGTATACACCTAAAAAGGAAAAAAAAAAGGAAGGGAAGTTAGAGAAAAACAGTTTATGACACCGCTGTTTTGTCAAAAAAATACATACAAATAAAAATCACAGACAAAACTAATACCAATGTCTCCAAAACCCAGTCAAAATTAAGTCAGTCCTGCCGACTATACGCCAAAATGTGGCAACCACAAGGACAAAGAACACTATGTTTTGATCTAGACTACGCCACCCTGGGAATTTCACCCAGAGAATATTATCCGCACACACGTTCCCCTCTAGAGACAGGAAGACATGGAGACACGGAGACACGGGTATTTATACAAAATACAAAAAAAAGTTCATTATAATTTATAATAAAAACCCGGACACAGAAAGGCGACAAGCCTCAATCAAATACAAATACAATGTTCACAGAAAGAAAGCTCTTTATTTACTATTTAGAGGTGTCCTCGCAAAAGATATATTACGTTCCCCTCAAACGCACTACACACTCACAGCACAAGAGCCCCAGTGAAGTGATCAGTCACGGCACACGGTGTAGACACCACCACCAAAACAGGGAGAGGAACGAGCAATTCCCCAAGCAAAAAAGGGCCGCAGCTCCTAAAAAAAAACATACACTCTCCAAAGAAAAGAGAAGAAAGAAATGGTTAAGCAAGCCGACAGGTGTATGGCAAAAGATCATCCACCAACAGGCCTTGATATTGAATCTAATAGGCCCAATCCAATAAAGAAAACAATTTATAATGCAAATAACCAAATTCAGCAGTCGTTAACCAAAAAAAAAAATCAACAAAACAAGGGAAATGTATGAATGTTATACACAAATCAATTAACTTCAAATGAATAAACAATATACAAAATAAATCAATTCACAAATATTATATTTACCAAAAAGACAATTATACAATGAAAGAAACAAAAGAAAAACAAATGAATCCTTCTGCAAAACAAAACAAAAGCAAGCAAGAAAAATCCAAACAAACTCGACGGCAGAGCACAAGATATTTCAAAATCTTAAATGTGAGCAAAGCGTCCAATGAGGAAGTGCGTGCAAGCAGAGAATATGAAGGTGTAATTTGAGCATAGAGTATCAAAACATTGTCAAAATGACCTATAACAAAATAGTGGTGACACTGCACGAACTGTAGTTCTCCATAGCTGCGGGCTCAGGCACCCAAAAGGACATCCATTTAATGGTTCACCACAGTCGTCATTCACGCGTCAAATCTCGAACTGCACCTGAAGGCACTCACACAACAGCCATCCGGAGGAAGCCAAAACCATGTTTGTAGTGGGACACAATGGGTCGCAGCATCAAACAGTTGTCTGCTCGAAACGGTCACAGTAGCGTGTGGCACAAAACAAACAGGCGAGAATTCACCGAAGACGCGCTCAAGCCTAAATACAAGCGCAGATTAATGACATCACAGAACTTACTAAAATGCGGACAAATGGGATTCTAGCTCATTATGCCACATATATATGTGTATAAAATAAAATGCATCCTGTGCTCAAAAGACTGTGTGAGTAACTGTTTGTAAGAATATAATTACAAGTGCTTGACCAGCGCAGCATGTGTCGGCGTGAAAGCCGGCACAAATACAGCTCTGGGGGGCGCTAGAGAGCACCACATGGAGTGGACGTGATTTAGGGAGCTCCCTCAATAAGCCTCCATAAACTAGTATTATATGACTATTTCATCGCAAAAGTTTGCTCAACAATATCTAACAGTGAGATGAAGAAGACTAAGCCCAAGAAAGGTGATTCACCAACCAGCGCAGTTGAACAACTGGCCGAGAATCCGTCGTCTATTGACCACGAGACTGATCGCGGCACGGCCATGGACTCAACTGCTATCCTGTCAGCCATTCAAACCATGAATAACGGTATGAACGACAGATTTAATTCGCTGGAAGCTACTCTATCTCATTCGCAAACAGCGCTGTCTGAAACCATCTTGCGTATCGCGGACCTTGAGAGCGTTAAAGCTGAGCACGAAAGCCGCATTTCTGATCTGGAGGCCTCCTATCAGGAAATACTATCAACCAATAAGGCCTTACGTGCTAAACTGGATGATCTCGAGGGCTGCTCCCGACGACAGAATATTAAGATTGTTGGCCTACCCGAGAACGTGGAGTCTGGTCGCCCCACTGAGTTTGTGGAAAAATTTATACCGAACCTCCTGGGAGCCGAGAACTTTCCTGCAGGGATTAAAGTTGACCGTACACATCGCACCGGGCCTTTACCGCCGAAAGGAGGGCGTCCCCGAATTCTGATCGCGAGGATACATCATTACCCGGTCAAGGAGATGATCCTGCGGCTTGCGCGGCAACACTCATCCCTAAAATATGACGGAGTTCACATCTCCGTCTTACCAGATTTCACGGCTGAGGAACTCTCAAAGCGAAGGGCGTTCGACGGAGTGAAAAGTAAATTGAAGGAGGCTGGTATTCGATTCGGACTGTTGTTCCCCGCACGTCTTCTTGTCACCCAGGGCACTAACAAGAAAATCTTTGATTCGGTTTCGAATGCTGAATCGTTCGTTAACACCATCACTGTTCAAGACCCTTCTTGATCTCCTGCGTAGGATTGTTTTCAATGCTGTTTAAATCATCGTTCCTGCTGTTTACCGGCAGCTTTAGTACGAGGTTGTGAGTATTTTCAAGCAAAAAAAAAAAAAGAGAGAGACATTGTACAGACTGCTTACGATCATGTTATTTGGTCAGATTATACACGTTATTAGTGCCTTATCTGCACGTACATGTTCATACTATCTGTCATATAATTTACATAGTTTAAACCGTGTTTAAAAAAAAAAAATTATATATCTGTGTTACAAGGGTTGTGTGCTACACACTATAGTTCAGGTTTATAGAGCAATTCTTTTGTTAATAACTTAGTTACACGGAGGTTGCGTGGGAGTCCCCTGGTTTCTCTTTTAGAGGTTATTTTGGTAGGCGGGTTTTCCTCTTACTCCTTATGCTGCCCTGCAGCTCCGCTGTTCATATGAGGGTTTTTTTCCCGGCTTCATTTGGGGAAGCTGATGAAAGGGGGAGGGTGGGTGGTCTTGTTTTTCTTTTTTGGTTGTTGTCTTCAGTTTAGTGTCTGTATAACTCCTTCAATGGTTATTCAATGGTTAATATCCCTTCGAATTCATTTTGCAGCTGCCACTACAATAGATATTATACTTCATGTCGTGTACTAGGGGGTCTTCACTTAAAGGTGGTAATGTCACTCTCGCCAGTTGGAATGTCCGGGGATTAAATAACCAAGTTAAGAAAGCTAAAGTTTTTTCTTATTTGAAGTCCATCCCTGCTGACATAATATTTTTACAAGAGACGCATATTAGGCATTCTGAACAAAGGCGACTGAGATGCAATTGGATTTCCCAGGTATTTCAATCTACCTTCTCATCCAGGGCCAGAGGAGTAGCTATTCTGTTTCGTAAGTCAGCTCCTTTTAAGCACATATCCACTATCAGCGATCCCAACGGCCGCTATTTAATTGTATCTGGCCTACTTTCCTCAATTCATGTCACTCTGCTTAATGTGTAAGGACCTAATTTTGATGACCCTGCTTTTTTTCGCAGAGTCTTTAATCTTTTACCAAACACTCTGAACACGCACCTGATAATAGGTGGTGATTTTAACTTGGTGTTGGACCCTACGCTAGATAGATTTGGCCAACTCTACCTCTGTTCTTAACGATTTGATTACTTCTTTTGACCTCGTTGATATCTGGAGACTAAAACACCCAACGGACATGCAGTATACTTTTTTTTCGCAAGTTCATAAATCATACTCCAGGATAGATTTTTTTTTAGTAGACTCTAAAATTATTCACTGTGTAAAATCAATGAAACATCACAATAGAATCATCTCTGACCATTCAGCAGTGACAATCTCTCTAGATCTCGTAGAAATTAAGCCCAGCTACAATTGGCGTTTTAATCTTACTCTGCTCTCAGATGTCAAATTTTGTGAACAATTAACAGAGTTGCTAGCAGAGTTTCTTAAATTTAATGGCACGGGCGAGGTTTCTGACTCGACACTATGGGAAAGCCTAAAGGCTGTCTTGAGAGGACATATTATTTCATACGAGTCCAGTCTAAAAAAGCAAAGGGTAAAACGCCTTTCAGAAATTGATAATCGTCTTACTTGGCTGGAGGAGACTTACAGAGATTAAGCAGACTCAGAAGTGCTTAACGAAATCACAGCACATAAATTGGAATATAATTCGATTCTTTCGAATCAAGTTAATAATATGTTGTTAAAAGTGAAGCAAAAACAGTTTGAACTTGGGGATAAACCAGACAAATTGCTTTCTCGCCAGCTGAGGGGGCTACAAGCCTCTAGAGCAATTCATAAAATCAAGAACAAGAATGGTGTCGTTCTAACAATTCCTGGTGAAATCAATGATACATTTAAATAATTTTACGAAAAATTATACAAATCAAAGGGTTGTTCTGACCCCTCAGCTTTGCCTGATTTTCTTCATTCATTACGTCTTCCAAGGTTGGGGTGCACAGAGCAGGCAGCTTTGAATGCGGACATAACTGTAGAGGGAATACTAGTTGCGATTAAATCTTTCCCCAGTGGCAAAGCGCCTGGCCCAGATGGTTTCGGGATTGAATTTTACAAAAGATTTGCGCAGGTGCTCTCTCCTTTGCTGTTGAGGATGCTTAATCATTCTTTTGACAAACATGAACTTCCCCAGTCCTTATATGACGCAAATATTTCTCTAATTCTTAAAAAAGGTAAAGAAGAAACTGACCCTTCATCTTATCGACCCATATCTCTTTTGAACTCTGACCTTAAAATTTTTACTAAAATTCTGGCTAATAGATTAAATAACTGCATTGGGGAAATTATCCACCCCGACCAATCTGGTTTTATTCCTGGCCGTTTTTCTTTTTTTAATGTCAGGCGTTTAATGAATATCTTATACACCAGATTTGAATCTAAAGCTAACGTTGCAATTCTTGCCTTAGATGCAGAAAAGGTGTTTGACCAAATTGAGTGGGATTATATTTTAGCCGTGATTAGAGAATTTGATTTGGGTGATACTTTTGCCTCTTGGGTGAAGTTGTTATATCTCCATCCTTCGGCTTCAGTTCTCACTAATTTTAACAAGTCATCGCAATTCCAATTACACAGAGGCACTCGACAGGGCTGTCCTCTCTCGCCTTTGCTTTTTGCAATTGCAATCGAACCTCTCGCCCTTGCAATTAAAAATAACCCCTTAATTTCACCCTTGAATTTAGGCCAAATTAACCATCATATCTCCCTCTACGCAGATGACATTATTCTTTATCTAAGCAACCCTGAACAGTCTATTCCACCCTTACTAAATCTGTTGGAAACATTCGGTAAACTCTCTGGTTACTCAGTAAATTGGCAAAAATGTGAATTCTTGGCTGTGACTAACAACATTGATCCAATTTTTATGCGTAATCTACTTTTTAAAATAGCCATAAACAGTTTGAAATATCTCGGAGTTAATATATCTAGAAACCCTAAGGATATATATAAGCTTAATTATTTAACAATGCTTGAAAACCTAAAGGACAATATAAAATGCTGGAGGACCTTACCACTATCAATGATGGGGCGTGTGAATGCTATTAAGATGGTGACGTTACCCAGATTCTTGTATCTTTTCCAGAATTTGCCGATTTATTTACCCAAAAAGTTCTTCAAAACTTTAGATTCTATTGTGCTGCCTTTTGTCTGGGGCTTCAAAGCACATAGAATATCTAAAATTCACGTGTGTAAGCCTAGGTCGCTGGGGGGTTTGGGTTTGCCAAATTTTCAACATTACTACTGGGCTGCCAATTGTAGAGCCTTAACTTATTGGCAGGACCCGCGCCCCGACAGTCCCTCAACTGACATCCCTTCATGGCTTATGATTGAGCAAGGTGCCACAAATTCATCACTCTCCTCATTACTTTTTGCTGTCCCAGCCACTTTTAAAGCTGCAGTAGGATCCC
Source organism: Moxostoma hubbsi (assembly GCA_032164185.1). Taxonomy (NCBI): domain Eukaryota; kingdom Metazoa; phylum Chordata; class Actinopteri; order Cypriniformes; family Catostomidae; genus Moxostoma; species Moxostoma hubbsi. The sequence goes on along the minus strand of JAVLUX010000013.1, from coordinate 9,593,575 downwards.
ATTTTATGATTAATAACTCTCTTAGGATATGGCTTCAGATTGGTAAGGCATTTAATTTGCCAAATACCTCTTTTCTTACTCCTGTCTGTCGTAACCATGCCTTTAAACCTTCACTATTAGACCCAGTGTTCACAGGCTGGGCTAGAAAAGGAATCCTTACCTTGAGAGATTTATATATTGACAATAATTTTGCCACATTCACTCAACTAACAGAGAAATATGACCTTCCTGCTTCACACTTCTTTAGATACCTTCAAATTAGAAATTATGTTCGTTCCACTGTGCCAAATTTTGAAATATTATCAGCCGATAATGAATTACATAAATTGCTTACTTGCGTTCCCAACACTCCAAAGTTAGTTACAAAATTTGTTGACTTCTTCACAAGTCAATTAGATTTTTCCACTATTCATCTGAAAAACGTTTGGGAAGAGGAATTAGATGTTCAGCTCTCTGAGGAGGACTGGGTAAAGTGTCTTAAAAATATATACACCTGTTCCATTAATGCCAGGCACCAACTTATTCAGTATAAGGTGTTGCACAGATTACATTACTCAAGGGTTAAACTTAATTCTTTCTATCCTACTATCTCCCCTCTCTGTAATAAGTGTGAATCTGCGGAGGGCTCTCTTGGTCATCTTTTCTGGGCATGCCCAAAACTGGGTGAATTCTGGTCAGAAGTTTTTCAGTTTCTTTCTGAAGCTTATACTTGTGAGCTTCCCTTGGATCCTGCGACTGCCGTTCTTGGCTGGTCGGCCTCCTTGCTGTGCCTTAATAATGCTACACGATTGCCTATACAGTATGGTTTGATGATTGCCAAAAAATCTATACTCTGCTTGTGGAAGAAAAATTCGAAGCCACAATTCAAGATTTGGTTGTCAGAACTTTCCTCCACTCTGCATGTGGAAAGACTCAGATATATTATTTCTGGAAATATAGATACATTTGAAGCCTCTTGGAGGCCTCTTTTCAATCACTTGTTAAAAGTCAATAATGATGAAGCTATTTAAAATGTATTTCTATTCATTAATTTTTTTTTTGTTTTTTATTAGGATTTTATTGTCCTTTCCGTTGACTACTGTCTTCAATGTAAAGATACCTAGGCCTACATATATCTCAGGTGGTCCAGTTGTACAATCTCACCTGGTCTATAATGTCACACTAGGCAAAAATCTGTTTTGACCTTCCTTGCCTGTGCCTGGTGATGTGGTTATTTGCAAACTTGATTCTAACTGAAGGAGTTTTTTTTTTTGTTTTTTTTTTTGGTTGGTTTTTTTTTTGTTCTTTTTGTTTTGTGTAGTTGTGTTTGGTCCTGTCCTGTGATTGTATTGTTTATTTGTCTGAAAATCTGAAAATGCTACAATAAATATAATAATAAAAAAAAAAAAAAAAAAAAAAAAAATACAGCTCTGTCTGGATGTCCTCAGCAGTTCCCTGACAAGAAAGGAAGTTACGCTGTGCCCACTTTGAACTTGCACTTGGGAAGGCCTACCAATCCCACTACACATATTTCAGGAGATGCAATATATCAGTCTGCAGTAGTGTTAACTGTGTGTTGATTGTTGTTTCACTTGTTTTACACAAGTATTCATTGCTAGGATAGACTTTTTTGTTTGCGTGACACTGAGGTTTCAGTTAGCCACGTGTAGTAGCTTTGTTTTGCAAAATAGTAAAGCGTGTCCAGCTGTTTTCACTTAGCAACATAACAGCCAAGTATCTATTTCACTTTGACGCTGACGTAGAAGCTGCAGTCCTCATGTGAAGAGCAAGACAAAGGCAGGCCTAACAAAGTCGTAAAGCCTGACTGAGGCTCACAAACTCAAAGTCATAAATCTTACTGATAAAAAACTGCACCAAAATCAAACAAAGGGAGTACAAAACAGACTAAAAATCCCAAGAAGCATTGCTCACTTTACATCTGTGTGAAATTCCAAAGAATCAAACTCTCAACTCCTATTGGATGAGGCGCTCAACAGAACTGCCCTCAACCATGATGTCATCGGGAGTAGAAATACCTTTGAATTCCTTCTGAGCATTGCTTCCAGTGACTTTGCTTGCCGTGCGTAGACGCTCTCAGGTGTTGTCTCGTTACACAAGGAAGTAACGTATGACTTGGAACTGCGGCCGTACAATCTCCATCTAGCCTGGACGAGTTGAGATTACTCTGTGTTCCACTGAACACTTTAACGGATCCAAAGGAGACCGCCGAGCTATCCGCATCTTCATCTGTTTGCCTGCAGAAGTGAAGAAAGAAGAATCCCCTTCTCTCTTCAATCAAGTTGACGTCGCTGATTTCTCCACCAGCCCGCCGAGAATCAGCAGCCGTACCGCCCGCCGACAGAGCAAGGAAATGGCCTCTCGTCATCACCCAAGCCTCGAGGAACCGACACATGTTCTACATGCATCCTCACATGATCCAAGTAAGAGGTTAACGTCTGGGCAGAGATAGAATATTTAGGTGTGTTATTCTTGTGGATCAAGTTTATTGTTTGTACAGTTTATGGGCCGCTGAGTCCGCTCATTGTTGCTAATAATTCTCAAGGTATTAATGTAACATACTGTTATCACATATGAGATTTGCGGATGAGACCGGCACACTGTGTATATACATTAAAGGACCAAAGGCCATGCATCTCTGAGTGATAAACTAACAGTTGCCTTCTCTCCCACGAAACCGGCTTTGGCGCCACCACTTTATTCTCTCTCTCTGTTGAACTAACCACACACACAGACGCAACCCCTCACAAATATTTGGCTAGTAGATAACTTTGTGATAAAGCTCAGCTTTTTCCCCAAGTTATTGTACAAGCGGAGACACGTGGTGAACGGCAGATGCCATTAACAGGCTTCTCTCTGCCCACATTCACGGCCATACTCTCTGGCCGGAAATCTTGCGTGACATACTCTCCACGAGAGTCACTTCCGCCATTTTGTGCATTTCACTCCTTACACACACATCCCCCCTCACACACACATACCATCCTCTCCTGTGTTATAGGCTTATTTTGGTTACCATATCTAATCGCGTCACTGTTTAGTTTGTAGTTGTAAATCGGAAGTTTATTGACTGCATTGTATTGATTATTAATTGATATTACGGCATCAATAAACTTTGTTATATTTCAAAGAGAAGTGTTTTGGTTTGTTTTGCATACACATGTGTCAAAGGCTGGCAGGGTATGCCAGTGCTCGAAGGCATACAGTTGGCACAAGTTGGTGATGTTATAAAAGAGTCCTTTGAGGTAGGTGCATGCTCACAGAGATACATATTTTCCTCCGTTAAAGGTGACCATCACCAGGCTGCGTGTTCCTCTCCCATATTTATTCCAGGGTACCACTGTCAAACAGTAGCAAACAAAATATTTGATAAAAATAACTCTAGAATTGTCAGTGTACAATAACAATCCAAATAGCAAGATGATATTGATACAATGTTGACTAACAAAACACTTCACACATCAAATCAACTCATTCTTCCATAACATTAGCAAAATGTGTCACCCAACAAGCACACAGTGGCCCTCATTTTCAAACATATGACAGAAAACTGTGTATACGGTCATTCCACGCAAAACTTGCCATTTATCAATATGGACATATTTCTGATCGCAAACCAACTGAACATAATCAATGTTTTAACTGTATATATTAAACACTGAAACTTTCAGCGTGCTCGCCTTTTTAAAATAAGCCACCTTTAAACTTGAAATTATCGCCATTTCAAACATCACATTTGTTTAGTGTTTTGTGGCATTTGCAGCTATTAACAACAGGCAGAAGACAAGCAAGCTAGCAACAACCACCAACAGTCTTCAAAGTTCAGATATGATCTAAAACAAATTGATAAAACTTAGTGACTGTAAAATGCATGTAAATATATATGTTCGAGTTATTCATATCTCAGCACTGAAATGACATTTTAATCACACTCACTAGCTCTACAGCTTGCTGTGCATCAATTTTAAACATTACTTCTGGTAATAATACTTTTATGAATAAAATAATGTCGAGGAAAATAGAAAATGTTTTTAATTACAGTGTAGTTTGTAGATCAGATGCAGATGGATAAAGGACTTCAGTGATGTAAATTGATATGAAGTCAGTGCACATTCATTGATAACAAGTATCCTCCGAACATGTCTCCTCTTCGGGGAAAATGTGCGTTCAAGTTCCATATTGAAAATTATTTCTGATGTTTAAAAATTACAAATTAACTTAACTTTGATAAAACAGTACAGTACAAACTTTGACCAAACTTGTACTAACACACCAGCTATTTCCCAAAAATACTGCATTGTACTATAATTTTGTTTAGGATCAGCCCACAATGCATTGCAAACTACAGTAAAACTGTATTGCATAAAAACAGTAGATTTGTGTTGAAAATTGGCGGTAAAGTGAAAATATTGCTCAGAATGCATTGTTGTCTACAGTATATTACTGTTTTAATGGAAAACAGTATGTTACTGTCAGAATTTGGCCTTTTTTTTTTTTTACAGCAATTCTTTACAGTGTACTTATGCAAGTCCATCGAGCAAGGACACCAACAAGGCACCACTACCCAACAACACTTAAGTATATTTTCTTTTCCTATTTTCTTTTCCATTCTTCTATGTCTACTCCTTCCCCTTAAGCACATCCCTGTTACCTGTTACAGTTGGTTCTCATGATTCAAACACAGGACACATCATAACCTACACAACCTTCGGCTCCTTTGCACATCATCATCACCTCTCTCATTTTCAGTCAGATTCTTGGAACTGCCAGTCAGCTGTGAACAAATCTGACTTCATTATAGCCTTTGCTACCAAGTCAGCGCTCAGCATCCTCACTCTCACCGATATGTGCATATGCCCAGAGGATACAGCAATACATTCTGCCCTATCTAACAACAAATTATCTCACATCCCTCGTCATACCGGTAAGGGTGAGGAAATAGGTTTGTTCATTACAAACAACTGCACATTTTCACCTCTCTCCTCACTATACAACAACATCTGAATTCCATGCAATCACTGCAACGCAACCTACAAAAATCTATGTTGTTGTTATATCATATAACATCCTCCAGGTCAGCTGGCTAATTTTCTTGAGGAGCTGATGTCCTGCTATCCTCCTTCCCTGCAGATGCAGCCCACTTGTGGTTCTTGGTGATTTCAACATGCACCTAGACAAGCCCCAGGTCGCCAAACTTGTTGGGGCAAGCATGTTGTTACAGGTTACCTTGTAGCCTTGAACCTTGATTTGTTTATCGCTATGGCTAATCATAGTCAGGTGTTATTGAGGGATATTCTCATTCATGTCATTCAGACAATATTTTATTAAACACAAATATATAGACCTGAGAGCAAGAAGAGTCATTTATTTTTTGTCACATTCAAACACTGTAAACATTAAAAGGGTATATCTGCTAAAAGTAAATTTTATCAACTTTGAGGAGTACGCTATCAAGAATACATTAGTGTGGACTAAAAGGCACAAAAGCCTTAATTTTGATTTCCGTGAGTCTTTAAATACATGTTACTCTATTACAGTGGTTCTCAAACTTTTATTGATGAACTGCCCCCTAATTCATTCCCTTATCAATTGTCACAGTTATGTGACAAGTTGAGAGCGGAGACTTTTTTGTACCAACAAAAGTAACAGCAAAAAACAACAAACAACACAAAACTCAATATTTGTGTCACTTGTTTAATTTGCTCAATGCAACTTCGATGCATTACATAATTTTTATGTTTTGTTAATAAATTCAGCAGGCTTACGCATCATGAATTTGAGACCAAATCTTCTGTTTCTTGAATTCAAGCAGATGGAGGGCTATATCTGGGGCCTTTCAAATAAAAATGCGAAGACAGAAAATAATGATAAATGTGAAAGTGTTAATATATTTTATATTTACCTTTTTGAAAATGTTTATATATTCATTAATTATATATTTTTATAGTTTTAACAGTGGTATTTATAACAAGACCACATGGTAAACACATGGAAGCATGGATCTTCTTCACTACCATGGTTAGATGTAACATGATTTCTATAAAACAAACTATGGCATTTTTGTAATTATAAACAGTAGACCTACTCTTAAGCACACGTAAAAATAATAAATACAAAATATTAATATGTATAGATTGAAACAAAAATGTATTATATTCCTCACTCCTCTAATGTAGCCTATAGAGCTAGTGATATGATCATATTTATTATCAATCTATTCCTGCCTAAAGTACAGTTAGTGTTACTATAGTAAATTCAAGGGTGGTGATGTAGAATTCTGTGCTGAATTCAAATAGTTTCTCTTCTCGTGCCTTGCTTCTCATTGATTCTCGCAAAGCTGCAAGTTTAAGAGCTCGAGCTTTAAGAGCTTTGCTCTCGTGCTGCTCTGTACATTGAGCCGTATCCATCTACAGAGCCATACGGGTGCATTAGCTGAAGTTGTACTTCCGCCTCCGTATTTGACACTGCTAAAAAGATACTTCAGATGTGTCGCTAGACTTCAAAATCAGATGAACTGTGAGACACTTGAGAACCAACTGATATACTCTAAGTCTAGATAAACATTTTAATGCAAAGAGGAACTTCACAATAGATTTGATTATTATGACTGATAAATGCCCCCATTTGTAACCTAACGCCCACCCCCCCTCTCTACTAATTTGCTCACAGCGCTCCCTGGCATCCTTTGAATGCCCCTGTTGAGAACCCCTGCTCTAGTAGTACAAACAACAGAATCTTCACATCGCATGCCATAGCAGTGCACACACGAAGCTGCAGTGTAATTACAACATCAAGGCCCAAATAGGCTAAGCGCCAAGACTCTACACTCACTCTAGACTGTTTTGCAGGGGTGGCTGGCCAATAGAGGGCGCTAGGGCGCCGCCACCCCTCCCCCAGTTTATGAGCCAAATGCAATAAATAAATAAGTAAATACAAAATCATGTATACAAATTGTCAATATTTGTGTGTTTGAAATGTTAAATGCACCCAGTATATGTGAAAAATAAAATAGAAATTCAAAATATCTGTTTTTTCTACACGTCCCCTTCCTGTAGTGCACGTGTCATCAGCTCTGGGGCGCTGGAGAAATCGCCCCAGGAAGGCGGGTCTCTGGAGCAGCTTAGCCAATCGCTGATTTAAGATATAAATGTCTGACATAAACTGTAGCCAATCAGCGAGCTCAAATCTAGTCAGCTATGGGCGATTCGTATAGCGCCCCAAGCAAGCGAATATTTGCTTGAAAAATCACTCAAAATTGTTGTGGGTAATACTTTTATATTTAATCAGCTAATTAATTAATCACTAAGTATATTGTTTGAGTTCAATTTCAATGGAAAGTTTATGCAATACGTTTGTTTTTGTGCAAGAATGCCTCAACCTTTTAATATTGGCATTAAATAATTACTTTTTCACAGAGCACTGGTATCCTTAAATTGTATTTGGGTGGTTATTAATTATAATAAGAATTATTTATATAGCTTTTCCAACATCCAAGGTCACTTTACAATATAGGTTAAAAAACTGAAAAAAATAAACATCAACATCAAAAGATAGACACACCAAGGGCAGAAAGTAATATTCAGAGGTTACTTACAATAACCTCTTACAATATCCATAACAAGGCAGAGGCCTATATCAAAGCCTACAAAAAGAAGCATGTCATGGAACCTTTAAAGATTGTGAGCTGAAGAGTAATATTCAGATTTTTTTTCAAGTGTTTTTAAGAGGTTTTTGAAGGAGAGAAGGGTGGATGCTTGACGGATGTCTCGAGGAAAAGCATTCCACAACCTGGGAGCCACAATGCTAAAAGACCTGTCCCATGGTTACCAGACTATTGAAAATGCCGAATATGACATAGCCCCATTTAAGATATTTTTCACCAACCGCCACTGCTGCTGTGTCTAGACAATCACAACACACCACGGGTCACATGCCCATATTCCCTTACCTGTTAATATTGGTGCCTGTAAAATGAAAAAAAATGGCTATGGCATTTGTGTGGTGTGTGAGACAGGCGATGATCAAGTCATTAATTTATTTTGCGCACTAATGTACTAGTACATTCAGTTTGTTCATAAACAAGATGTCTCATCTCGTTCAGACTCAAACGACCAAGCTGGTTCAGTGAAGAGTGACTTCTTTCAATGGGAGAAACCAATCATATGCTACTTCACAGCCTACACTCAAATGCTGTTAGTTTATACTATAGTCAGTCTTAACAGGCATGACAAGCCATCAATGCAGTCTCACACTTCAAACTAGAAGCCTTTCAAAGCCTTTCATTGGCTTTGAAAGGGAGAGACGACAGTAAACGAGAAAAATCAATCAGTGTAAGGAGGTGAATGAGAATAAGTTTACTTAAAAGTTTAATTCAAAAAGAGATTTGTTCATGAATGAAACATTACCACAGCTCACCCCTCACCAGTTTTCTTCTTCAGAGAAATAGATACGATCACATATCCTTTAAAAGTAATTGAGAAGCTGATGAAAGTTGAAAGGGGTGCATAATGCAAGCCATTACAATCCATTTAAGTCCTCAAACCAAACAATCAGCATATTGCTCCATATGACGATGGCCTACTTAACCAGGTTCTTCAAAGAAACAGCTGTGAAAGTGTGCAAGAGTGAGATTTAAATTAAAGTCATATCATCCCTCCTAAATTAATTCATGATTGAAGTATGGAATTGTAACCGTGTGAGGCAAACAACAGGAATAATGTAGGAATTTCCCTCTCCTTCTCTCTTTCTCAATAAAGAATATCTCCATAAAAAATATAGTTGTTATATATTAAAAAGAAAAATGTCTCGGGTTACTTAAGCCTGAAAAAAGTGGAACGAGATGCTGTGCTGAGAAAAGCGCTTTGGGAACATCTTATAGTTGTGACCAGCTGTGAATATGTGTGCAACATGTCAATGAACATTGACCGGAATTTATAGCCTCTGCCGGTGTTAATCATTGGATGCACCTGGGGCAGGGCTATAAATAGATGCGTCACCAGTGCGTCATCAGGTATTTTGCCTGAAGAGCAGTCCTGGGGCATCCCAGTGCGGCAATGAAGCGCAGCATCTTGTTCCACTTTTTTCAGGGAACAAGGGTTACACTTAAGTAACCCGAGACGTTCCCTTTAAAAAAGCTTCAGCGGCTTCCCCCCTGTTGCGGCCCCCATGGCAAGCAAATAGTTGCCCTGATTTACACCACTGGCTAGTGCGGTGGACATAGGTCTGAAGGGCACAGACTGGACAAAGTCTGTGAAGTCTTTCCTGCTCCGGCATAGAGAACGGCGGGGAGCAGAAGGCTTCAAGAGTGACTGGGTGTAAGGTCGAGAAAGGCACCTTAGGCAGGTAGTCGGGATGAGGGTGCAAAATTGCTTTGGTCATTCCTGGGGCAAACTCTAAACAGGCTGGCAAGACAGACAGAGCCTGTAGGTCCCCAATTCTCTTTAGAGAGGTAATCGCCATAAGAAAAACCATCTTGAGAGTCAGAAGTCTGTCAGACGCTCACTCTAGAGGTTCAAAGGGGGTCTCAACCAGACCCTCCAGGACTACTGCTAAGTCCCATGAAGGGGTCCTGGTCCTAGCAGGAGGCCTCAGTCACCTGGCTCCATGAATGAAACGGGCAAGTAGAGGATGTCTCCCCAAAGGCACCCCGTCCATCAAGCCGAAATCGCAGCCACATAAACCCTTAGAGTGGTGGGGCATATGCCTGCTGACTGCTTTTCCTGAAGAGAGTCCAGAACTGAAGCAATCTGGCAGTTAACTAGATCTGCGTTATGTGTACTGCACCATTTTTCAAAACACCCCATTTATTGGCATAGATCCTTCTAGTAGAGGGAGCCCTACCACTTAAAATGGTCTCGATAACCTCAGGTGAAAGCCCTGTGTCCCTCAGTTGGTACCCTTCAGGGGCCAAACGTGAAGGTACAACAGCTCTGGCCGGGGATGAAATATTGTCCCCCGTGCCTGAGACAGAAGGTCCCTCCTGTCCGGAATCGCCCAAGGCGAGCCGTCGAGGAGAGACATTATCGCAGAGAACCATACCCTGTTCGGCCAGCGTGGCGCTATCAGCAAGAGGCAAGACCCTTGCTGGAGAACTCTGGCCAAGACTCCCGGGAGCAGAGAAACCGGGGAAAATGCATACAGGCGCAATCTGGGCCATACTTGATCTTGATCCCTGGGGGGGGGGGGGGCTGGGTGATTCAGAGAGAAGTAGAGGGGACATTGCGCTGTCTGAGAAGAGGCGAAGAGGTCCACTTCTGCCCTGTAAAATCTCACCCAGATTTGATCTACTACCTCGGGGTGGAGTTTCCACTCCCCCGTCGGTATTTTCTGTCTGGACAGTAAATCTGCTCCCACATTCAGGCATCCAGGAATATTAACTGCCCTGAGTGACGGGAATTTGCCCTGGGCCCAAAGGAGAATCCGACGTGCCAGGGCTGGCGTGAACGTAGACCTCCTTGATGATTTATGTAGGAGACTGCTGTTGTGTTGTCCACATGCACCAGGACATGGCAGCCTCTGGAGGAAGTATTTCAGGGCCAGAATTACAGCCATCAACTCGAGACAGTTAATGTGACAATTGAGCTGACGACCCTCCCATTCCCCTTGAGCTGGACGACCACTTAAGACCGCTACTCAGCCTGTCAGGGAGGCGTCTGTCGTTAGCAGCCTGCGACGACAAGACGCACCTAGAGTGGGACCCAAGGTAAGAAACCATAGAAAGGGAACGAAGCCTGCGGCGCGTAACCCTTATTTGCCTTAGGGGACTGGCCCTTGGATGAAACCCCCTGACGAGCAGTGCAACCTTGACCTAACCTGACTTTGCTCAGGGTGTTCTGAATGGAAATGATCCGAGCGGGAGACAATTGTGCCCGGATCGTGATCGAATTCCATATAACTCCCAGATAGGTAATTCCCTCGGTGGGAGAGAGAACGTTCTTTGACATTGAGTCTCAGACCCAGAGAAACCAGATTGAGCTAACACGATATCCCTGTGCTGAGCTGCCAGTTCTTGGAACTGCGCTAGTATCAGCCAGTCGTCTATGTAATTCAGAATGCGGATACACCGGAGTCGCAAAGGAGCCAGTGCTGTTTCCATGCATTTCGTGAATGTGTGGGATAATAGGGCTAGGCCAAATGGAAGAACCCGATACTGGAAGGCTTCGCCCCCGAAAGCGAACCTCAGGAACTTCCTGTGCTGTGGCAGAATTTCTATATGAAAATATGCGTCCATGAGATCAATCATAACCAGCCAAATCATGATGTTGGGCTTGTGACACAACCTTCTTGATAGTTAGCAACTTGATCTTGAACACCCTGACTGAGCAGTTCAAGCCTCAAGCATCAAAGATCGGACGGAACCCCCACCTTACTTGGGGACCAGGAAGTATTTGCTGTAATAGCCTGACTCTTTCTCTGGAAGGGGAAAACGTTCTATGGCCCCTTTGACCAAGAGATTTTGCAGTTCTTTCCACAGTAGACATGTCTGCTCTGGTTTCACGGAAGTTGGGACCACGCCGTTGAAACACGGAGGGCTGCGAGCAAATTTAATTCTGTAGCCTTTTTCGACTGTTCGTAGGACCCACATAGAAATACCGAGCAGAAGTTTCCACGCTGTCAGGTTCTCTGAGATGGGTATTAATTTTGACACTTCCTGTTGAGGGGATGTCGAGTGTTCCGCGTCCTGGAATAAGGCAGGAAGCAGCGGTACACCCAACTTTTTGTTGGAAGCCTCTGCCTCCCGAAACACCAGAGGTGGTGGGAAAGGAGAGGATTCATGGGGGTACCTGGAGGGGCGAAGTAGATCCACAGGGTTGGGCGCAAGACTGTCAGGTCTTTTTTTTTTTAAATTACTCCCCTGAGGTCTTGCTTTGGGGGCTGCCGAGGGCGACGAACCTGTCCCCAGTCATTACGAGAGGGAGCACGACTCCCCACACTCTGCTTCTGAGCCTTCCTTCTAGCAGGACCGGGGCGGATCACACGGGAACCACACGGGAACCACACGGGAAGTACAAGGTTTCCTCCATGAACGAGAAAGCTCGTCATGGAGATCATCAAAGAAGGGAAGGGACTCATGAGGTGTTTTCTTTCTCAAGGACATAAGAGCCCGGAGTGGCAGGAACATCCAAATTATAAAGCTGATGAATGTGTGCGGTGAGGACCAACCTGCCACATCACAAACATGATGCAGAGGGAGACCTCTAGCCAAGGCTCAAGAAAAAAAATCTGCCAATGGGGTAAGCAAAATAAACTTGTTTACTCTTTAAAATAAGTTTATTTTGCTTACCCCATTGGCAGATTTATTTTCTTGTTTTGAGTCTAAAGTTCACTAAATTTAGTCAGATTTATCTTAAAACAAGACTTAATATCTTATCCCATTTTGCTTGACAAGTAAAAAAATCATGTTTTAAGAAAGTTTAGATCATTTGACAGGAAAACAAGACAAAAATACTTGTTTAGAAAATAATTTTTTGCAGTGATATATTCACAGCTGGTCACAACTATAAGATGTTCCCATAGCGCTTTTCTCAGCGCAGCATCATAAGTGAAGCTTTTTGGAAAGGGAACTAGGTTTTCATCTGCTACATACAGTCATGGCTAGAAATTCTGAACCATCTGGCTTTATATTACTGTAGGCCTGGTTTTTCAAATAGGTTTTCCAAATACTCCCCATATTTTCCATTAGTTAGCCACACTGTGAATTTCCTTTCATCTGTTCAGTTTCTGTATTTGCCAGCTGGCTATTAGCTGATCCAAGCTGGTTATTAGGCTGATCAACCAGCAACCATGTTCTTGAAGACCTTAAGCTGGTATGAACATCTGGTAGGTGGTTTGCTGACCAGGTAATGACCTGCTTGGACAAGCTAATAATCAACTAGAAACCAGCTACCATGTTCCAAATGCTTAATCTGGAATTTCCAGCAAGGTAAAATTCCTTGATATTGTGATATATAAGAGGTCATTGTACTATAAAAACAATCTGAAAGTTTTAAATCGCAAAACGTTCTCTCTAGACAAAAAAGTATTTATGCAGATGTCTATTTGATGTGTGTGTTTACATCTGTAAGATTTTACATTGTTGGATCATCTGCAATACGTAAGACATAAGTCAACAAGTGTATCTCTGGTGTCAAAAGTTATTTAGCAGATGTCTTTGAGACATTTATGATTGAGAAAGTTTGGCAGATTTGCTTTCCAGATGAAAAGATCTACAGACATTGCAGAGATAATATATTATTTGACATGCAATCTGGTTTTCGGACGGGACATGGGTGCATAACAGCTACTACAAAGGTCCTTGATGTAATTACAGCATTAGACAGTAAGCAGGTCTGTATTGCCACCTTTATAGACCTCGCCAAGGCCTTTGACTCCATTGACCATAGGATCATTTTACATAGGCTTTCCAGTATTGGTCTGTCAACCTCTAGCTGTGATTGGTTTGCCAGTTACCTCACTAACCGTGTCCAGCAATTGAAGGTTGAAAACATCATGTCACACCCACTTATTGTCTCTAAAGGTGTGCCTCAAGGCTCCATCCTGGGCCCAACCCTTTTTTCTATTTACATCAATGACATAGCCAAAGCTGCTGGCACCACCCGGATTCACCTTTATGCAGATGACACCGTTTTGTACTCAGTTGGTTCCTCTGCCAATTCTGCGGCTTCCAGTCTTAAATGCAGCTTCTACTCTATAGAGCAGTTCTTTGACAATCTCCATCTCCGTATTAACACCAGTAAGAAAAAATGTATCCTTTTTAGCCGAAAACCTGTTACTAAGACTCCACTTACAATCACCTCCATGAACAGTATGGCACTGGAGTATGTCAAAACATATAAATACCTAGGCATCTGGTTGGATTGATCCCTGTCATTCATTACACACATCAATAACCTTCAAACAAAAGTCAAAGCTAGTCTAGCCTTTCTTTTTCGCAATAAAGCTTCCTTTACTTATGCTACCAAATGCACCCTCGTTAAGATTACAGTACTGCCAATTTTGGATTATGGCGACATTATCTACAGAATGGCACCAAACACAGCCCTAATAAAACTTGACACACTCTATTATTCAGCTATCCGTTTTGCCACTAATGCACCCTATCACACTCATCACTGTGATCTGTATAAACTGGTGGGCTGGCCCTCCCTTCACACCCGGTGGCTCCATCATTGGTTTCTCTTCATATACAAGACAATCCTGGGCAAGACACCTCTCTATCTGTCATCTCTTCTTCATGCCGCTCATAACACCTATCACACAAGATCAAGTAATTTTATTAAGCTTAGTACCCCCCCTATTTCTACTACTTTTGGACATAATGCCTTCCGCTTCGCAGCAGTACATGACTGGAACACACTACAAAATACCCTGAAACTTACTTATCTGATCCCAACCTCCACCTTCAAGCAGAATCTCCAAAACAACATAGTTGACTCTTGTTCCTGCTGACAATTCTGAACCAAATTTATATACACATATTTAAGCACTTTATTAGGTTTTTTTTCTCTTTTCCTTTGCTGTCTATCTTTTTTTATTGTAATTGCTTGTTCTATGTGTCATGTGTATGACTATGTACAATTGTACAGTATGTTTCTATTTATCTCTGTAGCCTCTTGGCCAGGTCATGTTTGTAAATGAGAAGTGGTTCTCAAACAGTTTACCTGGATAAATAAAGGTTAAATAAAAAAAAAAAAAAGATGTATGTGTGCTATGTGGGTATTGTTTCCACCCTGCAAAAATGACTCTTTTTGAAATGGTCCCATACTGATGTTGGAAGGGGGCTCATTTAAATAGTCCCCGCCTCCCCAACATACGTATTCAGCTTGGTTAATTCATAGAGTGAGCAGCTGAGGGAGCCCATTACTGGAAGTGATAGTATTGTTACTGTAGTTTGCTTTTATCCAACAAAAAGTTTAATATGTAGAGTAAGGTCCCCAGACTTTGTTTGCTTCCTAGTTTTGGAAAAACTGCATCTCTGCATAGCACTCTGAAGAATCCCAACATTAGGAACAGGGGTGGAAATAGTACTGAAAAATCATACTAAAATGTAGTGTGAGTAGAGTAAAATTAGCTGTCCTAAAAACTACTCAAGTAAGAGTAAAAGAATAGCTCATTTAAAAGTACTCATGGGTAGTGTGTATTGAGTACAGAGTTGCAAAACATATGCCCCATTATAATGAACACTGAATGCCATGATGAATACATCACTTATCTATGATAACACTACATGAATCTAATTCCAAAAAATAAAAGGGAGACATGATAACAGAAATGAAAAGATTAAAACGTCATGGTTACTGTTGTAGGTGGCACGGTGGTGCAGCGGTTAGCACTGTTGCCTCACAGTAAGAAGGTCATGGGTTCAAACCCCGGTTGCCCTGGCCTTTCTGTGTGGAGTTTGCATGTTCTCCCCGTGTCTGCGTGGGTTCTCTCCGGGTGCTCCGGCTTCCTCCCACCATCCAAAGACATGCAGGCTAGGTTAATTGGTGTCTCCAAAAAATTGCCCTAGGTGTGGATGTGAGTGTGTGTCTGTCTATGTGTGGCCCTGCGATGAACTGGCGACCTGTCCAGGGTGTACCCTGCCTTTCGCCCAATGTTAGCTGGGATAGGCTCCAGCCCCCCACGACCCTGTACACAGGATAAGCGGATGACGATGGATGGATGGATGGATGGATGGATGGTTACTGTTGTAACCTCCATTCAGGGAGGGAACGGGATGTTGTGTCGAATGAAGTGACACAAGGGGTCTTTCTGGGACACCAAACGTACCTCTGAACTTGAGAAAAGGCCAATGTCAAGTTGGCAGACAGAATTTGCATCCCGGACATACGGGTATAAAGGGAAGCGGGGCAACGAGTGTCAGTCAGGATTTTATACTGAGGAGCCAAAAATAAGGTACGGCTTTCTTTCTTATGCAGAACACAAATTAAGATATTTGGAAGAGTATATCAGCTCTTTTGGTCCATACAATGAAAGTGAATCGGTGCTAAAATATTGAAGATACACAAATCAAATAAATCATCATAAAAGTAGTCTAATCCATGTGCCTCCAGTGGTTTAATTCAAGTCTTCAGAAGCAATATGATTGATGTGGTGAGAAACAGATGAATATTTAATTACTTTTTTCTAATTCTCCTCACTGCTCATTCAATCTCCACTTTAACTTTCACTTTCTTCTTGTGTTTTTGGTGATTCACATTCTCTATGCATATCGCCACCTTCTGGGCAGAGAGAAGAATTTCTAGCATAAATGGTATTAAATATTGATCTTTTTCTCACCCACACCTGTCAGATAAATTCTGAAGTCATGGATTAAACCACTGGAGTTGTATGTATTACTTTTATGCTGCTTTTATGTGCTTTGTGTAGCATCAACATTTTGGCACCCCTTCACTCACAATGAATGGACCAACAGAGGTGAAATATTTTTCTAAAATCTTAATTTGTGTTCTGACGAAAGTCATAGACAGATGGCATGAGGGTGAGTAAATGATAAGATAAAGAAATAATTCACACAAAAATTTAAGTTAAGTAGCACATGGGGGCAACATTGTCCTCCTTTTGAGATACAATGTCCCGCATTGATTTAGTTCTTGTAACTTTTAAGCCCAGCAATCATCCTCGTGTTCTCATTCTAATGCATGATGCACAATTTTCTGAAGTTTGTGACTGGTGGAATGTTCTGCTGAAGTATTGCTCTGCAAATGTTGATACTTTTCTATGTTTTTAAAGGCTAAGCATAATTATAAATTATTTTATCATCTCTACTTTCCTGGTAATTTATTATACCAATTAACGCACACTCTCTACATCAGGGGTCAGTATTATTAAAAAACGAACAATATTATAAAAAATATTATTATTAAAAATGTCACTGTTTTATTCTATTACTTTAATACTTTTAAAGTTACTCAGTCAAAACTAGTGAGGAGTTTCTCGTTTCCTTGTTATTGTTGTTTGATTAATACCCTTTATATGGCATAGCCTACTAGACAGTGCTCAATTCGAATACATGTACACTTCACGTCCGACATTTTGATGCAAATACGCTTTTTTTTTTGTTACACTGTTTAAATTAACTTTAGAGATAAATGAATGCGTTTACATTTAATCCTCATCAAGATGAGCATTGGCGGAATTATAAAGTGTATTTGATAATTTAGGCGCATTAGTGCTCAAACATTAGCCACCTGTCAATCAAACAACATGCAGTGACAGAAAAAATTACATCTTTTATATTGCATCTAGATAGTGCTCTTGCTATCGCGATTGTTTGATCGAGGATATCTCTCTTTTTTCCAAAAAAAATCTAGATTTTATTGCCCAGCCCTATTGATAACATAGCATTAATCTCTCACAGCAGCCCAATAATCTCAGTGATGGATAGTTTATTGACAAGCTACATTAAAGACACACAGAATCTAGTAAGCAGAAATATAAAAGTTTCCTCTAATTAGAGGCAGGATTAATGCTGATATCTGGCTTGAGCAAGTTAATCTCACATGACACAGTAAAGCAATTGCCCTTTTTCACTGCGAAAAGCCCTTCCAGGTGCAGCCAAGATGTTCAGCTGTAAACTATGTTTGAGATATCCTCCACATCCATAACAAATGGCGCCAAATCTGCAGCTGCCATTCAAGATTTTTATGTGTGATTTGATTGAATGGTGTAATGTATTGTCATTTTGACATTGTATTGTCATTTCTTTAAGAAACATTCTGGCATCCGTAGATGTCCCTATGTCCCCTCCTACTTTGTATGTGCATTGCAGTACTAAGTAAAAGGTAGAGCATGGCTCTGTACTGAAGCTCTGTGTCAGTTGTATTCAATTACATTACATGGTGTCAGAAGTCTGTCAAGAACAGATAAAAAGCAAAGTATGGCATCATCACAGTTCGATCACCCTAAGATCGACCAGATCTGTATCAAGAATTTGAAAGGTTTTGGAGCCACGTCGCATTCGTCTTTGACAGCACGCTATTGGAGCTAAGAGCAAAACAGCGTGCAAGCTGGCTGGGTATGTGGATCAGCGAACAAGGCAGATAAATATATAAGACATTGCGTTGGGAAGAAGGTGAGAAAGATGACCCTTCTAAAGTTCTGGATAAATTCGCCAGCTATGTAAGGTCGAGGAAAAATAGGAGAATAGCCAGGCACTGTTTTAAACAAAGAAAAGTGTCAATGCAGATCCTTATCTTGTCCTTACGAACAGCTGCCACCATTGAACTAACCACTCAGTTGGTTGGTTGACTTTTGTGATATACCCATCTTCAACCATCTCATGGAGTTTCTGCATTATTTGTTTCCTAGGTGCAGCCAGCTGGCGGTGGAAAGGATGGACCACACCTTTTGCATCAATTTTAATTGTGTATTTGCATGGCAAGGTTCCAGTAGTGCATGCCAGCTCTTGATAATCATCTAGCCTGACTGGCACTTTTTTGGGGGGGTCACAGGAATGTGTGTGGTTATTTTTTTTCTTAGTAGGCTGCAATCCATCAAGCCAAATAACTAAGCATAAGGCTTCCGCTGTTGCGCCACTGAGCACATTTTATTGTGAAATGTTCACAATTTCAAATTCTGTTTTTATTTCAGTGCTCTTGTATTTGGTAACTCCAGCTAACTGCAGCTATATGTTATAGTTTGTGGTTAGAGTAGGACTGTAGTACTCGATTAGAGCATTTAAGCTCACCATCATGCAGAAGTGTCCGGTAATTACTCAAAGTCAATGTGTTATATTTTGCACCAGTATCAATTCTGAATGGTACCTTCTGAGACTGGATCTCAATGTCTGCTGTCCATTTATCATCACCATTGTCATCTGTTTGTGTCAGATTTATGATCAGAATCTCCTCATCTTCTGTTTTGGATTACAGCTGCACACTCACTGTGTTTACTGATCTTTTGCGACATACTGACACCCAGTGGTTTGGTTTGTGACAGTAGGAGCAGACAGAGCCTTTTGCAGGGCATTTTTCTTGATTCCACTTGTGTTGTGTGTCTTTGCCTTAACTCGAACAGTTTTTCGGTCGGTTTGCATGCATTTCTTTCTGCACATATTTTGTCAGATTTTTCTGATAGGCTTTCCTGTTTGCAGTTTGGTATCTTGTTGTCACCTTTACTGCTTGCACCTGAGATTCTTCTTCTCCGACTATTTTTATCTGCTTCTGTGACAGTTCAAACTGCTGGGCGATTTCAATTGCTTTTGGTAGCATGAGATTATGGACAGAGATGACATTCTCATAGCAGCCCCCTCAGCAAAGGAGCATGATGAGATTCTCCGCAAAGTAATTCAGAGTGCCACAAGTTATAATCTGAGTATCAACTTCGCCAAATGCCACGTCAAGCAATCTTCTGTGCCCTACGTAGGACACCTGATAACATCAGATTGTCTGAAGGCAGACTCCGCGAAAATAGAGGCAGTTAAGCCCATGCCAACAGTTTTTCGGTCAGTTTGCATGCATTTCTTTCTGCACATATTTTGTCAGATTTTTCTGATAGGCTTTCCTGTTTGCAGTTTGGTATCTTGTTGTCACCTTTACTGCTTGCACCTGAGATTCTTCTTCTCCGACTATTTTTATCTGCTTCTGTGACAGTTCAAACTGCTGGGCGATTTCAATTGCTTTTGGTAGCATGAGATTATGGACAGAGATGACATTCTCATAGCAGCCCCCTCAGCAAAGGAGCATGATGAGATTCTCCGCAAAGTAATTCAGAGTGCCACAAGCTATAATCTGAGTATCAACTTCGCCAAATGCCACGTCAAGCAATCTTCTGTGCCCTACGTAGGACACCTGATAAAATCAGATTGTCTGAAGGCAGACTCCGCGAAAATAGAGGCAGTTAAGCCCATGCCAACACCAACAGACAAGGATGGTATCCGTCGCTTCCTGGGTTTCGTCACCTACCTGTCAAAGTTCCTCCCAAACCTCAGTGAAGTTGATGCACCTCTGAGACAGCTCCTCAAAACGGACATTGAATTTGCATGACAACCAGCACAACAAGAAGCCTTTGACAAGCTTAAGGACTTAAGCACAAAGTCCCCTGTGCTACAATTTTTTAATCCGGCTAAGCCGGTCGAGATCTTCTGTGATGCCAGCAGTAACGGCCTTGGTGCTGTTCCGCTGCAGGACAGTCATCCAGTTGCCTTCTCATCTAGGTCACTGACAGATACAGAGATGTGCTATGTGCAAATTGAGAAGGAGATGCTCTCAATAGTTCATATATATATCAGTTCCACAATTACATATTTGGAAATCATGTTACAGTGTACAATGACCATAAACCTCTGGAAGATATTTTCAGGAAGCTACTGCTCTCTACCCCCATGGAAGTACAGAGAATGCGCCTCCGCCTGCAATGGTATGATCTAACAGTTAAGTACAGGCGAGGAAAGGACATGGAACTGCCTGACACACTGTCTAGAGCACAGCTACCGGGGAACAAGCCAGAGATGGGTGGCCTAGAGTGTTTCCATGCTCAGTTTTGTTTCAGCCAGTGAGCAGAGGTATTCAGAGCTTCAGTACCACACAAAGAATGAGCTCAGCTGTCTCCAACAAACAATTCAACAAGGCTGGCCAGATCACAGGCGTGATGTGCACAATGCAGTACAACCATTTTGGGACTCTTGAAGCCAACTTGTCATTGCTGATGGTGTTGTCTACAAAGGCCTACGTATAGTTGTACCCCCTTTCATGTGAGAACACATGCTTAAGCTTATACATCAGTTCCATCAGTTGAAGAGCATGCAGAGAGCTTGCGAGGTCCTATACTGGCAAGGTATGAGTTCCGAAATTGAGGAAATGGTGAAAAACTGCAGCAAGTGTGCAGACTTTCAGAACCTAGACAGCCGCTCAGACCAACAGAAACACCAGAGCTCCCATTTGAAGGGGTGGCTTCAGGCCTGTTTGAGTTTGAAGGAAACCATTATGTTCTGCTTGTGGATTACTATTCCAAATTCATTGAGGTGGATAAGTTGAAAGACTTGCGTTATCGTGCTATAATAGAAACTCTCAAGGATCAATTCAGCAGACATGGCATTCCCACCATTGCCATGACTCTGTCCACTGGACTGGATTGGGGGCCCATTTTTAGTAAGGTCAGTCAGTTGGCTGGTGACATCCAAGTAACTAGGCACAAACCCCAGGTAGTGGCCAGCCAACTCCAAAAACTGCCTTACCTCCTTTTTGGTCTTGGGTGTCGGGCAGACTGCGATCGCAGCAGTTTTGTTAACCTATGGACACCCCTTACACCTGCTCAATTGCACACTTCTTCAGGTTGGACGCGAGTCCTGCCTTTCGCAGTGCTCTTAGGACAGCTCCAAGATGTTGCATATGCCGCCGCTAGTCATTATTGTAAATGATGATATCATCTAAATATTCAGTGGCATAATGCCATATGTGGTCTGAGGATATTGTTCATGAGACACAGAACTGTGGTGGGGCCTCTGAACAAACTGAACGGAAGCGTCACAAATTGGTGTAATCCAAAGTAATTCCTCTGTATATTGGAGTTCTGCCAATAACTCTTAGTTAAGTCCAGCATCAGGTATAATTAAGTTGTGCCCAACCAATCCAATAAGTCGTCAATTCGTGGCATTGGATAATCGCCAAATTTGGAAACCGCTTTCACTTTTTGGTAGTCAACACAGAACCGGAATGAGCCACCACTCTTCGGTACCAGAGATACCGGGCTGGCCCAATCGCTGTGCGACTTGTATTATGCCCATTTCAATCATTGCCTCTAATTCTTCCTGAACAATCTTTTTCTTGTGTTCAGGAAGGCGATAGGGGTGGCAACGAACCACCACCCCCATGGTCTCAATATGGTGCTCTATAAGTTTTGTGCAACCGTGTAAACATGTCCGCAAATTTCGCTTGCAACTGGGCAATGTCTGTAAGTAAAAAGTGGTCCCTACAAGGGACCGGGGTGAACGAATTTGATTGGGATTCACCTCCGTCCCGGGCTCCGCCCTCTCCGGAGCTTCTGTCGCCAAAGCAACAGGCACCGCTTCCCTCTATGTTTGAGGTTGCGGTGGTAGATTTGATGTGCCCCTCCCCTATCCATTCGCCTAACCTCATAAACAAGATCTCCAACTCGTCTTGTGACATCAAAGGGTCCTTGCCACTTGGCAAGTAATTTGGAGCTTGCAATGGGCAGAAATACAAGCACTTTATCGCCCTGTGAA
Organism: Moxostoma hubbsi; assembly: GCA_032164185.1. Classification (NCBI taxonomy): domain Eukaryota; kingdom Metazoa; phylum Chordata; class Actinopteri; order Cypriniformes; family Catostomidae; genus Moxostoma; species Moxostoma hubbsi. Next base: position 9,571,395 of record JAVLUX010000013.1, on the reverse strand, counting down.
AATTCACGTAGTCAAGTGCCCCTGTCGTGCAGTCGCCGTTGATGTTCTTGTGCTTGGGGCAAATTCTCCTGTGTTACCTGTTTTCAGTTTTGCTCTAAGGTCAAGAAAGTATTGAATTTGGTTTTTGCTATGCAAACAGCAGCGTATTTGTGTAAAAACTTACGAATCATGTTTTTCAAGGTCTTATTAAATCGTTCAACCAAACCGTTGGTTTGCGGGTGATAAACGCTGGTGTGAAACGATTTAATGCCTAATAATTCGTACAGTTCATGTAGTGTACATTACATGAATGTTGTGCCTTGATAAGTGAAAATTTCCCTTAGAATCTCCACTTAGGTGATCATTTTGAAGAGTGCCTCCACAACACTATGTGCTGCGATGTTGCGTAGAGGCACTGCTTCGGATATCACATTGCATAGTTCACCAGAACTAATACAAAGTGATGTCTGCGTGCAGTCTGATCTAATGGTCTGATGAGGTCCTTGCCAATTCTCTCGAAGTGGACATTGAACAGCAGATGGGGCAAAGGCATTTTTTGGGTGGCTGGTGGATTCACCAACTGACATTTACGGCATGCCGCACACCATTTTCGTACATCGCCATGAATGCTCGGCCAAAAGAAATGGGCCATTATATGGTTCACAGTCTTTTTGAGACCAACATAACCAGCCATTGGGTTATAGAGAGCTGCCTAGAAGAGTGTCTTCCGATGGCTCTTTTGTACTAAGAGCTGCGTTGTATTCTCCTGCGAGTGTCCTGCGTCGCTCGATACAATCGCTCTTTAATAATAGAAAAGTATGGGTATGTGAGTGCATCATTGGGCTGGAGCTGTTGACATAATTTACTTTCACTTGGACAAAGGCATGCTTGAGGGACTCATCATGCAACTGCTCCAGATGGAAATCCCCCTCAGGGAAGCCTCTGAGTATGGAAATTCCCTCATCTGCAACATCATGACACGGAGCAGACTTCGACAGCCCTGGCACCACCTCTCCAGCCATAGTTGCACGTCACACACCGTGACACCACTTTGCACACACATTACCCTCAATACATTTTTAAAGCCAGGCCAAATGGTTCCCAGAATTAGTGGATGGGTGAGGCAGGAATTAACCGTGGCCTCGACTCTATGCCTTTTTCCCCTGAATCATATTTCAATGGTAACCACTGGATACTTATGAATGTCACTATGCACACACCTCACCCTCACAAATTTATGATTATCCAATGCCCTGCACCAAGAATTGGTGGATAGAGGTTTGAGAACAACCCAAATCCACCAAAGCTTGATGTGTATCCCCTTTTACCTTTACCAGAATCTGATTCACCCCAGCCTGATCAGGGGCGGCCTTCAGTGCATCAGGGATCTGGATCAGTGTCCCCACCTTCATCACCAGGCATTGATCCTGGCAGTGCCCAGCTTCCCTGCAGTTCCAACAGACCGGCCCAAGCTTTCCTACCACACTCATGGGGGCTGTCTTGCCAACCTGGGGAGGAGAGCAGAGAGAGACAGGGGGAGTATGAGGGACGGGTTTGGGCAGGGCTCCTCCCCTCTTCTGGGGAGCCGGAAGAGGGTTGAACTTGGAGGGACCTCGAGGATGCTGGGAGACAAAATGCTCCAGTACCACCAGATCGATGACATCCACGCCGCCACGAGTTCCCTCCGCCTACAACCATTTCCGGCAGGCATCCAAGTGCTGTTGGGCAAAAGTGAAATTTTGGCCATGCTTCCTGAAGCTCAGGTATTTGAACTCTGCTCGGGGCTGCGGCCAACACGTTGCTGGATGGCCTTCTTCAGATGGTGGTAGTTAAGGAGGCTGATGGCGGGAAGTTGCTGTGCTGCTAGCTACACCTCCCCAGAGAGCAAGGGCAATAAGTGGGCCACCCTCTTGTCAGGGGGCCACTTCCATACCTCCGCAGTCTTCTCAAATACATCAAGGCAGGCCTGCGGGAGGGGTGGGCTCCGGGGAGGTCGCAGTGCCAGCCCCCTCTCTGGGGATCAGGCTCCAGAGCACCTGCTGGTCCTCTGCTTGTGCTTGGAGCAGGACTTGAAAATGCTGTTCGTGCTCCAGATGTAACTCCATCAGGGCTCGATGTTAGCTTTCCTGGATGCTGGCGAGGGACTTGACAACTTCACCCAGTGGTGAAGGATCCATAGCGGCATTCTCCTCTAAAGCTGGGTTTTGGCACCACTGTAATATGTTACATTTGTGGGTAATGGAGGAGTCAGGAGACAACGAAGCAGGTTCAATGTCAGTCTCTTTTAATTGTTTGTTATTTTAAGCATACAATCGACAGTAACTGTCGATAACATAACATATTTTGTAAATAAATGAAAGCACAATTAATTAATCTCTTAGTCCGGGCTGCCGTGCTTTCCGGTCACTCTCTCTCCCACACTGACGATCTGAAATGCATTTTCTGGTCTCCCTCTGCCATCACTATAATTAGTGACAGGTGTTAGAGTACTCACAACCCAGGTGATGAGCCTTACCGCTTTCCCTCTTCTGCAGACGACGCATGACCACGTCCTCCCATGCCACAACCTGTGACCCACTTTAAGGTTATGACCCACAAGTAAAAAAACAATGTTCTAATGGACTGTACCACCTTGGACCTTCTTATGTGTGTCCCATGGTGCTTAGGTGGATTTGTATGATTGAAAATTAACAAAGAAATACATTTCTGTGTTACAACCCCCATTTACTTATGAAAACAGAACTCTTGCATTCAAAGGCATACATATGTTGCTGATAGTGAATTATATATTGTGGGTTTGCAAATGGTCAAAACTTGAGTACAGTGTGGGTTAAAGGTGGTCTGCTAATTGTTTTTCTTATGTGTCAGGTCTAGTTTTAGTCACATGGTCAAGGAAAATATAAAAGAGGATTAAAAACTAAACTCTTTTTTACTGCCTCTCTTTTCTCTGGGCTCTGCTCTTGGTCAGCTGGGTTTCAGGCCATCAGGCCAGACTTCCAGCTCTCAATGGCATCTCTCTCTCTAACCTTTCTCTCTCTCTCTCTCTACCTTTTGATCTTCTCCACTCAGGTAGTATGCATATTGGTTTTGACTATATATTTTATACATCTGCCTTGTAACTATTTAATCTAAGTTTATAATCAATTAATGTAACCTGTTAAGGCTTTACTGTTAATAAACCATGCCCTCTTTATTCGTGTATATTTCAATTTCACTGTGTACTACATTAAAATTAAACATTTCAAAGAAATGTATTGCTATACAATAAATTATCAATACTAGGAAGAGGGATCATACAGTATATCAACTATACTGGCATCTCAGCCCTGTCTACCAGTTAAATTCAGAGTCCAATAAAAAGTGTTGTTATTTAATTTTAAAGCTGTACATGGAATGGCAACTGTTTATATTTATATGAATGTATTAAATAAACTGGTCTAACGTCACTGGACTTCCTATTGCTGACGGCACACAGCATGAGTGTTTGTGTTTGTAGTCTGCTTAGCATTGCTTATTCTTATTCTCAAGCGTTCAGCGTTTTATCCGCAAGTTTCAGGTTTTTCCTTTTTCTACTGTTTCATCTTCGTGTATTTTACCTGTTGCTACTGGCGCCTAGCTCGAGTCTGTTTTTATAGCCTGCTAGTTTTTAGCATCGCTTATATATCTGTTTTCAGCCTTGAATCCTTAACATCTGCCATTTTTCAGCATGCATCTTGTTTTCCCCTGCATTATTCTCTTATCATGATTCAACTGCGCGCATATTCCACCTGCAGCCGCTTTCTATTTTTATCTTGATTAAACTGCATGCATTTTTCATCATGCACCGTCTCTCTCCTCTGTGTTACACGGATTACATCAATCTCAAAGCACTGCTTATCAAGAACAACCAACAACAAACAATTGCGTGAGAGATTCACATCAATCTCAAACCCTCACCGCTCAGGAACAAACAACAACAACAAACAAACAATTTGCGATTAGTCATGGCATCCGCTCATGTTATTTCTTCCTGCATTGCATGTCACATGTTTACAATAGCCTCCTCCGTCAGCAGTGAGAGATTCACACGTGATAAATGTAAGGAATTAGTCAGACTGATGGAGAAGTTTAATGAGTTTGAATGCTAGTGGAGGTCAGTGAGAAAGAGAAGCAGGTAGGTACTGTTTCGGATGCGGGTAGAACAGAGAGCAACACACAAGCTCTAGTTCAGGCTAAAGAGCCCCCGCAGCAGGGTGTTTGGGTGACGTCTCGGCAGCATACTCGCTCAGCAAAGAGACACCACTCTCCCGTTCCTGTTAGGGTTTTCAATCAATTTTTTCCACTCAGTGATGCACCCACTGATAATCATGTTGAAAGAGCCCTTGTTATTGGCGATTCTATTGTAAGGATTGTGGGAATAGAGACTCCAGCTACTATTGTTAATTTCATTTCGGGTGCCAGAGCATCTGACATCAAATCAAATTTACAAGTGCTGGCTAATGCTAAACGTAGATTTTCTAAAATTCTTATTCATGTCGGCACTAACGATGTCCGGCTTCGCCAGTCGGATATCACTAAAGATAATGTTAAAGAGGTGTGCGAATTTGCAAAAACAATGTCAGGCACTGTAATATGCTCTGGTCCCCTCCCTACTCATCATGGTGATGAGGTTTATAGTCGATTAGTGTCAATGAATGGCTGGATGTCTGAGTGGTGTCTGGAGAATTGAATAGGATTTATAGACAATTGGAAGAGTTTTTTGGGTAGACCTGACCTACTAAAGAGTGACGGACTCCATCCCTCCAGGGAAGGTGCCGCTCTACTCTGTTAATTTGACTCATAGTCTTAATAATTATAGTATTTGACTAACTGGGGCCCAGGTCAGGAAACAGAAAAACTGGTTAATCTGAATGTCTGCTAGCTGCCTTGAGACGTCACACAGGTCATAAACTACAAAACAGAGACTGTATCACCTAGATATCTCATAGAGACTGTGTCTGTTCCCCAAACTACCAACCACAAAACCCTCACTAAATAATTTAAAAATGTTTTTATTAAGGTCAAACTTGAAGGTCAAACTTGAACAAAACAAATATATTAAAAACATACATCATATAAAAATAGGGCTACTAAACATTAAATCTCTTTCTACCAAAGCACTAATTGTTATCATAGATTGGATGCACTCTGTTTGACTGAAACCTGGCTTAAACCGGATGAATATATTAGTTTAAATGAATCTATTCCCTCAGGTTATGTCTGAAGGGTTGAGGAGGTGTTGCTACAATTTACAGTGAAGTTTTTGGTGTTACTCAGAGTACAGGATATAAATGTAAGTCTTTTGAACTAATAATGCTTAATGTGACATCATTAGATAAAAATTAAAAAACTATGTTTTCTTTTACCCTTGCTACATTATATAGATCACCCGGGCCTTATTTTGATTTCCTTAGTGAATTTTCTTATTTTTTTATCAGATCTTGTAGTTAACGTAGATAGAGCTTTATTTGTTGGTGTATTCAACATTCACATAGATAATGAAAATGACACATTGGGATTAGCATTTATTGATATTCTCAACTCTCTATGAGTCAGACAAAATGTTATGAGACCAACTCATTGGCATAATCATACACTAGATTTCATTCTGTCATATGGAGTTGATGTTGATAATATAGTAATTTTGAAGCAGAGCGATGACATCACAGATCATTACCTCGTCTCTGCGATCAGCTAATGTAACTCAACCTACACCACGCTATCGTTCAGGTAGAACTTTTCTTTCGACCACTAAAGATAGCTTCACTAATAATCTTCCAGATATATCTTATACACTCAAAAACCCCAAAGCCCAGAAGAACTTGATGAAATAACATAAAATATAAATGCAGTCTTCTCTAGCACTCTTGATAGTGTCGCCCCCCTTCAATTAAAGGAAATGAAAGAAATAAGCCCTGCACCATGGTACAATGATCACACTCATGCTCTCAAGAGAGGAGCTCGGAAAATGGAGCACATGTGGAAGAATACAAAATTAGAAGTATTTTGTGGTGTATGGAAGGATAGTATCTGTAGCTACAGACAGGCACTAAAACCTGCCAAGTCAGAATATTTTAGTAAACTCATAGAAAATATCCACAACAATGTTCAAGTTCTTTTATTTATATAGCACATTTAAAAACAGCATCAAGGCTGACCAAAGTGCTGTACCATACAAAATTATAAAAACACACAACAATTTAAGGACATTACATACTATTAAAAGCCAGTGAAAAGAGATGAGTTTTAAGAGAAGATTTAAAAACAGACAATGAAGGTGACAATCTGACACTGATAGGCAAACTATTCCATAAAATAGGACCCACAACAGAAAAGGCACTCCCTCCTCTACACTTTAGCCTCGAGCGTGGGACATCGAGGAGATATTGATCACAGGATCTCAGACTTCTAGGTGGATGGTAAGGATATAATAAGTCAGACAAGTAACTGGGAGCTTGGTTGTATCATGATTTGTAAACAAACAATACAATTTTAAAATAAATTCTAGTTTGAACCGGCAGCCAGTGAAGTGATTTTAAAATAGGGTAACATGATCAGATGCTGTCATAGGTCAATAAGAGATAACAAAACTAATTGAAACATCAAAAGCCACAACATGTTTGTTAGATCCAATACCAACTAGGCTCTTAAAAGTGGTATCTCCTGTAATTTAAGAACCTCTTCTTAATATTATTAATTCCTTACTATCCTTTGGACATGTCCAAAGAAACTTTAAAATGGCAGTTATCAAACTGCCTATTAAGAAGCCACAACTTGATCCTGGAGAACTGGCTAATTATAGACCGATTTCAAATCTCCCATTTATGTTGAAAATACTAGAAAAGGTAGTATCCTCCCAAATAGGTTCATTTATACAGAGAAATAGTATATATGAACAATTTTAGTCAGGATCACAGTACAGAGACTGCACTTATCAGAGTTACCAATGACTCGATCTTATCATCTGACCGCGGCTGCATTTCACTTCTAGTGCTTTTAGATCTTAGTGCTACATTCGACACAATAGATCACGACATTCTCTTGATTAGGTTGGAGAATTATGTTGGCATCTGTGGAGTTACATTAGCATGGTTTAGGTCCTATTAAGCAGACCGCTACCACTTGTCTAAGTAAATGAGAAATTGTCAAACCAAACAAAAGTAAAGTATGGAGTGCCACAGGGATCAGTTTTACGGCCTCTGCTTTTCTCCTTGTATATGCTTCCCCTGAGAGATATGATCAGGAATCGTGGAATTAGTTTCCACTGCTATGCCAATGATACCCAACACCCATATATATATATATATATATATATATATATATATATATATATATATATATATATATATATATATATATATATATATGTATATATACAGGTGCTGGTCATATAATTAGAATATCGTCAAAAAGTTGATTTATTTCAGTAATTCCATTCAAAAAGTGAAACTTGTATAATGTATACATTCATTCCACACAGACTGATATATTTCAAGTGTTCATTCCTTTAAATTTTGATGATTATAAATGACAACTAATGAAAATCCCAAATTCAGTATCTCAGAAAATTAGAATATTACTTAAGACCAATACAAAAAAAGGATTTTTAGAAATGTTGGCCAACTGAAAAGTATGAACATGAAAAGTATGAGCATGTACAGCACTCAATACTTAGTTGGGGCTCCTTTTGCCTGAATTACTGCAGCAATGCGGCATGGCATGGAGTCGATCAGTCTGTGGGACTGCTCAGGTGTTATGAGAGCCCAGGTTGCTCTGATTGTGGCCTTCAGCTCTTCTGCATTGTTGGGTCTGGCATATCGCATCTTCCTCTTCACTCTACCCCATAGATTTTCTATAGCGTTAAGGTCAGGCGAGTTTGCTGGCCAATTAAGAACAGGGATACCATGGTCCTTAAACCAGGTACTGGTAGCATTGGCACTGTGTGCAGGTGCCAAGTCCTGTTGGAAAATGAAATCTGCATCTCCATAAAATTGGTCAGCAGCAGGAAGCATGAAGTGCTCTAAAACTTCCTGGTAGACGGCTGCGTTGACCTTGAACCTCAGAAAACACAGTGGACCAACACCAGCAGATGATATGGCACCCCAAACCATCACTGACTGTGGAAACTTTACACTGGACTTCAAGCAACGTGGATTCTGTGCCTCTCCTCTCTTCCTCCAGACTCTGGGACCTTGATTTCCAAAGGAAATGGCAAATTTACTTTCATCAGAGAGCATAACTTTGGACCACTCAGCAGCAGTCCAGTCCTTTTTGTCTTTAGCCCAGGCGAGACGCTTCTGATGCTGTGTCTTGTTCAAGAGTGGCTTGACACAAGGAATGCGACAGCTGAAACCCATGTCTTGCATACGTCTGTGCGTGGTGGTTCTTGAAGCACTGACTCCAGCTGCAGTCTACTCTTTGTGAATGTCCCCCACATTTTTGAATGGGTTTCGTTTCACAATCCTCTCCAGGGTGCGGTTATCCCTATTGCTTGTACATTTTTTTGTACCACATCTTTTTCTTCCCTTCGCCTCTCTATTAATGTGCTTGGACACAGAGCTCTGTGAACAGCCAGCCTCTTTAGCAATGACCTTTTGTGTCTTGCCCTCCTTGTGCAAGATGTCAATGGTCGTCTTTTGGACAGCTGTCAAGTCAGCAGTCTTCCCCATGATTGTGTAGCCTACAGAACTAGACTGAGAGACCATTTAAAGGCCTTTGCAGGTGTTTTGAGTTAATTAGCTGATTAGAGTGTTGCACCAGGTGTCTTCAATATTAAACCTTTTCACAATATTCTAATTTTCTGAGATATTGATTTTTGGGGTTTTCATTAGTTGTCAGTTATAATCATCAAAATTAAAAGGAATGAACACTTGAAATATATCAGTCTGTGTGGAATGAATGAATATAATATCCAAGTTTTACTTTTTGAATCGAATTACTGAAATAAATCAACTTTTTGATGATATTCTAATTATATGACCAGCACCTGTATATATATATATATATATATATATATATATATAATAATCATACACATCTAAAATTACACCTCTCTCTCCACATTCCCTCCCCGAGAGTCCCCCAAAATGTCAATAAATGCCCCATTTCCCATCAAGTAAATCCCAGATCCCCAGTGTTCTACTCGACACCTCCTTGAAAGCTGCCACTCTCTCCATCTCCACATACCACTTCTGAAATGAGGGCACTCCAGCTCCCCTTAAAATAATCTGCCTGCCTGTCATAAAACTGGTCAGGACACAATTTTTTATGTATTTATCTCCTATATCGATGAACGCCCCATTGCCCAAAACACAGTCTGATGCAAAGCCAAATCCGAATGCACAACACGTCACACACAAAACTCTGAACCTTCAACCACAATTCCTGGATCTCAGCACAGCACCAAAAAACATGGACCATGTCTCCATTCTCCGATTGGCATTGCCAGCAGGTGGGTGTGTCTTTAAGACCAAGCCTTTTCAATCTAGAGGGGGTCCAATAGAATCTATGTAAAATCTTGAATTTTCTAAGGCACACCTTTGCATCTCTAGATACAGACTTGACGTTTGTATAATCCTAGCCCACACTCCCTCCTCCAATTCCACGTTGAAATCTTTCTCCCAGAATCTCTTGATAGAATGGATTAGCAGGGAGTAATACACTGATTTCTCATGACCTTCACCAAGCGTAATAACCTCCCTCTCAATCCACTCTGACCAGCAGAAAGGGGACTTATTAACACATAATTTTGGGTTCAGTCATATGTTCGAAGCAACATTAAAAAAAAAGTCAGAATTAAAACTATGGACACTTGCACCATACCGAGTACAAATACGAGATAACGTGGTGTAACTTAACTTCTCCAGTTAATTTGATAGAAAGGTTTCGCAATGGTGAAATAATGGCAAGAACATCCTGTTCAAAACAAAACCAGGGAGGGGCTCTCATTTAGGTGGAAGTGAGCAATGAGCAAAACGTCTGACTCTGAATGCATAATAATAAAACAAAATCTTGGGTAGGCCTTGCCCACCTTTGCCAATCAGCTTATGTAACTTAATGAAATGTAATCTGGGAAGTTTACCATTCTAAATGAAGGATTTTGCTATACTCTCATATTGCTTGAAATAAGAGAGGGGGACATCTACAGGGAGAGATTGTAGCAGGTAGTTGAGTTTTGGAATACAACTTATTTTAATAACAGTAGGATAGCAGTACGCTATCAGTGGCAAAGCTTCGGATTTAGACCAGTTGCCTCTGTATCCTGTAAAACCTTAATTTCGCTCCATCTTCAGTTTGAGGATATCTAATGGTTCCACAAAGTTTCTAAAATATTCAGCAATAGACGAAGACATGGAACTATAAAGATCAAGATAGAATTCTTTAAAAGCATCATTAATATCAATGGCCCAGGTAAAAATATTACCACCAGCCAATTTCACTGAGGGCATGGTAGAAAAAGACTATCTCTGCTTTATCAGGATTTTGCAAAAGGGATACATTAAAGTGCCAACTATAAGATTTATTTTTCTCTATATCTGGCAACACCTCTAAACTCACCAGGGCGTGATCTGAAACTAAGATGTTTCCTTAAGCAATCAATGACAGAAGAAATGAGGGACTTGTATGGGAATGTATAGTCCCTGCCAGATGGGTTCAAAAGTCTCCAAATATCTGCAAGACCAAGATTTTTGCACATCCTGTGAAGTGTTAATGTTGCTCTAGGGGGCTTTCACACTGTTGCTTCTTTATGATCAAAGACTAAGTCCATCAAAAGATTAAAGTCTCCTCTCATTATTTTATCATGAAGGGTGCCAGCGGCTTGCAAATCCCTTCAAGATCTATAAAAATTCCCTGATCATCAGCGTAAGGTGCATAAATATTAGCCAAAATCAAAATTTGCCCTTAAATTTCTGTTAAAACTATAATGACTCTTCCTAATTGCTCTTTAATCAGTTTGAGACATTTGAATTGTAGATGCTTATTTATCAATGTAATGACTCCACTGCTCTTACTTGCACTAGCACTAAAGAAAACATGTCCACCCCATATCTTCCCAAATTTTTCAGCTTCCTGTGGGAAAAGATGTGTTTCTTGAAGAAACACTATATCATATTTCTTACATTTACGAAAAGAAATAACCTTAGTTCTTTTTATGGGGTGCCTCAACCCATTCACATTCCACGTGGAGAGAGACAATCCACTCGTACCAATATTTGACATTTTGACATATGAGAAAAAATAGATTGTGTCGCAAATAAAATTATAAAGACCAACATTAGTGCCACAGTCAAACCTTGAACTTCCCCCAGAACCAAACAAACAGAAAAAAGAAAAAATGTGCTCATTAAAGGGTTACTTCAGGATTTAGCATTAAGCTTTGTATCAGTAGAAAACCAGTAGTATTTTCGAATTACCGAGCCCCCCCCCCCCCCCCCCCATATCCCCCTGAGACGAGAGATTTATTTATTTTTAGTCTGGAAAAATCCTCCGATGACGCAAAAATCGTCATTTTTCACCACGCCCATATGGGGCGGGATCTCACTCACAGAATGTGAAGATAGTGTCAGCCATCTTTCGGTAGAAGCTAAAATAACAGGCTCTTGCTCTGTGTAGAAAGTTTGTATACAAGTAGGCTAATCACGATGGTGGAAGGTAGTTTTGAAGTTGAAATGGCAGAAGGGGATTTCGAAGATCTGTTGCGAGAATCTGATGCTCGCGTCTACCTGTACGAGCCACAATACAGCGATGAACAGAGGCTGGAGCAGCTGCTGTAGCAGGGGAGCAAGACCTGCTTGGCAGGCAGGAGGAAGAGAGTGTTAAATTATATTCAGACTCGATTTGGGGCGGACTGGTGGTGTCAGTGCTCTCGCTGTGCGCCTATGGAAACAGATAGAGTGTCCTATTGCTGTCGCGAATTTCAGCGATGCCGTTTTCTTCTGGACGAGATCGCTGAATCCGCTGATGAAACAGCACCACTAACTTGAGCATGTATAACTGAGCACCCAAGTTTTGTACCACACATGGACAGGGGAGTCCTGGAAACTTATTTTAGGATCCCGAAGATAAATTGGAAACACCAGCCAAAGCCCGCAGGGACAAACGGACGGCTTAGTGTAAAGTGAGTATTTTGTTTGTTTTTCTTTTTGTTACTAAGACGTCATGTACAGAGTTTGGACACCCGGAATTATAATGTTCTTCCCGCGTAGTCAGTCAATTTATCAACTACCTCACGATTTATAGAGTCACGATGTATCAATACAAGCCTAGTTGTATCATATTTTCAGATACTGCCGCCTGTAACCGGTAGGCGTGGTTTGGGAGTGGCCTCGTAAGGGCAGCAAAGCAAGTGCATTCTGGGAGTTGTTGTCTTTCAGCCACATGTGTAAAAAATACATTTTCTGCCTTTTCTCAGTCTAGAATGCTTCAAATTCAAAAATAATTTCACATTTATACTATATAAATGAACAATTTTAAATACACATTCATCTTCCCAGAGGTGAAGTATCCCTTTAAACCCGCACACAACAGCGTCAACCAGCATCCATCCCTCTAATCTCAAACAGTCCATGTACACATACAAGAGCCCCAACTTTGCCATCAAATTGTTCAAGTCCGGTGCTTCTATACAAATTGTATGAGACAGAATTACATAACAGAAAATAATATATAAAACATACTCAAGCCAACAGGCAGAATGAACACAAAGAATGTTCCTACATGTTCCTCCACCAAACAAATTCCAGCCACTAGCAGGACCAGCACACAAAAAGTAAATAAATTAATTAAAAAAATGTTTTTAAATAAATAAAGCCATTCATAGGAGACATACGAACAAAGAACAAGCTTCCTCAGACAGTCAAGAGTATATTGAGCAAGTCAAGTTCACTCGGGGGCCAAATGAGAAACACACCATGACTTCCTCATTCCATTGATTTTATGAAAGCCATCGCTTGTAGTGGGCAGGTAAACATTTTGCAGCCTCAATTTTACAGGAACATTTTCGCAATTTGCACAAAAGCGATCCTCCATCAATGCAAAAGTTTCTTGAAGGAGTGTTATTTCACAGAACAAATTGCAGCCGCTAGGCGGAACCAACACAAAAAGAAACAAAAATGGTGAAAAAAAAAAGTGAGAGCTCACTTGGGGACCATATGAAAGTCACCAAATGGTTTACTCACCCCATTGTCCCTATGAAAGACAATGCTTGTTGTGGGCATGTAAATATTTTGCAGCTATCCTTAGTATCTATTCTCAATTTGTCCGGAAACATCAGGGAACGGAGGTTACATCCATAACCTAGACGTTCCCCATCTGTCGCTCACTTCGACGTTGTATCGTGTACGTGTACTGCTGACACAGGAGCGGGCAGGTACTTGACATGCCAAAACGACCAGCTGTATCAGACTGCACCTACCCCTCCCCAATGCCCCACAAAGTCGTCGGAATCCTTATAGTTACCCTATACAGGGGAACAAGGCGACGCTTGCCAACCTGGGAACGGGCCGAGCCTAGTCGGGCACTTACACGCACCGGGGAAGTGTGTCTTACCCAGTTTCCTATTCTTTCAGGGGGAAAAGACCTTGCGGAGACCACACCTGCCCAGAAAGGGGGAGTTAAGAGTGGTGAATACACCACATGGGCTTTTAGGTCACATGTGGGAAGTGACGCAGTGGTAGATCCCGCCTCTTCGGAGGGAGGAGTTGCTACAGACATGGCGACCGTGGGTCCGCTCATAAGGGGACAGTACCATGGAAAATACACACAGGGGGGAAGTCCACTTAGGAGCCCTGACCTGTGGAGCATCTATTCCAGTACAGGGTAGATTTGAGTACCCGCAGTGGATTGGGTCTGTGAATTCCTCCACCGAATTGTGGACCCAGAGGGCTAGAGAGGAGTCATCTAGGGAGCCGAGTGAGTGGGATCTCCTGGTAGGAAAAAGCGCACGGTATTAACTCAACCAAGGGAAAAGGCGCTAGGTGCAAGCGATCCACCCGGCCAGTTCATAGCGTGTTACCGAGTTCTACTGGCTCGGACCTGAGAATACATGGGACGAAACTGACTCTACCCTGAGATTGCAGAATCTCGCAAAGGTATTAGGTGTTGCCCAACCCACTGCTCTGCATATGTCTGCCAGGGAGGTGCCTCTGGTCAGTGCCCATGAGGACACAACACTCCTTGTTGAGTGTGCTCGGACCCGCAAAGGGGGGGGGGGGGGCACGGCCTGGGTCCGATGGGCCAATGAAATGGCGTCCACCACCCAGTGGGAGAGACTCTGTTTGGTGACAGTATTCCCCTTCCGCTGTCCACCAAAGCAGACAAAGAGCTGCTCAGAACGTCTAAAGTTCTGTGTGCGGTCCAAGTAGGTATGCAAAGCATGTACCAGACACAGCAATGTAGGGGCTGGGTCTGCCTCCTCCCAGGGCAGCGCTTGCAGGTTCACAACCTGGTCTCTGTAGGGGGTGGTAGGAACCTTGGGCATGTAGCCCGGCCGCGGTCTTAGGATCACATGTGTGTCAGCCGTACCGAACTCCAGGCAAGTATCGCTGACAAAGAACGCTTGTAGGTCCCCGACCCTCTTGATGGAGGCGAGTGCAATCAGCAGGGCCGTCTTTAGAGAGAGGTTCCTGAGTCCAACTGATTCTAGTGGCTTGAAGTGGGGTCTCTGAAGGCCCAAAAGGACCACTGAGAGATCCTAGGAGGGGAACAGGCTTGGCAAGCAGGGATTCAACCACCGGGCGTCTCTTAGGAACCTGATAATCAAGTCGTGTTTACTCAAAGACTTGCTGTCTACTGTGTCGTGGCGGGCTACATTAGCAGCTACATACACCTTCAAGGTGGATGGGGACAGCCTCCCTTCCAACCTCACCTGCAGAAATGAGAGCACTGACCTGACTGCGCACCATTGTGGGTCTTCGCCCCGAGAAGAACACCAATTTGCAAACAATCGCCACTTTAGGGCGTAAAGTTGCCTGGTAGAATGGGCTCTGGCTTGGTTGATTGTGTCTACGACAACAGGTGGTAGATCAGCTACATCTTCCGCGTCCCATCCAGGAGCCAGACATGGAGGTTCCAGAGGTCTGGGTGCGGATGCCAGAGCGTGCCCCGTCCCTGAGAATGAAGGTCTTTCCTCAGGGGAATTTGCCAGGGAGTGTCTGTCGCGAGCAGTACGAGATTCGAGAACCAAGCACAGGTGGGCCAATAGTAAGCCACCAGAATGACTTGTTCCTTGTCCTCCCTGACCTTGCACAGCACCTGTGCAAGAAGGCTCACTGGGGTAAATGCGTACTTGAGCAGCCCCGTGGGCCAGCTGTGTGCCAGTGCATCTGCCCCGAGGGGAGCCTCTGTTCGGGCATACCAGAGCGGGCAGTGGGAGGTCTCCTGGGAGCCGAACAGGTCTACTTGAGCCATGCCAAACCATTCCCAAATCAGCTGGACCGACTGGGGGTGAAGCCTCCACTCTCCACTGGGCAAGCATTGTCGTGATAGCATGTCCGCCATCACATTGAGGTTGCCGGGGAAGTGAGTGGCACGCAGCGACTTGAGCCAACAACTCTAGGCAGTTGATGTGCTAGCGCAGCGGGGCCCCTTTCCAACGGCCCGCAGCTGCGTGGCCATTGCACACGGCGCCGCAACCCAATTTGGAGGTGTCAGTCATGACCAAGATGCGTCGGGACACCTGCTGCAAGGAGACTCCTGCCCGCAGAAAGCAGAGGTCTGTCCAGGGTTTGAAAGTTGGGAGGCAGGCGGGGGTGACCATCCCACGGTGCCATCCTCGTCTCGGATCCTCAGACTCGAGTCTGGAGCCAGTACTGAAGCGGTCTTATATGCATCAACCCAGCAGCACAACCGGCGCGGAGGACGCCATATGCCCCAGGAGTTTCTGGAAAAGTTTTAAAGGGACCGCAGTGCCTGGCCTGAATACAGCAAGGCATTCCAGCACTGACTGCGCGCGCTCGTTGGTGAGGCGCGCTGACATTGAGACTGAGTCTAACTCCATGCCGAGAAAAGAGATGCTCTGAACTGGGGCGAGCTTGCTCTTTTCCCAGTTGACCTGAAGCCCTAAACGGCTGAGGTGCCTGAGCACCTGGTCTCTGTGGTCACATAGTAACTCTCAGGAGTGGGTCAGGATGAGCCAGTCGTTGAGGTAGTTGAGTATGCGGATGCCGGCTTCTCAGAGCGGGGCAAGGGCTGCCTCTGCGACCTTCATAATTACGCGAGGGGACAGGGACATGCCGAAGGGGAGGACCTTGTACTGATACGCCTGGCCGTCAAACGCGAACCGTAGAAAGGGTCGATGTCAGGCAATATTGAGACATGGAAGATTGAGACTGCATACCAATCTACATGCCGGATGCAAGTTAAAATGTGTTTTTTCATGAGCATTTTGAACGGGAGTTTGTGCAAAGCCCGGTTGAAAACTCGCATGTCTAAGATCGGTTGTAAGCCGCCGCCTTTCTTGGGTACGATGAAGTAAGGGCTGTAGAGATCCTCGGTTAGAGGGACAGGCTCTATCGCATCGTTGCTTAGTAAGAGGGTCGTGATTTCCGCGCGCAGGGAATTGGCATGTTCACAGTGTACTGCGGTAAATTGGACGCCCCTGAAGGGGGGGGGGCCTGGCAAGCTGAAATGCGGAACCAAGTCAGATGGTCCTGGCCAGCCAGCGTGATGGGTTGGGAAGTGAAAGCCACGCATCCAAGCTCCGTGCTAGGGGCACTAACTGGACGATTATTTTTGACATACTCGGCAGGGCTTCGCAGCGGGGCGGAGCAGGTAGTATGGAGTCGGGAGGCAGGGGTGCGTCTCGAGGCTCTGTTGCTGAGAAAAGTCTCGAAGCAGGGGGCGGGTTAGCAACTGATGAGGAGGTCCGGTGGAGGCATCCTCTAGACTCGTCTGAACCAGCAGGCCGCGGGACAACGGTCGTGGGGCTGGAGGCGAGAGGTCTGCGTCCAATGTGCTGGGACTGTTGAGATCTGGCGGCAGAGTGCCGTGAGAATGGCATTTGTGGGCCAGGTGACACAGAGAAAAAGGAAATAGCTCTTTTATTGAGAATGTGGGTAAATGAAATAAATTCAAACAAGGATTCTCCTCCTGGCCCTCCACCGGGGGACAGAGTGGTCTGCTTACCAGCTCCGGAGCGAACGTCTTGGTCTCTGGGTCGATTGTCTCAGGACCGCTTGGGAGCCTTCCGGGTCCTCGAGGGGGTCTGTGAGATGGTGGGCGTGGGCTTCTTGTGGGGCGTTCGATGCCGGCGCTGAGAGCTGGGCCCGGGTTGAGGCGGATCTGCGCGTTGCTGAGCCACAGGGGGACGCCCTCAGCGAGCAGACGGGCATGGCCCGAGGCTGCAGGTTTGCGGCGGGGGGGGATGTGTGAAATGGCCTCCTTCTTCTTTTTCACCACAGAGAACTTCTGTGCGAAGTCCTCGTGTCTTGTCCGACTCGCACATCTCGACCAAGTTCAGCCACAGATGACGTTCCTGAACCACAAGTGTGGCCATCGCCTGCCCGAGTAACTGCGCTGTGGCCTTCGTGGCCCTGAGGGCAAGGTCGGTCTCTGGTCGCAGTTCCTGCAGCACGTCGTGATCAGGACTACCCTTGTGCAGATCTTTGAGTGCCTTGGCCTGGTGGACTTGCAGGAGGGCCATGGCATGCAGGGCGGAAGCGGCCTGTCCGGTGGCGCTGTAGGCTTTGTGGCCAGTGCCGACGTCGTTCTACAGGCCTTGGAGGGGAGCACAGGGCAACCCTGCCAGGTGACGGCGTTCTCGGGGCATAGGTGGATTGCAACTGCCCTATTCATCTGGGCTCCAGAGGATAGGCAGGCTGGCTGTGAGAAGAGCCGCTGTTGCCTCGAGCCCGGGCGGAAGTCAACGAGCGTGCCAGGGGGGCGGGCGGTTCGCGGGATTGCCTCCATCGCCGGCCGCATCATCCTCAATCCCGTGGGAAGAAGGAACGATGCAGGGGACGGCTGGAGTGGCGTACCTTCTGTTGAAGGAAAGCCGCGATCGCAACGTTGCCATGGTCATGTTCTCGCAGTGAGAACATGAACCATCTACAAACGCTGCCTCGGTGTGATCGCAGCCCAAACACACGAGACAGCGCCTGTGGCCACCTGAAGCGGAGAGCACTCTACCGCATCCAGGAACAACACAGGGGCGGAATGGCATCTTTATAAAGATGCGTCCTGAAAAGGACGTTCAACGCCTCTGTGTATTGCTCTTATAGAGGAAAATACTCTTTTAGAGAAAATCACTCTTTTTAATATAACTCTTAGTTGCGCTATAGAAGCACCCAGGGGAAAACTGCACTGCCGTGCAGAGAAGGAGAAAGCCACTGAATTGCGGGCGAGGAACAGGTGTGTGACTTGCAGCTCGCTGCATTCACGACCCTCGGCTCCGAAGTGAGTGACAGATGGGGAACTTCAGTTGATTTAAGAGTTTCTTGAATTCCTTGAATCGATCACGTTTCGCTCTTTTTGAATTCACAAAATCTGGGAACAAGAAAATGCTGTTGTTCTTCCAAGAAAGCTTTTCTTTGCTCCTTGCCTTGAGCAACACAAGATATTTATCAGATGATCTCAGAAATTTGGCCAGAATTGATCAGCCGATCTGCGAGCTGTTATGTCGAGCAGATTCTGGAAGAGCCTGTCAAGGAATTTCACCATATCTCTGCCGCCTTCGTCCTCATGAATTCCAACATTCTCCTTACGATTCTCCAAGTCTTACAACTTTTCCCAGACGTGCTCCAAATCTGCCATGGCCACTAGCATGTTAGCAGCTACTTCCCTCTCCGATGACTCCAGATAATCAATCTGTTTCTCGATATCCTCACACTCTTGTAACCATCTCAGTGAATTTCGTCTCCATGGCAGTGATCGATCACCATATTACAGCAAGGTCCTCCAAGTCAGCAATGACCTTCATCAGAATTTCCGACACGTTCATCAATTTTCGCCGAATTTCCTTCACTTTACCATCCAAATTTACTCCTGGGCATTTGGCCTGCTGCTCAGGTGCTTCAGCTCGAGCATGTAAGTGTCTTTAAATGTCTCCAGAGCTTGAGGATTTTGAATTATTTTACATATTGTCTTCCTAGATCAGTTAAGAATCAGGGTGTATCAAATCTCACCAGTTTATGACAAAAAGTATTAAAGCTAGCAAAGTGCGCAGAGCTCACTGTTCACATGTCCGAACCTCGCATGGCGCCAAGTGTCTCCCAATGTATAGTAACATTAATACATTTAATAATGGACAAAACAATACAGCAGCAAAATAAAAATCAGATGGCATTAAAATTAAACAAATTGTTTACTACACTTCACACTTTTCAGTCCTTTTGGTGTGCCCAGTTGTAGCCTACTTCCCTGCTTTTCACATAATATTTAGGATGGCTTTTTTCTCCACCCACATGGCTTGACCTGTGTTCTCGTTCGTTGTATTGACTTTTTTTGCCATTGTCAAGCAAGTGCCTGCTTTACAGGTAACATACAGAGGTTGCACAACAAATATTTTAAAGACTGAGTTGTAAAATTTCCATCATGGTCTATTTAAATCCATCATATTAGTTTAAATTACCCTGTTATTTAATACATTTGATATTGTCTCACTATAGTCAACATTTTTAGTTACAAATTAAAATGCATTGTTAGTGTGAGTCTGATGTTTGAAGCTGTTGAGTTTAATCATTTGCATGTTGCATGAGTTGATGAACATACTTTTAAAAGTTTACTTTTATTATTAATTTTGCTGGTGGAGATGGCAGAGCACTCTGGCCCACACATACAGAGAATGAGCAGGTTAACAAGTGTGAGAGAGAGGGAGAGTATAAAAGTACTTAGAAAGAGTGCACACTCTGTCTGTCTCAGCTAGAACCATCAAATAAGGACATGAGAACATGAGAAAACTTATGTTTAATATCAGATACACAGAATGTATAATAGTCCTACTTTACACGTGCTTGTAAAATTGGGACTGTTGACACAGTCTTATCAATTTGCACAGGACAAACATACTGTATAAATGGACGCAAGGTAACATATGCCCAGATACATAATAGTGCCTAATTGTTAATTGTGCAAGTCAAATAGCACTGATGTTTGTAAATCCAGTGCATTCTATAATCATCCTCAATAGAGCACAACAGGATGGTTTTTGAAGAAAAAAATCATACTGAGCAATTACTTAATTTGAATGCATTGGCGCAGTGCTAATTAACACATAGTACTAGTTTACATAAGTGAAGTATACTGTTTAAGTTGGGCAGCTGAACGTTTGTGAATAAGACTTTTTAGAAGAATAAGAATTTTGCCCTGAAAAATTATGAAATGAAGTGGCAAAATTGTTTAGTGAATTTGTCTCACTTATTTTAAAATAATTCAGCAAATGTTCAAACCTTTAAAGGTGTTCACTTATATTAAATGAGGCAACAGTAGCCGGAGACTGACTATTAAAGTCTCTGATCCATCTACATTCCATTTTATGTATGTAACAATGTCATTCTGGCACATTAAACGATCTGTGCACAATTTATGCGGTATGATATTATTGAACAGAGAAAAATTGTCTTCTGTCAAGCAGATTGCATTGTGGGTTTAATTAAGAGAGGCCGTACATCTCTCATTCTGGCACGAAAAAACAGCTCAGTGTAGAATAAAAGATTACAAATGCCTGCAGATTGTAAGAAGATTAGATAGGGGGTTGTCCATATTAAAGACAAACAAGCTGCCCTTCTATGTGGGAGCACAGTGATTGTTCTGCTCTTTTTGTTCTCTTTGCTACTGTCACTCTGAGCTTTGTTTAGAATTCTTTATATGTCATTTAGAGAGAGGATGGAGGATGATTGCTCAGATCGTATTCTCAGATCTTTGTGACTCTGCTTTGTCTACTTTGTTGTACTGTACATGTGGTGCTGGACACACATTCATGAGTGCTGCTATGTTAGAATAAAATGACCAGCCAAATATGACTTGCTTATGTCATTAATACTTTGTAATTGGGTACTTTTACTCAGGGAATACTGTGAGTAACAAGTGTGTAAATATAAAACATTTTTAATGGCACCAGTAACTGAGAAATTCTGTTTCCCTATCAAAAAGCTACACTTTGTTGCTGCGCTGATTTAGCGCTTTGGGAACAACTGTAGTTGTAACCAGCTGTGAATATGTGTGCAACACGTCAATGAAATTGATTAGAATTTATAGCCTCTGCTGGTGACATCACTGAATGCACCTGTAGCAGGGCTATAAATAGATGCGTCACAGTTGCATCGTCAGATCTGGATGATGTGTTCAGCTTCTTGACTGTCAGAACTTTCTACTTTCTTCTGTTAGGAGTTAGAATTGTTAGGCAATGCACAGAAACCCTTCTCTTTTTTTTAAAAAAAAGAAGAAAAGAATGACTGATAAACAAAGCAAGCGGTGTGTGTTCCCATGTTTACGCTCTATGACATACACCAGATTTGATTTGTGTGTTTAGGGGAAGAGCATGCTGCTCTTGCATTGGGGTGGGGCAGGTGTGAGCATTGCACTCGTCTCGCTTACTTCCAAGAGCCAATGCCCACTCTTTCATCATGGGGCTCTCGCATAGATCTGGCTGAGGAGCGAGAGACGGCTCCGTCCCTATTGCTCGCTCTCTCCCCAGATCCAGCTGATCCTTCTCGTAAGCCTGAAGTGTGCTTCGGCACCTCTTCGGTTCATGAGGGGGATGCTGAACCTCTGAACATTCCACGAACAAGAGACCCCCCAAACGCTCCAAAATAGAAGACAGATTTCTGTCTGGTGGCCAAAAAAAAAAAAAAAAAAGGGAAGGGAACTCTATATCAGACCCTTCCTTTCTTTGATGACCTCTATGACGAGCTCTCTCGTTCATGGAGGAAACCTTATACTTCCTGTGTCTTCGTGCCCTCGACGTTGACATATTAGACTATCGTGGGTGCCGAGGACCGCCAGTAGAAGAGACACTTGCGGGTTATCTCTCGCCTGGCTCGGCATCATCACTAAAGAAACCCACTCTCCCCACAAAGCCATGCAGGACCACCTCCACGCGTGTGGGAAAGGCTTATCAGGCAGCAGGTCAGGCTGGTGATGCCCTGCACACTATGGCAGTGTTACAGGCGTACCAGGCTGATCTGTTGAAGGACCTGAGTGCGGGCACCACGGTCGACGAAGAGGCTTTCTCTGAGCTTCGTTGTGCCATGGATCTGTCTCTCCGCGCAACCAAACAGACGGCTCGTGCCATTGGCCGGTCTATGTCTGCTTTAGTGAGCACAGAGAGACACTTATGGCTCAACCTGTCAGGCATCAGAGAAAAGGACAAAGTTTTCCTTCTCGATGCCCCGGTTTAGCTTTCTGGCTTATTTGGTGATGCTATGAATGTAGTTATCACCAGGTTCCAGGAGGCAAAAAGCCACAAGGAAGCCTTCAGGTAATTCCTTCCTTGCCTTACTCAGGGGGAGGGGCCGCCCAGCCCCACCCCCGGTCCTTCTAGATGGGAGGCTCAAAAATAAAGTGTGGCGAATCGTGCTCCCCCTCGTAAAGACTGGGGGCCAGTTCGTCGCCCTCAGCAGCCCCCAAAGAAAGACCTCAGGGCAGTTATTTATAAAAAGAAAAAACCCTGACGGTTTTGCGCCCAGCCTTGTGGGGGTAGCCCCCCCCCCTTGGGACGTGTCACATGAAACATCCACCTTTACCCTCCCGATACCCCCATGAAACCGCTCCATTCCCGCCACCTCTTGTGTTTCAGGAGTTAGCGGTTCCCAGTTAAATCTTGGGTGTTCCGTTGCTTCCTGCCATAGTCCAGGAGATGGGACACTCGACATCCCCTCAACAGGAACTGTAAGAATTGATACCAATCTCAGAGAACCAGACAGCGTGGAAACTACTGCCAGGTGTTTCTATGTGGGTCCTAAGAATAGTAGAACAAGGACAATGCGGGCACAATTGTCTCCCGCTCAAATCAAGTCCATTCAGAACACCCTGAGCAAAGTCAGGTTAGGCCAAGGTTGCACTGTTCGTCAGTATCAACGATTACTAGGTCTCATGGCAACTGCGTCCACTGTGATCCCTTTGGGCCTTTTTGCACATGAGACCATTTCAGTTGTGGCTCAATGCCAGGGGATTTCAAGTAGAAAAAGTTTCCAGTGGAAACTCCACCCCGAGGTAGTGGAACAAATCTGGTTGAGATTTTACAGAGCAGAAGTGGACCTCTTCACCTCCAAACAGACAGCTCAATGTCCCCTCTACTTCTCTCTGAGTCACCCAGCTCCCCTGGGTCTGGATGCGATGGCACATACATGGCCCAGTATGCGCCTGTATGCGTTTCCTCCAATTTCTCTGCTCCCAGGAGTCCTGGCCAGAGTTCACCTGCAAGGGTCCTGCCTCTTACTGATAGCGCCGCGTTGGCCGAACAGGGTATGGTTCTCGGAGATAATGTCTCTCCTCGACGGCTTGCCTCGGGCAATTCTGGACAGGAGGGACCTTCTGTCTCAGGTGCAGGGAGCGATACCTCATCCCCGGCCCGAACTGTGGAACCTTCATGTTTGGCCCCTGAAGGGTACCAACTGAAAGACATTGGGCTTTCACCTGAAGTCATCGAGACCATTCTGAGCACTAAGGCTCGCTCTACTAGAAGTTATGCCAATAAATGGGGTGTCTTTGAAGGACGGTGCAGTGCACATAATGCAGATCCAGTTAACTGCCAGATTGCTTCAGTTCTGATTTTCTGCAGGAAAATGATCAGCAGGCACATGCACCTCCACTCTCAGGGTTTACGTGACCAATCTATCAGCTTGCCACGCCTTGACTGATGGGCTGCCGTTGGGGAACATCCTCTGCTTGCTCGCTTCGGCCGTGGAGCAACGTTTATAACCGTTTACAACGCCGGAGCAGGAAAGACTTCACGGACTGTATCCAGTCGGTGCCCTTCAGACTTATGTACACTGCACTAGCCAGTGGCGTAAGTCAGGGCAACTATCAGTTTGCCATGGGGGCCACAACAAGGGGCAGCCACCACCAAGAAGAAAATGTCACCTTGGGTGAGGGATGCTATTGCCCTGGCCTACGAGGCGCGCAGTCAAGCTTCAAGGGTCGCCCCCTCTAAAGCCTTGGCTAGAGGTGTCCCTCTGCAACATGTTTGTAATGTGGCGGGCTGGTCCTCTCCGCATACATTCATAAGATTCTATAGTTTGAATGTTCATGCCACTCCGGGCTCTTATGTCCTTGAGTCTGAGAGCTCATGTCTGAGACCTCTCACACTCTTGTGAGCACAACTACACAACCATAAGGGACATCCACAGTGCGGCGGCATGGGTATTCTCATTCCCAAAGTGCTAAATCAGTGCAGCATCAAAGAGTAGCTTTTTGATAGGGAACATCTTGGGTTACTTGGCTGTAACCTCTGTTCCCTGATAAAAGCGGAACGAATTGCCGCACTGGGATGCCCCAGGACTGCTCATCAGACAAAATACCTGACGATGCACTTGTGACGCATCTATGTGCATCCAGTGATGTCACCAGCAGAAGCTATAAATTCTAGTCAATTTCATTAACGTGTTGCACACATATTCACAGCTGGTTACACCTAAAGTAGTTCCCAAAGCATGAAATCAGCGCAGCATCTCGTTCCGCTTTTATCAGGGAACAGGGGTTACAGCCAAGTAACCCGAGACGTTCCCTTTTATAGGTTCATTCGGCACTGTCAGTCGCTGTTTCCACCTCCCAGATGTGACGATACCTGAAGCCAGAATATAATCATGCCAATTCATTGGCTGATGACGTGAAGCACCGCCCCCTCAAGGAACCACGTCATAACTGTACACAAGTACGTACACATTTTATCTCCTAAAATGTATGCTCTTCAGCATACAGTGGCACTGGATTGAGGATTTTTCATTAGGATTGATAATTAAAGCCTTATATTGTGCTGTACCAACTGTGTCACAGTTTGGTACAGCAACTGCTCTGCCCATGACCGGAAAGCACTGCAGAGGGTGGTGAAAACTGCCCAACGCATCACCGGTTCCTCACTCCCCTCCATCGAGACCATCCAGGGTAAGCGATGCTTGCGTAAGGCGCACAGCATCATCAAAGACTGTTCCTACCCCAACCACAGACTGTTCGCCCCACTCCCCTCTCCGGGAGGCGTTTCAGGTCTCTCCGCACCCATACCAGCAGGTTCAGAGGAAGCTTCTTTCTTGTAGCTGTCACCCTACTGAACTCTAGCTCTGCATCCCGGTGACAATTGACTACCCCCCCCCCCCCCCCCCCCATTCTGTTCTATTTATTTATTTAAATGTACATACTGTAATTACACCTATACATAGCCATATTCTACTACTCTTCATACTATCCATCCTGCACATACACTTATTCTCACTGCTCTTATAATGTTACCACACTGCACGTAGCTGTACATATCTGTCTATATGGTTTATACAGAATATCCATATTTACTGTTTTTCTTATTATATATTCTGCTAACACACTGCATATATCTATATTATTCTATTACTATTTTAATGTCACTGCTACTACATTGCACATATCTGTATATTGTTCATACACTGTTTATATTACATAGCCATATTTATTCTGCTCTTATAACATTGCAATATATTTCCTGTCCTGCCGATGCACCACCTGTCTATACTTGAATATCGCATGCACGTTTCTGCTTTTTTGCACTTCTGGTTGGACGCAAACTGCATTTCGTTGTCTGTACTTGTACTCTGCACAATGACAATAAAGTTGAATCTAATCTAATATTACGACTGGTGCAGCGCTGCACATAATGGCAGTTGTGGCTTTCTGAAAGAGCAAATGTTTCTCCATGCCATCACTTCATTATGGAGCTGATGGGCACTGTAGTGCATGGAGTTGCTAGGCACTCTTTTTGCAGAGGTCACTTTGATAGGCTCGAACTGTCCAAATTGTGACAAAATTAGTATTTGTTGTACTCCCGGTTGTCCTTTTTCAAAGGAGGTTTGTCTGCCCTACATAACACTAAATGCTATTAATATATGTACATATAAGTGTTAAGTTTTTATTACTGTGACCTTAATTGCCTACTCTCTGTAAGCTGGTTAGTGTATTAATGATCGTTCCACAGGTGCATGTTCAATAATTGTTTATGGTTCATTGAACATGCATGGAAAACATTGTTTAAACACTTTATAATAAAGATCTGTAAAGTTATTTGGATTTTAACAAAATTATCTTTAAAATACAGTGTCCTGAAAAATTTAGTTTATGTCTATTCACTTTCATTTACACTGTTGGCCAAAAGTTTGGAATAATGTACATATTTTGCTCTTATGGAAAGAAATTGGTACTTTTATTCACCATAGTGGTATTCTACTGATCATAATATATAGTCTGGACATTAAGAACATGAAAAATTACTATTACAATTTGAAAGAAATGTTCAGAACTTCTTAAACTACTTCAAAGCATTCTCATAAAAAAAATCCTCCATGTGCAGCAATGACAGCTTTGCAGATCCTTGGCATTCTAGCTGTCAGTTTGTCCAGATTCCCACAAAAGCTAAATGGGGTTAAGATCCATAACCCTCTTTTCCAATTATCTGAATCCAATGTCTGTTTATCTTTGCCCACTCTAATCTTTTCTTTTGTTGTTCTGTTTCAAAAGTAGCTTTTTCTTTGCAATTCCACATCTCCTTCTGTCCATGTTAGAGCCAGTTGTCCTTTATCTTTGAGGACTGTAGTGTACATCTTTGTATGAAATTTTCAGGGTTTACCAGCAGGTCAGCCTGGTATGCCTGTAACACGGCCATGGTGTGCAGCGCAGCACCAGCCTGACCAGCCGCTTGATAAGCCCTCCCCACTAGCATGGAGGTAGTCCTGCAAAGCTTAGAGGGGAGAGTGGGTTTCTTTAATGATGATGCCGAATCCGGCGAGAGATAGCCCACGAGCGTCCCTTCGACCGGTGGCATCATAGAATACACTCGCGCCTCAGCACCCACGATAGTCGAATATACCAACGTCGAAGGCACGTGGACGCGAGAGGTATAAGGCTTCCTCTACGAACGAGATGATGAGGTGTTCCCTTCCCCTGGCCACCAGACAGAAATCTGTCCTCTAATTTGGAGCGTTTGGGGGTTTCTTGGTCGTGTGGCCAGTTTAATTGAAGTCTGGCCACCGCATGAGTAACCACATCGAGTAACTCCTCAGAAGATTTTGAGTCGTGCTTGGAGTACTCAGATGTAGCTCGAAGTCTGAAGACCCAAGAGAATCAAGGTCCTCCTCGCGAACTGAAGAGGCGCCGGCGCGCGCTTCAAGATCACGGGAAGGACCAGCTGGATCTGGGGAGAGAGCGAGCGAAAGGGACGAGCCTGTCTCTCAACCAGATCCATGTGAGAGCCCCACGAATGAAGTGTGGGCGCTGACTCCCGGAAGTAAACGAGGCGAGCGCGAAGCATTTTGACCAAAAGTAGGTCACAATGCATGCACCCGCCCTGCCCCAACGCGAGAGCAGCGTGCTCTTCCCCCAAACAAACAAAGCAAAACTGATGCGTGTCTTTGTCAGTCATAGACCGTTGACAAGGAAACACGCATCGTTTGCCTTGATGCTCCAACATTTTCTCTCTTTTTTTCTTTTTTTTTCCTTTTTTTATATGTGTATATATATATTCAGAGTAGAGAGGAAGAGAAGAAAGTTCTGCGCACTACCTAACAATTTTTAACTCCTAACAAAGGGAAGAAAGTTTTGACAGGCTTGTCAGAATTTATTCCTTGATGGTTACAAGCAAAGTGTGACCACTTTTTCACAAATCACGTGCCCGAAGCAGTGCATGAGTTTGAGCTCCACCCTGTTAGGCCTTCAGAATTTCTTCAGAATCCCTCAACAGTGCAAATGAATGTGCATCTAATGTCAGATTGTCAGATTTATCAGCCAATCAGATTGATTTATTTGTTCTTTGTGAGTATGATCTTTAGGATATGTCCCAGTCGAGGCCTTCTAGCTGGCCTGGAGTGACAAATCACACTTTAAGTGATGAATATCATTTGAAAGTGAAGAGCTCGAGAACTGTCTGACGAGTTGGCTGTCATCACTGCTGGTATTGCCATTGAGAAAGAGATCCTTTATGGATTTAAAAACACCTCTGCATGACCATGTTATTGCTTAATTTATTAAACAGGAAAGGAGGACTGATTTTCACTTCTAGCATATTGGTAAGTGCTGTTTGCATTGTTATAGCAATATCAGGAGCTTTCTAAGTGTAAATTAGGCTGCTTGAGCATTCAGTGTCATGTTCCAATCAAGTCGGAATGTCGGATTTTACAACTTCCTACTAGGAAAAGTGCAATGGAATGCATCTTGAAATCAGAATTAAAACTTGTAGGCTTGTGTAGAAATTCTCAGCTCCAATTTCACCGAAATGCAGAGGCATGATGTCACACAAACATGTCAACACTCAGGGAGATATACAAAGTAAGTGATAAACATTCACTTTTTTAATTATTATAAAAAAATTAGTTTGTTTCCACATTACATGATATTAAAGCTTGTTTAACAAATGCCTGTAGAAACTGGTGTATAAAACATAGTAGATTATAATCTATTTTGATAATAGTACACCTGAAGCACAAATGCTATTGCTGCAGCATTGTTTATCAGTTAGGTTGCTAGGAGACATCTCTAATGAGAGTCAAACCCCTGCTAAGCAAACAGGAGCATTGCAGTTCCGAATATCGGGGAATGGAATGGATTTATGGTCAGAGATCGGAGATATCAAGTAGGAATATCCCACATCCAAATTGAATGGAACCATGCACCCTGACGAAACGAAATTTATTGCAAGCAGCATTTAAGTCGCAAATATTATTCGGTCGATTTTTCCAGGTATTCCAGAGAAATTATGATTTTTGAATGTCTGTTCGGGAGCCGTTCATTTCACAAACAGTCACGCTGCAGTTAAAATTTGGCTTGCTTGAGCATTAAGTGTCGTTTCAAGTTCTGGCATTCGAGCGTGGATGTGCTTTTAAAATGTCAATTGGTATTACTAGTTAGCTGCGACATAATGTATGATGCCCAAAGGCATAGCGTGTGTTACTCATTGTGAAACTGTGTTTCCTTAATGACATGAATCACACCGAAGGCCTAGACTTTAAATGCACGGCCCCCAATGATTATAATGGATACTAACCCTTAATCTAGCCCAAGTAGGTCTACTTATAAAAAAGAAAACAAGTAGGGCACAATGGGGCAAATGGCTCTCCGTGTGTTTGTGTCTTTTTTTAGTTTATCATTTAAATATTATTTATATTGCCAAGCCGGTTCTCGCCTCCTCCTTTCCATTGAACCGCATTACACTGGTGCCGAAACCCAGGAAGGAGGAGGGATACGCCGTAGTAGAGTTCTCGCCACTACCCTTCACCCCACGGCCATCTGCCAGGGGACGAGGAGCCCAGCTGCCTGGAAGCGGAGGAATGGCCGCCGACCGTGAGGGGAGAATGGGATCCTAACTGAACGCCTGGAGTGGTCAGGGCCGCTGCCAAGGGCGGAGGAGTCCCCTGAAACGCGGTGGGGTCTGAGACCGCCGACCGCGAGCGGGAAGGGGCTCGCTGCCGACCACCTGGAGCGGGAGAACTGCTGCCATGGGCAAGGGAGACCCCTTTTGTTCCCTGCGAACATGGTGGGGCATTCCGTCCGCCAGGGGCTGGAGGACTGCCTCCGATCCGCCCGGGGAGGCTCGGCTGTTGTCCATTGGAGGGTGGAGGAGTGGCCAGGGACCAAGCTACGGCATTTGAGAACTGGTGAGTAAGTGACACTGTTACAGGTAGTACCCCCCACTATTTAATTATTTCTGTTTCCCTCCCCTTGTCCCCTCCCTCATCCAGGTAGACGGGGATGACCTGCTGGCAGACGGGGCAGAAGGCACGCACCTCCCCAGGGAAAGAAGGGGGGAATGTACATCATGCCAGGGGCTCCCCAGCCAGAAAGAACAAGGGAGGAATATGGCAGGACAGAGGGCGGGGCCGGGTCGTGATTCTACACACCCGGTCCCTTATCAGGCTAATCAAGCCTCCGAGAGGGATAAAGGCTGACTGCGGAGGATGGTGCGGGTGAGAGAGATCGTTTACGGACATGTCCGTCATGTGTGTGTTTGTGTCTTTTGTTTTAGTTTATCATTAAAATATTATTTATATTTCCGAGCCGGTTCTCGCCTCCTCCTTTCCATTGAACTGTGTTACAGTGATGAACAGAAAATGGTTAACCCTTTTATAAAGTGGTTATTTGTGTTACTCAAAATAGCATTTTGCTGACACAAAAGTATTTGCCTAAGTTGAGAAAGTTTACCCTATAACTGTTGTTCCTATATTTACACAATATAACTATAAACCTCCTGGGGGGCTTTAACCCCTAATGTGGGGTAAAAGTTTCCTTAGCCTTTTGAATTTTAATCAAAACACCCTTCCATTACTATTTATTTTCACACAAATGAAAGGTACTGTTCACACAAAAATGTAAATTCTCTCATCATATAATCATTCTCATGCCATCCCAGATGTGTGTGACTTTCTTTCTTCAACAGAACACAAGCAAATATTTTTAGAAGAATGTCTTAGGTCTGTTGGTCTGTACAATGCAAGTTATTGTTGGCCAGACCTTTCAAGCTCCAAAAATAGATCAATATTTAAGTCCTTTTTTTACTCAATCTCCACTTTTGCTTTCACATCTGAAAGTGAAAGTGGAGATTTATAGTAAAAATGACTTAAATATTGCTCTGTTTCTCACCCACAAATATCATATCACTTATGAAGATAAAGATTTAACCATATATCTCTGTAGGTCCTTTCAGTGCAAGTGAATGGTGATTAGGCATTTAAAGCTCTAAAAAGAAGATAATATCAGCATAAACGTAATCTCCAGTGGTTTAAACAATGTCTTCAGAAGCGATTCAGTTGGTTTTGGGTGAGAATAGGCCAATAAATAACTCCGTTATACAGGACTGGATTTCCTGTTCCTGTTGCAGACAGCACACTTTACAAGTGTTTGTAGCTTGCTTAGCATTGCTTATTCTTATTCTCATATGTTCATAGTTTATCCTTTGTCATTTTACCAGGTGTTTCATGTTTTGTCCACTTTTCTGCTGTTTCAACTGTGTGTTTTACATGTTGCTGCTGGCACCTAGCTCGAGTCTGTGTTTGTAGCCTGCTAGCTTTTATTTAGCATCACTTATCTATCTCTTTTCAGCTTTTAATTCTTAACATCTAACATTTTTTAGGGCGCATCAGGTTTTCCCCACATTATTCTCTAATTGTGATTCAACTGTGTGCATTTTCCACGTGCATCTGCTTTCTATTTTTATCACAATTAAACTGCATGCATTTTACACAGATTATTGCATTGATCTCAAAGCACTGCTTATCAAGAACAACCATACAAACAATTGCATGAGGGATTCACATCGATCTCAAACCCTCACCACTCAGGAACAACCAACAACATCAACAATCAATTGTGGTAAGTCATGGTATCCGCTCATGCTATATCTTCCTGCATTGCATGTAACATGTTTACAATAGATTCTTCTGTCAGCAGTGAGGGATTCACATGTGATAAATGTAGACATACATCCAAACTCTAGTGGAGGTCAGTGAGAAAGAGCAGCCAGTAGATACTGTTTCAGATGCAGGTAGAACAGTGAGCAAGACACACACTTTGGTTCCGGTTTTAGAGCCCCTGCAGCAGGGCGTTTGGGTGACGTCTCAGCGGCATACTTGCTCAGCAAAGTGACACCACTCTCCCATGTCTGTTAGGGTTTCCAATCAATTCTCCCCACGCAGTGATGCACCCACTGAGAATCATGTTGAAAGGGCCATTGTAATTTATTATTATATTGTAAGGAACGTGGAAATAGAGGCTGCAGCCAATATTGTTAAATGCATTTTGGGTACCAGAGCATCTGACATCAGATCAAATTTACAAGTGCTGGCTAATGCTAGATGTAGATTTAAAAAAAATGTTATTCACGTCAGCACTAATGATGTCTGGCTTCGCCAGTCAGAGATCACTAGAGATAATGTTAAAGAGGTGTGTGAACTTGCAAAAACAATGTCAGACACTGTAATATGCTCTGGCCCCTCCCTGCTTGTTGTGGTGATGAAGTTTATAGTAGATTAGTGTCACTGAATGGCTGGATGTCTGAGTGGTGTCTGGAGAATAGCAGATTTATAGACAATTGAATTTTTTTGTGGTAGACCTGACCTGCTAAAGAGACGGACACCATCCCTCCAGGGAAATTGCTGCTCTCCTCTTCTGGACCCAGGTCAGGAAGCAGATAAACTTAAGCATATAAACTTGTTAATAGTTTAATGCATAATTAAATGTCAGATAGCTGCCTTGAGATGTCATACAGGTCACATAAACTACAACACATAGAGACTGTATCACCTAGATATCACAGAGACCGTGTCTGTTCCCCAAACTACCAAACACAAAACTCTCACTAAATCATTTAGAAAAACTTTGATTAAGGTCAAACCTGAACAAAACAAAAAAAATTAAGATAAACATCATATGAAGGCAGGGCTACTAAAAATTAAATCTCATTGTACCAAAGCACTAATTGTACATTTAATTATTACAGATCATAGTTTGGATGTTCTCTGTTTGACTGAAACCTGGCTTAAACCGGATGAATATATTAGTTTAAATCAATCTACTCTCCCAGGTTCTTGTTATAAACGTGAGCCTCATCTGAAGGGACGAGGAGGTGTTGCTACAATTTACGTTTAAGTTTTTGGTGTTGCTCAGAGGACAGGATATAAGTTTAAGTCTTTTGAACTAATAATGCTTAATGTGATACTGTCAGATATAAATAAATAAAAAAACTCATCTTTTACACTTGCTTCAGTATATAGATCACCCAGGCCTTATTCTGATTTCCTT
The DNA here is from genome assembly GCA_032164185.1 of Moxostoma hubbsi. Lineage (NCBI taxonomy): Eukaryota > Metazoa > Chordata > Actinopteri > Cypriniformes > Catostomidae > Moxostoma > Moxostoma hubbsi. The sequence goes on along the minus strand of JAVLUX010000013.1, from coordinate 9,538,497 downwards.
GGTGTTTTTATCAGATCTTGCAGTTTCTGTAGATTGAGTGTCTCGGGTTACTTAAGTATAATCCTTTTCCCTGAAAAAAGCGGAACGAAATTCTGCGCTGAGAAAAGTGCTTTGGGAACATCTTATAGTTGTGACCAGCTGTGAATATGTGTGCAACATGTCAATGAACATTGACCGGAAAAGACTGTGGCTGTCCGGACCTCCTACAGTTGTGTAGTGTGCTCACAAGAGCGTGAGAGGGCTCAGACATGAGCTTGAGATGTCGACTCAAGGACATAAGAGCCCGGAGTGGCATGAACATCCAAACTGTAGAATCAAATGAATGTGTGCGGATAGAACTAGCCTGTCGCATCACAAACATGCTGCAGAGGGACCCTTCTGGCCAAGGCTTCAGAGGAGGCGACCCCTCTGGTAGAGTGAGCCCTGATGCCAACAGGCGAAGCTTGACCACGCGGCTCGTAGGCCAGGGCAATAGCGTCCCTCACCCAATGCGACATAGTCTGCTTGGTGGCAGCCACCCCCCTGTTGCGGCCCCCATAGCAAATGAATAGTTGCCCTGACTTAAGCCACTGGCTAGTGCGGTGGACATAAGTCTGAAGGGCACGGACTGGACTGGATTGTCAGCTATGGGAATTGATAGAGTTAACGTCTCCACCCCAAAATAAGTTAAAATTTGTTTCCAAATATGAATAATGTCTAGGTTTCTGTTGTAATCCCCGTCCCCCGATGGAGGGAACAAGACGTTGTGTAGATTGTAGTGACACTAGGGGTCTCTCTTGAGAGCCTCGGTTGCCTCTGAACTTGAGAAGAGGCCAATGAAAAATTTAATTTGTATGCCCTTCCCCCGGACATTTACATTTTACATTTACATTTATTCATTTGGCAGACGCTTTTATCCAAAGCGACTTACAAAAGAGGAAGAACATAAGCGAATCATCTTAAGGAGACAGTGGTACGAAAAGTGCCATACTACAAAGTTTCAGTATCATCACAATAGTATACAAAACCGATTTAAGTGCAACAAGAATTGTTAATACATTTAGAATTTTTTTTTTTTTTTTTTTAGCGGCTGGTTAAATACTCTTGGAAAAGATGTGTTTTTAGCCGTTTTTTGAATATAGAGAGTGAGTCAGCTTCACGGATTGAGTTGGGGAGGTCATTCCACCAACGTGGTATGATAAAGCTGAAAGTCCGGAAAAGTGTTTTGGTGCCTCTTTGTTTTGGTACAACAAGGCGCCGCTCATTTGCCGACCGCAGGGTTCTGGTGGGAGTGTAGCTCTGCATAAATGTTTTTAGGTATGCTGGAGCAGACCCAGTGATTGTTCTGTATGCCAGCATCAGGGCCTTGAATTTAATACGTGCATGAACCGGCAGCCAGTGGAGAGAGACAAAGAGTGGTGTAACATGTGCTCTCTTTGGTTCATTAAAGACCAGACGTGCTGCTGCATTCTGGATCATTTGCAGAGGTCTAATAGCACATGCAGGAAGGCCTGCAAAGAGAGCATTACAGTAGTCCAGTCTAGTTATGACAAGTGACTGAACAAGCAGTTGTGTGGCATGTTCAGAGAGGAAAGGTCTTATCTTCCTGATATTGTAGAGTGTAAATCTACATGATCTTGCAGTCTTTGAGATGTGGTCTGTGAAATTTAGCTTGTCATCAATGGTTACCCCTAGATTTCTGACCGTTTTGGAAGGCAACACTGTAGTTGGACCCAGCTGCACAGTGATGTTGTGTTCAACATCAGGGTTGGCTGGAAAGACAAGGAGTTCAGTCTTGGCTGGGTTGAGTTGCAGGTGGTGTTCCTTCATCCAGGCTGAGATGTCAGCCAGACAGGCAGCGATTCGAGCGGTCACTGTGGTGTCGTTGGGCTGGAAAGACAAGTAAAGTTGCGTATCATCAGCGTAGCAGTGGTAAGAGAAACCATGTGACTGGATGATGGGTCCTAATGACGTTGTGTGTACGGGTATAAAGGAGGGTGCAATACGGCGGTTCATTCAGATTTTTCACTGAGGAGCTGAGAATAAGGTTTGGCCAAGAGGGACACAACGTCTTGTTAGGGAACTGCCCAAGGGAGAGGCGGGTCCGCCAACAGTGGGACCGTTCCGCGGGTCGGGAATTCCTCAACCGAATTTGCGAGCATGTTTGGAGGCGTCTGTGGTGACCAGAACGCATCAGGACACCTGCTGTATGGGGACTGCTGTCCGCAGAAAACAGAGGTCTGTCCAGGGGTTGAAAGTCTGGTGGCAAGCGGGGGTGATGAACACACAGTACGTGCCGCGGCACCATGCCCATCTCGGGACTCTAACTCCATGCAGAGAAAAGAGATACTCTGAACCAGAGTGAGCCAGCTCTTTCCCCAGTTGACCTGAAGCCCTAGACGGCTGAGGTGCCTGAGCACCTGGTCCCTGTGGGTGCATAGTAAATCTTGAGGGTGGGCTAGGATGAGCCAGTCGTTGAGGTAATTGAGTATGCAAATGCCCACTTCCCTTAGCAGGGTAAGGGCTGCCTCTGCGACCTTCATGAAGACACGAGGGGACAGGGACATGCCAAAGGGGAGGACTTTGTACTGATACGTCTGGCCGTCGAACGCGAACTGTAGGAAGGGTCGGTGTCAAGGCAAGATAGGCTGCTTGTTAGCTTTTCAACATCCTTTTGTAGCTGGGAGACCGTGTCAGATGTAAAAATTGCTCTACATTCGATTGTTATAGCTTGTTTGTCCATCATGCTTTTTATGGCAGAGATAGTGACATCAGTCTCTTTTTTGAGAGCAGTTAATTCTGCGCTGATGGAGATAGAGAACTGGCCTACTCTTGTCGATAGCCTCAACTATCTCCAACTTAAACAGTTGAAAATTTGATTGTAGAGCAGGTATCCCCTCTCGCACTGCCTTGTTAACCTCGGTGCTAGCCTCACCACTACAGTCATCTTGCATGTCGCTCAGGGTTTCAGTCATTTGTTCTGCTGTTTTTTGTTAAATAATTTTAAACCATGACTTGCACTATACATAAGTAATATTGCCATTATATTCATGATGTTAGCCAGAGGGTACTGGCCCCCACAGTGAGCCTAGTCTCTCCCAAGTTTATTTTTCTCCATTAACCAACATCTTATGGATATTTGTGTTCTTTGCCACGGTCACCTTCGGCTTGCTCACTGGGGTTCTAAATACAATTATTATTTAATTACTTATTTTTAAACACAATTCACAATTGTATTTTATCAAACTACACAATGATGTCTCTAAGACATTATAGATATTACAATTTGATTTTATGTCAATGCATGATTTTCTGTAAAGCTGCTTTGAAACGATGTGCGTTGTGAAAGGCGCTATACAAATAAAAATTACTTGACTTTTTCACTGTAAAACTTGTCACTGCAGTCTCTATGCACAATTATGATTTCAAGCTTGATTTACATGTCCTGGAGTGTTACATTTTGTTCTGTTTTCAACCAAAAACAACTGGATCATTTCAGAAGACATTGATTAAACACTGGAGACTTTTTTTGTTTACTTTTTGGAGCTTCAAATCAAATAAAAATCCCTTTATCCCTCAACCAAATACACAAGACTTGGGTGCAGTTCCAAGCAATATAGCAGTATAACAATTACAATAAACATCTGATTTACACATAACACAGTTTACACATCTTGATACACAACACAATATACAATATACACCTAATAATATACAATATATAGTATACACAAAATAAGACAATATCCAAAAAAAAATGTATATACAGTATACAGAAAATAAGAAGACTGTATACAATAAAACACACTGTACCCCAACCCACATGTAATCAGTAGAAATAAATTTGAAGTGTTGTTTTGACATTGAGCTGTCGGTTGATATCACCAGTGTGTTATTAAGTGCGGTGTTGATACATGTATTGTGTGCGATCAAAAGTTCAAAAGTCTGATTGGTTGGGGTAAGAAGCTGTCATGGAGTCGGCAGGTGCGGGTCCTGATGTTGCGATTCTGCCTGCCTGATAGTAGCAGTGAGAGCAGCCCATGGCTCGGGTGGCTGGATGCTCTGATGATCCTTCAAGCTTTTTTCACACACCGCCTGGTATAGATGTCCTGGAGGGAGGGAAGCTCACCTCCTATAATGTGTTGGGCAGTTTGCACCACCCTTTGTAGGGCCCTGTGGTTTAGGGCAGTGCTGTTGCCATACCAGGCTGTGGCACGGTGGAGGGCGGGACCGGCGCGTGATTACGCACGCCCGGTCCCGTATTAGGCTAATTAAGCCGTCAAGAGGGATAAAGGCCACTCACAGACGGCGATCGAGAGAGAGAGCTCAATTACGGACGTCCGTTATCTTATGTGTTTGTCTTTTGAGTTTTCCATTAAACCTTTAGTTTATATGTTAAGCCGGTTTCTCGCCTCTTCCTTGCCCATGAATTTGATCTGTTTTACATTGGTGCCGAAAGCCCGGGAAGGAAGAGGGATACGCCGTAGCGGAGTTCTCGCCACTTCTCAGTGGAGCAGCCGCGGCCATCTGCTGGGGGATGGAGGAGTCCAGCCACCTGGACGCGGAGGAATGGCTTCCGACCGCGAGGGGAGGAGGGGCTCCTGGCCGACCGCCTGGAGTGGTTAGGGCCGCTGCCAGGGGCGGGGGAGTCCCCTACTAGCCGCTGGAATGCGGCGGGGTTGGAGACTGCCGACCGCGTGCGGGGAGGGGCTCGCCGCCGACCGCCTGGAGCGGGAGAACCGCTGCCAGGGGCGGGGGGAGGCCCCTTCGACACCCCGGGAACGCGGCAGGGCGTTCCGTCCGCCAGGGGCTGAGGACTGCCTCCGATCTGCCCTGAGAGGCGTGGCTGTCGTCCTGTTGAGGGTGGAGAAGTGGCTGAGGAACGAGCTACGGCGTATCAGAGAACCGGCGAGTACGTTTTTTTTTTTCCTTTAATCTCTCTCTCTCTCTCCCTCCCCTTCCCCTGTGTTTTTTTCCGCTCTTCCCCATCCCCCTCCCCTCTCTCGCTCTGTCTTCCCTCCAGGGTCCGTTCCTGCCCCCCGCAGGCGAGGAGCCTGGCAGAGACCCACGGTGGCAACGCACACCCCCCCGCCACATTCAGCCACTCTCCCCCTCAGGTGGGGGCGTCCTCCGACGCAGGTACAGGTGTGGCGCCTGGGCCAGCCTGTTGGAGGTGCGGGGACCCGGGCCACTTCCGTGATCAGTGTCCGATGATGGAAGTGGGGACGGTGGTTCGGGTCTCCGATCCCCCGCATGCTGCCCCCGATCGGGCTGGAGCGTACCGGATTCCGGTAAGAATCCAGGGGGGTACACACCAAGCATTGCTGGATACCGGTTGCAATCAAACCACCATCCATCAACGCTTGGTTCAACCCGGGGCTTTGGGCACAGCTAGACCAGCGTTTAAAGATGTGCCAGCGTTTAAAGATGTGCTAGGGGGGGTTTCGGCACCAATGTAAAACAGATCAAATTCATGGGCAAGGAAGAGGTGAGAAACCGGCTTAACATATAAACTAAAGGTTTAATGGAAAACTCAAAAGACAAACACATAAGATAACGGACGCCCGTAATTGAGCTCTCTCTCTCGATTGCCGTCTGCGAGTGGCCTTTATCCCTCTTGACGGCTTAATTAGCCTAATACGGGACCGGGCGTGCGTAATCACGCGCCGGTCCCGCCCTCCACCGTGCCACATTGGCGTTGATGCAGCCAGTCAGGATGCTCTCTACAGTGCTGGTGTAGAACCGAGTGAGGATGTGGTGGTTCATTCCAAACTTCCTGAGCCATCTCAGGAAGAAGAGGTGCTGGTGAGCATTCTTCTTCACAATGGCCTCAGTGTGGACAGACCATGTGAGTTCTTCAGTGATGTGGACCTTGAAGTAACTTGAAGCTGCTGACTCTCTCCACATGTGCACCAATGCTGTCTTTTCTCCACAACAAGCTCCTTGGTCTTACTGATGTTGAGGGAGTGGTTGTGCTCCTGACATCAGTGTGTCAGAGTGTGCACCTCCTGTCTGTCGGCTGCTTCATCACTGTCAGTGATCAGACCTGTCGTATCATCAGCAAACTCATTTATGGCATTGGAGCTGTGTGTTGCCACACAGTCTTGTGTGTACAGAGAATACAAGATGGTACAGAGGTTTCCTAATGAATCAATCATTTAGAGCATACAGTGTGTATGCCAGGGTCTCTCTCTCTCTCTATTTATCTCTCTACCTCTCTCATTAGAATTGGATCTACTGTACCTCAAAATATGTTTAGGTGTTCCATGTGAACTGCATGGGTTTATGTGGCTTTATCAAAAGACAGTGAACGACCTTCTGTTTTAAGAGAGAGTAATGGACTAGAAGAAATCTTTCTTGATTTATTATTTTATTTGAAATTTTATACAAAAATCACTGGGTGCTACTCAAATGTAACATGAATTCTCTTTAGATATTCTCTTTAGGTAGGTTGGGGCCAGTGGTGGCTCAGCACTTAAGGCTCTGGGTTACTGGCCGAAAGGTCGGGGGTTCAAGCCCCAGCACCATCAAGATACCACTGTTGGGCCCTTGAGCAAGGCCCTTGACCCTATCTGCTCCAGGGGTGCTGTTTCATGGCTGACCCTGCACTCTGACCCCAGCTTAGTTGGGATATGCGAAAACAACTGTATTTCATTGACTCTGTAAGTGTACTCTGCACAATGACAATAAAGTTGAATCTTAATTGTCAAGTACAACAAAGTCACTTTAAAATGAATAAAATGATTAACACACTTAATATCTTGCATTAGTTTAACAAACAGATTATTTTTACAAAACACAATATTTCATTTTATACATATAGCGTTAACAAAATGGTAAAAATGTGTTTTAAACAAAATGTATCAAGCTGGCAAATGCAAGTCGCTAAAATAATTTTTTTTAAAAACTCATTATAAAATGTATCTTTAGCGCAAAGAATCTTACATTTTTCCGTTCAAAGTTCTTTCACAAACGCCTCCGAAACTGCAATGAAACACGTATGTTGTCAGGACCCCTCCATTTGGTGGGGAGTTGACAACACCTCCTCTGGGGGTTGGAGTTTAACCCTGCCGTTACAATTATTTCACATCTTTTCTCTTAGGAAATATGAGTGTTTTTAAAAGTATTATTTAAACGTTTCAAAACACAAACACAACAAAGTCGCTCTAAATATTATAAAAAAACTTTAACGTAATTAAGTTAAACTGTGTTATTTCGACAAACAGCATTTTAATTGAAAAGGTGTTTAAATGATGTGTCTTTAATGATATGTAATGTTTAATGGAAACTTATAAAACTAAAAATAGCGATTGATTAAATAATTCATTGATGTAATCATTGAGATGTTTTTCAAAAACAATGATAAAGTAATGGGTGTGGGTCATTTTATATATTATTATTATTGTAGGGCATTCAAATTGGTTATTATGTTTAAAAAATGTGTTTAAATTAAGTGTCTTTTAATGGTGGCAACACTTGGTGACAAACTGGGTTGTTAAGATTTAAATTTTTAACAAAGTGGTGAAAAATTTGTTTCTAAAACTGTGGATATTGAATGACATTAGTTAATAAATAGGTTAATTTTACTCAAGCACATTAAGGCATTTAATTGTGACTAACAAAATGGCTTAAATTTTAAACGAAATAGTATGCATTATAAAATGTATCTTTAGCACGTGTTGTATTGCATTTTTCAGTTCAATGTCTTTCACGAGATCATCCAAAACGATAAATAGTTTTATGATGAGACTTTTAGGATCCGATCGGCAGGGTTCATGGTGGGGGTACACTGTTAAGTTGTTTTATTGATCAGACTGTTAGGCCCTGAGCGACGGGGATTAATTGGATTTGTATTTTGATCTACACTGTAAAAAAATTCCTGTAGAAATTACAGCAAATTACTGGCAGCTGTTTGCCAGTAACTTACTGTAAATTAAACTTACAGTAAAAATACTGTATTCATATTTACAGTACCATTTAACTTGCTGTAAATTTATTTACAGTATAGAGTATTGTTTACTGTAAAACACAACGTTATGGTATTTTCTCCACAGCAAATACAAATATATTACTTTACACTGTGAAATTTACTGTAATTTGTTGTACACTTTTACTATTTATTGTAAAACTGTACAAATTATTGTATTTCAACAGGTCTCAGTAGTAAAAACTAGTAAAACTATAAAAAGAAACAAAGACAACTGTTTAACTTTTTTTTATTTAATTGTTCAATTGTAATACATGAAATAACATTTTAATATTCTTGCAGATTGTACTACAGATCAGTTTTCCAAAAACTTGCAGTAACATTTATACATAAAAGTTTCATATAAAGAGCATTTTAAAACAATTCATTAACAGATTCAGTCATAAGAACAATCTTAAAAATGTACAAATTCAGAAAACTCCTGTGTAGTGTATTTGCTCTTAGTAGCTTAATAGTTTTGCCAGCTGAAATCCAGAAACTCTTTAATGAAGGAGGATACATGAGGGTTCAGGCCAGAGTTCTTCCTTTGCACTATCTTCCCACTTCTTTTGCTGACCTGGAACTTTGAGGAGCACTTGCTGTTGTCAGGGTTAATCCTCACAATGAACCTTAACATAACAGAAAAAAATTGTTAGATCATTTGATGTGTAAAAATGTTTTAAACATTAGTTAAGACAAAAATTTAACACATGTGTGCTCCAAATACTCACAACACAACACTCGTCGCTTATTTGGTTCCCCTGAAAACATTTCCATTGTGTTCTGTGCCATTTGCAGCGCGTTTCTGTATTTGGTTGTGTTGTGAGTATTTGGAGCACACGTGTGTTGTAAAATAGATGAAAATGTTTTCTTAATTTGCAGATGTTTTTTCTATTTGCATGTTTTCTTAAAGGGATAGTTCACCCAAAAATGAAAATTCTGTCAGTATTTACTCACCCTCATGTTGTTCCAACCTCGTAAGGCCTTCGTTCATCTTCGGAACACGAATTAAGATATTTTTGATGAAATCTGAGAGCTGGATCACTCCTCCATAGGCTTCTTAAGGGATCGAAACTGGCCGGCCCAGAAAAGTTATTAAAGATATCGTTAAAATAGTCCAAGTGACTACAGTGGCTCAATCTTAAGTTTATCAAGCGACGAGAATACTTTTTGTGTGCAAAAAACAATTAAAATAACAACTTTATTCAACTATTCATTTTCTTCTGTGTGGGCCTCGAGTCAGTTCACGAGAGCAACACAACGCATGCGCGAGAACTGAGATGATGACGCAGACGGGTCTCGATGTGGTGTTTAAAATGGTTCTAAAGTGTGCATTTCCTGGATGTGCGAATCGTGAGAAACCAACGAGAAAACGTAAGTGCCTTACCAATGCCACAAAATGAATGGCTTACATTTCACACTTTCCCATCAAATTATCGTGAGCATCATCCTCTCAGTTCTGGCGCATGCGTCGTGTTGCTCTCGTGAACTCACGTCAGAGGCACAGAAGAAAATGAATAGTTGAATAAAGTTTTTTTTGCGCACAAAAAGTATTCTCGTCACTTGATAAAATTAAGTTTGAGCCACTGTAGTCACTTGGACTAATATAAACATTGTCTTTACTAACTTTTCTGGGCCGGCAGAATGAAATTACATAGAAGCCTATGAAGGAGTGAGACAGCTCTCAGATTTCATCAAAAATATCTTCAATTGTGTTCCGAAGATGAACGAAGATCTTACGGGTTTGGAACAACATGAGGGTGAGTAATCACTGACAGAATTTTCATTTTTAGGTGAACTATCCCTTTAAGTTGGGCTTACCCTTCGGTGGAACACAAAAGAATGTTGGTGATCCAACACTTTCTGTTCCTGTTGACTTCCATTATATGGACACAAAAAAACAATGGAAGTCAACAGGAAACAAAAGTGTTGGGTCACCAACATTCTTCAAAATATCTTATTTTGTGTTCTGCTGAATAAGTAAGTTATGACAGAACTTGGGTGGATGATCCCTTTAATGTTTACCTAATATTATGGCATATTGCAAGATGTACTTACCTCTGAATGAACTCCAAAGTAGTGGCTGCTTCCACTTGGTACTCGATGTTTAGCACATAATAGCAACCGAATAGAACAGCAAACGCAGAGGACAAATCTGGTAGGTCAGTCTCAGGAAAGAGGACTTTGCCTTCAATTGACAGCATCCATTTTTTGCTGTGTAGAACTGAATCCCCTAAAAAATAATAATAGTAATTAATTAATTTATAGTGTTTAACTTTGCAAAAACATTTAACATTTGGTTTTGGTGTCAGTGACAATATGTAGATGGGTTTTACTCTAGCATATGCATGACGTGCATGTGGGGTAATCAGTTTAAATGACTGTCTGAACGACAAGCGATTAAAAAACAAGCGGGAAAAAACGACTGACTTTAAATTCACATGAACACTCACCTGCTCCTGACGTGGTCAAACCCAAGGCAGAGACCCGTTAATGTCCATATTTTGACGGCGAAACGTTCAGAAAAGGGGAAGAAAGGGAAGAAATATGAATATTTGCACAGAGTGTTAGCACAACTCTCTCTAGTAACGTTAAGCTCTCTCCACAGCATAAAGTGTGAGGTGACCGCGCGCCGTTAAGGGGCAGCGTTTATTTTTCTTTTCTTTTTTTAGTTAAACCAAAAATATAAAATATAAAGTAAAAGCAGGAATATTTGAACACACCTTTGTATCTGACTGATTCTTCTTGCATCTGTGTCTTCGTTTTCTTCTTTCTCCAAGCAGAAATACAAGCTTGTCTGTGATTGGTCAGGTTTCGCGCTCTTTTTTTTTTTACTGTATTTTGCTTTACAGTAAATTAAAAATACTGTATTTTAGTGGCGCCAAGGGGATATTTCCCACAATGCAACTTTAAAATACAGTAACATGCTGTATAACTGTCTTACAGTAAAATACAGTTCATTTTACAGTTAAATACTGTGTAATTTACAGAAATTTCTAACAGTGTAGACTTCAAGGAAATTTTTTATCTAGACTTTATAATGTGATGAACCGGAGGGTTCATGGGGTTTTGTATACGAGATTTCGAAGTGTCATTTTAAATCTTTAATCTCTGAATATTTCACAACAAAAAACGGGGGAGGTATATTGACAGACCTTTTAAATGATTCAGGCATAGATTAAACTATCAGATATACCAATGTCGCTTTATTCAGTTCTAAAAGAGTTTTTAGCAAAATATACAACCAAGCAATAGCTACTTTACGAATCGCAGTATGCATTTTTGTTCCGCATATCGGTGTTTTAATAAATATCCATGTATGCGCTTCTTCACGCGCATTCATCGGGTAAAAAAAACAAACAAAAAAAACAATAAGAGTCTAACTCGGCTACTGAGTTAAATCACAAGTCAGACAGCTACAAACGATATAACTATTTCTTCTTTTCGTTGTAAAATGCAAGCTGAGCGTCATGTTGTTTTTCATTTTCAAATCATATGTTCTTTTATTTCTGTAAGTGGTTAAACAGTTATTAGCTATTAGTTATTTCCTAAACATTTTACAATGCTTATACACGTGTATTAATCGGTGGTCAATATAAAAATGTTTTTATTTTAAGCCATATTAAAAAACGAATTAGTATTACATGTGTTTTTAAGATTTGGGTACACCTCTCCAGTACAAAGTCAAACAGTGTTGCTTGTACAATTGATTTATAAATTATTTGTAATTTCCAAGCTGATGTTTGGCAATAGTTTAATTTTACTAAAACGCAATAATGTTTTTTTTTTATAGAATTCTGACTGTATCCTTAATACAAAAGTTTGTTACATTTTTAATTTTAACTATGATATTCTAAAACAAAGACTATGGTTATGCAGCAAAATACACATTCAATTTAAATATGAACAAACATTTTAATAAAAATAAAGTTTTGTGTTTTGAATTATATTACTAACATGATAAAGCATTTCACGTAATTTTAGACGTATCTTTATCACATGTTGTCTTGCGTTTTTACTTTTGACAAAGAGAAGAAAATGTGTTTTAAACATTACGCCATCTAACACATCTCTAGCATTTGCTTTTGCTTTCATTGAAAAACATGGTGACAACCAAACATGTGAAAAGAATGAGAAGTGTTTATTGTGTTTTCCCACTCTTTTTCTTCAAAGCAAAATGTTATTTAACTGTTTTAAAACATCCATCTTTGGTTTTCTTTTTCTGCGGACATAATAATAACGTGACATGCGCAGGCTCTGCTGTGTATGTTTCATATAAATGTATCTGCTATTTTTAATTTAGAGAACACAAGCAAAGGTAAAAGACAGAAAACATTTTCTTTTTCCCCATCAAGTGCTCCATATAAAGAAGTATAACTCTCTGTAATACAGGCAACAATTAAATATAATTACATAAAAGAACATAAAGATTTTAGAAATCACTTGCAAGATCAGTTCAAATTCAGAGGTTTTTATAGTATACTGTACACAGTTATCATTGTCACGTTCTGTCTGCACTTTTTTTCATGGACTCTTATTTTGAAGTTTTCTGCCTCACTACATTTCCCATAAGTCACTGTTTCAATCACTCCCTCATTGTCCCCACCTGCATGTCATTCCCTCCTTTAGTTCTAAGTCTGGTGCGTGCGTGCGTGCGTGCTTCTCCTGTGTTTACTTATTAAAGCATTTAAGTACCTACTCCTGTGTCTCCTATCCTCCTTGTCACCCAAATGTTACAGAAGCATTACAATCATAAAACCCCATGTAAATTAAAATGTGAACATTTCAAAGATATGGGGGATAGCATACTGGAAAACAATAATATGACTTGTGTTATGCACACATAAGACATTTTAACACTAATTCTTACCCTGAAACTACATCCATGATACTGTTACGTGGGTGTCACACATGAATGCAAAGGCTGTGATTAATTTGACCCCATATTTCTGTATTAATTTACTCATTCCTGGAGCAAACCCCACACTCAGAAACTTGTACATGTAAACAAAAATGTGTGCTGTTGTGATGCCAACTGATCTTAGCTTTACTGATTTTTATTTCAAGAAAACAACTAAACATCTAACTGATGAAGTAACATGTTTACAGGACTGCATTTACTCAATAAAGTTCTTCTATGCTCACAAATTGATTTTGTTTGTTTAAATGTTGCAATATTTTCTAGTTTACAAAGATGTTAGTTTACACACACACACACACACACACACACACACACACACACACACACTTTAAAGGTAAGTATCATTATAATATCAAATTCACAGTGATCAGTCCTTACTATTTTCAAAAACAACGTTTTTCAATAAAATAAAATGTATATATTGGCCATAGATTACTCAAAAACAAACAAATAGGCAAATATTAATAGGTAACATGTTGCAATATGGAATTGAGTACACGTGTTTGTGCGGGTCTCCATAAAATTACTTAATTCTACTTCATGAAAAATATAACTTCCCTTTTGGCGATATGTAAAAAACATTTGAATGATAATCACATTTAAGATATCAATATCCGATTGTATGATCAATCTCCAAGGTCGGTGAATATTTTTGCTTTACTGATTTTGCTTTTAAAAATGTTATTACACTTCGAAATCTTGCTAACAAAACCCAGCACAGCCTTTGTCCGAAACATTTTCCTCATGGGGATACACAAACTTTAATTATAATATTATTGAATGTATTAGTTTATTTTTAGTAGACGATTGCGTGTGAAGAATCGAAACCATTAAATTACAATATTAATATGTTTAGTTAAAAACTCTTTTAGAACTGAATAAAGCAACATATTTGATATTGGCATACTTCTGAGCAGTGTACTTTGAGTTTTACTTCTATAATTTTCATCAGTCACATATCGGGAACTTGCACTTTGTTCTCTGTGAACTTCATTATCTCTATAACGCTTCAGAGTCATTTGAATTTTCTCATGTCTCCATTGCATTTGCATCACCGCTTTTGTCTCTCATGTTTACGACGTGTTGTTAAACACCGATCAGTACCCCTGGGGTCTGACTCGTAAATGTTGTGACATGCGCTCACGATTTTGCCTCCGGGGTCATTAACTTAAAGCTGTGAAATGATAGATTATACTGACCCCGAATCTAACAAACCCATGAGAGCACGATCCCCCACCGTTCATAAAAAAGCTGACCTTAAGCCACTATTCTGTTTTAAATAGGACTTGATCTGTTCACGAGATGCACACAATGATTTAACATACTGCCATCATGAGAGCGCGATCCCCCACCATCATAAAAAAGCTGACCATAAGCCACTATTCTGTTTTAAATAGGACTTGATCTGTTCACGAGATGCACACATAATGATTTTACATACTGCCATCATGAGAGCATGACACCACACCGTCATAAAAAACTGACCATAAGACACTATTCTGTTTTAAATAGGACATGATCTGTTCACGAGATGCACACATAATGATTTAACATCATGACCCCCACCCACCTAGCAGCATACCCCATGAGAGTACAATGCCCCCACAGGGCCACGTGACATGCTCCAAAAAAAAAAAAAAACACACACACACACATGCTTCCTAAGAGAAATTATGTTTGTGAATTAACAGAGGGGTTACACCACCCAACGGAGGGTCTTGTCAACTTTCTGATACCATTATCGTTTTGGACTCCTTTGTGGAATGACTGAACAGAAACAATGTAAGATTATTTGTGCTAAAGATACATTTTATAATGTATACTATTTTGTTTTAAATTTAAGACATTTTGTTAGAGCAATTTTGTGTTTAGTAAAAATAACCCTGCCAAAGATTAAGTTTGATAACCCTTTTTTTCCATCGTTTTAAAGTGACTGTTGTACATGTCTATCTGATAATTTGGTTTAAAATATGTTTTAGTCTCTGGTAAAATAACACTGTTGTCTTTGTTAACCATTTTTCATTATTTTAAAGCGACTTTGTTGTGTTTGACAATCTGATACATTTAGTTTAAAAACAAATTTTCTGCTCTGGTAAAAGTAAAATAATACTTTGTCTTTGTTAACCATTTTTTCATCATTTTAGTGAATGTCTGTCTTTGACTTTTTTCAGTCAATTTTCACCTTTTAAAAACACATTTTCACCGCTTTGTTAAAAGTAAAGCCTTATACCAAGTTTTTTTTTACCATGCATTGCAACCCAAAGGTCAAAGGTACACATGTTAGGTCGTAAATCATAGGCCATCAATCATTTTTGTCACAAGGTATATAATATTTACTACTAACCTACATGCAACATGATGAGGTAAGCCTATCTTCTCCCATATTACTTACCGTGAGTTTGAGATGTTCTGGCAGCAAATTCTTCAACTGCGTGATGCACTCGTTTATTCTGTCCCACATTTTCTTTTCGATCAATCGGTGGGGCAATTTGTACGTATCCTGTGGGGGGAAAAATCAATTTAAAACAAATCTTCTAAAGAAATCAAGGTCTTTAGTTCAGTTTAAATCATGTTTAAATTTTTTATCTAAAACGCATGTGTATGCAACGATATTTTCGAGGAACAGATGTGCACAAACATATTAAGATTTGTGCGTAATTGTACATTTCGTACCTTACTGTCCTCACTCCGCTTCATTCCCCGTCGTTGTATAAACATACATGGGAAAATCCATTCTATAATAGGAAAAAGAAACCAGATAAGAAATCTAGCTTTTGTCAACCTGGTAAGGTTTAAGAAGCATAAACAAGCTTGAGACTGATGTACTTTCCCTTGCATGTCAGCGATATCCAGCGAGGCGTGTTTGGCCATACATGGCGGAGGCTGAGCGCTGGTAATCCTCTCCATTTCAATATAAGAATGTGTCTAACAAATGTAAGTGTGTGTATATCTTATATATATATATATATATATATATATATATATATATATATATATATATATATATATATATATATACACACAACAAGATAAAAACAAGATCCTTTAGTTTCTCATCAGAGTCCACATATATTTCCTGTGCATAAAGTGTTGATTGTGCTGAAAAGTAGTTTGAACTTTGAACTCGAAGCTAGGATGCATGAAATTGTTGTTGTCAGATGCCGATCGAAACAGCACAAGCCATGATACTATTTCTGAAGTGACATTTTTTAATTACGAACGACGGCTTGGATGCATCATTTCGTTTGAACCAGCAATGGCAGATTCTGATCCATTGCGTTAGAAAGTTGTTCCATGCCCAAATGCATTTTTATGACTGTACTCAGTTTTTCCTAATTTTTCAAAATGTACTTGTTCATTGAACTGATCTGTTTGATATTGTGGGGCCTAGTGTGTAATTAAGCAATATCACACTCGCAATCATGCTGTATGGCCCTAGATCAGCACTGCAGCACTGTGGCCTCGTGCCTGCGGCCGAATCACAGCAGTGCTGATGTAGGGCCATATCGCACTCTTGCTTGTGTGATGTTGCTTAATTTCACACTAGGCCCCACAATATCCAACAGATCCTTCAACATACATGGGGAGACAGGATCAGATGGGGAAGTTGAAGGATATACATGCTCTATTATAGTAGCTCCCCTGAAGGTGCTCGTCCTTGTTTGTCAGTGCATTTGCTCAGCAGAGATGTACTAACTTACTCTCATCTCAGCATACAAAAGATTTTCATGATGTAGTTCTATTGCTGAAAGTTGTTTTTCTTCTGAGCATTGTTTTTTTCACTCTTTTTCAACCTTCCTTAGCCAACCCTATTAGACCACACTGTTGCCATGGAGATGGCACAGTCTGCCCACTTTCGCTTTGCTCCTTGGAAGGCTTGCTGCTTCAGTAATCCAGTTACAGCACATGTCCAGTTAGTGCCATTCCACTAATGAATAGCTCATGGCTCAGATCAGAATGGAAAGAATGCTCAAAACTTGCACAAAACTGCAGACATCTCTTAAATTCCCTTAATTGCTGTCACCTTGGCCCATATAGTTTGGCAAGAGGAACATCAGAGTTGTTGTACCAAATCTAAACAGACATTGCTCTATAAGGGGCCATGCACTCCTATGGGGATTAATACTTTTTAGATGTAAGACACAGAGGCGTAGACACAGGCATACAAGGGTACAGGTGTCTAGAGGATATACATGTATTTTTTGCTGAAAATATATAAGTTTATAAAAAAATATATATTGTATGGTTAAATCCTGCATAAATGGGTTTGTTTTTCCTGTTGGCTGCAGAGTTGCTGCTATAGCTGCTGTAATAGGCTAAATCTGCAGCAGAAATATGGAGAACTGCTGTGGCTATGTCGGGTGTATTATAGCTCTGCACTAAAAGTGTGAAATACAGATTTATATTGAACATTATACACTGTTTGGCAATAATACAAAACAATAGACTCTGATTGTATTGTAGATGGAGTTTTCTGTCTATGTATGAGTCATGTTTTTTTTTTCTCTGCCTTTTAACATCCTGTGTCCATGTAGGATTTTTGTTGGATAATTTTGTCATCCAATGTATTTAATTTATTTTCTTGATCTACAATCCCCGTCTCGATACGGCTCAGCTGAGGCAAGAAAGAAATGACACAGACACCCAATGCTATCAAATCCTTCTTCCACGTTTATTGTTCAGCACTTCATTATATGGTCCAGAAAAACCACATTCCATTGGACCCCCACCAATGAAATTGTTCTTTACCTTATATGGGGGTGACATACATGTTTGAACTATGTGTGAAACGTGAGAGTAGAGACAGGAAACACATCCCTATAGAACATCTTTTGAACAAGGAGCAGCTTTGCTTTGTGATGACACAGCAAGTTACATCACCCAGAGAAGTTGTTGAGAAGCCTTAATTATTTCACAATTTTAAAAAGGTAAAAATGTGTGTTGCATATGTGGACCTGTTTTATACAGTTTTATGACCTCAGGCTCTTTCATGAGTGTGCAAAGTGCAACACGCTACGACGCGACTGTGTGCAACGTCTTTTACGATTTTCACGAGAGCAGTAATTCTAAGTGCAATTTTCCTGCCAGGCAAATGGGCATGGGTGGGGAGTGTTTGTGCTACAGTGAAAAACTTATAAGAAATGGTGATCAGTCACAAGACTTAAAATATATAAACTAATATATGTGTAGTGGTGAAAAGAGTACAAATAAAATACAAGTAAGTGTAAATAAGTAGACTGCTGAAAAACTACTCAAGTTATAAATTTACAAATTACTTTTATGGAGATGATATTATATATATATAGTATATACATAACATTCAAAAACACTGTTTCCAATTTAATGACTTCGTCTCTAGATTTAGCGACTTTTTGACACCCTTAGTGAGTAAAAGAGTCATCTAACAATTAGTGACAATTTTAGCAAATTTTGTATTCTCCTTTAGCAACATTCTTCCACATCTGGCAACAGAAAAAAAACATCAGCTCTACTGTGAATGATGTCTAATTTTTCTCGGTGTTCTTGAGCCCACTTAAGTTTCTAGTAATATGGCTGGCCTGCATGCCATCAGTGGTTGGACTTAAGTGTAAACGGATGTTCTATAATTCGAATGACTGATGAGCTTTCATGTAGTTAGTTTTTGTTGCGACAGTCTCAACCTCAATTCATGTGCATGCTCTCCATTTAGAGAAAAAAAGTAAGCTTCCAGCAATAGAAAACCATTGAGAAATTATCTAGCAGTGCGAGAGAGAGAAAGAGAGAGATAATGGATATGAACCATTGGTCTATGTAACATAATTAGATGGGCAAGGAGAAGGCGAGAACCAGCTTGACAGTATAAATAATATTTTAATGATAAACTTAAAAGACAAAATACACACATGACGGACATGTCCGTAAATGATCTCTCTCTTGTCGCACCACTGTCTGCTATCGGTCTTTATCCCTCTCGGAGGCTTGATTAGCCTGATATGGGACTGGGTGTGTATCATCACGACCCGGCCCCGCCCTTCGCCCTGCCACAGTCTATAATAAAATATACTGTAGAGATAAGTGATATGAACTCTTATGTCATTGTCAAAAATCATTGTGACACTGTAACACTGGCACAAGAAATAAACACTGATGGTTTTGCATCACAGCCCAGATATGTTCAAAAATAAGATATATGACATATTATCTCCAAAACAGCTCCATGTGAGGCATCATTAGGCATATAGATTTGTTTAAAAATAAATAATAAAAAAAACCATCCCCAACACTACAACGCTACCTACCCCTGATTGCTATTGCTAGGATAAAATTGGAATTGTTGTTGTGCAATATTGCAGTTCAATAACAAAACAAAATAAATAAATAAATAATGATTAAATAGCAATCCTCAACTGTCTTCCCCTGCTTGCTATGCAGTGTTTGAAATGCAAATTTTGGCCAGCTTTTTCATGAATGTTCATTAAATAGTTTTATTACAAAAAACAAAACAAAAAATCTATTCCACTGCCCACCACAACTTTCTGAATGTTTTACAAGTTCAATTAGTTATAGCTAAATGATTATTAGTTAAAAATGAAAAACTATTAGGCAACACAAACATTTTATAAAACAGATATTTTTTCACCATTAAATGAATCAACAATACTTCCAAAAATATTTATTATACAGATTAAAATAATTTTGTTTATATTAATTTATTTGAAAGAACATTTTCACCCATTTTTAGCAGTCATTACACAAGTCTACTGTATAATATATACTGTCACCTAAGAAAATAAAGATCCTTAAGAAATCATTCTAATGTGCTAATTTGGTACTCAATATTTTTATATTATTATTAGATCAGTTGAGGTATTGTGCTGAGGTATTGTGCACACTTGCATTTCTTACAACGACAAACACTTGCTCTAATGTGGGAACAGGATTCTTGGACGAACAGGTTTGAAGAATACAGCATTTATTTAAATAGAAATAGTAATTTGTAGCATATGTCTTTACTGTAATTCTTGATCAATTTAATGCATCCTTGGTGAGTAGAGGCATCATCTCTTTCATAAACCAAATGTCTTGGTGTTCTAAAACTTATGAACGGAAGTGAACGGAAGAGACCACTGAAAAATGATCAGTTTATCTGGATTTACTATTTGATTAAATATAATTTTTATTCTAAAAGTACTGGCAACATTTCTCAAATCAGACTGGTTTGAGTATTTCTGTAACTGCTGATCTCCTGGGATTTTCACACACAACAGTCTCAAGAATTTAATCTGAATGATGCCAGAAACAAAAAACATCCAGTGAGTGGCAGTTCTGTGAATGGAAACGCTTTGTTGATGAGAGAGGCTAACAGAGAATGGCAAGGCTGGTTCGAAACCAACAAAGTCGATGGTAACTCAGATAACAGCTCTGTACAATGGTGGTGAGAAGAATATCATCACAGAATGCTTTTCTGAGATGCGAGTTAATGCTGTTTTGGTGGCAGGAAGGGGGATTAAGGGCGCTAAAGCATATACGTGGCCATAATATGCACCTCTTACCCTCTGTTATTGTATTTTATGATTCATTTTTCAAAAGAATTGTTAAGATCATGAAAAAGGTTTTCTTTTGATCACTCGTTCACTGTCGGACACATGCTTCTTTTGTGGTGTTAGAAAGCATTTTGTATCAAGGTTAAGGATGGGAAAGGAGGAGGCGGGAACTGACTGAACTATCAAAATAATGTTTAATGAAAACAAAAAGACACAAAACATAAATGCACACACTGCAGCTGCATGTGGCTTTCTCTCTCCTGAACTGCCGCCTTCCACTGCATTTATTCCTCTCCTCGGCTGATTAGCCCGTTTGGGGCATTTCTCCCGCCTTTGCCTCAGGCCGGGGAACCCCCAGCATGATGTACACCTCTCTAGGGCTGGGGAGGGGCCCGGCCCTCAGCCCTTCCCCAACCTCTGGTGGACGGCTGCTCCTTTGTTGGCAGGTAGTGGCAAGGACTCCACAACAGTGCATCCCTCCTCCTTCCCGGGCATCGTTACCAATGTAACAAGGTTAAAATGGGGAAAGGAGGAGGCGGGAACCAGCTGAACAGTTAAAGTAATATTTTAATTAAACAAAAAACATAAATGCACACACTGTAGCTGCGTTTGGCTCTCTCTCCAGCATTCCGCTGCATTTATCCCCCACCCTTCTCCTCAACACAATGTTCTACACACAAGTGTTTTATGGGCGAAAACCTGAAAATAGTTTTATTTAATGTTGTAACTGTGCACTAGTCATAGCAATGTCTTACCTTCTGTTTTCATCCTTTTAAAGAAAGTAAAAACATTTCCTTGAACTGTTCTCATAATCTTAATATATCTTGGATAAATCGTCGGTAATAACCAGAAAATCCTAACAAAGAACATAGCTCTTTGAGAGTTTTTGGCCAAATATTTTTATTTTAATTCAGATTGTCTAAAAATACCAAGACTTCAGTGAGATTGATATCATCCATACACTACTCCATAAGTTGCTGGAATTTACTGGGAGCATTTGTTAGCCCCTGAGGCATTCAGTTAAACTCCCAGAATCCCAAGGGACAAACAAAGGCTGTTTTGGGCTTATCTTTTTCCTCACCTTCAATCTGGTAGCAGCCAGACTTTAAATCAAGCACCGTGAACCGTTTAGAACCATGGAGTGGCAAAAAAGCTTCTTCAAGGTTCGGGAGTGCATAAGCATCTTTTGCAAATTTGCTTTATCTTCAGTGGCATAAGTTTCATGTTTACATTAGGAAGGTCACATCAACCCATCTCTAATTTCATACATACCGGTTTGCTGTTGTTTTCGGAACATGTTCTAGGTGCATGCGCACCATAGCACATGCCAAAGCTATTATAAATAGATCAGAGAGAGCCAGGGCTGGACTGGTAATCTGGCATACAGGGCATTTGTCCATAGGGAGAACTGAGCGGGCCTGTGGGTTGGCCATGATACGTGCCGAATGGGCCATGATAAGCCTAAATTAGTTGCCGTGTTATGCAGAATGGACCACAAAACGGAGCAGCGATAAGGACAGTGAACATTTGGTTACATTGGTTTCGTTTTAGCTTTTCCATATCAATGGCTCAATTCAAATACATTCAGATGTCAAAGGTAAGTATGAGTCAACAGTAGTTCCAGGTAAGAGTGGTATCTCCTCTTCATTGGATGTGTTCTCTTTGGATGTAGAGGGTAAAAATGGATTGACTACAAATTCAGTTAAGTATGCGCTCTATTCTTCATTAAGTAAGTTTAGTAGAAGGTACATATGGAATGACTGTACCCTCAGATAAGA
Organism: Moxostoma hubbsi; assembly: GCA_032164185.1. Classification (NCBI taxonomy): domain Eukaryota; kingdom Metazoa; phylum Chordata; class Actinopteri; order Cypriniformes; family Catostomidae; genus Moxostoma; species Moxostoma hubbsi. Next base: position 9,516,330 of record JAVLUX010000013.1, on the reverse strand, counting down.
TTTCTGCCTCTTCACCACTGTGCAGATTCAGAGTAAGTATTGTGTCTCTTTTCCATTGCCTGTAGCTGAAAGGGCAACAGTGTGTGAAACAACTTCCTCGTAAAGCCATCGTTCTGCACAGTAATATTCTTCCTCTTCTTCTTCAGATTTATGCACTTCCTCTATCTGTTCAAGAACTTCCGCACTTGTCTGTTGACTTGGGGTTTCTACATTTTGTCTTTCTAAACTTGTCTCCTTCTCAAAAATGGGTGACGAGAATCCACAAGGAAGAAGTAGTTCTCTGTGCATGTAATTTCAGGACCTGCTGAGTACTCTGGAGCAACAACATAAACAGGAGAATCACCAATTTGCTGTACAGCACTGTAGATGATTCGACTCCACCTGGTGTCCTGTTGCTCTTATCCCTATCATCAGAAAATGCTTTGAAAGTCTAATCAGAGATTACATATGCTCTGTGCTGCCTGCCTAAATAGAATCACTGCAGTTTGCATTCCGCAACAACCGCTCCACAACAGCCTACAGAGAGCAGGTGCACACACTGACACGCTGGTGTCAGGAGCACAACCAGCGTGTCAGTGTGCGCACCTCCTCTCTGTAGGCTGTTGTCAGTGATAAGAACTACCACCAGCGTATCATCAGCAAACTTAATGATGGTGTGTTCAGGAAATAAAGGAGTGGGCTGAGAACACAGCCATGTGGGGTTCCAGTGTTGAGGGTCAGTGATGAGATGTTGCTGCCCATTGTAACCACCTGGCGTCTGCTTGACAGGAAGTCCAGGATCCAGCTGTACAGTGAGCTGTTTAAGCACAGAGCTGTAGTCTACAAACAGCATTCTCACATTTGTGTTCCTTTTTTCCAGGTGGGAGAGAGCAGAGTGTAGTGTAGATGCAATGGCATCATCAGTGGAGCGGTATGCAAACTGCAGTGAGTCTATTGAGGCAGGCAGCACAGAGCATATGTAATCTCTGATTAGTCTCTCAAAGCATTTTCTGATGATGGTGATAAGAGCAACAGGACGCCAGACATTTAAGCAAGTGATTTTGGATTGCTTTGGTACAGGCACAATGATGGACATTTTAAAGCATGTGGGGACCACAGTCAAGGAGAGGGAAAGGTTGAAAATGTCCATAAAAACACCAGCCAGTTGGTTCGTGCACACTCTGATGATGTGGCATGGGATGCCGTTGGACCCACGGCTTTACGGTTGTTCAACCGTCAGAAGGATTGGGTTACATCCACTACAGAGATGGAGAGTGAACTAACCTCTGTAGCTTCAGCCACTAAAGCTGTTATTTTCATGATGGAGTGTTTATTCCCTTTGAAGTCAGTGATGATATTAATTCCCTGCCACATGCTTCTAGATTGAGTGGTGTTGAACTGTCCTTCAATCTTTTCCCTGTACTGGTGTTTGGCTGCTCTGATAGTTTTGCGGAGGGCATAACTGGCTTGTTTATGCTCCTCCGTGTTCCCAGAATTAAAAGTAGAGGTCCACGCATTAAGTGCTGCACGAACATTGCTATTAATCCACAGTTTTTGGTTCAGGTAGATCTGTATAGTTTTGTTTGGTACTACGTCATCTATGCACTTCCTGATGAAGCATGTTACGCTATCTGTGTATACCTCAATGTCATCATCAGATGCGGACTGGAACATCTCCCAGTTTGCGTGATCAAAACAGTCTTGTAGCATAGAATCTGATTGGTCCGACCAGCCCTGGATCGTTCGGAGGTTGGCTGCTTCCTGTTTCAGTTTCTGTCTGTAAGCGGGCAGAAGCAGAACGTAGGAGTGGTCCGATTTGCCAAATGGTAGGCGGGGGAGGGATTTGTAGCCATCCCGGAAGGGAGAGTATTATTGGTCCAAAATCCGGTCCCCTCATGTGTTGAAGCTGATGTATTGGTAGTATTTTGGTGCTATTGAATTGAGGTTGGCTTTGCTAAAGTCCCCGGTCACAATGAATGCAGCCTCAGTTTGCACGGTTTCCTGCTCACTTGTATTTCCATACAGTTCCTTGAGTGCCCGGTCTGTGTCGGCTTGTGGCAGGATGTACACAGCGGTGAATTACCTCAGTAGCCAGAATGGTCAACATAGAAGCAAGAGGAATTCCAGATCAGGAGAGCAAAAAGACTTAATAGAATGTACGTTCCTCTGATAAAACCAGGATTTGTTGATCATATAACATAAACCATCTCCTCTGCTTTTACCTGAGAAGTCTTTCACTCTGTCCGTTCGGTGCATGGAGAACCCCATGGGTTTGATGGACATTTTAGTTTCTTTAAGGCAGATAATGCAGTAGTTCCTCATCACTCATTGGAAAGAGAGCCACGCTCTCAGCTCGCAGAGCTTGTTGTCCAGAGACTGAACATTTGTCAGTAGATTACTGCATAGTGGGGATCGATTTGCATGACATCTTAGTTTTAATGAGAATGCCGGCTCTCCTTCCCCTTTTCCGGCTGCATTTCCACAGCCAGGCTGCCCAGACAAAGGGCTCCGCTGGTGTGTTTGAAAAGAGCGGGTCGGTATTTGGGTATATTAAGTCTGGTTTTCGGTGTGCTATTGCAGAACCAATGTCCAAAAGAGTTTGTCTATTGAAGACAATAAGGCAGACAACATCCAAGACAAAAAACATCAGAATTGTAGTCAAAACAAACAACAATATTGGGTTGGAGCTTGCAACGCAGCAGCCATAATCGGCGCCATCTTGGTGTTGTAAAGATATTTGTTATGCAACATTTAGAAGGGAACTTTAAAGTGCCCTCATTCTTACACCATTATATGTAAGGATATTTGTTATGCTAAATTTAGAAGGGAATTTAGGATCTCGAAATATGTGAGCTATGAACCAAATTAAACTCTCCTTATTACATTACAATATTAGATAATGAAATATATAATGGAATTAGTTGTGTTCGACAACCATTATAAATTAGATAAATTACAAATAACTAGATTATTTATCTTAATAGATTCTTCACCACTAAAATTGTAATACAATGTCTCGTTGTATCCATGTCAAGTCAAGGGGTTTTTATTGTCATTCAACCATATACAGTTAGCACAGTACACAGTGAAACAAGACAACATTCCTCCAGGACCCTGGTGCTACATAAAACAACATAGGACAAACACAGAACCACATGAGACTACACAGACTAAATAACATACCAATATAAAGTGCACGTGCAAACATGTGCAAAAAGTATGGGACAGTACAATAAATTACTAAAGATAAGGACAATAGGCACAGTGAGAGAGAGTGCAGCACCGACCAGTACACAGTAGTGCAAAAAGATGACAGTTTCTAAAAATGCCAAATGTAGACATAACATACTATGAGATAGTGTTCTATGCACATAGCAGTTATTGAGGTAGCAGCCAGGTATAAAGTGACAAATTAAAGTGCAACTCAGGACACGTATGTGTGTCAGTCCAGTCTCTGAGTATTGAGGAGTCTGATGGCTTGTGGGAAGAAGCTGTTACACAGTCTGGCCGTGAGGGCCCGAATGCTTCGGTACCTCTTGCCAGATGGCAGGAGGGTGAAGAGTTTGTGTGAGGGGTGTGTGGGGACATCCACAATGCTGGATGCTTTGCGGATGCAGTGTTTTTTGTAAATGTATTTGATGGAGGGAAGAGAGACCCGATGATCTTCTCAGCTGTCCTCACTCTCCTCTGCAGGGCTTTGTGGTCTGAAACGGTGCAAGTCCCAAACCAGGCAGTGATGCACCTGCTCAGGATGCTCTCAATAGTCCCTCTATAGAATGTAGTGAGGATGGGGGTGGGAGATGGGCTTTCTTAGAGATGCTGCTGGGGTTTCTTGGTAATAGAGCTGATGTTGAGGGACCAGGTGAGGTTCTCCGCCAGGTGAACACCAAGGAATTTGGTGCTCTTGACAATCTCCACAGAGGAGCCATCGACGTCAGCGGAGAGCGGTCACTCTGTGCTCTCCTAAAGTCAACAACCATCTCTTTTGTTTTGTCCACATTCAGAGACAGGTTGTTGGCTCTACACCAGTCCGTTAGACGCTGCACCTCCTCTCTGTATGCTGACTCGTCATTCTTGCTGATGAGACCCACCACTGTCGTGTCATCTGCGAACTTAATGATGTGGTTGCCGCACAGTTGTGAGTCAGCAGAGTGAACAGCAGTGGACTGAGTACACAGCCCTGGGCGGCCCAAGTGCTCAGTGTGGTGGTGGTGGAGATGCTGTTCCCGATCCAGACTGACTGAGGTCTCCCAATCAGGAAGTCCAGAATCCAGTTGCAGAGGGAGGTGTCCAGGCCCAGCAGGTTAAGCTTTCCAATCAGGTGCTGAGGAATTAATGTGTTGAATGCTGAGCTGAAGTCTATGAACAGCATTCGAACGTATGAGTCCTTTTTATCTAGGTGGGTCAGGGCCAGATGGAGGTTGGTGGCGATATGGTCGTCTGTGGAATGGATTTGGACGATACTCGAACTGCAGTGGGTCTAGTGAGGGGGGCAGCTGGGTCTTAATGTGCCTCTTGACGAGCCTCTCGAAGCACTTAATGATGAAGGGTGTGAGTGCGACGGGATGGTAGTCATTGAGGCAGGACACAGAAGACTTCTTTGGCATGGGGACAATGGTGGTGGCCTTGAAGCACGTTGGAACGACGGCGCTGTTCAGTGAGATGTTGAAGATTTTGATAGGAACATCTGCCAGTTGGTCTGCACATCCTCTGAGCACTCTGCCAGGAATGTTTTCTGGTCCAGCAGCCTTCCGTGGGTTGACTCTACATAGAGTTTTGGGATGTTTGTGTAAACAAGATCAAGCGTGTTCGCCCCACTCGTTGCAAAGTCCACATACTGATGGAATTTAGGGAGCACTGTCTTGAGATTCACATGGTTGAAATCTCCGGCGACATTAAACAGTTCGTCAGGGTGAGTGTTCTGCAGATCGCTCATAGCCCAATACAATTCACAGAACACTTCCTTTGTGTTAGCGCTGGGGGAATGTAAACTTCGGTTATAATAACAGTGGTGAATTCCCGTGGTAAATAAAAAGGTCTGCATCTAACAGTCACAAGCTCCACCAGAGATGAGCAGTAACTAGAGACTATCATAAAGTTATTGCACCATTCCGTGTTGATGTAAACACACAAGCCACCACCGCGAGTCTTAACACACAGAGCTGCATTTCTGTCGACACGAAACGAGGCAAGCCCGTCTAGCTGAATGGCGGTGTCCGGAATTCTGTCGCTGAGCCACGTCTCCGTGAATACAAAGATGCAGCAGTCGCTAAGCTTATGCTGCGTAGTCCGCTGGAGTCGGATGTAGTCCAGTTTATTGTCCAGGGAGCAAACATTTGAGAGCAGGATAGACGGGAGAGCCGGCCAGCTAGCATTTGTTTTTAGCCTAGCATGGACCCCCGCCCTCTTGCCACGCTTTCGCTTCCTCGCACACCGCTTATGACATCCCTTTAATAAGTGAATTATGATTAATTCACTTATTGGAGTGATATTATTCTCATGGCTTATTGAAAATAATGTCACACATATTTAGGTACAGCTTTGAAGCTAAATATTTTAGAAACAGGGATGAGATTATTTATCAAAATATACCACAGTCACATCATCTTTGAACACAGACAAACTTTATTACTATTCTAAACATAAATCTAATCTAACACATATATACATGAGACAGGTTGGTGAAAAGAGTGACAGAATGTGAAATAAATTATCAATACAGTGAAAATGAACTTTATGGAGTCTGTTGACAATGCCTTAAGAACCATTTATCCTTCTTTGAGTCTATATTGATTTGCTATCAGATTACCCAAATTACTTAATTAATACACCAGCACTTTTAGCACAATATTGTAGATGTACTTTCATGTAGTGGTGTTTCCTTGCATTCTTTGTGTTGCTTGGTTCTTGGCGCTTGGTCGAATGTTCGTTCCATCAATGTTTTGGACCTCTGTAAGATCGTATAGTTTTTGTCTGTATGAATGATAAGGTTGGCTTTGAAGCGAGGCCTTCTCATGGGTGTGTGAACCATAGAGAGTGACAAGCTTTCTCGGGACGTCAAGTCCTCAACTTCCTTGGATCTCACATGGCATGGACCTGGGTCCGACGAGATCCCGAGAAGACCACAAGGGAAGAGTCAGAGCGAAGTCTGAGCAGTCAGGAGAGGCCAGATGAGAGATGATGACAGAAGAGCAGAGAAGGAAGAGAGAAGAGAGAGTCTTCTTCCTTTTTGGAAACATTTGAACTGAAATGAGCCGCATTCCCAAAGGTGTCTAGCGCTAATCAGAAGTGACTTGTCACATGGTCAACTGGGCTGTCTTTTCCGACAGTTGATTTATGGTCCTTTGTTTCAGATTCTTACAAATCTCCCGCTCAAAAATAGTGCATATTTAATCATGAACTTTTATATCTTGAGAATGGTACAAGAGACTTGATATTCATTTTCATCAGCTTTCTCTGCATACGCCAGCGAACGCTTACATACTAAACATGAAATTTTTTTCATGGATATTATACGTGTAGGTAACAAAACATGAAAATCCCTGGTTACAAATCATACTGGTTAATTCCTTGGTTATACCACATGGAAAAAACATTACACACATTTTAAAGATGTTCATCAGGTTATAATCATTAATTTAGTATGTTGTATAACTTGTCAGTTATACAAGTTACCACAGTTTAAAGAAAATTTCTGAATTACCTAGCAAGACTAGGCATTTTGTGTGGCTCCATGCGGTCTTGTATATTTTGTAGGATTGATTCAGCAAAGTACTGTGACTTTGTGTGGGATGTTTCTGGATTATGAAATGTCCTTTTTAAGATGCTGTTTGCTGAACAATGATCACGATGGCATGCGATCTGATAAGCCTAAGTGTAGCAAACTGGTTTATATTGGAGGACAGAATCTTGTATGTACCAAGTCTCTCAGGAACTCCAAGAGTGTGTGTTCTGTCTTTTATTGCTTCGACCTTTGAACTTAGGGCCTCTTTGCAGAGAAGTTTTCAAGTCATATGGGATCTAGACAAGTGTCTTTGTTAGTTTATTGGCCAGATGTGAGACTTACTGGCACATGATGTTTTTCCATTTATGACATTGTGGAATTCCAGGATTAAGATTGGGCAAATCCTAGATTCAAATCAAGTTGTTTCAATTCTACTGCATTTATAATCCAACAATGTCATAACAGTTGAATTGTGGCATCCGGTTGAATTCCCAAAACCCTATTGGAGTGACAAAGGCAATTTTAGGTACGTCTTCCTCTTCTACTTTAACCTGTTAATAACCAGACAGAAAACCATTTTGTTGTATATCTTCACACTTCACAAAAATAAATAAAATTAATAAATGTTTTCTCAAGTAAAAGGAGTATATATATTTTCTCTTGGTGCTTCAGTTTTTTTAGTTTAAATCATCAACTGGTCTCTTAACCCTCCTGGCTGGGCTTGCCTCTTTTCTCTCTCCTTGTAACCCTTATTGGTAATGCGTGTGTGTGTGCCATGTGTATTGAAAGAATACAATAATTTAAATCACCAATATAAAATATGATCTTCTGGACCAGTTTAACTTTTACACACCCAATCTAGGTTCGTATAAGGAGGTTTAAGAAATAAAGAACAGCCAGCTTTTATTAAGTCTTACTCTTTCTCTGAGGAAATAACTTACAACAAGAAAAATATGAGGTAAGTAATGCAATAAATAAGTAAATGAATAAATATCTAATGAAATAAAATTAATAATTAAGTAGAGAAATAAAATTCAATATGTACTCTATGTAATTTAAATATGAATAAATATTGAAACAATTATCAATGGTATGAAAATAAATATATTCAAGTATATACTCAATATTTCCCTTTGCTATATATTCCTTTTTTCTTCCAAGGTTCCAAAGTCTCTTATCACGTTCTGGTAACAATACATTTTAGCAGCAGAAAATATGAGAGAACTGATTGATACTTTTACTGGTCAGCAGGGTCTTTTGACTTTTGCCCCTTTCTCTCCACAGACCTCAGCTCAGTTCGGGCATTCCAAAGTGTCTCTGACAGCCAGGGGCTGGATGATGTGGCAAGTGCTGGCCTGGAGGTAAGAGGACAGACACTATCAAGGCAAGACGTTAATATTGAGCAAAAAGCATTTGTAACTTCATTTATATTTCATTTCATTTCTTGATGAGAAACTCCGGGCTCTGGGCTTAAACAGCTCGCTGTGCAGCTGGATCCTGGATTTCCTGTCAGGCAGACGTCAGGTGGTTAAAATGGGCAGCAACATCTCCTCATCACTGACCCTCAACACTGGAGCCCCGCAGGGCTGTATTCTCAGCCCACTCCTGTATTCCTTGTACACACATGACTGTGTGGCAACACATAGCTCCAATGCCATCATTAAGTTTGCTGACGATACGACGGTGGTAGGTCTGATCACTGACAATGATGAAACAAGCCTACAGAGAGGAGGTGCACACTCTGACATGCTGGTGTCAGGAGCACAACCTCTCCCTCAACGTCAGTAAAACCAAGGAGCTTGTGGTGGACTTCAGGAAGAAAGACAGAGAACACAGCCCCATCACCATTAATGGAGCACCGGTGGAGAGAGTCAGCAGTTTCAAGTTCCTCTGTGTCCACATTACTGAGGAACTCACATGGTCCGTCCACACTGAGGCCGTTGTGAAGAAGGCTCACCAGCGCCTCTTCTTCCTGAGACGGCTGAGGAAGTTTGGAATGAACCACCACATCCTCACACGGTTCTACACTAGTACTGTAGAGAGCATCCTGACTGGCTGCATCACCACCTGGTACAGCAATAGCACCGCCCACAACCGCAAAGAACTGCAAAGGGTGGAACGAACTGCCAGACACATCATCAGAGGTGAGCTTCCCTCCCTCCAGGATATATATAACAGTCGGTGTGTGAAAAAAGCTCGGAGGATTATCAGAGACTCCAGCCACCCGAGTTATGGTCTGCTCTCACTGCTTCCATCAGGCAGGCGGTATCGCAGCATCAGGACCCGCACCACCCGACTACATGACAGCTTCTTCCCCCAAGCAATAAGACTTTTGAACACTTGATCTCTCATGATCAACAATCAGCACTGCACTTTATTAATCTTCATTCTGTCAAATATATTCTCCCCAATTCAATTAGTGTATATATATTTTTATATACCCTTATCTAGTGTATGTGTATTCTACATTGTGTGTATTGTGTACATTTGATATGTAAATTGTTGTGTAAGTATGTGTACATTTGTTATGTAAATTGTGTTGTGTAAATATGTTGTTTATTGTAATTGGTATATGTCTCGTCACTGTCATGACTGCAGTGTTGCTCGGAACTGCACACAAGACTTTCACCTACTGTTGCACTCGTGTACACAGTAAATCAATCAAATCAAATCAAATCAAATCAAATCACTTTATTGTCACACTACTGTGTACACGAGTGCAACAGCAGGTGAAATTCTTGTGTGCAGTTCCGTGCAACAATGCAGTAATGACAGTGACAATAACAACATATTTACACAAAACAATTTACATAACAAATGTACACATACCTACACAACAATTTACATAACAAATGTACACAATACACACAATGTAGAATACACATACACTAGATACGGGTATAAATATATATAAACACTAATTGAATGGGAGAATATATTGACAGAATGAGGATTAATAAAGTGCAGTGCTGATTGTTGATCATGAGGGATCATGTGTTCAAAAGTCTTATTGCTTGTGGGAAGAAGCTGTCATGTAGTCGGGTGGTGCGGGTCCTGATGCTGCGATACCGCCTGCCTGATGGAAGCAGTGAGAGCAGCCCATGACTCGGGTGGCTGGAGTCTTTGATAATCCTCCGAGCTTTCTTCACACACCGTCTGTTATATATATCCTGGAGGGAGGGAAGCTCACCTCCGATGATATTTCTGGCCGTTCGCACCACCCTTTGCAGGTCTTTGCGGTTGTGGGCGGTGCTATTGCCGTACCAGGCGGTGATGCAGCCAGTCAGGATGCTCTCTACGGTGCTGGTGTAGAACCGTGTGAGGATGTGGTGGTTCATTCCAAACTTCCTCAGCCGTCTCAGGAAGAAGAGGCGCTGGTGAGCCTTCTTCACAACGGCCTCAGTGTGGACGGACCATGTGAGTTCCTCAGTAATGTGGACACCGAGGAACTTGAAGCTGCTGACTCTCTCCACCGGTGCTCCATTAATGGTGATGGGGCTGTGTTCTCTGTCTTTCTTCCTGAAGTCCACCACAAGCTCCTTGGTTTTACTGACGTTGAGGGAGAGGTTGTGCTCCTGACACCAGCGCGTCAGAGTGTGCACCTCCTCTCTGTAGGCTGTTTCATCATTGTCAGTGATCAGACCTACAACCGTCGTATCGTCAGCAAACTTAATGATGGCATTGGAGCTATGTGTCGCCACACAGTCATGTGTGTAAAGGGAATACAGGAGTGGGCTGAGAACACAGCCCTGCGGGGCTCCAGTGTTGAGGGTCAGTGATGAGGAGATGTTGCTGCCCATTCTAACCACCTGATGTCTGCCTGACAGGAAATCCAGGATCCAGCTGCACAGCGAGCTGTTTAAGCCCAGAGCCCGGAGTTTCTCATCAAGCTTGGAGGGCACTATGGTGTTAAATGCTGAGCTGTAGTCTACAAACAGCATTCTCACATATGTGTTCCTTTTTTCCAGGTGGGAAAGAGCAGTGTGTATTGTAGATGCAATGGCATCATCAGTGGAGCGGTTGTTGCGGTAGGCAAACTGCAATGGGTCCAAAGAGGTGGGCAGAACAGAGCAGATGTGATCTCTGATCAACCTCTCAAAGCATTTGCTGATGATGGGGGTGAGGGCAACAGGACGCCAGTCATTTAAGCAGGTGATTTTGGCTTGCTTCGGTACAGGCACAATGGTTGATGTTTTGAAGCATGTGGGGACTACAGACAGGGAGAGGGACAGGTTGAAAATGTCCGTAAAAACACCAGCCAGTTGGTTCGCGCATGCTCTGATGACGCGGCCCGGAATGCCGTCTGGACCCGCGGCTTTACGGATGTTCACCCGTCGAAAGGATTGGGTTACATCCGCAACAGAGACGGAGAGTGAACCATCATCTGTAGTATCGGCCGCGAGTGCTCTCTCCGTGAGGGCGGTGTTGTTGTTGTCCTCGAAACGAGCATAAAATGTATTAAGCTCGTCCGGGAGAGAGGCAGCGGTGATCATGGCGGAGTTTTTATTCTGTTTATAGTCCGTAATGATGTTAATTCCCTTCCACATACTTCTGGAGTCAGTGGTGTTGAACTGACCTTCAATTTTGTGCCTGTACTGGCGTTTGGCTGTGCTGATGGATTTACGGAGGGCATAACTGGCTTGTTTACGCTCCTCTGCGTTCCCAGAATTAAAAGCGGTGGTCCGCGCAGTAAGTGCCGCGCGAACATCGCCGTTAACCCAGGGTTTCTGGTTGGGGAAGATCCGTATTGTTTTGGTTGGAACAACATCCTCTGCACACTTCCTGATGAAACACGTTACGCTATCAGCGTAAACCTCGATGTCGTCATCGGAGGCAGACCGGAACATCTCCCAGTCCGCGTGATCAAAACAGTCCTGTAGCGCAGAGTCTGATTGGTCCGACCAGCACTGGATCATTCTGAGGGCGGGTGATTCCCGTTTCAGTTTCTGCCTGTAAGCGGGCAGAAGCAGAACGGAAGAGTGGTCAGATTTGCCAAATGGTGGGCGGGGGAGGGATTTGTAGCCATCCCGGAAAGGAGAATAGCAATGATCCAAAACTCGGTCCCCTCGTGTGTTGAAGTTGATGTGTTGGTGGAATTTTGGAGCTATTGTTTTAAAATTGGCTTTGTTGAAGTCCCCGGTAACAATGAACGCGGCCTCAGGGTGCGCGGTTTCCTGCTCACTTATACTGCCATACAGTTCCCTGAGTGCCCGGTCTGTGTCGGCTTGTGGGGGGATGTACACAGCTGTGATGATGACCGCTGTGAATTCCCTCGGTAGCCAAAATGGTCGACACAGAAGCATGAGAAATTCCAGATCAGGAGAGCAGAAAGACCTGATAAAATGTACATTCCTCTGATCACACCATGATTTGTTGATCATAAAACATACACCACCTCCTCTGCTTTTACCAGAGAGGTCTTTCGCTCTGTCCGCTCGGTGCACGGAGAAACCCGTGGGTTCGATGGCCGAGTCTGGAATCTCCGCGGACAACCAGGTAGTAGTGTGACAATAAAGTGATTTGATTTGATTGATTGATTATATCAAGTGAAGAGTAATGGTTAGTGGAAGGAAGGGATGCAGAGACTATGGAAAAGAAGCGAGTGTGTGAGAGAGAGCAAAGGTTGTGCTGGAAGGAGACCATCGGTGGAGTAAGTGGTAAAGAAGATGGGAAGGTAACAGAAAACTGGATGAAGAAATGGTCAGAGGTATGTAGAGGGGCAACAAGGGGATTATTGAAGATACAATTATGTGTAAGGATGCGATCTAGCTGTTTCCATGCTCTGTGAGTTGCAGGGGTGTGCAGTCTTGTAAGGTCAAATGAGGTCACAAGAGCTAGAAAGTTAGCCACTTGAGGTTTTTCCAGGTGGACACTTAAGTCACAAAGGACCACCAGTAGAGTGCCTTCCTCAGGGAACGAAGACAGCAATACATCTAGCTCTTCAACAAAAAGGTGCCTAGTTGACCTGGGGGACAATAGATGACCAAAAAGTTTATTTTAGCATGATTAGTGGTAGTAATGGGATGATATTCAAAAGTTGTGTTATTGCAGAGAGAAGAGATTGAAGTGAATTTCTTAGCATAGTGGCTGGCTCCTTGTCGGTGTCCTTGCTTGGTGGACTCGCGCAGGTAGACTCACAGGTCTTTACCCAAGATAGATCTTCTCACAAAAAGGGCAGCACACAACCGCTTCCGCTGCCGCTATAGTTCTCTCACTACTTAAGTTTTAATTGCTATACAGAGTCCAGCCCACAAATTAGCAACTCAATGTCAAAAAGTGTCAAAATCCTTAAACCGAAGTAGGATTGCACTAAAAAACTCACTAATAGACAAAGATTTACCTTAATTGACAGAGAAGTTGCAGCACAATATCCTGGCTAACAACAGCTACTAGTCCAGTGTCACAGCAAAAAACACAGCAAATAAACAAACTACAGTTTTTGTTCCCCTCTGACATACCGAATGCTTGTTCTGCCAGGTAAACAGCAAAGAGCCTGTTATATGCCTCAACAAATGCTGAGTCCAGCCTACAAATTAGCAACTCATCGTCAAAAAGTGTCAAAAGCCTAAAACTTAAGCAGGATTGCCTTAAAAACTCACTAAACAGTGGTTCTCAACCTTTTTGACTCCCCCCATGTAGGCTTTTAGATATTTATATTATAAGTAGGGCTGTCAATCGATTACAGTTTTTAATCAAATTAATTACATCGACTAATTAATCGTGATTAATTGCATTTAAGCACATATACAAATATTTGCTGAAAAAGCCCCTAATATAAAAATAACTCAATATATGATGACGAAATAATTATACATAGTTATCTTTAAATATATACAGGTGCTGGTCATATAATTAGAATATCATCAAAAAGTTGATTTATTTCATTAATTCCATTCAAAAAGTGAAACTTGTATAATGTATACATTCATTCCACACAGACTGATATATTTTCAAGTGTTTATTCCTTTTAATTTTGATGATTATAACTGACAACTAATGAAAGCCCCAAAATCAGTATCTCAGAAAATTAGAATATTGTGAAAAGGTTCAATATTGAAGACACCTGGTGCCACACTCTAATCAGCTAATTAACTCAAAACACCTGCAAAGGCCTTTAAATGGTCTCTCAGTCTAGTTCTGTAGGCTACACAATCATGGGGAAGACTGCTGACTTGACAGCTGTCCAAAAGACGACCATTGACATCTTGCACAAGGAGGGCAAGACACAAAAGGTCATTGCTAAAGAGGCTGGCTGTTCACAGAGCTCTGTGTCCAAGCACATTAATAGAGAGGCGAAGGGAAGAAAAAGATGTGGTAGAAAAAAGTGTACAAGCAATAGGGATAACCGCACCCTGGAGAGGATTATGAAACAAAACCCATTCAAAAATGTGGGGGAGATTCACAAAGAGTGGACTGCAGCTGGAGTCAGTGCTTCAAGAACCACCACGCACAGACATATGCAAGACATGGGTTTCAGCTGTTGCATTCCTTGTGTCAAGCCACTCTTGAACAAGACACAGCATCAGAAGCGTCTCGCCTGGGCTAAAGACAAAAAGGACTGGACTGCTGCTGAGTGGTCCAAAGTTATGTTCTCTGATTAAAGTATATTTTGCATTTCCTTTGGAAATCAAGGTCCCAGAGTCTGGAGGAAGAGAGGAGAGGCACAGAATCCATGTTGCTTGAAGTCCAGTGTAAAGTTTCCACAGTCAGTGCTGGTTTGGGATGCCATGTCATCTGCTGGTGTTGGTCCACTGTGTTTTCTGAGGTCCAAGGTCAATGCAGCCATCTACCAGGAAGTTTTAGAGCACTTCATGCTTCCTGCTGCTGACCAATTTTATGGAGATGCAGATTTCATTTTCCAACGGGACTTAGCACCTGCACACAGTGCCAAAGCTACCAGTACCTGGTTTAAGGACCATGGTGTCCCTGTTCTTAATTGGCCAGCAAACTCCCCTGACCTTAACCCTATAGAAAATCTATGGGGTATTGTGAAGAGGAAGATGCGATACGCCAGACCCAACAATGCAGAAGAGCTGAAGGCCACTATCAGAGCAACCTGGGCTCTCATAACACCTGATCAGTGCCACAGACTGATCGACTCCATGCCACGCCGCATTGCTGCAGTAATTCAGGCAAAAGGAGCCCTAACTAAGTATTGAGTGCTGTACATGCTCATACTTTTCATGTTCATACTTTTCAGTTGGCCAACATTTCTAAAAATCCTTTTTTTGTATTGGTCTTAAGTAATATTCTAATTTTCAGAGATACTGAATTTGGGATTTTCATTAGTTGTCAGTTTTAATCATCACAATTAAATGAAATAAACATTTGAAATATATCAGTCTGTGTGTAATGAATGAATATAATATCCAAGTTTCACTTTTTGAATGGAATTACTGAAATAAATCAACTTTTTGATGATATTCTAATTATATGACCAGCACCTGTATGTGTGTGTGTATATATATATATATATATATATATATATATATATATATGTATGTATATATATATATATATATATATATATATATATATATATATATATATATATATATATATATATGAATACTCAGATAATTAAAATGCATTACATTTCTGTAGCAGAAGAGTTAATTCAAAAAGCAGCTTTAGAATAAAATGTATTGTTTACTACCATATTATTGATCATAAGTCAATGAATACTGAGATAATTAAAATGCATTACATTTCTGTAGCAGAAGAGTTAATCATTGACAAGATAATACAAAAAGCAGCTTTAGAATAAAATGTATTGTTTACTACCATATTATTGATCATAAGTCAATCATTGGCATACAGTTCACACCAACCCATTTCACAAGTGAATTTGTCAATCAGTTGGATATTTATAATGAGGGCTTTTTTAAGGACCCTTCAATTTACGCCTGCATCAGATATGCTTGTGTAGTGTCTCACTAGTGTAGTAAAAAATGTTTAGGTCTCTGTGTCAAGTTAAATATAGTTTAATACTCAATCTTCAAACACATCTTGAGATCGCTTAGTTCGCATTTGCGCTCCTTCAAGCGTTTTGAACGCAAGAACATAATGCATGTTTGTGTTGTTCTGCCTACTGAAGTGTTATTTTCTTCAGTGTATAAACTGTGTGTTGCCCATACAGCTGAAATTTCAATTACTGCCCTCTGGAGTAAACAGGTGGTACTACAAGCTTGCGTTTCTCAGGAATCTTCCTTATTGTGGTCCGGGGGCATTTTTAGCAAGTCATTTTTTGTAAAATAATTATATAAAAATTATTATAATCTATCATACTTCAAATAATTGTAAGAGATCTTGAGGTCCCCCTGGAAGTGTGCTGAGGCTATTGTTGGATTTTAAGACAAAACTGTCCTTCAACACACTTCTTTTTGCATTCTGTTGATATTTCAGTTATTTGCTGCTTTTCCCCCTCCACTCAAACATAGACTAAAGAAAGTGAAAGCTGCGTTAGTCATTAAATCCAGAGTTAGTTTCTAATTTTAATTTAGTTTTTTATTTCTACTTCATTTTCAATATGTGCTTTCAATAATTTTTTTTTAGTTGTATCTAAAATTATCCCTATCTAAATAAATAATATAAATCATATTTCCAGACTGGTTTGGAAAAATAATGAGTCAACACAGTAGTATTTATCACTCGCTTAGAAGTTACATCTCATGACTTGAGTGCAAATGCTACATCCAGAAACACTGGTAAAGCCCACTGCTAATATTAGGGTCATTTAACACGGACATGATTGTTAATTCTCCGAAAATGTGGGGCAGATCTACGCACTGCTTGTGCACCTGAAAACCTGATGTGTCTGTGTGTTATCATTTAAAAAAATTAGAGGCATCATAAAAAATTTATTTAAGACTACCCTGAAGAAGCTATTTGACAACAGATATTCACATACGGTATATTCCACAAGTCAAAAAAATGTAAACAAATTAGCCGGTTCCAAAGTTTACATTCCCATGGATTAAGTCAAGTCAAGTCAATTTTATTTGTATAGCGCCTTTCATAACACACATCGTTTCAAAGCAGCTTTACAGAAGTTCAGCATTAACAGACGATAAAAATGTAATGTCTATAAAGTCGATAAATCATCATCATTGTGCAGGGCTCCAAATTGCGACTAAAAATGGTCGCATTTGCGACCAAATAAATTTATTTGCCAGTGTTATTTCTGTCAAGGTCGCCATTGGCGACAGTAAAAATTTACTCCCTTTGATTTTAAAATTTGCATTACATTTCCCGAAATACATTACAAAAGTTTATATCAAAGAAATAGCGGGGAAAACGGAGTTCATTGCAGGAACTAACCATTTCAAAAAAGAGACTGTGAGAAAACACGGTGACAGTAACAAGCATAAAAAATGCACGTGATCACATAATTGCGAAGAATGCTCCACAGACTACACTGTTAGCACGTGCAGTTTTTCCTGCATGCGAGCTGCGGGACAAAAAGGAATGGAAGGAGTTAAAAATGAAAATATTTGGCACCTGTTTTTCCCCCTATAGGAGCCAATGGCTCCTTAATTGATTTTTTGTTTGGAGCCTTGTTGTGGAATTAGATAAGATATGATTCTTTATCGTGTTTAAAAATAATTAAATAATAATTGTATTAATAACCCCAGTGATCAAGCCAAAGGCGACTGTGGCAAGGAACACAAAACTCCAAAAGATGATGGTTAATGGAGAAAAATAACCTTGGGAGAAACCAGACTCACTGTGGGGGGCCAGTTCCCCTCTGGCTAACATCATGAATAATGTAAATAAGAATTATTTATAGTTAAAAAACATGATTTAAAAAATTATTAAACTTATTAAGTGTTAAGGGTCAGTATTTAGACAGTGATTGTGTTTGAACTGCAAGATTAGTGACCAGTGTGTCTTTGAAGTCCATCCTTGATTAAATTCCAGAAGTTCACTTAGATGCAATTGTCCTTGTTTGGCTGATGAAGGCTTTTGTTGGCAATAGTTAGTCTATGTATCCCATTTCAAGATCGTAGTCCATGGTGATGGGGCATCTGAAGTCTCCGTGAGAGGCTGGATACAAACTGGAGCTGACGAACGCTATTTACCTCGGGACTGGCGTCCCGAGATAACAGCAGAAAAGCAGATGGGAAATAATTAGCATAGCTGATGTTCATAATATTAATGCATTATAACTGATTCAGCAGTAGTATAAAAAGTAAGCATTATGTGAATGCTTGGTTAAAGAGATGCGTCTTTAATCTAGTTTTAAACTGGGACAGCGAATCTGAGCCTCGAACAATATCAGGAAGGCTATTCCAGAGTTTAGGAGCTAAATGTGAGAACGCCCTCCCTCCATTAGTGGACTTAGATATCCTAGGGTATGACCAGAAGCCTCGAATTTAGTGATCTTAAAGAGCACGATGGATTGTATGGTGATAGAAGATCCGTTAAATACACAGGAGCTAAACCATTTAGGGCTTTATAGGTCAGTAGTAATACTTTGTAATTGATACAGAACTTAATAGGTAGCCAGTGTAGAGATGATAAAATCGGTGTTATATGATCATATTTTCTTGACCTAGTAAGAACTCTAGCGGCTGCATTTTGGACTAACTGTAGCTTGTTTATTGAGGATGCAGGGCAACCAGCTAATAAAGCATTACAGTAATCTAGTCTCGAGGTCATGAATGCATGAACTAACTTTTCTGCATCAGAAACAGATAGCATGTTACGTAGCTTAGCAATGTTTCTAAGGTGGAAAAAGGCTGTTCTCGTAACAGATGAAATATGATTTTCGAAAGTCAAGTTGCGGTCTAGTATAACACCCAGGTCTTTTACTGTAGTGGATAATGTAACATGACATCCTTCTAAATTAAAGTTGTATTGTAAGGGATTTTGTGGGTAGTTTTTTGGACCAATAAGTAATACCTCCGTTTTATCGGAATTTAATAACAGGAAATTACGCGTCATCCAGCATTTTATATCTTTAAGACACTCTGTCAAGTTAGATAAGTTAGTGTTTTCATCTGGTCGTGATGAGATATATAATTGAGTGTCATCAGCATAACAGTGGAAATTAATTCCATGTTTTCTTATAATTTTACCAAGTGGCAGCATATATATTGAGAATAATAGAGGGCCTAACACAGATCCTTGTGGCACTCCATAGTCTACTGACGTTATCTTCGATTAGTTCACACAAAATTTAAAACTCTGTCATTGTTTACTCAACCCTGTGTTGTTATAACTCCATATGATTTTCTTTATTTTTTCTTAACACAAAGCGAGAAATTGTGTGGTTTGACAAATTGTGCTCAGTGATGTCATACAATGGCAGTTTATAGTAACCACATCTTAAAGCTTCAAAAGGACATAAAATTATAATTCAGCAGTCTAATCAATAATAGTATGTGACTCATGTCTTGTTCTGAAGGAATACGATAAGTTTTGGTGAGAAACAAACTGAAATCTGATGTATTATGAAGTGAAACTCTTCAACGACCATTGATCTCCTGTGCTCGTTCATGAGACAGACTGCACGCGAGCTTTAGAGCTACTGGCTCGAGAGCAAACCCTTTAAAATGGCGTTTTTCTTTCTCTAGGATTAATGACTGTTTGTGTAATAATTGTTCATGAGTCCTTGTTTTGTCCTTGAGCTGTGATGTTGCCCACTTTTCTAAAGAAAAACACTGTATATTCTTTGGTTTCCCAGCATCTTCTGCACATTTGAGTTCTTTCCAACAGATTTTGACAGGACAATTGATGGACACATACACAACTATTACAAAAGGTGCAAACATTCATTGATGCTCAAGAATACAACACAAGAACCAAGGAATTATTTGTGAAAATGACAGTACATTCAGTGTAATGTACCTTTTGAAGGGAAGTACTACATCAAATATATAATCTTTTATCTCTTATATTTGGTTACATTCTAAAAGGGGTGTGAAAACATATAGGCCTAAAACAAAAAGTGGTATGCAGACTTCTGCAATATATACAGTAGTTTGTGAAAATGTACTGTTTATTTTATATTTAGTTTTTCTCTATTTAACCACATTTTAGCTTTTTTAATTTACAAATTCTCAACCTTTAAAGGAATGTTCTGGGTTCAATACAAGTTAATCTCAGTCAGCAGCATTTGTGCCATAATATTTATTATCAATTTATTAATTTCGACCCGTCTCAAAAAACAATATAAGCAAAAATTGCAGTTACAGTGAGGCACTTACAATGGAAGTGAATGGGAACATTTAAAGTAAATTTGGCCAATTTTTGGAGGGTTTAAATGCAGAAATTTTGAATCTTATAATTTTATAAAAGCACATATTAATCCTTCTGTTAAATAATGTTGTTTAAACAGTCATTTCTATGGTCATTTTAGGGTTTGTTGGCATTACACCATCATGACAATTTAGTAAAATTGGCTATAACTTTACACAGATGCAGTTAGTAAGTGTTTTTTACACTAGAATCATTTTAACACGCATATTGTTTAAGTCTTGTGTCTATGTCGTGATTATTCTGTTGGTTCCTGTTTTTCATGTCTCTTATTTTGAAAAGTTCATGTCATGTTTTGTTCCTGTTTCCTTGTCATGTGATCTTCCTGTTTCCCTCCATGTTCATATGTCTTATGTCATATGTTTTCATTGGTTCATTGTTTGAATACTTTGTTATCAGTTCTAGTTTGTCATTGGTTTTAGTTTATTGTCTTGTTATCTTGTTTAGAGTTATGTTTGCTCATTGGCTTATGTTTCCCCATGTCCATGTACTTAAGCCCTCATGTTTGCCATTGTCTCTTGTCTAGTATTGATGTATGTAGCAATGTTTAAGTCAAGCCATGTTTAGTTTAGTTCATGTGTTGAGTTAGGGTTTTCACGATTGTAAAACTGCACTTGGGTTCTTCAATTCACATCATCGTGTCATCATCATTGCCATTGCAGACTACAATCGTTACAAGATACTAGACCGCCCATTATGGACCCAGCAGTTCGGCTCTTGCATCTTCATCAGGGGAATCAACCCCTGGAGGATTACGTGGAGGATTTTTGTGCTCTGGCATGCAAGGTGAACTTCAATGAGGTTGCCCTCAAAGACATTTTTTGTTTTGGACTAATTGAGCCTACCTCTTCCTTAATACCTAGTGGTTGCAGTCCCCTCAACCTGGCTCAATATATCGACCTTGCCCTACAGATCAATGGTTCCACGTTCACTGTGGGGGAGGCGGACGCCGAGCCAGAGTTCCACGTCATGGCCGCCGCCGAGCCAGAGTTCCACGTCACGGCCGCCGCCGAGCCAGAGTTTCACGTCATGGCTGCCAAGCCAGCATCCCACGTCATTACCAATGAGCCCATGCCTGCTCCATGCCACGTCACAGCCTAACCTCAGTCTGCTCCATGTCATGTCACAGTCAGGCCCCAGAATTCTCCATGCCATGTCACAGCCAAACCTCAACCTGCTTCATGCCATGTCACAGCCAAACCTCGGTCTGCTCCATGCCATGTCACAGTCAGGCCTCAGACTTCTCCATTTCATGTCACAGTCAGGCCTCAGACTTCTCAATGCCATGTCTTAGGACAGCCTCTGCTCCACGGTCCAGGCCCCCTATTCCACCTTGGTCCTCAGCCCCATCGGCTCTGCCCCTCGGTGTGTTTTTTCATGTGTTGGGGCATCGGGAGCTGGCCCTTAGAGTGGGGAATATGTCATGTTTATTCTGTTGGTTCCTGTTTTTGATGTCTCTTATTTTTAAAAGTTAATGTTATGTTTTGTTCCTGTTTCCCTCCATGTTCATGTGTCTTGTCTTCATTGGTTCATTGTTTGATTACTTTGTTATCAGTTCTAGTTTGTCATTGGTTTTAGTTTATTGTCTTGGAATTTTGTTTGTTAATTGGCTTATGTTTCTCCATGTATTTAAGCCCTCGTGTTTGCCATTGTCTCTTGTCTAGCATCAATGTATATATGTAGCCGTGTTTAAGTCTAGTCATGTTTAGTTCATGTGTTAGGATTTTCACGATTGTAAATAAACTGCACTTGGGTTCTTCAATTCACGTCATCGTGTCATCATCATTGCCATTGCCAGCTACAATCGTTACAGTCTATACTTTTGAAACAGTGAATATTTTAACGTTTACAGATAGACCCCATTGACTTCCATTGTAAGTGCCTCACTGGAACACAGATTTTTGCTTTTTTTAAAGAAAGGGAGGGACAAGCCGAAAATAATTTTTGTGGTTGTCAACATTATGCCACAAATGCTATCGATTGAGCTTACAAAACCCATAATATTCTTTTTAAGTTCTTGTACTATGTAAAAAGTGCAGTTTAGCTGTCTGAATGTGACCCTTATCTCACATGAATGAAGACAATTCATTTCTGAATGAACATTTGCTTACATTTTCCCATGTTGCGTGAAGGCATGTATTGGCTTCTTTCAGCTCATTTTTGAAAATGCATTTTTGAATTATTGTAGGAATTTTTGCTGTCTGACAGGACAACATAGACTGCTAAGTGCATGACGTCATTGCCATGGTAACCAGATACATTTAAGCTGATTTGCTGAAGAGTAGACTGAATGTATCGTTAAATCAACGTGCCATGCAACAAAATAGATTTTCTTCTCTGCGAACGATACCAGAGAAAATATTGAGAAGGGCAATGAGGAGATTTAAGCCGAAAAAAAATCAGTGCC
Organism: Moxostoma hubbsi; assembly: GCA_032164185.1. Taxonomy (NCBI): domain Eukaryota; kingdom Metazoa; phylum Chordata; class Actinopteri; order Cypriniformes; family Catostomidae; genus Moxostoma; species Moxostoma hubbsi. The sequence goes on along the minus strand of JAVLUX010000013.1, from coordinate 9,493,960 downwards.
CATACCAAAAACTGTGACTATCCTGTGTAATAAAACTGTCTGGTCACCCAATCTATAATTAAATTCTAAACAAAACATGTCGCTGCCCAAAATAAAATTTTATTATGGAAAAAAACTGTAAAAAAGAGCATATTTCAATCAGCTTATAATTGCTTTTAAAATAGAAAAACAATAAATAGGTGCTGTTTTTCAGAGTTGCAATCTGCTTTAGCAATAACATTTCCCCCCCGACTATTTAAAAAGTTAGTTAATTCAACAAGGACCAGTTTAAGTTGACAACAATGCGTGAACCACAAGAGACCACAGATGCCTACATGTGTGTATACATTACGCCTAAAAAGACTTAATAGCCCAATATTAATAATATTTAATTAATTTAAATTTGTATAGGTTGTTTTAGTGAAGGGGAAAAATTCTAATCCATCTTTGCTCTTGAAAGTTATTTATCTTATATTTCAAAATCCTCACTTAATCTATTATATTAATCAATGTTCTGTTCTCTTTTCCTAAAAGGTGCAAGTAATATGTATGTAATCTGAGGGGGTGACTGACGGTCTGGCACATGCCAGGAGTGCAGTAGCAGTGATTTCTCATTTAGCCCGGCTTCCGGAGAATATGCATTTTATGTTGTATGCATTTATTCCATTTCTATTTTTAATACATAATGAATCATATAACCTATTTAACCATTTGATTATATTGAGGATTGATTAATCACAAGTAAAAATGTAAGGGGGAGGGGGAGATCGTAGTTATGATTTTTTTTTAATTAGCTTTATTTTATGGTTCGTAAAAGTAACCATGCCTGAACAACACATCTACCTCATGTCATCAATTAATTGAAACACAAATGTATGTCCTGACTTTACTATAATAGTAGGCAACTAGATTCAGCAATGGTGTGCTATCTTCTGCTCATCTGTGCCCTTTTGTTCCTCTCTGTGCTCTTCCCTAATGTTCCACAGATGGTGAGGCCAGGCATTCCATCAAGGTTGGGGAGAAGGCCTCGATTCCTGAGAAGATTACACCTACACATTGATTGTCTAAATAACTAATATATCTTATTGGTTATTGTACCCTCTCAGATGTGACTTTGTCATAGTTGAAAACAACTTCCAAGGATTTTAATTGCTCCCCTTGATACCCCTTTGACGTAAAGAAATGAATAGTCATAACTGATAGCTAGCCTCTGATATCTGACCATAAGTTTGTTTCAACCAAGGATGAGAACTTGATTCATGTTGTGGCTGACAATTATTTTTTGCACAAAGACGGAAATAGTCCATATTTGTAATATGTTGCAGGGGCGGTTTCCCAGACACTGATTAAGACTAATCATAGACTAAATTGGAGATTTAAGCTGGACTAACTGAAATTGAATTTCTCAGACATGGTTTAAAATAGTCTCAGACTTTCCCTAATCTTGAATTACAAAGTCTGATTTCCAGAAGTCTGATTAGAACTAGTCTAGATTTAAGTAAAGGCCAGAGGCAGGTTTAACTTCAGATTAATTGATGTTGGACTCCAGATTGACCTTAGCAATAGAGGAAAATGGATTACCTGGACTATTTTAATGATGATGAACGAGGGCCATTTAGACCAGACAGAAGGGGTGGTTATGGATAGGAGCAACCCACTGAATGATTTTGATGAAATCAACTTTCGTGACCGTTTTCGCATGTACAAAGCAACTGCAGCAGACATAATTAGTTTGCTTGACACAAAACTTCCATCTGATTCTTTTAGGGGAATGCCTATCCCTCCTTCGCAACAAGTACTGATCACCTTAAGGTTTTTGGCATGTGGAACCTTCCATCGTGAAACAGGCGATTTGTGTGGCGTAAGTGAACCAACTGTGTGCAAAATAGTCCACAAAGTGTGCAAAGCTATATGTGAACTGAAGGACGACTACATCAAGTTTCCTGATGCTGCTGGCCAAGCCAACTACAAGGTGGAGTTCTTTGAATATGGAAACTTACCTGGAGTCATTGCCTGTACTGATGGATGTCATATTCCAATAAAGTGTCCCTCTACTGCAGATTCTGAGGAGTACAGAAATCGTAAAAACTGGTTCTCAATAAATGTACAAAGTGTGTGCACTCCCACTATGCAGTTCTCCAACACTGTTGCACGTTGGAAAGGTGCAACTCATGACTCAAGAATTTTCCAGAACTCCTGTCTGTACGCTCAGTTTGAAGGTGGTCAACATAGTGGAATCATACTTGGTGACAGTGGGTATGCACAGACCAACTTCTTGTTCACCCCTTACCTTCATGCAGTCACACCTAAGCAGCAGCGGTACAACCAAGTTCATATCCATACCAGAGGTACAGTGGAGCGCATGTTTGGTGTATGGAAGAGTCGTTTCCAGTGTCTCAGTAACACATTGCGCTTTGAACCAAGAAGATGCTGTATTGTCATAATTGCAACAGCAGTGCTTCACAATTACCTCAAACAGCATGGCTGCCCAGATCCTCAAATGGAACATAGGGATGAACCAGATCTTCCCATGGTTGAGCCAGAAAATGACAGGTATGGACTGGCTTGCAGAGATACTTTTGCTTTGCGGCACTTCTCACAATAAAGTTACCTCAGATGATTGAAGACAACAATTGCCACAGATTGATGATGAACAAAAGTTTCATTTCACAAATTGAGATATCGGGACCCTGAACTGGTGCTGGTTTTAGTAGAACATTGGTACTGCTGCTGCTGCTTCATGTCTCTCTCTTCCTCCTTCATGGCTAACTCAACATGAAGTATTTTCATCTTCATTTCATGTTCATCTTTTAAATACTTTCATTTGTGCTCATGGAATTCCATGGCCAGTTTCTCGTGCATGGGCAGCATCTTGGTCCTTCTCATCTGGCCAGAATTAGTGACACCATCTTCCCTCCAGGCTGCTGCAGCTGTAGTGGGCTGACATTCATCCTGTCTCAGGACCTCCAAGCTCTGGTGATCATCTGAAAAGTATTATATTGCAGCATTAGTGAACAATATGTATTCAAACGTTCAGTTCATGAAATATTTCTGGTTATAGGACTGCAAGAAATGACTGACAACAATACATATTCCCTGCAGTTTAAGGATGGCACATATTGAATTAATGTGGCCTACCAAATGAGGATTGGAACGGGGCCCCATCTGAACTGTCCAAATGATCATCATCAGGGATACCTTCCAGGGGCTGCTGGCTATCAATGATCGAAGTCAACAAGTCTCCTAAGTTATTGGTCTCCGGTCTTTCTGGGGGTCCACCACCAGTCTTAAAACGCTCCCCACGTGCAACAGCATTCGTCTTCTTTAAGTTTATTTTTTATGTTTTTCCACCGGATCTTAGAAAGATGAGACAATATAAAAAAATTTAATTCCGTATGATGCTGCTTGTAATATACTTGGATCAAAATGAAGCAACATTTCAAAGTAGACCAACAATAATACAGTAGCTTACCTGAAGTTGTTGAAGTGTCCTGTTACTTTTCCATTCGAGTTAAATTCATTGCAAATTGAAGTCCAAGCATTCTTTTTCTTGTTTTCTGTTGCTGAATCATGCTGTTTGTTCTCAATAATTGGGTGGCTTGACACAATTTGCTTCAAAAGGGTCCTTTCAAAGTCACTGAAATTCTTTGAACGTTGTCTTTTACCTTTGTCCATTGTTTGGGTGGGTGATTTACTCCAGTTCCACACAATGTTAATGTTTCTAAAGGGTCCAGCCCTGGTTTTTGAAGCAACCTCAGGTCTGCACCAAGTGCACAACATTACTCTAATCAGGCTTCACAGAGAGTAGCTAGTTAGTCTTTATTAACCTTAGTCTGCAACTCCCTAGTTGGGTACTACTTAATCTCAAATAAAGCAATGTCTCGGAAAGCCATTTTTTAAGTCTGTATTAATTTAAGTAGAATTAGCCTAGTCCTCATTTATTTTAAACTCTGTCTGGTAAACTGCCCCATAATGTTTGAAGTAATTGTCCTAAAAGAATGCTAGACATTGTGGTATGATGACACCTTTAATGTAATTTGTATATGACTGTAATTGCTTTGGACAGTTTGCAAAACTTCATTTTGACTTCCTGTCTTTCTAACTGTTGTATCTCATCACATGTATCTCATGTGATGCCAATTGAACCTACAGAGAACAATCAGTAAACTCTCATTTGATTATTGCAAAACCTCACTCTTTCAATATCCATATTTAGGACCCAGCCCCTATAGCTTATGTTGGAGGATGTGTGGCAATTTTATCTGCCAACAAAAATAAGGTAGGTAGATTTTATTATTTTGTTAGTTAATGCAGTTTGACATAAAATGCACGCCCTAGTGTCCAACGCTACGACAATTCTTAATGAGATAGGATCTCAGCATGATTATTTTACTGCTTTGGATATGTCCCATCGCTGTAGAGGATGGGACATAATGGCTTAAATATTAGACATGGGAGAACATAAACCAATGAACAAACATGACTCTAAACAAGATAATCAAACAATGAACCAATGAAGACAAGACACATGAACATGGAGGGAAACAGTACATCACATGACCAGGAACACATGACATGAAACAGGAACTAAACCTTTCAAAATAGAAGACATGAAAAACATGAATCAACAAAATATACATGACACTAATTACATCTTCTATAATGTAATTAGATTACTGTACTAATTTCTCTGTATTAAAAGTAGTTGCATTACTTATTACTAATTACTTTGTAAAACTCTTATTAATCATGACCAGATGAACAATACAAGGATAGACATGAAACTGTTCTTTTAATTCTTTCAAATAAATCATATAAATTAAAATACATTATTAATGAACTGGACAAAGAATTTAAGGGAGCAGCATTAAATTAGAAAACATATATTTTAACATTAGACATTTTGATTTTAAATTCACTATTGTTTTTATAGTTAATTGTTCTATGGTCTATACAGTATTTAATACAATTACATCAGAAGTAACTGTAATTAAATTACAGAAAAATTAAGAGTAATCCCTTAATTTACTTTTTTTCAATTAAAAAGTTATTTAATTACAATGACACTTGCATTACACCCAACTCTGATCTTTGATACACTCTGCTAACTTGGAGAATTTTGTAGGGTTTCAAGGAAATATAAAGTTGGGTATCGTCAGCATAACAGTGAAAACTAATTCCACGGTTCCTGATAATGTCTCGCGGGGGAAGCATATAAAGGAGCAAAGCAGAGGGCCAAAAACTGATCCCTGTGGCACTCCATACTTAACTGTAGTTTGATCTGAAATTCCTCATTTACACAGACAAAGTAAAAGTGGTCAGATAAATAGGACCTAAACCAAGGTAATGTCTGTCCACAAATGCCAACATAATTTGTGAGCCTATCAAAGAGAATGTCGTGATCTATGGTGTCGAAGGCACCACTAAGATCTAAAGGTACTAGAAGATAAATGCAGCTGTGATCTGAAGATAAGAGCAAGTCATTTGTAACTCTGATAAGTGCAGTCTCTGTACTATGATTGGCCTAAATCCTGACGGAAATTCGTCATAATACAATTTCTCTGTAAAAATGAACATAGTTGGAAGGACACTACATTTCTAGTATTTTCAACATAAATGGGAGATTTGAGTTTGGTCTGTAATTAGCCAATGACATCGAAATTACTTAGGTTGCTAGCAGGGTATAATATGAGACACTGTCTTCTGAGGTGCAATGGCAGATGGTTGGATAATTCCAATATTGTTTCTGATCATTTCAATTTAATCAATTTTTCAATTTTAAAGTCATTACTACTGTACTGCAATAAAATATATGGTTCATTCAAAGCTTTATTCCTTACCAATTTACCCACAGTACTGAATAAACACCTAGAATTATTGTGGTTATTTTTTGTAACAGCTCTAATTTTGTACTCTTTCACTTGTACTCCATTTTCCAAGCTTGGGACCATGAGTGTGATAATTGTACCAAAGGCTTTTGTCTTTAGTTTTCTTTAATCAAAGTGGGATTACACTTAAGAGCGCTACATCAAGTTTTTCTGTACTTTTTGGCTTACTGAGTATTTGAGACAAATCTGGAAGGTTTTTAGTAAAGCTGTCTTTAGTGGTCGAAAGAATAGTTCTAACCGATTGATATCATGGCTTAGATTGAGTGACCTATGCTAAATGCAACATACAAGAGACAAGGTTATGATCTAAGATGACATCGCTCTGCAGCAGAATTGCTGTATTATCAACATCAATTTTATATGACAGAAATAAATCTAACATATGATTATGGCAATGAGTTTGTCCTGTCACATTTTTTCTGACCCCAACTGAGTTGAGAATATCAATTTATGCTAATCCCAGTTTATCATTTTGGTTATCCATGTGAATGTTGAAATCACCAACAATTAAAACTACAAGATCTGACAGAAAATCAGCAAATTCTCTAAGGAAATCAGTATATGGCCATTCTGGTCTATATACTGTAGCAAGAACAAAAGGCGACAGAGATTTTTTATGTATATCTGATGATGTCACAGTAAACATTATCAGTTCAAAAGAATTAAACTTATATCTTGACCTCTGAATTACACCAAATACATTACTGAAAATTGTAGCAGCATCCCCTCCTCGAACCTTCAGATGAGGCTCATGTTTATAACAATAACCTAGGGGAGTAAACTAATTTAAACTAATATATTCATCAGGTTTAAGCCAGGTTTCAGTCAAACAGAGCGAATCCAAACTATGATCTGTGATAATTCCATTTACAGTTAGTGCTTTGTATGAAAGCAGTCTAATGTTTAGTAGCCCTAACTTTATATTATGTTTATTTTGCTATTTTCAAGTTTGACATCAATAAAGTTTCGGTAACACTTTATTTTAGAGTGTACTTGTTATACAAATTAGATGTACTGACTACAGTATAAACAGTAAATTATGCATAATTACAAGCACCAAACCCTAAACCTATTGTAAGTACTGTACACGTTGTTAATTAATATTACACTTTAACAAAAAGACCTAAAAAAAAGTGAAACACAAGTTTTTGTAAATGATTAAATTAGTGTTTGACTAACTAGGGCCCAAAAACCTATCACTATTAAGACTATGAGCCAAATTACTAGAGAGGAGAGCGACTCCTTCTCTGGAGTTATGGAGTGTGTCTTTCTTTAGCAGTTCAGGTCTACTCCAAAAAACTTGTCCAATTGTCTATAAGTCCTATGCTATTCTCAGAACACCACTCAGACATCCAGCCATTTAGTAACACTAATCTACTATAAACCTCATCACCACGATGAGCAGGGCGGGGGGCCATGACACATATTACAGTGTCTGACATCATTTATGCAAGTACACCTCTTTAACATTTTATCAATCTCAGAAAATCTACTTTTAGCATTAGCCAGCACTTGAAAATTGTATTTGATGTTAGCCGCTCTTGCTCATGGAAGGCATTTACAATAGAGGCCGGTGTCTCTATTTCCACGTTCCTTACAATAGGATCACCTATAACCAGGGTGCTTCCAACAGGCTTCTCAGTGGGTGCATCACTGAGTGGGGAGAATCTATTGGAAATCCAAACAGGAACGGGAGAGTAGTATCACTTTGCCCTACGAGTATGGTGCCGAGACATCACCCAAACACCCTGCTGCGAAGGCTCTACTACCAGAACCGAAGAGTGTGTCGCTTGCTGTACTACCCACATCTGAAACAATATCTACTGGCTTCTCTTTCTTACTTATCTCCACTAGTGTTCTCTAAACTTCTCCATAAACCTTACTGATTATTTACATTTATCACATGTAAATCCCTCACTGCTGATGGATGAAGCTATCATATACATGTGGCATGCAGTGCAATTAGCTATAACGTGTGCTGATTCCATGACTTTCCGCAATTGAAGGTATCCTGTGTAAGTCCCCTTTGGTGTGCAGGAAAATTAGGCCCATCTGTCTTGTTCTTTTCTCTTCACCTTTCTGACTGAGCGCCATAGGGCAGGACGAGGGTGCGAAGATGTTAAAGTATGTGTTGATGTCTTGCTGTAGAGGCAGTCATGTGCTGATGCAATCATTTGTGTGATGTCACAAAGGAGGGGAAATCCAAACAATCGTGCATCTTGGTTTCAATAATTGCTATTTTTATATTGGTGAGTAAGTTTTTAGTTCTGAAACTTACAGTATTTGTTTTTGTATTTCAATGAACTCGTACATGTCAAAAGATCAAGGAAAATGTAATCTCATGTCATGAGACACAGTGTTACACTTTTAGGTGAAATCAACATACAAGTGTCTTCATTATTGTTGACATAATGTATTAAACTGGGATACGAGAAAAATAGCTTTAAGGACACAATAATGTTTAAAGCTACAACAATCTATGGTTTATAACTTGAATGATTGTAGTTTTTGTTTGTTTGCTTTTTAGTTTTGCTTTTGTTTGTATGCCTTTAAAACTAGGGGACAACACATTTCTCTGTTTGATTGCTTGTGACAGTTCTAATGAAAACTAAAGAAAGTGGCTCATTATTTGTGGTAAGAATTGCACTGTGACACCAGTCTAAAAACTTGTTTGTGTCTCTCTCTCAGAAGCAGAGGTGTGGTGTGACAACCATCTAAATCACGTCTTAGATCTGTGAAGGCCAAGTGTGAGATTAAATATTAAAGGTTTGCCTGGGGTCCTGTCATAGGTTTTGGCTTTGGTTAGGGCCAGCGATGCTACTAAGTGACTCAAAGGTCACCTTTTAGGTCGTTACACCAGCTAAAACCATAGACTGTAAAAAAAGATGGACGACGCCCCTTCGCTCTTTTCCATCGGAGAGAACTGAAGCCGCCAGTGTCCCGATATGGCGCTGACATCTTGGAACTTGAGTCTGCGCACTTGCGTTTTCGGGACCAGTCATGCGCAGTAGTGAGCAGGAAGTAAAGCCGCGAAAACAAGGCCCCGCCCTCACTCTCGCAGAATCAATCGCAAGCACACGCCCCTGCCAGATCGGTTAGCACATTCTACTGCAGAACAACCCATTATGTCGGTGTGAAATAATTAATTATAGAAATTTAGATATGTAATTTAAAGCTCCAATCTCCTCAATCCTCCGAATATCCCGAAAAAAAGTCCGTTGGTGCTTCAGTGACTACTTCGCTCAGAGAACCTGTCAATCACAGCTGTCAATCATGACGTAACAGCACCGTTTTTATAGCATCAAATAACTAACTAAAAACAAACTTATTTTAAAAACAAACACTTGAAATTACATCAGCGTGATAAAAACTACAGTAAATGACAGAAACTGTCTTTGGAAAAAAGATATGTGAAGTGTAATTTAATTGTTTAGTTGGTCTCACGTCCCGTTGAATAACATGGGGAGGCGGGGTTTATGACCTATACTAGGACCGGCCTCTGGGGGGCGATCGAGACGTTTTGGCTTCACTTTTGAGGGCTTGTGCGGCACGCTTGGCTAAAACCTGAGTTGCAAATGTCTACACATTTTAGGATACCTCACAGGTGCAGCAGGTCTCATCCACAAATAATTGCATACAGGGGATTAATACATTATTGGCTGCATTTTTATCAGATCGAGCTATATAATTTTTTATACTGTGAAACACTGCATCAAAATAAGTAAGGGCATCTTCACACCTGGCTCATTTGGAGTGTTTGTTTCAGAACCTGGCACGTTTTCTCCCTTGTGTGGCGCGAGGTAGTACAGGTCTCCGACACAAGGAATTTCGACTACGCCACCCATGGGAATTTCACCCAGGGAAATATGAATGATACCTAAAAATTTAGGTCAGACAGGTTCGACTCTCTTAAGAAGGTAGGCAAAAACGTAGGTATCATAAAAAAAGTACAACATTTTATTAATACAAAATTACATTTAGAAAAATCACATTAAAATAGCATCCGTTCTACCATGCAGCATATGACGGCTTGTTAAAGATGCATGGCTGACATAATTTCAAAATAAACAAAAATAACAAACAACACATACACAACACTTTACATAACTAATGTTTGCACAACTCACAAAACTACACAAACTTACAGGGCTGAGTTTCACCACAGGAGAAGTGATCACGAAACTAGTTAGTCAAAAGCACACTTCCAAACACACACACACACACCACCGTGCACTCAGATCACACGACCAAAACACTTAAAGTGTCACAGGGCAACCGTTGGAGGAGCACCACCACCACAAGAGACCCTTCACCAGTGGGACCCCAGCAACTGCAAAGAAGACCAAAAACAAACTTCAAAACATAATTGCAATGAGCACAGTTTGATTGTATCAACATATGATCATAGAGCAGACAATAATAAAATAATAACAAAACGAATACCAAACAATATACAAATACCAGAATGATAGAAAAGGAAAACAAAACAATCAACTCAATTCAGACAATAGGGGAAGCTCGCACGGAGCAAATGCGTAGGTTTGTGCTCCTTGTTCCAGAAATCAGTGAGCATCAAACCCAGAGTACAATAAACTATAATTTAATAAAACCAGACAGCAACAATCTCCGATTAGTTAGACGATACGGCGTTCTCGAAGTATGGCAGCAGAGAAGTGACAGGGCTGTAACTATAGCGACAGCAGAAACAAACCGATCGCCATGAACAAGAGGGAGAATCCTGAGCCAAATACAAAAAAAGATCATTACTAAAATGTATGCATCGCCTGCTAAAATTCTCAGTGCATAACTATGTGCACGACGACACTTACCAGGAAACACGTTATTCATAAAAACCACCGTTTAGCTGAGATACAGGGATACTGCACATAACTCAACCTCAGCCAATCTCCAAGCGAAGCTAAACAATCCTGCTTTCCACAGAACAGTTTGCACATACCTGAGAAGTGAGCAGTCTTAGAATCCACTTAATGAAACCAGCCGAAGAAACCAGGGAGGGGAAAAGACAAGCTAGAATGCAACAATTAATCATTAATGCCACACATACAGCAATTAAAAACAGAACTGGCTACATGCTAATAGCACATACCTGTAGCTACTGTCAACAACAGAAAAGGGGAGGAGCCGAACATGACGCATCACGGGCCATAGCCAACCAGCTCTTAAATAGGAAGAACTCCTTGCTGATAGGTGCTCACAAATGTCAATCACCACCACTCATCTCATTTATTCGGTTACAATTGGTTCAGTTAAGCATATATGAACATGTCAATCACACTTGGATCTGCACCAAAACAATCACTCTGAGACTGCCTGAATAAGATGGTATGGATCGATTGCAAATGAACTTCGAATGCAAACTGAACCAATGGACCAATGAAACAACCTACATCACAATGCATGGTCACACAAATTTCACACAAATATCCATAACAAGCAATTAATTTACATGACCATAAATGTTTTAGGCAACATGATGCAAAAGAGGGTTCAACATTCGTGAAATGCCGATAAGCAAGTGATTAGATAAGTTATAGATATGCAAATAACCATGAACATACCTGATAGATCTTTCGTGACAAATTCTGTGGGTGAGCATGTCATGGCACCTCACAATCAAAGCACACCTTCTTTTCTAAGATTGTTACAATTCCCTGTTGTCTGCCTTGTGTTTTCCCCTGTCATCTCTCCCTCACTACATTTCCCAGAATTCACTGCCCTCATCACTGCCATCTGTCTGTCATTGTCTTCACCTGTTTATCGTTATCCTAGTGTATTTAAACCCTGTTGTTTTCTCCACCCAGTGTCGGTCGTTGAATGTTGTATTAATGTTGTTTCCAGCCCGAGTTCCTGTTTGTTCCTGTCGTGGATGTTTCCAGTGTTTTCATCTTTGTTTTCCCATCGTGGATGTTTCTTTTGTTCCCGTGTTCACAATTAGTTTGTTTTTGTTTAACTTCCAATATAGCTGCGCCTAGATCCCCACTCCTCGTCTGCCGCCTCTTTGTAACAAAAATGTCTTGTGATTGCTCTTCTTCGAAACAAGTGCATTGCAATATTGTTGTTCCAAAGAAGCCTTGATTCCCACTCAAACTGACAAATGAATACAACGGTGATTAAAAAAAAAGGCCTCAATAAGCTCACTGGGCTGTTATCTATCCATCTTGATGGATAACCGACCTGATTAGTAGTTCTCGCTCTGAATGGGGCATGTGGTAAGTTGTGCATGGATCGCAGACAGTAGCATGAGCCTCAACATGCTGGGAGTCTCTGCGGTGTCATGCACAATGAGCCACATGATAAGATGCATGGATTAACAGTCTCAGAAGCTGAGTCACAGAGACTTGTCCTCCACCACCCGTACTGAGGTGAGTAAACTGCACCACCACGAGGACCTACAAGGTAGAGGGAATTGGGCATTCCAAAAAAAAAAATTAAAAACAAGTCTTAAATTTAGAAAAAATTCAATTTCAAACTAGTTAATGAATCATTATGTCACCATGAAAACATTCACACAAAGGTTGTATGCACAAATATGTGCAGATACACAATAAGTTAGCAAAATCATACCCTTTAAATCTTCTATATACCTTAATAATACACTGTATTTTATTTAACTCTAATTTGATTTAATTGAATTTAACTTAAAATTTTCTTAGCATTTTAAATAAATTCAAATATGCTAATTATTTTATCAAGAGGTACCTTCATAGCTACTGTTCACCCTCTGTCTACCAACATTACTTTGATTGTCACATGACAAATATGGTCAGACGGGGGATGTGTTCTGGCCTGGGGCGCAGAACAAAAAAGGAAGATGGGAATTTAAAAACAGTATATTAAAAAGAAGAAAACAATACCCAAGAGGTTAAAGAGAGATTGGTAAACTTAACTTATCACTTTATCACTGAAAATCTTGAAGAAATGCTTGAAGTTCCAACATTTAACATACAGGTACAGATGGCCAGCTTATATAAATATTAGTCATATTATTATCATGACTAAATCCAAGAAATTGGGCAAAGAAATGTGTGATGGAGAGGCTTGCTTCAGGATCAATCATAAACAATTAAACCTCTTAATTTTCTTTATTTTTCTGTTTGGATGGAAAATAATGATGCAAATCAAATTAAATTAATAATTTGTTTGTTATAACTAAGCAGATTCATTACATGACTATATGTATAAAAATTCTAAATTACATTTTAAATATAAAAGTTTGAATGAAATAATTGGCATCACATTTCAGTTTTATTTGTTTTTGTTTTTTATTGAGTTTGAATTATAAGATTTGTTACATTTTGAAGTAGTTTGAGTAGTTTAATGGTTCCTTTCTAGGAGTAAATGTATTTGTCTAATATAAAGTTAAAAGGGCAGGTTTAAGTTGTTTACGAGGAAATTTTTTTTAGGTTACAAACTGGTAATTACAAGGGTATTATGCTATAAATGTGGTTTATTAGGACATTTCTAATGTCCCCATAATTTAAATCGCTTGAAAATTTACTAAAAGATGTTTTATTGAAAAATTAAAAAAAAAATGCTGAATTTTTTTTTTGTTTAGGGTTAAGGTTAGGGGATATAATCTATAGTTTGTACAGTATAAAAATCGTCATGTCTATAGAGTCCTCATAATGATCGCTGCACCAACGTGTGTGTGTGTGTGTGTTTGGTGGGGTTGGGGGATGCCAACATTGATGTTACATACCCCTCAACATATGTGTAGTCGTGCGCCCCTGCCCGTGCAAATTGACATGTTGGTAAAAAGCTAGTGAATCTGATCTGTCCAGCCTGTGAACCCTTTAACTCATTGTTTCTAAAGTTTACCCAGTGTCTGAAGTGTATGTTGGTCATTGAGAAGACACCAGAAAATGTAAAAGTGCTTCAAAACATCATCTAAATGGCTGTTGAATTTGGACTGATTCATGAAATACAAAAGTTTCCTAATCTTTCAATTAGGAAAATTAGAAAAGGACACATGAAGTAATTTTGTGATTTGACCAGAGTGAATGGGAAAATTGGCATCATATTTTCCCAGTGGCGGGCTGTGCATTTAAAGTCTAGGCCTTCTAGTAATACCAATTGACATTTTAAAAACCAAGCCAGAACTTGAAACGATACTTAATGCTCAAGCAAGCCTAATTGTAACTGCAGCATGACTGTTTATGAAATGAATATCATTTCAATATCAATATCATATTAATCTACCAAGGAGGTCTATAATACCTGGAAAAATCTATCTAATAATATTTGCGATTTAAATGTTGCTTGCAAAAAAATTCATTTCGTCAGGGTGCATGGTTCCATTCAAGTTGGATGTGGGATATTCCTCCTTGAAATCTCTGACCATAAATGCATTCCATTCCCCGATATTCGGAACTGCAATGCTCCTGTTAGCTTAGCAGGGGTTTGACTCTCATTAGAGATGTCTCCTAGCAACCCAACTGATAAACAATACTTCAGCACTAGTATCCAAACAATAGAATCTTAGGAATGTATGCAGAGAGGACCAGCCCGCCGCATTACAGACATGTTGCAGAGGGACACCTCTGGCCAAAGCTTTAGAGGAGGCAACCCCTCTGGTAGAGTGAGCCCTAATACCTACTGGCGAAGCTTGACCGCTCGCCTCGTAGGCCAGGGCAATAGCATCCCTCACCCAATATGACATGGTTTGCTTGGTGGCGGCCACCCATTTGTTACGACCCCCATGACAAACAAATAGTTGCCCTGACTAGTGCGGTGGACATAAGTCTGAAGGGCATAGACTGGACACAGTTCCGAATATCTGTGAAGTCTTTCCTGCTCCAGCGTTATAAATGGCGGGGAGCAGAAGGCTGCGAGAGTGACCGTATGTACAGTCAAGAAAGGAACCTTAGGCAGGTAGTCAGGGTGAGGGTGCAATATTACTTCAGCCATTCCTGGGGCAAAATCTAAGCAGGATGCAAGATGGACAGAGTCTGTAGATACCCAATTCTTTTTAGAGAAGTAATTGCCATAAGAAAAACCATATTGAGAGTCAGATGCTGAATCTAGAGGTTCAAAGGGGGTCTGAGCCTGACCCTCAAGGACTATTGCTAAGTCCCATGAAGGGATCCTGGTCCTAGCAGGAGGTTTCAAATGCATGGCTCCATGAACAAAGCGAGTGAGCAGGGGATATAAACCCTGAGAGTGGCGAGGCATGTGCCTGCTGATAATTTTTCCTGTAGAAAGTCCAGATTGAAGCAATCTGGCAGTTAACTGAATCTGCATTATTTGCACTGCACCATTTTTCAAAGACACCCCATTTATTGGCATAACTTCTTCTAGTAGAGGGAGCCCTAACACTTAGATTGGTCTTGAAAACTTCAGGTGAAAGCCCAGTGTCCCTTAGTTGGTACCCTTCAGGGGCCAAACTTGAAGGTTCCACAGCTTGGGCCGGGGATGAAATATCATCCCCTGCGCCTGGGACAGAAGGTCCTTCCTGTCCGGAATTGCCAAGGCGAGCCGTCGAGGAGAGACAATATCTCAGAGAACCATACCCTGTTCAGCCAACACGGCGCTATCAGTAAGAGCCAAGACCCTTGCTTGCGAACTCTGGCCAAGACTCCTGGGAGCAGAGAATCCAGTATGTGCCATCGCGTCCAGACCCGGGGGGCTGGGTGTCTCAGAGAGAAGTAGAGGGGACATTGCGCTGTCTTTTGGGAGGCGAAGAGGTCCACTTCCGCTCTGTAAAATCTCAACCAGATTTGTTCCACTACCTCGGGGTGGAGTTTCCACTCCCCCGTCTGTATTTTCTGTCTGGACAGGAAATCTGCACCCACATTCAGGCATCCAGGGATATAAACTGCTCTTATTGACAGGAGCTTGCCCTGGGTCCTAAGGAGAATCTGCCATGCCAGACTGTTGAGCTGGCGTGAACGTAGACCTCCTTGATGGTTTATGTAAGAGACTACTGCTGTATTGTCCACCCGCACCAGGAAATGGCAGCCACTCAAATACTGGAGGAAGTATTTCAGAGTCAGCAATACAGCCATAAACTCGAGGCAGTTGATGTGCCAATCGAGTTGATGACCCTCCCATTCCCCTTGAGCTGGACGACCACTTAAGACCACACCCCAGACAGTCAGGGAGGCATCTGTCATTAGCAATTTGCGACAGCAAGATGCACCTAGAGTGGGACCCAAAGTGAGGAACCGAGGTCTGAACCACATAGATAGGGTATGAAACACACGCAGCGTAACCCTTATCTGCCTTAGGGGACTGGCCCTTCGATGAATTTCCCTGGCTTTGAGCCACAACTGAAATTATCTAATGTTCAGAAGGCGCAAAGGGATCACCGAGGACGCAGATGCCATGAGACCTAATATTCATTGATACTGACGAACAGTGCAACCTTGACATAGCCTGACTTTGGTCAGGGTATTCTGAATGGACATGATTCGAGTGGGAGACAATTGTGCTCACATCATGAATGAATTCCATACAACCCCCAGACAAGTAATTTCCTGAGTAGGAAATAGAACGCTCTTTTTGACATTGAGTCTCAGACCCAGAGAAACCAGATGAGCTAAGATCTCTGTGCTGAAAAAACAGTTCTTGTGACTGTGCTAGTGTCAGCCAGTCATCTATATAATTCAGAATGCGGATGACCCGGAGTCACAAAGGAGCCAGTGCTGCATTCATGCACATTGTGAATGTGCGGGGTGATAGGGCTAGGCTGAATGGAAGAACCAGATATTGGAATTCTTCGCCCCTGAAAGCAAACCTCAGGAACTTCTTGTGTTGTGGTAGAATTTCTATTTGGAAATATGCATCCATGAGATTGATCGTGACCAACCAATCGTGACGTTGGATTTGAGACATGACCGTCTTGACAGTTAGCATCTTGAACTTGAATGCCTTGACTGAGCGATTCAAGCCTCGAAGGTCTAAAATCAGATGCAACCCCCAACCTTCTTGGGAACCAGGAAGTATCTGCTGTAGTAACCTGACTCTTTCTCTGAAAGGGGAACATGTTCTATGGCCCCTTTAACCAAAAGATTTTGCAGTTCTTTCCACAGTAGACATGCTTGTTCCGGTTTCATGGTAGTGGAGACCATGCCGTTGAAACAAGGAGGACGGTGATCAAATTTAAACCCACATAGAAACACCTGGCAGTAGCTTCCATGTTGCCAGGTTCTCTGAGATGGGAATCAATTTTGACACTTCCTGTTGAGGGGATGTCAAATATTTTGCGTCCTGGACTAAGGCAGGAAGCAACGGAACACCCAACATTTTGCTGGAAACCTCTAACTCCCAAAACACCAGAGGCGGCGGGAATGGAGGGGTTCTGTGGGGGTATCAGGAAGGTACAGGTGAATGCTTCACGTGCCCCAACCTAAGGGGGTGCTACCCCAATGAGGCTGGGCACAAAACCATCAGGGTTTTCTCTTTTTAGAAATAACTGCCCTGAGGTCTTGCTTTGGGGGCTGCTGAGGGTGCAGAACCGGCCCCCTGTCTCTACGAGGGGTAGCACAATTTGCCATGCTTTGTTATTGAGCCTCCCATCAAGAAGGACGGCCCCTCCCCCTGATTGCGGCGAGGAAAGAATTGCCCGAACGCTTCCTCATGACTCTTTGCCACCTGGAAACTGGTGATAACCGAATTCATGGCATCACCAAATAAACCAGAAGGTGAAACCGGGGCATCGAGGAGGAAAACTTTGTCCTTATCTCTGATGCCCAACAGATTGAGCCATAAGTGTCTCTCAGTGCTGACCAAGGCAGCCATAGACCGGGCAATGGCACGAGCCGTCTGCTTGGTCACGCGGAGAGACAGATCTGTGGCTCGACGAAGCTCTGAGAAAGCCTCTTCGTCGACCGTGGTGCCCGCACTCATGTCCTTCAACAGGTCATCCTGGTACACCTGTAACACTGCCATAGTGTGCAGGGCAGCACCAGCCTGACCTGCTGCCTGACCTGCTTCCCCACAAGCGTAGAGGTGGTCCCGCATGGCTTTGTGGGGAGAGAAGGACTTTTTAGCAATGATGCCAACCCAGGCAAGAGATAACCCGCAAGTGTCTCATCTACCGGCGGCATCACTGAATACCCCCGTGCCTCAGCACCCACAATAGTCGAATATGTTGACGTCATGGGCACGAAGACACAGGAAGTATAAGGTTTTCTCCATGAACTAGAGAGCTCGTCATGGAGGTCATCAAAGAAGAGTTCCATTCCCTTGGCCACGAGACAAATCTGTCCTCCAGTTTGGAGCGCTTGGGGGTCTCTTGTTCGTGAGGCCAGTCTAATTGAAGCCTGGCCACCGCACGAGTAACCACCTCGAGTAATTCCTCCGTCGCTTTATTATCATGCGTGGAATGCTCAGAGGTGGGTAGCTTGAAGTCCGCAGACTCAAGAGATTCATGGTCCCCCTCTTGAATCGAAGAGGTGACGGAGTGTGCTTCAGGATCACGGGAGGGACCAGCTGGAGAGAGCGAGCGATAGGGACGGATAGCGATAAGTATCGCTCCTCAGCCAGATCCTTACGAAAGCTCCACGATGTAAGAGTGGATGCTGTCTCTTGGAAGGAAGCAAGACGAGTGCAAATCATTTTGAATGAGAACATATAGCAATGCTCGCACCTGCCCCGCCCCAACGCAAGAGCAGCATGCTCTTCCCCCAAACACACAAAACAAAACTGGTGTGTGTCCCTCTCAGCCATAGAGTGTAAACATGGGAACACACACCACTTGCTTTGTTTATCAGTCATTCTTTTTCTTCTTCTTTTTTTAAAGAGAAAAGAGAAAGAGAAAGGTTTCTACTCACTGCCTAACAATTCTAACTCCTAACAGAGGAAAGTAGAAAGTTCTGACAGTCAAGAAGCACAACACACACAGAATGATCTGAACACAAAAGATCTGACGATGCACCTGTGGCGAAACTATTTATAGCCCCTTTACCGGCGCATCCTGATGATGTCACTGGCGGAGGCTATAAATTGTTGCACACATATTCACAGCTGGTCACTCCTAAAGACGTTCCCAAAGCACTAAATCAGTGCAGCATCAAAGTGTAGCTTTTTGATAGGGAACCCAACTTTCCGACTTGATTGGAATGCAGCACTACTTTTCAAAACTTGATCCGACACTGAATGCTCAAGCAGCCTAAATTACACTTAGAAAGCTCCTGATGTTGCTATAACAATGCAAAAATCACTTACCAATTTTCTTGAAGTGAAAATTAGTTCTTCTTTCCTGTTTAAAAAATTAAGCAATCACATGGTCATGCAAAACATCTGGTGTTTTTAAATCCATAAGGATCTCTTTCTCAACGGTAATACCAGCAGTGATGACAGCTGACTTGTCAGACAGATCTTGCACTCAAATGACGTGCATCACTTAAAGCGTGATTTGTCACTCAAGGCCAGCTAGAAGGCCTCCACCATGACATATCCTAAATGTGAATGGAGGCCAATGCCCCCTAAGATGTATAGTATATTTTGTAAATACTCTCAATTACAGGGTTTCCAAACAAATGGAAAGAACAAGCAGAGATGTGTACAATCTTTATTCAACACTCAAAAAAAAATATAAAAATATGATTATACAAAAAAACAAGCAAAGAGAAAAAAAATACACAATTTACAAATACAATAACATTCACAAAAAAGAAAAAAATGAATCCTGATGTCATACAGTGGTCACCTGTAAAGTCAGATCTTAAAAAGTCAATATCAATATCCCATTGGATAAATCAGCATTTGGGAAGGGAGAAAAGAAAAAAAAGAAAAATCCAAAACCAATTAAATTCAAACAACCTCAGTTCACACCCTCACACATGTTTATAACCAAATTCATAATCCAAACAATAAACAAATCAAATGTATTAGTAAATCCTCCCAAACCCAGCAGCTAATGGCTCTTGTTGGTTATAGAGAACTTTGACAATAGATAAGAGCGGTGACAATACCCACCCACAGTACTCCAGATCCCAATTAACAAGCAAAAATAACTACCAAATTAAAGAAAATACAATGAAGTCAACTAATATAACAAAAGAAACATTCCATACCAAATAATCTCAACACATTTACACACCCACACCCACACACACAACAAACACACGTTTACACCGAACTCACTCGTGATTGCAACTCACACGTGTTTGCATCAACACACACTCACATAAAGACACATTCACATAAAACCGTGCTCACACAACTATGTGCTTGCATCAACGCTCGGTCACATCAACACACTCATACTCACAATGAAGACCCGTTCACATAAAACCGTGCTCACACAACTATGTGCTCGCATCAATGCCCGGTCACATCAACACACACTCTCACAATAAAACTACGCACACACAACCGTGTGCTGCTAAATCACAGTCGTCAGCGGGACTTGAGCGCGCAACCTCTCCAGTCCCCGCAGCACAGCACCACGGGTCGCCGTAACGGGCCGCCACACAGCAGCAAAACAACAGCGGGCAGATTTCTATAAAATAATTTACCCACTTTGGTCATTAACCACACATACACTATCTAATATTACGTCTTCGGTTAACGAAAAACTTACAAAATACCATAAAAACTTACCTGCAGCACAATTAACTGGCCCTCGGTAAGAAAGATGAACAAATCACTAATCTGCCTTGATCACGCTATAAATGAGTCATCATTAAAAACGGCACTACTCGAATAAATACAACATATCACTACAGTAACATACCTGAAAATATGTTAACGCAGCCTGCATACCATGCCGGAGGGAGAACGGAAGTGAAAGGAAATCTCTGCGGTTTTAAAGGGGCCATGAGCTTAACTTCCGCCCAGCTCCATCCACCCACACAGAACGGAAAACCCCCCTAAAAGGGTCACCCCATTACATAAAGATCACACCTACCAAGAAAACATATCAATCTGATTGGCTGATGAATCTAATAATCTGACATTAGATTTGCTTTAATTTGCACTGTTGAGGGGTTCTGAAGAAATTCTGAATGTCTGGCAGGGTGGAGCTCAAACTCACGCGTTGCTTCGGGCATGTGATTTGTGAAACAGTTGTCACACTTTGCTTGTAAGCATCAAGGAATAAAATCTGACTGGATAAACTTTTAGTTTTTCTCTATTTTTTTTTTGTAGATTAATTAAGAGCCCCGCCAACTGCTCCAATGTGGCCCGCAAGAGACTTTAGAAATAGAACAGAATTAGGCCCACTATGGAGAAATTATATGAAATCCATATTCTGGGCACTGGAT
Organism: Moxostoma hubbsi; assembly: GCA_032164185.1. Lineage (NCBI taxonomy): Eukaryota > Metazoa > Chordata > Actinopteri > Cypriniformes > Catostomidae > Moxostoma > Moxostoma hubbsi. The sequence continues at coordinate 9,472,863 of JAVLUX010000013.1, read as the reverse complement.
GTCGCTATCATGTGCAGCCGCTATTCACTGCTCATCATCTCCACTAGTGTGTTCAGTGTCATCACCAGCTTCATTCTCTGGCAGAGCTCAACAGAAGTTTAGAATACTCCTTATTTCCTAGAATGAGGTGCCCCACAGGAGGAGACACGTTTCGTTCCTTCCCTCGGGGAACAGAGGTTACGATAATAACCATGACGTTCCCCTTCTGTCACTCACTCGATGTTGTGTCGAATGAAGTGGGTCCATAAAAAAGCGCCATGCACTGACCATGTTACGTCACTGTTGAAACAGGTGCACAGCAGGATATTGCAAGTAGCCCTCCCCAATGCCCCCAACTCTTTTTTTGCATACAAACCTTAGGATTCCCACACCCCTGGTGTTACATGCCTAGCATGGGAGCAAGCCCAGCAGCCGCGGCCTTCTCTCTCACTATGTCTCTCACATAAGACGTAAAGCGGCTGGGGCCTATCTTAAGTCGGTGAAGGCAGTCTTTCCCCGTGGGGGAGCAGGAGATAGCATATCGGGAGCAGAAGGATGTCCCGAGGCTAGGGTGCTGAGAGAAGACTCGAAGCCCTTACCCTGCTCTGCGCACCCGGCAGGGGGCGGATTTAGAGACTGAGGAAGAGGCCTAAGGGGGCATCTTCAGAACTCGTCGGCGCTGACATGCCGGGGCTGTAGGCGAGGCCTGAGGCAAGGTAGCTGTCCGGTCCGCAAATCTCCTATTCTTTCAGGAGGGAAAGACCCTGCGGAGGCCACACCCTGCCCAGATTTAGGGGGAGGTACCCCGTGGCAAATACACCATGACGTGGGATATGGCGCGGTGGTAGGTCCAGCCTAATGAGGGGGGACTCTACAAGCATGGTGGCCGGTGCAGTGGGGCTGCCCAGGGGAAATGCGGGTCCGCTGACAAGGGGGACTATACCGTGGAAAATACATCATGGGGAGTTAGCCTGAAGAGGGAACTATGCCCATGGAGCCCGACCCCAGTACAAAGCATTTGAGACTCGTAGTGGGTCTGGCCGCAAATTGCTCCGCTGAATTCGCGGGCCAGAGGGCTAGGGAGGAGAAACATCCATTCAGCGATGGTCAGCGGCTCAGTGCCCACGAGGATGCCACACTTCTAGCAAAGTGTGCTCGAACCTACAAGGGGATGGGCATGGCCTGTGTGTGATAGGCTAAGGCAATAGCATCAACGACCCAGTGGGCTAACCTCTGTTTGGAGACGCCGTTCCCTATCCGACATCCGCCAAAGAGGACAAAGAGCTCATAGGAACTCAATGATCATAGGAACCTTGGGAACGTAGCCCAGTCGGGTCTCAGGATAACGTGAGAAAGTGCCGGACCAAACTCCAGGCAGGTGTCACTGACAGAGAACGCTTGCAGGTCTCCAACCCTCTTGATGGAGGCTAACGCGATCAGGAGGGCCGTCTTCAGGGAGAGAGCCTTGAGCTCGACTGAATCAAGCGGATCGAAGGGGGGTCTCTGAAGGCCTGAGAGGACCACAGAGAGATCCCAAGAGGGGAACAGGCTAGGCTGGGGAGGATTCAGTCTTCGGGTGCCTTTCAGGAACCTGATAATCAAGTCGTGCTTACCAAGGGACTTGCCATCTACTGCGTTGTGGTGGGCTGCGATAGCAGCTACATACACCTTCAAGGTGGAGGGGGACAGCCTCCCCTCCAGACTCTACTGCAGTAATAGAAGCACTGACCGAACTGTGCATCTCCGCAGGAAGTTCCAGAGGTCTGGGTGCGGATGCCAGAGGGTACCCTGTCCCTGAGAAAGAAGGTTTGTCCTCAGTGGAATTTTCCAGGGAGGGGCTGTCGCAAGGATCGTGAGATCCGAGAACCAGTTGCGGGTGGGCCAGTAGGGGACCATCAGGATGACCTGTTCCTCGTCCTCCCTGATCTTGCACAGCACCAATGCAAGAAGACTCACTGGGGGAAATGTGTACTTGTGCAGCCCCCGGGGCCAGCTGTGTGCCAGCACGTCTGTCCTGAGAGGGGCTCCTGTCAGGGAGTACCTGAGCGGGCAGTTGGAGTTGTCTTGGGAGGCAAAAGATCTATCTGTGCTTTGCCAAATTGGTCCCATATGAGCTGGACCACCTGGGGATGGAGCCTTCACTCTCCGCTGGGCGAAACCTGTCGCAACAACGCGTCCGCCGTTGTGTTGTGGTTGCCAGGGATGTGAGTGGCGAGCAGGGACTTGAGTCACAGCTGGCTCCAAAGGAGGAGATGGCGGGCGAGTTGTGACATATGACGAGAGCGCACGCCGCCCTGGCAATTTATGTACGCTACCATCGCGGTGCTCTCTGAAAGGATCAAGAAGTGCTTGCCTTGGATTAGTGGGAGAAACTTCCACAGGGCAAGAATTACAGCCATCAACTCTAGGGAACTGATGTGCCAACGCTGCCAGGGTCCTTTCCAGGGGCCAGCGGCAGTGCACCCATTGCACACGGCGCCCCAACCCTGTCGAGAGGCAGCCCAGTTGAGTCATCCGCGTCAGATGCCTGGACGCTCTCCGATGCAGCGGTGCTGTTATCATCCAAGCACGGGGCCTCAAGGAAGAATGCCGGCTGGCTGCGAGGCGAATCGCGCTTATCCCGAGCCCGGATGGAAGCACATGAGCATTTCGGGGGCAGGTGGTTCTTGGGGATTTACCCGGCAAATCCGAGCCCGTCATCATCCCCGTATCGCCTTTATCGCCAGCCGGGTCGTCCTCAATCCTGTGGGAAGAAGGAGCGAAGCAGGGGGCGGCTGAAGTGGCAATCACCTTCAGGAAGGAGAGCTGCGACCGCAACGTTGCCATGGCCATGTACTCGCAGTGAGAACATGTACCATCCACGAACGCCGCCTCAGTGTGATCGCTACCCAGGCACACAAGGCAGCGTCTTTGGCCGTCGTTCTTGGAGAGAAACCGACCGCATCCAGGAACAACACGGGCGGAAAGGCATCTTGAAAAAGACGCGTCCTGAAAAGTCCCAAATTTGGTCTGCCAACTTGACATTGGCCTTTTCTCAGGTTCAGAGGTACGATTCGGCATCCAAGGAAGAACCCTTGTGTCACTTCATTCGACATAACGTCGAGTGAGTGACAGAAGGGGAACACTTGCACATCTGTGCCTGATGCGTGCTCTCAGCATGCTCATGCTAATCTATAAAATAAAATGAAGAGCGATATTAAAATAGTATTTGTAATGCAAGTAACAACAGAACAGAAGTTATAATTGTATAGCTTTAAAGAGCAATTCCTTAAAAAAAGAAGATAATTTACTTCATAAATTGATAAAATGTAATCTGATTTTGATGATGGGTCACACCCAACACTCAGTAGCAGATATATATGTTATTTGCAGTGCCACTGAATAGATGTCAAAAAGATAAAAATGTGAATAAATGAGTATAATATTTTGTATAGGACACATCACTGTTCCATAATAAGAGTTCTTTGTGAGTGAAATACCCTATCCTTTATTTAAATGTAGGACCTACACAAGCATACCATAGAGCACAAATTATGATTAAAACTTGTATAATATAAAGTGTACAATATAAAATTATGCATAGTGGCAATCTAGTAGCTTCTAGTAATTTTTTTAAATTATTACAGGAGTAGACCCCAGTGAATGTGATTGGAGGTGAGACAGTGCAGTTTTCTTGCCACTTCCTGGTGATTATTTGCACATATTCATATACGTAAAACTGCTTCTTTTCAGTCAAGCAGCGAAGCTTCCACAATACATGCTTTACAATACATGTTTCATTGAGCACACTTTCAACCTGTTGGTTCTCACTATGCCACGGAAGTTGATCCTCTCTTTGCCATTTCAACTTCAAGGCTTGTACTTGTGCTTTTTCTTGGTATTACTATCACCAGATGTTGTTTATTACCTGTAATTCTCTTTTAATATCTGTTTTTATCTGTATTTTTTGTTTTAATACCCTTTTTTTCTATTTTCTGTTTTGATAAAGCTGCATTTTATGTTTTGAAGCAGATGACCTAAAATTCACTAACTATCACTTCCTTGTTGCCAGAATTTTGAGCACATAGCAAATACTTTATTGGTTGCGGAGGATGTCAAGAGAAATAACTAGAGGTGTAAAAGCACGTGGTTAATTAAAAAAGTTTAATGCATTTATTTTTTGTAAATTATTCGTGATTAACACATTTAACATAAACCTTAAATTAAAGCATAAACCAGCATTTAAACTGTTCGGAGTAGGGTCGAACCCTTGTAATGTGTCCACCAGGATCATTAGACTGACGCACACACAACAGCCGTGTTGGCAATCAAATGATGGGGAAAGGACCTCTTAACACTATTTGTTATACAAAACAAGCCCAGATGGGACTTGTGAAATAAAGCACTCTGCAGTCACTGTAAAGTTCAATTTAATTTCCAAGCACTTTTCATGTTGAGATCAAAGTGGCACTTGATGCTAGCATTGATGCCCTGGCACGAATCATGAATGCAAAGCAAAATGTGGAAGATGAGAGTTTAAGAGATTTAATGCGCACCGCAATAAATTCTCAACCTATGGTTACATAGTTCTTTAAATTATTCAACCACCCACTTATACTTTGCGAAAAATTTAATGTTACTTGAATTGGTGCTATTTTAGTGCATTTCTATCTTTATACTGTTAGAAGTCTTTGATTGGAAAACGTTAGTAAAGCATTATTGTTACATATTATTTTGTTTTCTTTCCTAAGAAGGAAATAAATGCATTTCGAAATGAAAAGTATACATAGAATAACATTTCAGCACTTTCAAAATTTGTGATTAATCGCAATTATCTATGAAAATCTATTTGATTGCAAATTTTAATGAACTAAAAAAAATTAAATATTGTTTGAAAATTATTTTAGTTTTTAAAGCAATTTTCTTTGTGTCATGTACACTAACTAATTACTTTATTAGGAACACTATACTACTACGGAGTAGGGCCTCCCTTTGCCCTTAAAACATCCTTAATACTTTGTGGCATGGATTCCACAAGATGTTGGAAAAATTCCATTGATATTCTGTTCCAGGTTGACATGATTGCATTGCACAATTTCTATAGATTTGTCAGCTGAAAATTCATGCTGTGAATCTCCTGTTCTACCAAATCCCAGAGGTGTTCTTATGGATTTCGATCCAGTGACTGGGAAGGCCACTGAAGAACAGTGAACTTATTGTCATGTTGATGAAACAAGTTTGAGACAAATTTTGCTTTGTGTCATGGTGCATTATCATGCTGGATGTAGCCATTGGAAGATGGATAAAGTGTGGCCATGAAGAGATGCACATGGTTAGAAACATTACTCAAATATTCTGTGACATTCAAGCAATGATTGATTGGTATTAACGGGCACAAAGTGTGCCAAGAATACATTCCTCACACCATTACACTGCCATTACTATCCTGGACTGTTGACAAAAGGCAGTTTGGGTCCATGATTTCAAAAGTTGGAACCCGACATGGTTTTCTGCTGTTGTAGACCATCCACCTCAAAGTTCAATGTGTTGTGCATTCTGAGATGCTATTTTGCTCACTACAATTATACAGATTGATTATCTGAGTTACCATAGCCTTTCTGTTAGCTTGAACCTGCAGAACCACCCTGGCTGGCCCAATCATTGTGGGATTATTCTATTACCCCCATATTAAGCATGGCCTTTATTTCTTCCCGTACTACCTGTTTTTGTGTTTGGGCAAATGGTAGGGCCGACTACGTACCACTACCCCTGGAGTTGTCTCGATGTGGTGTTCTAAAAGATTAGTACGGTCGGGAAGATGTGAGAACACATCAGAGAAATTTTCATGCAACCTCCATATGTTGTGATAGTAAGAGGTGGTCTCCACCAGGGACCGGGATGAACTGATTGGCTCTTAGACTCACCTCCGGACTGAGCTCCTCCCTCTCCAGAACTACTGCCGCCAAGGATACAGGGACCACGTCTCTCCGTGGTTTTAGTAGGTTGTGGTGGTAAATTTTATGATCCCCGCCCCAATCCATACATACTACCTCATAGTCAACTTTTCCAACTGCGCTTTGAAAGTCCCTCCTTACAATTTTCCTTCATGATGTCTAACATGCCACGGGGCTTATGCTCATATAACAGTTCAAACGGGAAAAACCCAGTGGAGGCTTGTGGGACCTTTCGCACTGCAAATAACAGGGGTTTGAGCCACTTATCCAAATTCCGAGCATCTTCGTGCACAAACTTACAAATCATATTTTTTAAGGTCTTATTAATTCTTTGTGTACAGTACACACTTGTCCAAATCTATTATATACCCAATAATTTGTACAGAACACATAGTGTACGTGACATGAAAGTAGTGCCCTGATCAGCAAGGATTTCGTTTGAAATACCCACTCGGGAGATTATTCTGTAGAGTGCCTCTGCAACACCACATGCTGAGATGATGTGTAATGACACTGCTTCCAGGCATCTTGTTGCTTAGTCCACCAGAACTAATACAAAGCTGTTCCCGCATGCTGACCGTTCTATTGGCCTGATGAGGTCCATGACAACTCTTTCAAAGGGAACCTCAATCAACAGAAGAGGGCACAATGGCCGCATGTTCAAAGAGCTCCAGATCATCTTGCACCCCCATTTTAGCAAGCATTTCATGGGATGCTGCCGGGGTCACCCCCTTCTGGGGTATCACGCTCTGCAATGCCCATCAGTCCTCCTCTTGTCCTCGACAGAGCATCTCGAAACGCTGTTGTTGTTCCACCCATAGATCCACGAGGGTCTGGTGTTGGGCCTGGTGGATGCTGGCGAGGGAATAGAAGACTTCCTCCAGCGGGGATGATGACTCCATAGCAGTGTATACTTCCTCTTTCCTGGGTTTTGGCTCTAGTGTAACAATGGTTCGTAGTTGGGCAAATAAAGGAGGAAGCAGGACTCAAACCGAGTTTATTAACAATCTCTGGATGCAACTCAAAAACAAAGCTTTTCAGTGGCCAACATAAAACAGCTGCTTTGCTGCCAGACAGTGAAGCTTCCACAATACACATGCTGCACTCAGTTTCAACTCTCTCTGTCACTCTCTGTGCACCGGACCGTTTTTACTGCAAACACAGAAACAGTAATTATCAGCAAATTCAACTCAGGTGAACCTCCTTACTGCTTCCTCTCTACCAAGATGGACGCTCGGCCACACCCTCGCTTCCACTAATCCATACAACTCCAGTGGTTTACATGTCTTTAGAAGTGATATGATAGGTGTTGTTGAGAAACAGAGCAATATTTAAATCCTTTTTTACTATCAGTTTCAACATTCACATTCTTCTTCTTTTGTTTTTGGTGATTCACATTCTTTCTGCATATCATCACCTACTGGGCAGGGAGGAGAATGAATAGTAAAAAAGTATTTAAATATGAACCTGTTTCTCACCCACACCTACCATATTGCTTCAGAAGATATGTATTTAACCACTGGAGTATTATGGATTACTTTATGCTGCCATCAGAGATGGGTAGAGTAGCCAAAACTGTACTCAAGTAAAAGTACAATTACTTCAAAAACATAATTACTCAAGTAGAAGTAAAAGTAATAACACAAATAATTACTTGAGTAAGAGTAAGAAAGTATCCAATTAAAAGAGTACTCAATTAGTGAGTAACTCCTTACTTTCACAAATGACATAATAGACGTTTACTCCCCTATATTCCATTACATAATACACATTGAACATGTACTACAGAATTATGATTATTATTAATGGAAATTATGTCATCATTCACCATAATTTTGTTCCAAACCTGTATGACTTTATTTTGAAAGTGAATGGTGACCGAGACTGTCAGTCCCTAACATTCTAACATATATTTTTTGTTCCACATAATACAAAGCCTTACACTGGTTTACCCAAAAATGATTCATCATTCTAAAATGTCCCACAAGGACATTATATATAATGCTGAAATATAAACCAAAGCAATATCATGCTTTATGAATGCCTACTTTTGCTATGAAATAACATTCATAAAGCATGTCCCTTGTGGGACATTTTCATGTTTTCACTATATTAATTACTAGAAATGTTTCCAAACCTCTCTTCTTATTGACAAATTCATCCAGATCTGACAAGAGCCCTTAAAGGGATAGTTCACCCAAAAATAAAAAAATAGATTAAAATAAATTAAAATAGCTTTTAAAGTCCTGTGTGGATTCTTATTTCAGTGTAATTTCAGTTTTCAGTGTCGTAAGTATTTAGATCTTTAATTCTGTACAGCAGTACTGCCGCTCCCTAAATGCAGAGTACACAACCTATGTAGGGCACCAACCCTGATCGTGGAAGACTTGCTGTGTCTGAAACCACCCTTAACCACTATTTTCGCTATTTTGTAGGAGTGTCTGAATTCTGAGTGAGCCACTCTTTCCCTACTTTTATTCACTCATTCTTACACACAATGCACTCTTAATTTTAAGTGTATATTTCAAGTACACTCGATCACGATTAATGATTGGAATTGGATTTCCCACAATCCACCACGGGGAAGACGTGCGAGCAAGGAATTTACTGCTTCACTCCTGCAATGTTTTATTTCATGCTGAATGTAGTAAATTACTTTTTGACAAATCATTACTGGATTAAAATAACATAATAACATATAGAGAGACAAAATATAGAGATACATTTTAAAATGTACTCTTTATTTGATCAAATGTGTTTACTTTATATATTAGCACACAGTATATATTAAAAATGACAAATAGAATGAATATTTATTGTATTAATATATTATTTAATAAGAATAAAAAACAAGGCCCAAGTATTTTAAAATTTAAAGTAAGTGACATTTCTGCACCAGACCCAGAGCTCCAACACTCTCGTCCGAACTCACTCATTTCGTTCACTTACTGCTGAGATATAGTGCACAAACTGCCATTCACTATAAAGAAAATAGTGAATGAGTGAACGATTGTGGACACAGCCACTCTCTTCGCGACGATTGCCTTGTGCATATCACACACACTCGCCCCGCGCACCTCGCTGTGCACATGCAGAAATACTGTCTGTTCATGCTCCAGTTGTCGATCACGTGTCGCGAATGGCAGTAATTTACAACTCAGCTTGGATGTTTACATGGATTTATACAGTTAATCCGCCAGAAGTAGCTGCGATAGTTTCCAGTATCCCCATGAGGGTGCGGAGTATATGCATAAATACTGCTTATAACATCCGGGACAAAGCACACTGATATATTGCTGCATTGATTTAAAAATGTACACTTAACAACTGATGTCATAAGAGCCCAGTTACAGAATCACCTGAAAATCTCATTACACAGAAAACCCCATGTTAGAATTAGAACCAAAACATTCCTCAGTGTGCTGCCTGAAGTTGGAGCTGTGACTTTAATCTTGAAATATCAGCTTGTCTTGGTGTTAAAAGAAGGCATTGCATGATGGAACTATTCTTTTTTCACTGTGTGGAGTGAAGAATTTGTTTCACTTTGAAGAGTTTGATGCTACTGCACTGATGACTTGAGTGACAGTCTGTGATACCGGCTCATCGTGTGCAGCTGTGTGACCGTCCACTCTCGTAAAAGTCCCATTCAATAATCTCTCAACAACTTACACATTAATTCAAATGAAACCCATTAATATAACGACAGTAATCCCAAACATTTGAAACAAGTAAAAGTAAAAAAAAATATTATAAATTTTCTTGAGTGAGAGTAAAAAGTACCCACTTTTAAACCTACTCTAAAAGTAAAATTTTCTCCAAAAAGTTACTCAACTAAATATAACGGAGTAAATGTAATGAGTTACTATCCACATCTGGCTGCCATTATGTGCTTTTTGGAGCTTTAAAATGATGGTACCCATTCACTTGAATTGTGAGGACCTACAGAGCTGGGATATTCTTCTAAAAATATGTGTGATAAGCAGAAGAAAGAAAGTCATACAGATCTGGGATGACATGAAGGTAAGTAAATGATTTTCATTTTTGGGTGAACTATCCCTTTGACTTGTGATGATTCAACAATTCTTGAAAATGCTGCTCAGCATTTTTCTCTCATATAAGTGTTGAATGACGAGCGGTAAGTTCATTTAGACAAAACACATCTTTACTTGCAAAAATGCTGCACTTGTACTGAAACATGTGAGAATTCCATCAATTATGAGACAGGGCACATGCCAGCAGGCATATGAATTGAAATTAACCTGATAGTCTCATAGAAAGCAAAGCAACAGAACACTACTATAACATCCTCCTTTAACTATTATGGAAGTTATTCCTTAATGACAACATCATCACATTTTGTTTTACACCTAAGAAAGTCTTTAACTGTAAGAGAAACAATTAAGTAAATGATGCAGGTTGTGTGTTAATTAATCAATGATGCGTGTTGTGTGTTTATTAATTTCTGAACAGTTTCTCTCTCTTTCTAACTCGCTCTTTCTCTCCTATATACTTAGCGTTTGTTTTGCCAATACAACCAGCTCTGGTCACATATGGACATTTGCTAAGTGTTTTTGTTGAAAGTTGCACTTTGGCTTCATTTGGAGGTGGATGTTTGTGTTTGGACTCAGCAGATGTTTTCGGGAGGAAAGGGCCAGTCATACTGGTGTGCTCGACATGTTGTGGTAGTAGCTCTGAGACAGGTAGGATACAGTCAGTCCATAAATATTGGGACATCGACACAATTTTAATCTTTTTGGCTCTATACACCACCACAATGGAGTTGAAATGAAACGAACAAGATGTGCTTTAACTGCAGACTTTCAGCTTTAATTTGAGGGTATTTACATCCAAATCAGGTGAACGGTGTAGGAATTACAACAGTTTGTATATGTGCCTCCCACTTTTTAAGGGACCAAAAGTAATGGGACAGATTAACAATCATAAATCAAACTTTCACTTTTTAATACTTGGTTGCAAATCCTTTGCAGTCAATTACAGCCTGAATTCTGGAACGCATAGACATCACCAGATGCTGGGTTTCATCCCTGGTGATGCTCTGCCAGGCCTCTACTGCAACTGTCTTCAGTTCCTGCTTGTTCTTGGGGCATTTTCCCTTCAGTTTTGTCGTCAGCAAGTGAAATGCATGCTCAATCGGATTCAGGTCGGGTGATTGACTTGGCCATTGCATAACATTCCACTTCTTTCCCTTAAAAAACTCTTTGGTTGCTTTCGCAGTATGCTTCAGGTCATTGTCCATCTGCACTGTGAAGCGCCGTCCAATGAGTTCTGAAGCATTTGGCTGAATATGAGCAGATAATATTGCCCGAAACACTTCAGAATTCATCCTGCTGCTTTTGTCAGCAGTCACATCATCAATAAATACAAGAGAACCAGTTCCATTGGCAGCCATACATGCCCACACCATGACACTACCACCACCATGCTTCACTGATGAGGTGGTATGCTTTGGATCATGAGCAGTTCATTTCCTTCTCCATACTCTTCTCTTCCCATCACTCTGGTACAAGTTGATCTTTGTCTCATCTGTCCATAGGATGTTGTTCCAGAACTGTGAAGGCATTTTTAGATGTTGTTTGGCAAACTCTAATCTGGCCTTCCTGTTTTTGAGGCTCACCAATGGTTTACATCTTGTGGTGAACCCTTTGTATTCACTCTGGTGAAGTCTTCTCTTGATTGTTGACTTTGACACACATACACCTACCTCCTGGAGAGTGTTCTTGATCTGGCCAACTGTTGTGAAGGTGTTTTCTTCACCAGGGAAAGTATTTTCGTTCATCCACCACAGTTGTTTTCCGTGGTCTTCTGGGTCTTTTGGTGTTGCTGAGCTCTCCGATGCGTTCTTTATTTTTAAGAATGTTCCAAACAGTTGGTTTGGCCACACCTAATGTTTTTGCTATCTCTCTGATGGGTTTGTTTTGATTTTTCAGCCTAATGATGGCTTGATTCACTGATAGTGGCAGCTCTTTGGATCTCATATTGAGAGTTGACAGCAACAGATTCCAAATGCAAATAGCACACTTGAAATGAACTCTGGACCTTTTATCTGCTCCTTTTAAATGGGATAATGAGGGAATAACACACACCTGGCCATGGAACAGCTGAGCAGCCAATTGTCCCATTACTTTTGGTCCCTTAAAAAGTGGGAGGCACATATACAAACTGTTGTAATTCCTACACCGTTCACCTGATTTGGATGTAAATACCCTCAAATTAAAGCTGAAAGTCTTCGTTTCATTTCAACTCCATTGTGGTGGTGTATAGAGCCAAAAAGATTAGAATTGTGTCGATGTCCCAATATTTATGGACCTGACTGTATGTCTGTGGTTTCATCTGTACTCATTTCCCTCTGACTGTATGAGATATTATATTGGTTCGTTACAGAGTTGTTTTACAAATCCCATTCCCATCATGAGCTTTAGAAGTTCACCTTATAAGCACTGACGGGGTGGTTTACTATATTTGTTGTAGTATGTTTTTGACTTTTTTTCACGCTTCTTTGAGAGTTAAACTTTGACAGCGATTTTATTCTTTGACGCTGGCACAAGAATGGGCTTGTGCTGACTGAGTTGTGTGGGTCTTCCTAGACATTAATCTTTCCGCTGGTGAACCCTGTGTTTGGTTATGTGAAATGTTTCTGAGTTTGAGCAGGTTTTGAAACGCATCTGATCCATCTCTTTAGGATTTTTCTGTTAGATCTTTTGCTCTGCACACAGCTCTCTTGGATAGTCCATTGGCTTGTGGATTCCCAGGGCTACATGTAATGTGGTAAAATCCCATGGAGCAGCGAAGTCTTTGAACCGTTGGCTTGAAAATTGCGTACCATTGTCCAAAATGACTTTGTACAGACTCCCATGGAGAAGAGCCTTTTAAATTTTGTGATCAAGGTATTGAAACATACTGAGCATGACAGTAACTCTTTTACGTCTGTGGTAAGTGAAGGCCAGAACACGATGTCTCGTGCTCTGTGCTTTATTGCATCAAGGACTGGGTGACCTCTGTAAAGAATGGTAGTGTACTCACAGTGTAATGATTTGGGAATTAGCTGTTCTCTGTCCCTTCATTACTATGCCTTTTTTGATTGTAAGCTCATCCCTGAAGAGGAAATACTAAAAAATCTGAGTTGGTAGCTTTGACTGACTAGAGGGCCATATTGATTTGATAAGATTTCAAAGGATTTGGAGAACTGGATCTAGTGCAAAGTGAGTTTGCAGCTCTTTCAGGCTTAAGGATGAGATTTGCTGAACTGTCAAGACTTCAAACTCTGGGAGCATGTGACAGTGTCAGCAAGGTAGATGTTTTTTCCTCTTTTGTATTAAATAGTGATGTCATATTTCTGCAATTTTAACATCATTCATGCATTTCAACCTTGCTGGAGCTGCATGGAGAGGCTTATTAAGAATAGTTACAAATGGCAGGTGGTCACTTTCAATATGGATCTTCTTGCCATATATGTAGTCATTACATTTGGTGCATACAAAGACAACAGGGAGAAGTTCTTTTTCTATTTGCATGCAACGCACTTCTGTTTGTGCTAGTATGCATGAAGCATATGCAACTGGAGCACCACATACAGCAGCAAGTCCAAACTGAGAATCATCACAAGTGAGTGTGACAGGTTTCTGGACATCATAATATTTCAGGGTCGGTGGACTAGAATTGCTGTGCTTCAGATCTTCGTTCACATCTTGATACTGTTTTTACCAACACCATTCTGTGTTTTTACAGGTCAGCTGACATAAAGGAGAAGACTTTGGGATTTGGAATTTGGTATAAACTTTCCTAAGTAGTTGAACATACACAGGAAGCGCTGTAGTATTAGTACACCATTGTCTGGTGGCTGCATTAATGCGATAGCTTTTGTTTTTGCTGGGTCTGGTCATATTTCCTTGTTTTTAAAAATGTGACCAACATAGCTCACTCTGTTTAGATGAATTTACACTTTTGAGGATTCAGCCATTGGTTTACTTTGCGAGCACGATCCAACACCTTCCTCATAGTTGCATCATTTTCCTCTCCATTGCCTCAGACAATGATGTCATCCACAATGACAGTGCAAGGGTAGCCTGCAAATATCTGTTTCATAGCGCACTGACAAACTTTGCTGGCTGAATTGATGCCAAAGGCCATCAGAAGATATCTGAATCTTCTGAATGGCGTACTGAACTTTGTCAGTATGGAAGACTTGTGGACCAGTGAAATCAGCCAGGAGTTTGGCATTTGCGCTGTCATTTCTTCCACTGTGTACATGGGGTGATATGGATGTTTCAGGAACTTATTCAAGTATCAAGGTTCAATGCACAGTCTTACAGTTTTTCTTGTGAGTGTCCACCATAAATTACACCGATTCAATTGGCTCCAATACATGAGTAAGTGCTTTGATGTTCCTAGACTCAGCATGGCCACAGGTTCGGGGTTAGAGCCCCCTCGATGTGGCGCTTCAGGTTCCGCCTTGCTGTAAGTCCCCACCCACCGGTATTTCTGACGTGATAGTCCGCTTGGTCCCCCTTGCCTGGAGCTTGGGGCCATGGCTCGCATTTCCCAACCCAACGCGGAGGCTGACCAGGACCATCTGACTCGGCTACGCGATTTAGTTCGCCTTGCGCGTGGAGGTCGCGTCCCCTCTACGGAGGAACCTGATAGAGTCTGTCCTTCCAGCTGAGATGAAGAAGGGGTTTTACAGCACCTACTTCATCATACAGAAGAAAGGTGGTGGGTTGTAACTGATCTTGGACATGAGTACTGAACCGGGCCATGCACAGACTCCCGTTCAAGATGCTGACTTAAAAATGCATTTTAGCAAGCGTCCGGCATCAAGATTTGTTTGCGGCGGTAGACCTGAAGGACGCATACCATGTCTCTGTTTTACCTCAACATTCTCTGTCAGATATTCTCTCTCAAATTCTCTGTCAGCGACACGTGCCTGGAGTTCCATCCAGAATATACTCACGTGGTCCTGAGACCCAGACCGAGCTATATGCCCAAGGTTCTTATGACCCTGTTTAGGGATCAGGTGGTGAACCTGCAAGTGAAGCTTCCCTAGGAGGCAGACCCAGCCTTGTCGCTGCTGTGTCCAGTACATGCTTTGCACATCTATTTGGATCACACGTAGAGCTTTAGATGCTCTGAGCAGCACTTTGTCTGCTCAGGAGGACAGCGTAAAGGGAGTGCTGTCTCCAAACAGAGAATTGCCCACTGGGTCATTAACACCATCACCCATGGTGTACAAACACACTCTACTAGGAGTGTGGCAACCTCCTGGGCTTTGACCATTGTGCCTCTTTAGCAGACATCTGCAGCAGGCTGGGCAACATCCAACACCTTTGCGAATGTGACAGGGTGGAGGGTGGGGCTGAGTCGTGATTTTACACACCCGGACCCTTATCAGGCTAATCAAGTCTTCGAGAGAGATAAAGGCCGACTGCAAATGGCAGTGGGAGAGAGAGAGAATTTAAAAAAACACTCACTCACCGGTTCTCCGATACGCCGTAGCTTGGTCCTCGGCCACACCTTCACCCTCTAGTGGATGACAGCCGTGCCTCCCCAGGTGGATCAGAGGCAGTCCTCCAGCCCCTGGCAGACGGAATGCACCGCCGCGTTCTTGGGGAACAGAAGGGGTCTCCCCCACCCCTGGCAGCAGTTCTCACACTCCAGGCGGTCAGCAGTGAGCCCCTCTCCGCTCGCGGTTGGTGGTCTCAGACCCCACCGTGTTTCAGTGGCTGGTATGGGTCTTCTTCCACCCCAGGCAGCGGCCCTGACCGCTCCAGGTGGTCGGATAGGAGCCCCTTCACCGATCACGGTCAGTGGCCAATTCTTCCACTTCCAGGTGGCCGAGGTCCTCTATCCCCTGGAAGATGGCCACGGGTGATCCATTGGGGTGGATGGTAGCGGCGAGAACTCCACTACAGCGTATCCCTCCTCCTTCCTGTGTTTTCGGCACCAGTGTAAAGCAGTTCAATGGGAAGGAGGAGGCTAGATCCGGCTTGACAATATAAATAATAGTTTAATGAAGAAATAAACCAAATGACACAAACACACACATAGGACGGACAGCTGCCTGTAAACGTTCTCTCTCTGTCGCACCACCAGCTGCAGTTGGCCTTTATCCCTCTCAGAAGCATGATTAGCCTGATAAGGGACCGGATGTGTAAAATCACGACCCACCCTCCGCCCTGTCACAGCGAGGTTCTACAACCTCCGGGTTGAGCCGGTGAAGAAGTGTGTTGCGGACCCTGGATGTCCTTCCTCCTTAACCCTGTGGCAGCTGAGTTTGCAGGGAAACTCACTGCCAGCCCAGTACATGTGCTGACTTGGCCCTGTACTGGGGTAGGAGCTCCACATGCGCTGGTTGCCCATATGTAACCCTGTTTGATGTACCTCCTGTGAGACGGTTTCCCATTTGGTAAACCCAGGTCTTCCTTGGACAGAGACCACTCTGCCCCAATCACCATGTTTGTAGAGCTCCTCCCTCATCCGGGTAGGACCTACCACGGGAACTTCTCAACATGAGACACTGCCGACAAGACTCGGTAAGACCATGGGATGTATTTCCACAAAATTTCCTCCCCTTTGGGCAGGGTGTGGTCCCCTTTGGAGGGACACCCCCCTGAAGAAGCGGACACACGGCCCCCAGCTGAATGATTCTTATTCCTTTTGTGGTGAAAAAAATTAGAAGAGGCCATGGCTGGGGCAGCCGGTCCCCATTTTTGGGCAGTCAGCTTGTCCCCTGTGGTGCAGCGGACCGTACAATGCTCATAAGAGCATTGAGGGAGGTTACATGACGGACGGGTACACTGGCTACGAGCCACACAATTGTCTGCCCATCTCACACCGCCAGTCCACCTAAAACAGTTCAGCTAGTTGTGGCATTTTGTATAGGGACCCCTAGTGTCACTTCATCGACCCAATGTCGAGTGAGTGATAGATAGGGAACATCCTGGTTACATTCGTAACTTCCGTTCCCTTTGTCCCTCATGCCAAAACATTGAACAAGCCTCTGAAAGGGCCGGGACCTTGTCTCGGCTCCTCAGCACAAAACCTGAATGAGTGGTTGCAAGCCAGCTCCTTTTAAATCCAAATGTCCAGGGGAGTGGCATACAAATTCCACTCGCCAATTCCCATTTGCCTTTTCTCGATCTGAGGTGTTTGGAGCTCCCAAGGGTGACCCCTAGTGTCACTAGATTGACATAACATCTCAATCCCTCCATCAGGTAACAGAGATTATGAAAGTAACCAGGACGTTAATGTTGTCGCTATGTCGAGAAGATGCTGTTTTCTTCACTGTGAAATCAAAACCTATGGACTTCCAAAAGCAGACAAATTGAATTATCAGTCATTAAAATGTATTTGTACCAATATTCCTCAGCAGTACAACCACAAACAATGCCAGATTTTCTAGATGTTTACTCTTGAAAGATGGTGCAGTTCCCACTTTGTTGGGACAATCTGGCGCTTCAATCTGGCGTTTGTGTTTTTATCAGCTACTGAGATTCAACACTGAATTTTGTGTTGTAACTACGGGGTACACTCAGTGCATGACTGTAAGCCTCTGCTAACCTGCTAGCTAATGTTATTGTGTTGAAATAGTTTTGCTAATCAGCTGCGGGACCAATACCTACAATTATGCAGAATTATGCAGATTGTTTGTCGTTCTCACTATCATGAGTATTGATCAAGTGTGGAGATGGATTTTATTTTTACAAACAATAATTTTACGTCTGCAATCCACGGTAGTGCATGGCTAACTTGCTATGTAATGTTAATGTTTTTGTAAGGGTTGACTATTCAGCTGTGGGATGGCTTTTACCTAAAACTGTGTAACAAAATGGTTGATCTCAAGAGTCTTACATAATTATATAAATAACAAGCTGTAATATTACGGCCGCTATCAGTAGCCCATGGCAAACTTGCTCACTAACTCTCTAATAAATTCGATAATGAGGGATTAATCTCTGTTCTCCATTCATATCTTAGGCAAAAAAAGTTTGACTACACCCACCCAAAAGATGACAAACTTGGATGCACTATGTGTCTTTTACTTGAAGCTTTGTTAGGTTCACAATAATCAACAGTTCACTTGTTAGAAAGCTACAAAATTCAAACTTGCCACAGTGAAACGTCCAGCTCAAGTCGTGCTTGTGAAGGTGGTTCGGGTCGATTAGCTTGTTCTTACAAACTTTCAGTATCGGACTTGGGCTAGAGCTGGTATAGCAAAAATGATACCATAGTTACAATAGTGTTTATAGAGCTGCTCAGGAAGACTAGGGAGCTGAAACTCTGTTATGGTAAGGGGCGTTACATTTCCGACACACACTCTACGCAGTTGACCAATCACAACAGACTAGGCCAGCTGCCCAGTCAACACAGAATGGGCTTTTCGGAAAGTTGGGCTTTAAAGAGACAAGAGTTAAATCATAGCGTTTGAGCCACAGGATGAAGAGAGGGTAAAAGAAATGTAACGTTTGAGAAACATTGTGTTTTTTGAACATTAAAGCATGTAAACCTATTTTAGTAGATCCCTCAAAATACAATTATGAAACTGTAAATTAGCATAATATGGGCTCTTTAAAGCAGGCTCAAGTGCAGATCACAGTAATGTGGTGACCAAGTGACCTGCTAACCCAACAGACTAGCCTTATGTTCCCTTTCCTTTTATTTGGTGAAAAATTGCACCTTACACAACATTGGCTTATTGTACGTATAAAAGTATGAAAAATGTATGTTCCTTAGAATGTTCCAAAGCTGACTCATTGTATGTTGTTTGTTTACTACAAAACTGCTATGTGAGACTGGCTTATAGGGTGGGAGGATTGTTTTGGGTATTTCAGACACATTGACCTGGGGCCCCCCAAACAAAGTTTTGCTTAGGGCCCCCAAAAGGCTAGGACCAGCACTGCTTTTACATTCCATGTTTTCTTTTTACTTTAAGTGGAAATGTGTTGGACATTGTTACATCCCCTAGGGGTAGGATGCAACAAAAGTAAAGGGAACTACTCAGTCGTCAGACCAAATATTAGAGGACACCAAGGTATAAATTCAACAATATATGTTTTATTGTTGTAAATATTAATTTATAAACAACAGGGAGAAAGACTTCAGGGTGACCCCTGGCCCAAATTAACAAACAAAGCAATCTAAAAAGAAAAAAGGATACATAAATTCCCTGAAAATAAAAGATACAAAAATACTAACCTAACTACTCTAACAAAAACAGATACAAACTATATTCAAACAAAAAGGGCAGGACACCCCTACACCTGGCTGTTTCAAAGGCAGAACTAGCAGTATCTTCACATACGTACTAAATCACCAGTGCACATGAAGTTACAGCAATCAGAACAAACATGCTCAGGAGCAAGACACACAAAGTTTGGTCTGGCAGATGACGGCGAGTCTGGAACTGCACTTCCGGACCGGAGTCCTGACAGTCTGTCTCTTAAGCATTGCAGCAGAATTTTAAAAGGCACGCCAGAGATTTGCATAGGTGAAATGATTTGCAAATCAGCTGCACCTGAAATGAACACAACAAAACGAACCACACACACACACATACGAAGAGAGGGAGAACAAACACAGCAGCAAAGATACACAAATAATGCAGGACGTAACAGACATGTTCTTCTTATATCAGATACAAGTTGAATGTAGCCGCAGGGTAGATAAGTCAGAAGAGGGAGAGGAGGAACTTTTAATAAGGAAAAGAAGCCATTCAAGAAATAAAATACTAAGGCAAACAAACACTATTGAAAAGATCAAATCAAGTAATTTTTTATAGTGTCTTTCACAATAAGCATTTCAAAACATTTCATGGAACATTTCATCAAGATCATAAGATGGAGGACAGAAGCAGGGTTGCTGGGCATGCTTACAAACAAGGCTAAAGAGAGCACCTCACAAGACTGCGCTGCCCACCATTTTTATCACCGATGCCAGATAGCTCAGCAACAAAACAGAAGAACTGGGGCTGATAATCGAGGCGTATAAAAGGGTGCCCAATCATAATAATATCAGAGACCAGGCTCCACTCAGGGATCCCGGATGAAGCTATTGCGCAAGCAGACCACACAGTGCATCGGGCTGAAAAGAACAGTGTCTCTGGTAAGAGCATGGGTGGGGGCTGTGCATCTTCTCTAATAATAAATGGTGAACAAATACTACCATCACAGACAGACACTGTTTACTACAATTAGAGTATGTAACGCTGAGATGCCAGCCTTTTTACCTGCCGAGGAAGTTCACAGTTGTTATTGCTGTATATATATACCACCAAGCGCCAATGACAAGCTATCACTGGATGATTTGTTGTCAACCATTAACAAACTGCAGACTGCTTACCCTGATGGGGTTTTTTATCATAGTTGGAGATTTTAATCAAGCTATCCTGAAAACTGTCCTCCCTAAATTTTACCAGCATATGACATTTCTTACGAGAGGACAGAATGTTTTGGATCATGTTTACAGTATTATAAGTGACAGATACAAAGTCACTACTCTCCCCCAACTGGGTCAGTCCAACCATCTATCCCTTTTTCTCACCCCTGTATACAAACCTCTCTGGAAAATGAAGCCAAATGTGAGAATCATAAGGACTTGGACTGAGAGGGCTTCCACCCAACTTCAGGACCTTTTTGTGCAAACTCACTGGGATTTATTTGGTCAACAACACATAAAGACTACACATATACTGTCCTGTCCTACCTACAGTTTTGCATTGATAATGTCACTGTTGAGAAACACATTAGATGTTATCCGAACAACAAACCATGAATGACACGAGACATTAAGCTTTGGCTGAGAGACCGTGACTTAGCCTTCAGGTCTGGTAATGATGAACTGTACAGTACTTCAGGTCCAGCCTGAAGAGATGCACCAAGGAGGCAAAAGCAGCCAACAGGCAGAAAATTGAAGGACACTTCAATAATGGAGACCCATGATGAGTATGGCAAGGTATCCAGCACCTCACAAACTATAAAGGCAGTAAAGACTCAACCATCATCACTAACAGAGGAATTAAACCACTTCTTTGCCCGATTTGAAGTCATGATGGGTGAGACCGGGTCTGCACTGCGACCATCTACTGATAGCCTGGCACCTTCTGTCTCCATAGCTGATATCAGGAAAGTTCTCCGTAGTGTCAATCCCAGGAAGGCCGCTGCCCCAGATGGTATTCCATGGAAGGCACTCAGAGATTGTGCGGATAAGCTGGTGTAGGTATTTTGCAACATCTTTAACCTCTCCTTTTCAGTGTGCACTGTCCCCAATTGCCTCAAGTCTGCCTCCATTGTGCCTGGCCCAAAGAAAACAGCTATCAGCAGCCTTAATGATTACAGACCTGTGGCTCTCACCTCCACTGTGGTGTTGAAACAAGTGTTTTGATCGGCTAGTTCTAAGACAAATTAAATTGACACTTTCTCCCACAGTTTGCATATAGGGACAACAGGTCAACAGATGATGCAATCAACACAGCTCTTCACACTGCAATGCATCATTTGGAGCACCCGGTAACATCTGTTTTGCTGTGGATGCTGTTTGTGAACTTTAGTTCTGCATTTATTACAATCATCCCCAGCAGAATGGTAACCAAACTGCTCAACCTGGGTGTCAGTGACTACATATGCATATGGATTAAGGATTTTTTTAACAAACCAAACACAGACTGTTAGGCTGTTTAGGCCATTACTCCTCAACTCTGACACTCAGCACTGGAGCTCCACAAGGTTGCATGCTCCTCTACTAACTCTACACCCATGACTGTACACCAACCCATAGCACAAATACAATAATTAAGTCTGCAGATGACACCATTGTGGTGGGGCTAATATTAAATGGGGATGAGCCTGCCTACAGAGAGGAGGTTGCTGAACTTCCAGAATGGTGCATCAATAACATCCTGGCACTTAACACCTCCAAGACAAAGGAGCTCGTTATTCATTTCAGAAAACAGAAGAGGAACATGCCCCTTTGTACATCGGGGGATAAATTATGGAGAGGGTGACCACCTTTAATTTTCTCGGCACATACATCTCCCAGGACCTCACATGAATGTAAACACAACATCCCTGGTGAAGAAGGCACAACAGTGGCTGTATTTCCTGAGGACATTGAAGAAAACCAATCTGTCCCAGCAGTTGCTTATGAAATTTTACCACTGCTTTGTTGAAAGCATGCTAACATACAGCATCCTTGCACTGTGGATGAGAAAAATGCTCTGAAGGGAGTCATCAACTGAGCACAGAAAATCACCGGCTCACAGTTGCATTGACTTGAGGACATTTACAAAACCAGATGTTATGTCGGGCAAGAAACATAATAAATTCTCACCCAGGCAACCACCTCTTCACTCTGCTGCCATTTGGAAGGTGCTACCAGTCTCTTAAGACACGCACCTCCAGACTCCTGAACAGTTTTTATCAGAACACATCAAAGAATTTAATTCTAATTAATAAGAAGACTATACATTATAAGTTACAGGGTTGTGGAATAATACTACTGCTTTTTATTTATTGACTACTAATATTTTTATATTTTTGTATGTATGCCCTTTTGTCTTTATTTGTTGTATGTTTTCACTTGTGTACCACAGAGGAGAAGCACTAAATTTTGTTTTACATTGGTGCAATGATAATAAAGGTATTTTAATTCTGAGTGTAGCAGTGCTACTCTTATGTATATGTGTCGAAACTGTGTTGTCCTTTGTGTAGCTTGTTAACTCTCTTAATGTTTTCTTTTTATTGTACAGCACTTTGGTCAACTGTTGTTTT
Organism: Moxostoma hubbsi; assembly: GCA_032164185.1. Lineage (NCBI taxonomy): Eukaryota > Metazoa > Chordata > Actinopteri > Cypriniformes > Catostomidae > Moxostoma > Moxostoma hubbsi. Next base: position 9,450,173 of record JAVLUX010000013.1, on the reverse strand, counting down.
TAAATGTGCTGTATAAATATATTTGAATGAAACATTTCAAAGTTATGTCTAGAGTCTTAAAATGTCTTAAAACCCCTGTGTACATATGCTAATGTGATATAGCTAAATTATATGTGTTATGAGAGTCGTTGAAATGTTGAGGTGTCCATAGAAATTATTAGTAGTATTGTTTCTGGCTTATGTGGATATTAGGTCTGTTTTTAACATGTTAATTCAGTGTGATTAATTATATAAAACATAACGCATTAAAAAAGTATTAAATTAATCAGCATTCATCTGATCACAAAGTATAGTCAGGACATTATCGATGTAAAAAAACAGCACCAACACTATTTAAATGACTAATGACTTAAAACATGCCATTTTTGATAAAATCTAGCCAGGCCCCTTTTCCAGTAGCCATCACTCCAACACCTTATCCTTGAGTAATTATGCTGAAGTGTACTAGAAAATCACTTGCCATTATATCAAACACAGTTGAAAGCTATTTTGTTTGTTAAATGAAGCTTAACAATATCTTTGTGTTTGTCTCTGAGTTGCCACAGTATGCAATAGACTGGCATGTCTTAAGGTCAATATTAGGTAAAAAAGAAACGCCTCTCTCTAGAATCGCATCAGTCAATCATTGTTTTGAGAAATGAAGGCTATACAATGCTTGAAAATTTACAAAAAAATGAAGATTTCATACAAAGGTGTACACTACAACATGCCACTTCTGCTTCTGTGTCAACCATTCTGGCTACTGAGGGAATTCACAGCAGTCATTATCACAACTGTGTACATCCTCCCACAAGCCGACATAGACTGGGCACTCAAGGAACTGTATGGGAGTATAAATGAGCAGGAAACCGAGCACCCTGGGGCCACGTTCATTGTTACCGGGGACTTTAACAAAGCCAATTTTAAAACAATAGCACCAAAATACCACCAACACATCAGCTTCAACACACGAGGGGACCGGGTTTTGGACCATTGCTATTCTCCTTTCTGGGATGGCTACAAATCCCTTCCCCACCCACCATTGGCAAATCAGACCACTCTTCTGTTCTGCTTCTGCCCGCTTACAGGCAGAAAATGAAACGAGAAGCACCCACCCTTATAACAATCCAGTGCTGGTCAGACCAATCAGACTCTGCGCTACAAGACTGTTTTGATCACGCGGGCTGGGAGATGTTCCGGTCCGCCTCTGATGACGACATTGAGGTTTACGCTGATAGTGTAACGTGTTTCATCAGGAAGTGCGTAGAGGACGTTGTGCCAACCAAAAGGACAGTTCAACACCACCGACTCTAGAAGTATGTGGCAGGGAATTAACATCCATCACGGACTACAACGGGAATTAAAACTCCACCGTGAGCCTCACTGCCTCTCTCCTGGATGAGCTTAACACATTTTAGACTCACTTCAAGGACAACAACAACGCCCTTGTGGAGAGAGCACTCGTGGCCGACACTACAGTGACACTACACTTCACTCTCCGTCTCTGTTGCGGATGTAACCCAATCCTTGAGATGACATCCTTCAGATGGCATTTCGGACCGTGTCATCAGAACGTGTGCGAACCAACTGGCTGGTGTTTTTATGGACATTTTCAACCTGTCCCTCTACTTGTCCCCACATGCTTCAAAACATCAACCATTGTGCTTGTACCAAAGCAAGCCTAAATGTCTGGCATCCTGTTGCTCTGACCCCCATCATTAGCAAATGCTTTGAGAGATTAATCAGAGATCACATCTGCTCTGTGCTGCCCACCTCTTTGCAGTTTGCCTACCACAACAACCGCTCCACTGATGATGCCATTGCATCTACAATACACACTGCTCTCTCCCACCTGGAAAAAAGGAACACATATGTGAGAATGCTGTTTGCAGACTATAGATCTGCATTCAACACCCTAGTGCCCTCCAAGCATGATGAGAAACTCCAGGCTCTGGGTTTAAACAGCTCGCTGTGCAGCTGGATCCTGGATTTCCTGTCGGGCAGACATCAGGTGGTTAGAATGGGCAGCAACATCTCCTCATCACTGACCCTCAACACTGGAGCCCTGCAGGGCTGTGTTCTCAGCACACTCCTGTATTCCCTATACACACATGACTGTGTGGCAACACATAGATCCAGTACCATCATTAAGTTTGCTAACGATACGACGGTAGTGGGTCTGATCACTGACAATGATGAAACAGCCTACAGAGAGGAGTTGCACACTCTGAGGGAGAGGTTGTGCTCCAGACACCAGCGTGTCAATGTCAGTAAGACCAAGGAGCTTGTAGTGGACTTCAGGAGGAAAGACAGAGAACACAGCCCCATCACCATTAATGGAGAGAGTCAGCAGTTTCAAGTTCCTCGGTGTCCACATTTCTGAGGAACTCTGATGGTCCGTCCACACTGAGGCCGTTGTGAAGAAGGCTCACCAGCGCCTCTTCTTCCTGAGATGGCTGAGGAAGTTTGGAATGAACCACTATATCTTCACACGGTTCTACACCAGTACTGTAGAGAGCATCTTGACTGGCTGCATCACCACCTGGTATGGCAATAGCACCGCCCACAACTGCAAAGACCTGCAAAGGGTGGTGTGAACTGCCATAAACATCATCGGAGGTGAGCTTCCCTCCCTCCAGAGACTCCAGCCACCCATGTCATGGTCTTCTCTCACTGCTTCCATCAGGCAGGCGGTATCGCAGCATCAGGACCCGCACCAGCCAACTACATGACAGCTTCTTTCCCCTTTGCCACATCTATGGCAAGTGCTACAGGAAGTGTGGGGTAAACTGTCACCTGAGTATTTGGACAAACTGACAACTAGAATGCCAAGGATCTGCAAAGCTTTTCTCATTGCTGCACATGGAGGATTTTAAAAAAAAATTATTCCCATTTCTCTCCAATTTGGAAAACACTATTCCCAAAGTCCTCGTGGTGACATAGTGACTCGACTCAATCCAGGTGGCGGAAGACAAAGTTAAGACTAAAGACTAAAGTTTGTCAAACTTATGCCGTGGCTGTTGAGCATGTTACCATGGAGACATAGCACGTGTGTGGCATCCACGCACAACTCGCCACGCTCCCCACCTAGAACAAGAACCACATTATAGCGACCATGAGGAAGTTACTCCATGTGACTCTACCCTCCCAAGCAACTGGACATATTTGGTTGCTTGGGAGACCTGGCTGGACACACACCCTGTATTTGATCTCGTGACTCCAGGGGTGGTAGTCAGCGCCTTTACTCGCTGAGCTACCCAGTCTCCACTTGGAGGATTTTTTTATGAGAACTATTTGAAGTAGTTTAAGATGTTCTGAACATTTTTTTTTTTCAAATTATAATAGTAATTTTTCATGTTATTAATGTCTTGACTATACATTGTAATCAGTTGAATGCACTTTGGTGAATAAAATTACCAATTACCAAGTTGGGACAGTATGAAAAGTACTAATAAAAGGAGTGATTTGTAAATTATATTCACCTTTAACTATATTGAAAGCACCACAACTACACATAACATGATGTTTTACCTTGTGAATTTTATAGTTTTTTTGAAGATGTACAGTCATTTTAAATCAGATGACTGCAACACACTCCAAAAAGTTGAGATGGGGCAATTTATGGCTAATAACAATTTGACGAGTTGAAATAGCAAGGCAATGTGAAACAGGAGATGTTAAACAGGTGAGGCAATCATGTCATAGTATATAAGGATCCTCCATTAACAGCCTTGTCCTTCAAGAGCAAGGATCATTAAGATGCTTCAGCAAATAATCCAGCACTTTGAGAACAATGTTCCCCAAAGACAAATTGGAAGGATTTTGGGTATTTCCCAAAAGGATTTTAGGAGTGTGGGAGCTAGATTGGCCTGCCTGCAGTCCTGTCCTGTCCTGTCTCCAATTGAGAATGTGTGGCACATTAGTAAGCACACCATCCGGAACAAAGATCCTGTACAATTGTGCAGACCTAAATAAATAGATTCTTAACGGATTCCGGTAAGAATCCAGGGGGGTACACACCAAGCTTTGCTGGATACCGGTTGTAATCAGACCACCATCCATCAACGCTTGGTTCAACCTGGGGCTTTGAGCACGGCTAAGCGGGTAAGGGTGAGGTGTGTGCATGGCGATGTTCACAATTATCCGATGGTGACCCTACTAGTTAATTTCCGAGGGAAAAAACATAGAGTGGAGGCAGCGGTTAGTTCCCGCCTCACCCATCCTCTAATTCTGGGGACCGATTGGCCCGCATTTAGGGATGTATTAGGGGGAATATGCAGGGATGGGTCCTGCACTAAAATAGGGAGATGTGCGATGTGCGATGCTTTGGCAGGGGAGGCGGAGCCGGGGCCATCCTCGACTGTTCCAAATCAGGATGACGAGGGAAGGGGCGGGCTCTCTGCCCCTCCTCTTCGTAGGGAATTCCCCGACGTGGATTTCCCTTTGGAGCAGTCGCGGGATGAAACCCTTAAGCACGCCTTCGACCAGGTGAAGACGATTGATGGTCAGCGTCTTCGGCCAGACATCGCTCTCGCGTACCCCTATTTTGCGATTATGAATGAGTGTTTGTACAGAGTGACACAGGACACTCAAACTAAAGAGAATGTTACACAATTATTGATTCCGCCGAGCCGCCGGGAAATGCTATTCCAGGCGGCTCATTATAATCCCATGGCGGGACATCTAGGTGAAAGAAAAACACTTCTCCGTCTAATAGCCCGTTTTTATTGGCCGGGCATTTCCGGCGACGTCCGCAGGTGGTGTGCGGCGTGCCGTGAATGTCAGCTGGTAAACCCACCGGCCACCCCAAAAGCGCCATTGCGCCCTCTTCCGTTGATCGAGGTTCCCTTCGAGAGAATTGGAATGGACCTCGTCAGGCCATTAGAACGGACAGCACGTGAACATCGCTTTGTATTAGTCCTGGTGGATTATGCAACACGATATCCGGAAGTAGTGCCCCTGAGCAACATCTCAGCACGTAGTGTTGCAGGGGCACTCTTCAAGATAATCTCCCGGGTGGGGATTCCGAAAGAAATCCTCACCGATCAAGGCACGACTTTTATGTCACGAACACTCCGAACTTTACGAACTATTGGGCATTAAGTCGATTCGCACTAGTGTGTACCATCCGCAGACAGATGGCCTAGTGGAACGATTTAATAAAACGCTCAAGAATATGATTCGTAAGTTCGTACACGAAGATGCTAGGAATTGGGATAAATGGCTTGACCCCCTGTTATTTGCAGTACGAGAGGTCCCGCAAGCCTCCACGGGATTTTCCCCGTTTGAGCTGCTGTATGGGCGGCGTCCGCGCGGAAAGCTGGACGTCATCTGCGAAGCCTGGGAGGAAGGACCTTGAGTTGTAAAAATGAAATTCAGTACGTTCTTGATCTTCGAGCAAAACTCCACACACTGGGGAAACTAACACAGGAGAATTTGCTCCAGGCTCAAGAACGCCAATGCCGGCTGTATGACAGGGGTACTCAACTAAGGGAATTTGCACCGGGAGACAAAGTTCTTGTATTGCTCCCCACATCGAGCTCCAAATTACTAGCCAAGTGGCAAGGGTCCTTTGAGGTCACAAGACGAGTGGGGGATCTCGATTATGAGGTTAAGCGAACCAATAAGGGGGGACGCGCGTCAAATATACCACCTCAATCTCCTCAAATTATGGAGGGAGGCGGTCCCTGTGTCGTTGGCCACGGTGGTTCCAGAGAGGGCGGAGCTCGGACCGGAGGTAAATCCAAAGCCCGATCACAATGCCCAGGTCATTTGTGGAGACCACCTCTCCCCGTGCCAACGATCAGAGGTTGCCAGGTTGCAAAAAGAATTTGCAGACGTGTTTTCTCCTCTGCCGGGTCATACGAACATCATCGAACACCACATCGAGACCGAGCCGGGGGTGTTGGTTCGTAGCCGCCCTTGTCGCCTCCCCGAGCATAAGAAGAAAATTGTTCGGGACGAATTGGATGCGATGCTCGATATGGGGGTAATAGAAGAGTCCCACAGCGACTGGTCCAGTCCGGTCGTTCTTGTTCCCAAGAGTGATGGGTCTGTGTGGTTCTGTGTCGACTATAGAAAAGTCAACACGGTGTCTAAATTTGATGCGTACCCAATGCCTCGGGTTGACGAGCTGCTCGATCGGTTAGGTACTGCTCGCTTTTATTCAACCCTGGACTTAACAAAGGGTTATTAGGGTAGGCAGGCCGGATGACGCCCCGGCCTGAGTCGGGCGGTGGGGGTATGTGGCAGCGGGGGCGTGGTCAAGCGCCTGTCCAGAGAGGGAAAGTGGTAAGGGCGCTTGCACCTGAGCTATATCATGTCTAACACCTGTCTCTAATTTCAGTGAGCACGGGGAGATCGGCATAAAAAGAGAGCTTCACTACCTCCAGGAGAGAGAATTACGCCAGTCCAGTGTTGGCAACATAGAGAGACATTAATTTGTTCTGTGTAAAAGTCTGTATGTTTAGTGAAGTCTGTGTTCATGTTCTACCCCTGTGTGTGATAATTTGGAATTAAAAACCCTTACCTGTGAGTCGAACCCTGTTCTCGTGTCCTCCTTCCTGTCCTGTGAACCCAAACTGTTTACACCCTCCCATTACCCTTGAGCTAGATGACCACTTAAGACCACTACCCAGCCCATCAGGGAGGCGTCTGTCGTTAGCAACCTGCGACGACAAGATGCACCTAGAGTGGGACCCAAGGTAAGAAACTGGGGTCTGAACCACATAGAAAGGGAACAAAGCGTGCGGCGCGCAACCCTTATTTGCCTTAGGGGACTGGCCCTTGGATGAAATCCCTTGGCTTTTAGCCACAGCTGAAATGGTCTCATGTGCAAAAAGGCCCAAAAGGATCACTGTGGATGCAGACGGCATGAGACCTAGTATTCATTGATAGTGCAACCTTGACCTAGCCTGACTTTGCTCAGTGTTCTTAATGGATGTGATTCGAGCGGGAGACAATTGTGCCTGCACCATGATCGAATTCCATATAACTCCCAGGTAGGTAATTCCCTGGGTGGGAAGGAGAACACTCTTTTTGACGTTGAGTCTCAGACCCAGAGAAACAAAATAAGCTAAGACAATATCCTGTGCTGAACTGCCAGTTCTTGAGACTGTGCTAGTATCAGCCAGTGGAAGGATTCACCCCCGAAAGTGAACCTCAGGAACTTCCTGTGCTGTGGCAGAATTTCTATATGAAATATGCGTCCATGAGATCAATCATGACCAGCCAATCGTGATGTTGGATCTGTGGCATGACCGTCTTGTTAGTTAGCATCTTGAATTTGAACCCCCTGACTGAGCGATTCAAGCCTTGAAGATCTAAGATCGATTGCAACCCCCCACCCTTAATGGGAACCAGGAAGTATTTGCTGCAATAACCTGACTCTTTCTCTGGAAGGGGAACACGTTCTATGGCCCCTTTGAACCAAGAGATTTTGCAGTTCTTTCCATAGCAGACATGCCTGCTCCAGTTTTACGGTTGTGGGGACCACGGCATTGAAACACGGAGGGCGGCGAGCGAATTGAATTCTGTAGCCCTTTTCTACTGTTCTCAGGACCCACGCTGCCAGGTTCTCTGAGATGGGTATTAATTTTGGCACTTGCTGATGAGGGGATGTCGAGTGTTCTGCTTCCTGGACTAAGGCAGGAAGCAACAGTACTCCCAAATTTTCGTCGGAAGCCTCTAACTCCGAAACACCAGAGGCGGTGGGAATGGAGAGGTTTTGGGGGGGTACTGGGAGGGCCGAAGTGGATGATACACGCTTAGTGGGGAGAGAGGATCTTTATAGCGATGATGCCAAACCCGGCAAGAGATAACACGCAAGTGTCTCTTCAACAAGCAGCATCATCAAATACCCCCATGTCTCAGCACCCATAATAATATATCGACATCGAGGGCAAGTAGACACGGGAAGTATAAGGTTTCCTCCATGAACGAGAGAGCTCGTCATGGAGGTCATCAAAGAAGGGAAGGGACTGATGAGACATTCCCTTCCCCTGGCCACCAGAGAGAAATCTGTCCTCCAACTTTGAGCGTTTGGGGGCCTCTTGTTCGCGTGGCCAGTCTAATTGAAGCCTGGCCACCACACGAGTAATCACCTCAAGTAATTCCTCCGATGATTTATTATCATGCCCGGTATGCTCAGAGGTGGGTAACTCAAAGTCCGCAGACTCAAGAGATTCAAGGTCCCTCTCATGAACCTAAGAGGTGCCGGAGCACGCTTCAGGATCACGGGAGGGACCAGCTGTGTCTGGGGAGAGAGCGAGCGAAAGGGACGGACCCATCTCTCGCTCCTCAGCCAGATCCATACGAGAGCCCACAAACGAAGTGTGGGCGCTGACTCTCGGAAGTAAGCGAGACGAGCGTGAAGCATTTTGACCACAAGCTGTCACATCGTTTCCTCTGACTTTCAGTAATTTTCTCTTTTTTCCTTTTTTTTCTTATTTTTTTTATTAATTTTTTTAGAAAGAAGAGAAAGGTTTTCTGCGCACTGCCTAACAAATTCTAACTCCTAACAGAGGAAAGAAAGTTCTAACAGGCTCATGAAGCACACACACAGAGTGATCTGAAGACAAAAGATCTGATGATGCGCCTGTGACGCATCTATTTATATCCCTGCCACAGGTGCATCCAATGATTACACCGGCAGAGGCTATAAATTCCATTCAATGTTCATCATGACCTGGTTTCCCCAATTGATTAAATTGCATATTCATGACCCCCCAGAAGATGGATCCCCCCATTGTTTGTTTATTTATTTAAGGAGCAAGTTATATATGCAGATTGGAGGTTGAGCAGTGTAACACATTAGCAATGTAAATGCACACATTTGCTTTGATTTTGCTGGGGAATTTCAAATTAAAGCTACTGAATATGTATTGTCTAAGGATTGTTCTAGTATGATTTCAAAGACAAGTTAACAAGGTGTGTGGCACCCAGAGCAGAATTTATGCAAAATATCACATTTAATTTTGTTAAAGGAAAAGTATTTGCTGGGCCCCTTAGCATGTTGTTCAACAAGCTTCAAAGTTTAAGCTTCTAAATTATATTTAAAATTCCACACATTCATGCTAGCATTTCAAGGTTCCTAAAGGGGAAATTACTCTTCAATTAGTGTAAGTTATTTTGAATGGAAGTGTGTACTAAAAAACAAGTATAGGATCATTTTAAATAGATTTTAAAGTCTGCAATCTGATATTTTAAAAATACGTCACACACAAAAAAATATCAAAATGACTTTGAACTCAGAAACTGATAAAACAATGTCATCATAGTAGATGTGTATTCAAGTAGTTTTTTATGTGAATTGCATTTTTATTGTATTTTTATATCACTTAATTGATTTGGATAAAAAATAAGTGTCACATTATTGACCCACCTACATTATAATTATTATTATAAATAGACTGAGTTTTTGACAGCGAAAACTGAGCTTTTCAAAAACACTCTCCCAAGTGGATAAATTTGAAAATTCTGTCTTTGCGTTTTAGTTTGGACAGAGGAAACGGAGATATCAGAAAGCGATTATGTATTTGTTTTCATGTGAGGAAGACATGTTATCTATTCAACCCAAAACAATCAAGATGGTGGCCCATGCTGTAGCGCCATTGTTGTGCCTGACATTCACTTTGATAGTGTTGTTAAAGAAAAATGTTACTTTGAACAACATTCACATTGCATTCCTTCAATTGCAACTGAAAGTTTACTTAAATATTTGTATAGCAAAGGAACATGAAGTCAATTGCATTTCAGACAATGGAACAGAGATTTTTTTTTGCATGTGCAGTAAGGGGATTTAATAGTTTTAATACATTTCAGTGTGGACGAGAAACTTTTGGAAAATGCTTGAAAATGCTAGAGTGGATAGAGGGCATTTAGAAAATGTAATTTTCAAATGTATCTGGATTAATGTGGACATAGCCTAAACCTTTAGTGACCTAGCATGCTTGTAGAGAAATTTGTGTCACAATTGCCCCATGTTACAATTGTATCTGGTCTCCCCTACATCAACAGTTAGGGGGTCAGATGTATTGAAGTTCCCCTTCTGTCACTCTCTCGATCTTGTGTCGAAGGAAGTGACACAAGGGGTCTTCTTAGACGCCGAATAGTACCTCTGAACCTGAGAAAAGGCCAATGTCAAGTTGGCAGACAGAATTTGCATGCCCCGCCCCGGACATACGGGTATAAGGGGAAGCGGGGCAGCGAATGCCAGTCAGAATTTTTCTTCGGAGCCAAATGGTTGTACCGCAAGCAGCTGAAACACACTCCTGTTTCACTCACCTCTACCAGCGAGAAGCATTGCTGTTGGATCCGCACGGCGCATTTCCAGCTGGCGTCTCTCTCTCTGCTCGCTGTGCAGTTCACGCCCCTGGGCGCTTCGACAGCGCTTCTTTCTGTTTGAAAGAGTATATTTTCTCTAAAAGAGTTTGAGTTCCCACTAATAAAAGAGCAATACACAGCAGGCGCGTTGAACGTCCTTTTCAGGACACGTCTTTTTAAAGATGTTTTTCCGCCTCTGTGTAGTTCCTGGATGCGGTTGATTTCTCTCCACTTCTGACGGTCATAAAAGCAGCCTCGCGTGCCTGGGCTGCGATCACACGCAGGCAGCGTTTTATGAATGGTTCATGTTCTCAGTGCGAGAACATAACCATGGCAACATTGTGGTCGTGCTTTCTTTTGTCATGAGAGAAAGCTACTTCAGCCGCCCCACGTGTTGTTCCATCTTCCCACGGGATTGAGGTCGACCCGGCTGGCGATGAAGGCGATTTGGGGATGACCACGGGCTCGGTTTCGCCGGGTAAATCCCCATGAACCACCCGCCCCCCAGCACGCTTGTTTGCTTCCGTCCGAGCTCGGGAAGAGTGCGGCTCGCTTCCCGGCCAGCCGGGATTTTCCCTTGAGCTCCCGGAATTGGATGACGACATCACCGCTGCATCGGAGAGCGTCACAGCGGTGTCTGATGCTGATGGCTCGCCTGGGCTGCCACCTTAGGGTCTGCTCGCCCAGTCTGAGGCTAATTTGCAGATGTCCGCTATGCTTTCCCAGGCCGCCGCGAGCGCGAGGCTGGACTGGAGATCTCCGCCCCCCCCTCTCGGCTACTCGATCGGTTCCTCGGGTCACAGCGCCGCTTATAGCCACGCCCCCCTTGGTTCCGTCGTTCCTGGAAGTGCATGACGAGCCAACGTGGCCGGAACTGCCCTCCGCTTGTCCGCTCTCACTTCCCTGGATGGCGGAACACCGCCACCTGGCGGGACTGAAAGGTAATCCTCTCCAGAGCCATAGAATGATGTCATCACTGACCTCAAAAGTCTACAGCACCACTGGACAGGCCGCCTCCGCCCTGCATGCCATGGCTCTCCTGCAAATTCACTAAGCCAAGGCACTCAAAGATCTGCACCTGGGTAGTTCCAACCCCGATGTGCTGCAGGAACTGCGCTCTGCTCCAATCTCACTCTCAGAGCTAGAAAGGTCATGGTGCAGGCACTCGGGTGGACGATGGCCACACTCGTGGTCCAGTAGCGCCACCTCTGGCTGAACATGGTCGAGATGCATGGCATTGACAAGTCACGATTTCTCAACGCCTCCGCCTCCCAGCTCGGCCTCTTCGGCGACACCATCGACGACTTTGCCCAGCAGTTCTCGGTGGTGAGGAAGCAGATGCTTGCTTCGCGTCCCCCCTGCGACGAGAAAGCAACAACAGGTAGCTCCGCAACCCGGGCCCAGCTCTCAGCCCCAGCGTCGAGCACCTCGCAGGCGGCGTACACCCCCCCGTCTCCAGGACCCCCTCTCGGACCAGAAAAGCTCCGAAGCGCTCCTGAGACGGACACCTCAGGCCGTCGGATGTTCGCTCCGGAGATGGTTTCAAGACCACTCCATCCCCCGGTGGAGGGTCGGGAAGAGAATCCTTGTTTTAACCTGCCGCACCGCCTTCGGGCTGCGGTACCTACAGAGCAATTCCCTCACTCCCTGGGTCATTCAGCCGGTGTGCGCCATTCTAACGGCACCACAGCCTTGCAGTTCTCCAGTCCCGGTTCCCCGGACGCAGCTCTCTCGCCTCCGGCCCTGCGACTGTCCAACTCCGGCAGGCCAGCGCTGACGAGTTTCGAAGACGCCCTCCTGGGACCTCTTCCTCAGTCTCTAACCTGCCCCCTGCCAGGTGTGCGGAGCAAGGTAAGTACTTTGAGTCTTTTCTCAGCACCTCAGCCTCAGGACGCGCTTTTGCCTCCCGACACATTACTTGCTCCCCCCCCGCCGCAAAGCCCCACCCAAAAGTGATCGTCCCACTTCATGGAGTTTGGACGCGTGGTTAACGCTTCCCAACCCGTCACACTGGTTGGCCAGGACCATCCGACTCGGCTACGCGACTCAGTTCGCCCAGCTCACGCCTCGTTTAAGCGGTATTCTCTCCACTCTAGTGTGCGGCCAACAAGCCAGTGCCTTACGAGCAGAGATTTTTACACTGCTCCTCAAGGACGCGATAGAGCCCGTCCCTCCAGCCGAGATGAAGAAGGGTCTCTACAGCCCTTACTTCATTGTACCCAAAAAAAGCGGAGGGTTGCGACCAATCTTGGACTTGCGAGTTCTCAACCGGGCCCTGCTCAGACTCCTGTTCAAAATGCTCGTGCAGAAGCAGATTCTCGCCTGCGTTCGACAGCTAGATTGGTTCGCGGCGTTAGACCTGAAGGACGCGTACTTCCACGTCTCTATTTTGCCGCGATTCGGCGGCCAGTCGTATCAGTACAAGGTCCTCCCCTTTGCAGAGGCCGCTCTTGCCCCCCTAAGGAAAGTGGGCATCCGCATACTCAACTACCTCGACAACTGGCTCATCCTGGCCCACTCTCGAGAGTTACTATGCGCTCACAGGAACCAGGTGCTCAAGCAACTCAGCCGTCTATGGCTTCAGGTCAACTGAGAAAAGAGCAAGCTCACCCCGGTTCAGAGCATTTCTTTTCTCGGTATGGAGTTAGACTCGGTCTCAATGACAGTGCGTCTCACCAACGAGTGCGCTCAGTCAGTGCTCAGGTGCCTCGCTCGCTTCAAGCCTGGAACAGTGGTCCCTCTAAAACAATTCCAGAGGCTCCTGGGGCATATGGCATCCTCAGCTGCGGTCGCGCCGCTCGGGTTGATGCATATGAGACCGCTACAGCACTGGCTACAGACTCGAGTCCCGAGATGGGCATGGTGCCACGGCATGCATCGTGTGGCAATCACCCCCGCCTGCCGTCAGACTTTCAACCTTTGGACAGACCTCTGCTTCCTGTGGGCCGGCGTTCCCTTGCAGCAGGTGTCCAGACGTGTCGTGGTAACCACAGATGCCTCTCAACTGGGTTGGGACGCCGTGTGCAACGGCCACGCTGCCGCTGGCACCTAGAAAGGTCCCCAGCAGTGTTGGAACATCAATTGTCTAGAGTTGATGGCTGTTATTCTTGCTCTATGGAGGTTTATTCCACTAATCCGAGGCAAGCATGTTCTGATTCGCTCAGACAGCACTGTGACGGTAGCGTACATAAATCGCCAGGGCGGCGTGCGCTCTCGTCATATGTCACAACTCGCCCGCCATCTCCTCCTCTGGAGTCTGCCGCGACTCAGGTCGCTGCTCGCCACTCATATCCCTGGCAACCGCAACACGACGGCGGACGCACTGTTGCGACTGGTTTCACCCAGCGGAGAGTGGAGGCTCCACCCCCAGGTGGTCCAGCTCATTTGGGACCGATTCGGCAAGGCACAAGTAGACCTCTTTGCCTCCCAGGACAACTCCCATTGCCCGCTCTGGTATTCCCTGACAGACGCTCCCCTTGGGACAGATACGCTGGCACACAGCTGGCCCCGGGGGCTGCACAAGTACGCATTTCCCCCAGTGAGCCTTCTTGCATCGGTGCTGTGCAAGATCAGGGAGGACGAGGAACAGGTCGCCTTGGTGGCCCCATACTGGCCCACCCGCACCTGGTTTTCGGAACTCACGCTCCTCATGACAGCCCCTCCCTGGAAAATCCCCCTGAGGAAGGACCTTCTTTCTCAGGGATGGGGCACCCTCTGGCATCCGCGCCCAGACCTCTGGAATCTCCATGTCTGGCCCCTGGACAGGACGCGGAAGATCTAGTAAATCTACCACCTGCTGTTGTAGATACGATCAATCAAGCCAGAGCTCCCTCATCCAGGCAAATCTACGCACTAAAGTGGCGTTTGTTCGCGAATTGTGTTCTTCCCGAGCCGAAGACCCACAGAGATGTGCAGTTCGGTCGGTGCTTCTATTCCTGCAGGAACGCAGTAGATGGCAAGTCCCTTGGTAAGCACGACTTGATTATCAGGTTCCTGAAAGGCGCCCGTAGATTACATCCTCCCCGGCCTAACCTGTTTCCCTCTTGGGATCTCTCAGTGGTCCTCTCGGGCCTTCAGAGACCCCCATTGATTCAGTCAAGCTTAAGGCCCTCTCCTTGACGACGGCCCTCCTGATCGCGTTAGCCTCAATCAAGAGGGTAGGAGACCTGCAAGCGTTCTCTGTCAGCGACTCTTGCCTGGAGTTCGGTCCGGCACTTTCTCACGTTTTCCTGAGACCCTGACCGGGCTACGTGCCCAAGGTTCCCACGACCCCTTTCAGGGACCAGGTCGTGAACCTGCAAGCACTGCCTCGGGAGGAGGCAGACCCAGCCCTTTCGTTGCTGTGTTCGGTGTGTGCTTTGCGTACCTATGTGGACCACATGCAGCGCTTTAGATACTCTGAGCAGCTCTTTGTCTGCTTTGGCGGACGGCGGGAAGGGAACGCCGTCTCCAAACAGAGGCTAGCCCACTGGGTCGTTGATGCTATTGCCTTAGCCTATCACGCCCAGGGCGTGCCCGCCCCCCTGCAGGTCCGAGCACACTCCACTAGAAGTGTGGCGTCCTCGTGGGCACTAAGCCACGGCACCTCCCTAGCAGACATCTGCAGAGCAGCGGGCTGGGCAACACCCAATACCTTTGCCAGATTTTACAATCTAAGGGTTGAGTCGGTCTCGTCCCATGTTTTGTCAGGTCCGAGCCGGTAGAACTCGGTAACACGGCACAACCGACCGGGTGTTCCACTTGCATCTTGCGCCTTCACCAATGTGATCCAGTGCGCCTTCTGTCCCAGGTCAGTCACTGAGTGCTGCTGCCTGGATGCTTTTTCCTCCCTAGCCTTCTGGCCCCTCGAATTCAGCTCGCAGCCAGACCCAGTACGAGTCTTAGGGCTCTGTACTAGGATCGGGCTCCACGGGCATAGTTCCCTCTTTAGGCTAACTCCCCGTGATGTATTCTCCGTGGTACGGTCCCCCTCTCGGCAGACCCGCGTTTCCCTCAGGCAGCCCCGCTGCCTCGGCCCCGTGTCTGTAGAGTCCCCCCTTCATTAGGCTGGACCTACCACCGCGCTGTTTCCCACATCCGGCTTCACAACCCTCGTGGTGTATTTGCCATACATTACCTCCCCCTGGACTGGCAGGGTATGGCCTCTGCTGGGTCTTCCCCTCCAGAAATAATAGGAAATCTGCAGGCCAGACAGCTACCTTGCCTCCGGTCCTGCCTCAGCACCCGGCACACCGGCACCGTCGAGTTTTGAAGACACCTCCTTAGGCCTCTTCCACAGTCTCTAAGCTGCCCCCTGCCGGGTGCGTGGAGCAGGGTTAATGCTTCGAGTCTTCTCTCAGCACCACCCAGGCTCTCCTGCTCCCCACGGGGAATGACCGCCTTCCACGACATAGGTTGGGCCCCAGCCGCTCTACATTCTACGTGAGAGACATAGTGAGAGAGAAGGCCGCGGCTGTTGGGCTTGCTCCCATGCTAGCACGTAATACCTTTTTCCCCCAGGGGTGCGGGAAAACCTAAGGTGAATATGCTAAAACTCTTTGAGGGGGCGTTGGGGAGGGCGACGTGCATTCGGTTCAGGTGCCTCTAACACGCAATAGTCTGCTTTGCCCCTGCTCCGACAGTCACGTCACACGGTCAGTGCGTGGCATTTTTATATGGACCCCTTGTGTCACTTCCTTCGACACTAGGTCGAGAGAGTGACAGAAGGGGAACGTCTCGGTTACTGTTGTAACCTCCATTCCCCGAGGGAGGGAACGAGACGTAGTGTCCCCCCCTGCCACGGCACTAGACCTAGCACTGTAAATGGCCATGCTTCATCCTTCGGCTCCTCAGTGCAAAATCCTGACTGGCATTCGCTGCCCCGCTTCCCCTTATACCCGTATGTCCGGGGCGGGGCATGCAAATTCTGTCTGCCAACTTGACATTGGCCTTTTCTCAGGTTCAGATGTACTATTCGGCATCCGAGAAGACCCCTTGTGTCACTTCCTTCGACACTACGTCTCGTTCCCTCCCTCGGGGAACGGAGGTTACAACAGTAACCGAGACGTTTTAGTATATAATCAATATTCTAAATGTGAGTGTATCGTATAAGATCTGGACTGTTTGAGGTTACTGTCAGAAAGAAGGGCATCTACCCGTCATGGTTCGGTTGAGATGACAGCTTTGTGAGAATTTCATTTTCACTGTTTTCTGCTTCAACGGACCTGTCAAAATGACCCTGCTAGCACTAACAGATTCAAATGACAGTATGATGGTGATCAAACCAATACAACTGCAATGTGCTTCTTTAATTACATATATACATATATTGTGAAGAATTTATGTATTAATCTCAATAATAATCACAAATTTTAAATACAAAAAATAGATAAAATCAAATTATACTAAAATTATATTTATATGTGTCAGGTAACCCTTAATAAGGCAATCATTGCTATTGCTAGTTAATGATGAGGTTTAGTATGAAGAGTATGTAGGATGTTAAAATACCGAACCCTACATACCGAAATGTGTTATGTAATTCTTCCTACACATTTTTGCAATTTTAAAGCGATCAGATTTTTGCAGGGCAGACAAAAAGTGAAAAATTCTCACAGGCTTGTGGGATAGACCCGATCCATCTTAGAACTAGAATGTCAAAGAGACTTGGGGTTTGGGTTATTTTGACCTGGGCATGTAAGTAACAACTTAACAATGCCCTCGCAATAACCCAAGAATTGTGGCACAACATTTGCATGGGCAAGCATCACTAGCATTTTCTTAAGAAAATTGACGAATATAGTGCCATATTATGCCCTGTTTACATCTGGTATTACCGATCTGGTATTACATCAAGTGAACTAAGCACGTGTTCAGATGAGACACATCACTATTTATTCCTGGTTGCTTAAATGCATCTCCTGTGACAGCTTGTGTTCAGATTTCAAGGGGAGGGTCTCTGATTTCATGATGACATACATCAATTATAATTTCAGTGTGTTTCTGCTTGATAATACACTGCAATAAAGTCATAAAAGACAAAGAGTGCAAAAAATTAAAAATTATATACTGTTTCTCCCAGATAATCCCAGATAATTCTGGTTATGTTGTGCAGTAATTTAAGATCAGTCAACATGAAAACACCCACATGCAGAGTTATTAGCATGCTGGTGGATTTGTACCTAAATTTGTAAGATTGTTCACTTCAAGAATGTGTCATCTGATTTTTTTTTAAAATTGGTATACAAAAGGAATCAAATCTACTCAAATACACTCAAGTGCCCATTCACTATGTTGTTTTGATATGCTGCTTTATTTTCCATCTCCATCTGAAATTTTAGCCATTCACACATCTGCCCAAAGTGAGATATGCCTCTCATTTTCTGTCTGCAGCTGAAATTTAAGCCATTCACACATCTGCCCGAAGTCTGTATTTTGCACATTTACACACTTTTCAAAGGAAGAAATTATACAACTCCTGGAAGGAGTTCCCAAAACATCAACTAGTCAAGTCATTTTTATTTCTATAGCACTTTTCACAACACATTTCAAAGCAGCTTTACAGAAAATTAAGCTGTAATATTTGTAATGTCTTAGAGTTATCATTGTGTGGTTTGAACATAATTGTAAACTGAATTAAATACATAAATAATGTATTTAGACCTCCAGTGAGTTAGCTAAAGGGGACTGTGGCAAGAAACGTCTAGGTTACGTATGTTACCTCCATTCCCTGATGGAGGGAACAAGACATTGTGTCAAAGAAGCGACACTAGGGGGCTCTCTTGAGTGCCGAATATGCCTCTGATCTATGAAAAAAGGTCAGTGAGAATTAGGCAGACAGTATTTGCATACTCCGCCCCCGGACATACGGGTATAGTTCATTCAGGATTGTTCTGAGGAGCTGGAAATGGTCCGGCCACCACAGTGGCTCGGCTCAGCGACAGCGCCAGGAGGACACAACGTCTCGTTCCCTCCATCAGGTAACGGAGGTTAAATAAGTAACCTAGATGTTCTCTGTCTGTCGTTCACTTCGACGTTGTGTCGAAGAAGCGACACTAGGGGTCCAATTTAAATCACGGCATGCGCTGAGGCATGTACGTGTACTGCTGACACAGGAGCAGGCAGGTATTTTACGTGCAAATGCGACCAGCTGTGTCAGACTGCACGTACCCTTCCTCAATGCCCCATAAAAGTCGTCGGAATCCTTCCGTTTACCCTAGACAGGGGAACAAGGCGATGCTTGCCATCCTGGGAATTGGCCAAGCCTAGCCGGGCCTCTTTTCTCTCTATGTTTCTTGCATAGAGCCAAATGGCTGGGGCCTTTACATGCATCGTGGAAGGGAGTCTTACCCAGTTTCCAATTCTTTCAGGGGAAAAGACCCTGCGGAGACCACACCTGCCCAGGGACGGGGAGGTAAATATGGCTAAATACATCACATGGGCCACTCAGGTCACATGTGTAAAAATGGTACGGTGGTAGATCCAGCCTCAAGGAGAGGGAAGTTGCTACAACACGGCGACCGGAGGGCAGCTGGAACTGCCTAAGGGAGACGCGGGCCCACTCACTTTCCCCGTGGAAAATACACACAGGAGGAGTCCACGCAGGAGTCTGGACCTGTGGAGCACCTATTCCAGTACAGGGTAGATTTGAGTACCTGCAGGGGACCAACAGGGCTAGGGAGGAATCATCCAGGGAACCGAATGTACGGGATCTCCTGGGCGAGAAAGCGTACAGCTTTACCTCGGACGAGGGAAAGGTTGCTAAGTGGCGTGGTAGGAACCTTTGGCATGTAGCCCGGTCGCGGTCTTAGGATCACATGTGTGTCTGCCGGACCGAACTCCAGGCAAGTGTTGCTGACAGAGAACGCTTGCAGGTCCCCGACCCTCGTGATGGAGGCGAGCGCAATCAGCAGGGCAATCTTTAGAGAGAGGGCCCTGAGTCCAACTGATTCTAGTGGCTCGAAGGGGGGTCTCTGAAGGCCCGTGAGGACCACTGAGAGATCCCAGGAGGGGAACAGGCTTGGCCGGGAAGGATTTAACCTCCGGGCGCCTTTTAGGAACCTGATGATTAAATCATGCTTGCCCAAAGACTTGCCGTCTACTGCGTCGTGGTGGGCCGCGATAGCAGCAACATACACCTTCAAGGTGGAAGGGGAAGCCTCCCCTCCAGCCTATCCTGCAGGAATAAGAGCACTGACCTAACTGTGCACCTCTGTGGGTCTTCAGCCAGTGAAGAACACCAATTTGCAAACAAGCGCCACTTCAGGGCATAAAGTTGCCTGGTAGAGGGGGCTCTGGCTTGGCTGATCGTGTCTACGACGGCAGGTGGTAGACCAGCTAGATCTTCCGTGTCCCTTCCAGGGGCCAGACGTGGAGGTTCCAGAGGTCTGGGTGCGGATGCCAGAGCGTGCCCTGTCCCTGAGAAAGAAGGTCTTTCCTCAGGGGAATTCACCAGGGAGGGGACCTGGGAGCCTTGTGGCTCCTCAATCCCCGTGGGAAGAAGGAGCAATGCGGGGGGGGGCTTCTGGAGTGGCATGCTTTCTATTGAAAGCGAGCCGTGACCGCAACGTTGCCATGGTTATGCTCTCTCAGTGAGAACATGAACCATCCACAAACACTGCCTCGGTGTGATCGCAACCCAGACACACGAGACAACGCCTGTGGCCGTCTTAAACAGAGAGCACTCTACCGCATCCAGGAACTACACAGGGGCGGAAAATCATCTTTATAAAGACGCGTCCTGTAAAGGAGGTTCAATGCCAGCTGTGTCTTGCTATTTTAGAGGAAAAAACTCTTTTAGAGAAAATCACTCTATAAATAACTCTTAGTTTTTGCGCTGTTGAAGCGCCCAGGGGCAGACTGCACTGCCGTGCAGAGAAGGAGAAAGCCACTGAAGTGCGCCGTAGATCCAACAGCAGGCAAGCATCAGAGGAACAGGAATGGGTGTGTAACTCGCAGCTGACTGCATACACGATCATCGGCTCCGAAGAAAATTTATGAATGAACTCGACGTATTTCCCCACCTTTATACTTGTACACTCACCTAAAGGATTATTAGGAACACCATACTAATACTGTGTTTGACCCCCTTTCGCCTTCAGAACTGCCTTAATTCTACGTGGCATTGATTCAACAAGGTGCTGAAAGCATTCTTTAGAAATGTTGGCCCATATTGATAGGATAGCATCTTGCAGTTGATGGAGATTTGTGGGATGCACATCCAGGGCACGAAGCTCCCGTTCCACCACATCCCAAAGATGCTCTATTGGGTTGAGATCTGGTGACTGTGGGGGCCATTTTAGTACAGTGAACTCATTGTCATGTTCAAGAAACCAATTTGAAATTATTCGAGCTTTGTGACATGGTGCATTATCCTGCTGGAAGTAGCCATCAGAGGATGGGTACATGGTGGCCATAAAGGGATGGACATGGTCAGAAAAAATGCTCAGGTAGGCCGTGGCATTTAAACGATGCCCAATTGGCACTAAGGGGCCTAAAGTGTGCCAAGAAAACATCCCCCACACCATTACACCACCACCACCAGCCAAATTGAACAGGTGTTCCTAATAATCCTTTAGGTGAGTGTATGTCCGGGGCTGGGGTATGCAAATACTGTCTGCCTAATTCTCATTGGCCTTTTTTCATAGATCAGAGGCATATTCGGTGCTCAAGAGAGACTCCTAGTGTCGTTTCTTCGACACATCCTCAAAGTGAGCGACAGACGGGGAACACAAAACACCATAAGATGTTGGTTAATGGAGAAAAATAACCCTGGGGGTAACCAGGCTCACTGTGGGGGCCAGTTCCTCTCTGGCTAAACAGCATGAGTATAATATCAATATTAGTTATTTATGTGTAGTACAAGATTTTGTATGGGCTGTAAATGTAAGCGCAGCGTAGTTCTAGTGTTAAGACTAGCAGCTGTACATCATCGCACCATTAGCTAGGTAATTCCCAGCCAATCACATGTAAGCCATTGCTTTATAAGTCTGCTCACAATCTATCACATTGCTGTTTCAGTGTGCTAAAGCGGCAAATAGACATGTTTCAATCTCTCCAGGCCACAGGAGAACCAGTGCACAGAACATCACTTGAAGCCCGCCTACCCTTTCCAATGACGTCATCACTTCATCTCAACTTCTGCCCACATCAAACCCATAGGGAGTAAACAACCAGCAAACCTGGATCTTCATCCATATCTCATTCACTTAGGAGATCTCTCTCAATCGAGCCACCGCATCATCAATCAGATTGCTTGACTCAGCGTGGAAGGAGCGCGCTCCATGCCAAGTCCGTCAAAATCATCGGCTCAGGCAGCAGCTGGTTTCCATCAGAAATAAGATAAGTTATTATTATATCCATTAAATGCATTCAGATTTAGTCATGGGTCTAGGCCTTCCGTTGCCATGCTGTCTGTTCATCATAACGCATCCTTATCAATATCAAAAGCCAGTATTTCATGTCAACAGTGCATTTACTCATAGTAATGGCAGGCAATCGCGCAATCTCATGAGGGCGACTTGGTCAAGGTTAATTCACAAGTCATTCACCATGCTGCATGCCTGAGCGTTCCCCATCGGGGAATTAAGATAATTATTCAGGCATATCATCATGTACAGTCAGTGCTTATTGTACGGGGTCCCATTACTTCATTCAGTAAGATATACCTGTTTTGCTGGTCGCCTTCTCCCAAATCACGTAATGGGTGCTTTCCAATACAATTTATCATCCCTATGCCCTACTCACTAGGAAAGACCGAGCCTATGATGTGGGCATTCCGAGGGAGCATGGCATCACATTTTAACCTGTTGATGTGCGCCCCCTTTTTAGTACAAACCATGAAAATTACATACATGAACTTAAATGGTTGTATTTACTGGACCCTTTGAAGTATGGACATAGTTGTAGTATCTTTTGAAAGAAGGCACTTTGGGCTTTAATACATGTTGTTATTTCTTAAAGTTAGAGAACTATGAATTTTATAGTAATGGAAATATTTTGTGCTGAACATGTTTATATATATATATATATATATATATATATATATAAAATACAAAAAAACAATAATAAAATAAAAGTGCCAAGACAACCCAGAAATACAATGTTCTCAAAGCTACAAGTGTTATGTTTCAAATTTGAATATGATCTAACAAAAAATCAGAGCTTTTTTCTCTGTAATCGCTGGAAGTGTACAGCGTAAAATTAAGGCTCCGCCTCTCAATGTCAACACAAACTCTGACTGCACTGTTTGGCTATATAGAAACTACGCTGCATTTTTAAAAATAGACTTTGGAGATGGGCTCGTTTTGTTTATAAGAATGCTGCTCAGATTGCATAGTTTGTTGAAGAACGACGATGAAGGGTCATTTTTCCAGGTGAGATCTCATGTAAACAATGGAGAACATATCAATATGTCTCAGATTTATAATTTTTATGGACAAAAATTGCTATTGGATGTTATAGAATGAACCCTTGTCATGGACAATTGACCCAAGTGTGGCGAATTGGATTCATCTGGCGATCGTGATTTCATAATAGAGGTAGTAAGTCCTGTTTTGATATTGCATGTTTTCATTTGTACTCCTGGCACAAATAAACAAATTGCTGTTTCTGGAGGATTGCTACTCTGCAACAGAGATCGGATATCAATGTTGACCTTTGAAAAGATGTATAATTTGTTAACATTAATTACATATATAGACGGTAAATTATATATTAAATGTAAGCAGAGTGACGTCACTCCCGAGTGCGAACAAATGCGTATCAACAGGTTAATATAGCCTTCACCAAAGCCCTGTGAAAGGGTCCTTGGTGAAATAAATAACTTATTTAGTTTGGTACAACATTTAGAGTGATGTTCCCCGAGCGCCTACAAGGGCGCATTAATGCCGATCCATAAAACGCAGCGTTTTCTTACTCTATACTTACTTCCACATTCTCATCGCAAGCAAGACTGTCGTGGCGCACCTCTGACACCTAGCGGTAGGCTCTGCACCACATCCCCTTATTCATCAGATTATGTAATTGCTAGCTTAAGGCATATAACATAATGATCAGGTCATACAGCGAGAAATTCCTATCTCATGGCATATCTACATTTTACTATCATTCAGGCATCATTAAAGTGCAGAAATTCGTATGGCATGTCTTCATAAATCATTCACTCATCGTTGTTCAGACTACGATTCAATCTATGGGCATCTTCAAACACATGGGGCTTTATCCATGTTCCAAATTTCAAAGCTCAGAGTCTAACGGTCATGTCAGCCCAACTACATTACTTTTAAGAATCAAAGCATTTCGATATGAGCCGTTCCCTTTTAATGCGCATGGTCAGGGAGGTTATATTTTAGTAGCAGTTAAGTAGGTCTGTCAATCACTGGATAAAACCTGTGCCAAGTCAAGTTCATTAATATAATCTTGTTACTGTTAAAGGAGACCTATTATGCTCATTTTTATAATAAGTTCCAGGTGTCTCCAGAATGCGTCTGCGAAGTTTCAGCTCAAAATACCCCACGGATCATTTACTAAACCAAGTTATTAATGTCTCTTTAGGGTGGAATCAAAACACGTTGATTTTGTGCATGTCTCTTTAAATGCAAATGAACTGCCACTCCCCGCCCCCTTTCTGGAAGAGGGCTGTGCCTTTTCAGCACCCGCTTCAGACACTACAGCAACAACAAATCAGAACCAATATGATTGACAGCGTAAAGACCGGAGTTCAGCCATATTTGTATGAATATATATGTATATCCGGTCTCTGTGAATGCAGTCAGAGACAATGGTAACTTTAGCGCACTAGCCGTGGAATCAGCTATCAAGCACATTCGGAAAGGATATTTGCAAATATAAAGTGCGATACTTGCATCTTCAGGATGTAAAGCTGGGACACGAACAGTTGGTACTGATCCATGCTTGAGAATCACATTTTTGAAGATCCCGATTTATATTGACACACATTCACAAAGCAGTCTGGTGTAAAATGATTTGCACAAACATACACACATTTTTGTATGTTTTGGCGCACATTTCCTTCAAAAACAAAACTGTCCACTGCATCTTACGCGGCTCTGATGCTGGGAGTACATGAAGACTCTTATGTTCACTTTTACAGCCAACAACAAAACTCTTATATCCTATTCTCACTGTATTTGCTCCAACTCGAGGAAGAAGGAAAAAAAGAAAGAAAAAAACAAAAAACAACACACCACATCTCTCGAATTTCTAGGCATCACGCTCTATTCTCTAAACACGCAAGCTTCCCTGCCTAAAGAAACATGACAGGATCAGGTCTATTTGCATGTCGTTCTCTGGTGCTTATAATTTCTCCCATGCTTATCATTCCTCAAGGCCACTCCTTCGCTTCCCACCTCCCCACACTAGCTCATTCCGTAGAAAACCTCTCCTACCTATCAATCGATGATGGCTGCCGTGAATCTCCAGATGACATGTCCCTATCCACGGACGCGGCTCTCTCCATAGGATTCAGGGGTTACTTTCTAGGATCATGGTTCACAGGGAAATGGCCAGAATTATACTTTTTTTTTCAATATAGCTTCCCACTCTCTTTGAAATTAATCATATTGATAATTTCTCTCTTTGAAATTAATCACGTTTGATAATTTCGTCATTTAATGTATTTAATACATTTTCTTGATCTGCAATCCCTGTCTCTATGCGGCTCAGCTGAGGGAAGAAAGAAATGACACAGAGACCTAAGCTATCAAATCCTTCCACGTTTATTCATACAGCACTTCATTATATTGTCCAGCAAAACAATATTCCACTATAAACTCCAATGATATGGTTCTTTACCCTATGTGGGGTAACGTGTATGTTTGAGTACAGGATTGGGAAATGCATTCCCAGAACACCTGCAGCTGCATTTCGTGATGACACAGCAAGCTACATCAACAAGAGAAGTTTAAAAGAGGCCTTTATTATTCCATACCCACCGTTACGGCCAGCATCATTTGGGTTCCCTTCAGACACGCAAACGCATCGTAGTTATGAGACAATTCCGCAGTTGTCACTATAATCAATAAAGGCTGGTCCTCCTCGAACCATCATGTCCCTTGTGCATTTCCTGCAACTTCATTATCCCAGCCAGACACATTCCTCGGTCTTCAATGTAATCTCTGACTCCCTCGTTTCACAAGAGTTCCACAGACCAGCTTCTACTGGTAACTAACAGATATGTATCCTGAGGATGAGACAGGAAAACAAATAGAATACTATTAGCATAGATGCCATTCACTTTAAAGCAGAATTATAGAAAATGATAAATGTTTCCGGTTCCGGCAGATTTAACAAATCAGCAGGAATCTGCACAGGGAAGTGGCTCTATGGCCAAGCCACTGCCCCTTTGCCTTCCTTGACTGAAGTGCCCCTCTGGAGAAAAAAATTATATTTAGCAATATTCATTTTGCAGATGCTTTGTATCCACAGCGTCAAAGCGATTTAATATATGATGAATAGTAAAACACTCGCTGCATATATTTTTTATGGTTTGTTTATGTAAACATGCACTAGACGATCATCTTCAAGGCTTTGGCTGTTGTGTCACGTCTCTTGTTTTGCAGGGCACACACACACACATACATATATATATATATATATATATATATCCTTTTAGATAGCACTGTGTTGAACACTGTTGTCTTTGCCATGAATATAGCCATTGATGCTGATATGGCATAAAAAATATAAATAAATAAATATACAGTACTGTGCAAAGGTTTTTGGCACTTTAGATGTTTCAAAAAAACATTTGTCTTAAGGTGGTTATTTTTACCATCAGCTTTATTTGGCTCCTAAACTATGGAATAATTATCCCTAACAATGTTCGAGATGCAGACACACTCCCTCAGTTTAAGTCTAGACTAAAGACTCATCTATTTAGCCAGGCATACACCTAATTTATCCTGAAAACCCACAATTAGGCTGCTTTAGTTGGGTCTGCCGGAACAGAATCATTGATCATGATTTATAACTCTGCAATAAATTGAATGGACTCCTATCCTGAGGTCACCAGAACCGGCTGGATCCAGCACCATTCCTGCTTCGTGTTGGACACTACTGCTACGTGTCGATGTGTGATGATGACAAAATGCAGCCAATGCCAGCCAAAAATCATTTCAGTCTGCCTGCATCACCTCGGTCTATTGATGGACTACGATCTTGAAATGGAATGCATAACTAACAATTGCCAACAAAAGCCTTCATCAGCCAATTAACAAGGACAATTGCATCTATGTGAACTTCTGCAGTTAATCCAGAATGGACTTCAAAGACATTGGTCATTAATCTTACAGTTCAAACAAAATCAGTGTTTAAACACTGACCCTTAACACTTACTTAGTTTAATAATTTTAAACCATGACTTTAACTATACATAAGTAATATTGTCATTATATTCACGATGTTAGTCAGAGGGGAACTGGCCCCCACAGTGAGTCTGGTTTCTCCCAAGGTTATTTTTCTCCATTAATCAACATCTTATGAAGTATTGTGTTCCTTGCCACAGTCGCCTTCATTGCTCACTGGGGTTATACAATTATTATATAATTACTTATTTTTAAACACGATTAACAATAATATTTTATCTAATTACACAATGATGATTCATCGACATTATAGACATTACAATTTTATCGTCTGTTAATGCCTGATCTTCAGTAAAGCTGCTTTGAAAAGATGTGTGTTGTGAAAGGCGCTATACAAATAAAATTGACTTGACTTGACTTTAGTGTGTCAATAGGAAAAATACATTTTAGACTCCCAAACATTATTTTTGCAAATAGAAAAGATTAGAGTAGAAGAACAGGGCACACTGCAAGAGATGGTATTGCCCCCACAGAGCCCCCCACTGAATATCGAGTCAGTCTGTGATTACATGGAGACAGAAGCAATTGAGACAGCCTAAAAAGATGGAAGAACTGTGGTGAATTCTCCAAGAATCTTGGAACATCCTTTCTGCCAACGACCAACACCAGGTTTTCATATCAGGCATCACATTATACTGTGCATATTGTTTGTTCAAATTGTGTGTTGCACACTGTTTATAGTACCACACCTTTACAAAACAGATGAGGCAGAAAGAGAGTGTGGAGAAAGGCTGGTAGTGAAGGTAGTGTTTCTATGCAAAGTTGGATTCATAACAACAGCAAGCAAGCAGGTGAATAATGATGAAAAATATATAGCAAAAGATTATACAAGGTTCACACTGTGTCTCCAGTAAAGTATTATTTCCTCAAAATAATTTTCCTTGGGAGGAAGCAATATATACTTTTGTGTTTGCAAGTAAAGTAGATTTCAAGTAAAACTAATATTAATATTAGTTTACAGATAAAATAAGTAGAGTTTTATACATTATTTTATATGAGTTGTGTATTAAGCATATTAATAGATAGACAATACTATTACAATCACAAAATACCAAGTCGGAGAGTGAGTGAAATTGTTCTGATGATAAGGAGTCAGGTACTGATGAGAGAATTTTAGAGACTTTAAAAGGACTGTAAAGGGACATAATAGCCAACTAAGAGTTTGGTAAGTAGTAAGATAGACAAGGGAGTCTTAGAATGGAACACAAGTTCCCCGTTTGTCGCTCACTTCAACGTTGTGTCGAAGAAGCGACACTAGGGGTCTCTCTTGATCGCCGAATATGCCTCTGATGCATGAAGTTGGCAGACAGTATTTGCATACCCCGCCCCGGGACATACAGATATAAAGGCGAGGAAGTACTATAAGTTCATTCAGAAATTTTCTTCGGAGCCTTGGTCGTGACAGCAGTCAGCTGCGAGTTACACACCTGTTCCTGTTTCTCTGACGCTTTGCTTGCTGTTGGATCTACGGCGCACATCAGCAGCTTTTCTCCTTCTCTGCACGGCAGTGCAGTTTGCCCGTGGCACTTCGACAGCGCAAAATTAAAAGAGTTTTAATTCTTAAAAGAGTGATTTTGTCTGTAAAAGAGTATTTTCCTCTAAAAGAGCAATACACAGCGGCGTTGAACGTCCTTTTCAGGACGCGTCTTTATAAAGATGCCATTCCGCCCCTGTGTAGTTCCTGGATGTGGTAGAGTGCTCTCCACTTCAGACGGCCACAGGCGTTGTCTCGTCTGACCGGCGGGCGCCACTCTCCACTCGTCATGCCACCCGCTCATCCGCTATCACTACCCTCGAAGGCGGAGCGGCACACGGGTACACGGCGATTCCCCAGATGGATATGGCTGTTGTGCTCCACCTGTGCCCCTGGAAACCCAACCATCTGGAGGGTTCGCCCTGTGCTCCCCTCCAAGGCTTGTAGGACGATGTCTACACTGACTGCTAAAGCCTACAGCACCGCCGGACACGCAGCTTATGCCCTGCATGCCATGGCCCTCTTGCAAGTCCACCAGGCCAAGGTGCTTAAAGATCTGCACGTGGGTAGCCCTGATCCCGATGTGCTGCAGGAACTGCGCTCAGTGACCGACCTCGCTCTCAGGGCCACGAAGGTCACAGCACAGTCACTCGGGCAGGCGATGGCCACGCTTGTGGTCCAGGAATGTCATCAATGGCTGAACTTGGTCGAGATGGGTGAAACCAACAAGACTCGCTTTCTCAACGCCCGTCTCCCAGTTCTGCCTTTTCAGCGACACCGTCGAGGACTTTACCTAGCAGTTCTCCACGATGAAGAAACAGACGGAGGTGATCTCTCACATCCTGCCCCACTGCAAGCCTGCCACCATGGGCCATGCCCCGTCTGCTCGCCGAGGGCGTCCCCCTGCGAAGAAACACCAGGCTGCTCCGCCTCAACCTGGGCCCAGCTCTCAGGCCACACGGCGAGCGCCCCACAGGAAGCAGACGCCCCCCGTCGCAAGGACGCCCTCAAGGACCCGGAAGGCTCCCAGGCGTTCCTGAGACGGATGACCCAGGGACCAAGACGTTAGCTCCGGAGCTGGTAAGCAGACCACTCCGTTCTCCGGGACGGGAGGAGAATCCATTGTTTAATTTATTTCACCCCCTAGTCGGGGCTGTGGTACCCGCATTCTCAATAACAGAGCTATTTCCTTTATCTCTAGGTCACCTGGCCCACAAATGCCATTCTCACGGCACTCTGCCACCACACCTCAACAGTCCCGGCATGCTGGATGTGGACCCTATGCCCTCAGCCCCACAACTGTTCCTTGGCTGGCCGGTTCGGACGAGTCCAGAGGATGCCTCTACCAGCCCTCCTCCTCAGTCATGAACCCACCCCTGCCGGGTGCGCGGAGCAAAGTAAGTGCTTTGAATCTTTCCTCAGCACCAGAGCCTCGGGACACGTCATCGCCTCCCAACGCCGTACACCTGCTCCACCCCACTGCTTTCATTTCCCAATCCATCATGCTGACTGTCCCAGAACATCCGACACGACAGAACATCGGTTACGCAATTCAGTTTGCCAGGCCTCCGCCCCCCCTACACGGGCATTCGCTTTACCGCAGTACACGGCAAGCATGGCAAATCCTTGCGTGCGGAGTTCGACTACCCTTTTACTCAAAGATGCGATAGAGCCTGTCCCTCCAACCGAAATGAAGAAGGGTCTCTACAGCCCTTACTTCATTGTACCCAAGAAAGGCGGCGGCTTACGACCGATCTTGGACTTGCGAGTTTTCATCCAGGCTTTGCACAAACTCCCGTTCAAAATGCTCACACAAAAACACATCTTAACTTGTGTCCAGCATCTAGATTGGTTCGCAACGGTAGACCTGATGGACGCGTACTTCCACGTCTCAATATTGCCTCGACACCGACTCTTCCTTCGGTTCGCATTCGAAGGCCAGGAGTATCAGTACAGGGTCCTCCCCTTCGGCATGTCTCTGTCCCCTCGTGTCTTCACCAAAGTCTCAGAGGCAGCCCTTGCCCCGCTCCAAGAAGCCGGCATCCGCATACTCAATTACCTTGACGACTGGCTCATCCTGGCCCACTCCTGAGAGTTACTATGTGCTCACAGAGACCAGGTGCTCAGGCACCTCAGCCATTTGGGGCTTCAGGTCAACTGGGAAAGAGCAAGCTCACCCCGGCTCAGAGCATCTCTTTTCTCAGCATGGAGTTAGACTCGATCTCAATGTCAGCATGACTCACCAACGAGCGTGCTCAGTCAGTGTTGAAATGCCTTGCCTCCTTCAGGCCGGGTGCAGCGGTCCCTTTAAAACTTTTCCAGAGGCTCCTGGGGCATATGGCATCCTCCACGGCTGTCGCGCCGCTGAGGTTGATGCATATGAGACCGCTTCAGCACTGGCTTCAGACTCGAGTCCCGAGACGAGCATGGCGCCGCGACACGCACCGTGTGATAGTCACCCCCGCCTGCCACCGAACACTCAAACCCCTGACAGACCTCTGCTTTTTTCGGGCAGGAGTACCCTTGCAGCAGGTTACGAAGCCATCAAATTGGGTTGCGCTGCGCTGGCATATCAATTGCCTAGAGTTGCTGACTGTTTTCTTTGCCCTGCGAATGTTTCCCGACTCATGTCGCTGCTCACCACTCACATCCCCGCTCACCACTCACATCCCCGGCAACCTCAGTGTGGTAGCGGAAGCGCTGTCACGACAACGCTTGCCTGGCGGAGAGTGGAGGCTCCACCACCAGGCAATACAGCTGATTCAAGATCGGTTCAGCAAGGCCATGTAGAACTGTTTGCCTCCCGAGAGACCTCCCAGTGCCCGCTCTGGTATGCTCAAACAGAGGTTCCCCTCAGGGCAGACACACTGGCACACAGCTGGCCCTCAGGCTGCGCAAGTACACATTTCCCCCAGTGAGCCTTCTTGCACAGATGCTGTGCAAGGTCAGGGAGGACGAGGAACAAGTCACCCTAATGGATCCTTACTGGCCCACCCAGACCTGGTTCTCGGACCTCGTACTCCTCGTGACAGCCCTTCCCTGGCGAATTCCCCTGAGGAAAGACCTTCTTTCTCAGGGACGGGGCATGCTCTGGCATCCGCTCCCAGACCTCTGGAACCTCCACGTCTACAGGCAACTTTATGCCCTAAAGTGGTGCCTGTTCACAAATTGGTGTTCTTCCCGGACTGAAGACCCACAGAGGTGCGCAGTTAGGTCAGTGCTCTTATTCCTACAGGAGAAGTTGGAAGGGAGGCTGTTCCCTTGCCGTTATCGCAGCTCACCACGACCCAGTATACGGCAAGTCTCTGGGTAAGCACGACTTAGTCATCAGGTTCCTAAGAGGCACCTGGAGGTTAAATCCCTACTGGCCAAACCTGTTCCCCTCCTGGGATCTCTCGGTGGTCCTTCAGAGATCCCCCTTCGAGCCACTAGAATCAGCCAGACTCAGGGCCCTCTCTCTAAAGACGGCCCTGCTGATCACGCTCGCCTCCATCAAGAGGGCCGGGGACCTGCAAGCATTCTCTTTCAGCGACATTTGCCTGGAGTTCGGTCCGGCAGACACACATGTGATCCTAAGCCCGCGACTGGGCGATGTGCCCAAGGTTCCTACCACACACTTTAGAGACCAGTTAGTGAACCTGCAAGCGCTGCCCCGGGAGGAGGCAGGCCAAGCCCCTTTGTTGCTGTGCCCGGTACGTGCCTTACGTACCTACGTGGACCGCACACACAACTTCAGGCGTTCTGAGCAGCTCTTTGTCTGCTTTGGCGGACAGCGAAAATGGAACGCTGTCTCCAAACAGAGGCTCTCCCACTGGCTGGTGGACGCCATCCTGTTGGCCTACCACACCCAGGCCTTGCCCGCCCCCTTGCGGGTTTGAGCACACTCAACAAGGAGTGTTGCGTCCTCGTGGGCACTGGCTAGGGGAGCCTCTCTGGCAGACATATGCAGAGCTTACAATCTTCTTTCTTACAATATTGTGAGGCAAAATTTAGCAATCCGATGGCAAGGTTGTAGCGAGGGCTCTTGTGGGCGTACATGGACTTTTTTAATTTAGAGTGATTGACGGCAGTTGACGCTGTCATGCGCAGGGTAAATGTTAATGTTTTTATTTTTTCTGATTGTTTTGTTTGGAGGATGTTCAGGGTTTGATTGTTGCACTGATGCTGAAATGTGGTCTTTATAATTTAGTTTTTGACACACAATTTATTTTTTTTTATTATATCAAAATGTCAAATGTTAATATGAGTGGGTTGTCTCTCACCACGTGGAATGTCAATGATTGGGGCACCCCATAAAAAGAAGGAAGGTTATTTCCTTTCTTAAATGTAAGAAATTGTATGTATTTTGTATGTATTTCTTCAAGAAACGCATCTTTCCCTGCAGGGAGCTGGGAAATTAGGGAAGATATGGGATGGACATGTTTCCTTTAGTGCTGGTGCAAATAAAAGCAGGGAAGTCATTACATTGATAAATAAACATCTACAATTCAAATTTCTCAAACAGATTAATGATAAATATGGAAGAGTCATTATTGTTTTAGCTTAAATTCAGGGGCAAAGGCTGATTTTGGCTAATATTTACGCACCTAATGCTGATGATCAGGGTTTTTTACAGATCTTGAAGGGATGTTGCAAGCTGCTGGCAACCCTCATGATATAATATTGGGGGGAGACTTGAATCTTTTGATGGACTCAGTCCTTGATCATAGTGAAGAAAATATGTGTAAGCCCTCTAGAGCAATGTTGATGCTTCACAAATGTCTAAAAATGTTGGTCTTACCGATATTTGGAGAATTTTGAACCCATCTGGCAGAGACTTTAAATTTTTTCATCAGTCCTTAAGATTTATTCTTGAAAAGATTTTTTTTTATATCCACATCCCTCATTTCATCTGTTGATTGCTCAATTGGAAACATCTTAGTCTCAGATCACGCCCTGGTGAGTTTAGAGTTGCCACATACAGAGAAAAAGAAATCATATAGTTGGTGACTTAATGTATCCATATTTTGCAAAATCCTGATTTCCAACATATGTTAAAGACTGAAATATTTTTTATATGGAGACCAACTGGTCCTCAGTACCTTCTGTGGGAGTGGCTTTGGAGGCACTTAAGGTGGTTCTTAGGGGTCGGATCATACAGTATGGATCATTCATCAAAAATTCCAAAGCATGAGAACTTGTGTAGTTGGAAGGAAATATTAATAGTGCAGAGGCAGAGCTGAAGCACAATATGTTGTCTGACCCGATTGAAATACAGATATAATACTATTTTGTCACGGAAAGTGGAGTTTAGGTTATAAAGGTCAAGACAAAACTCTCTTGATTCTGGGATAAGCTTGGAGGAGCTGGGTGAGGTAATTAGCCTTACCTGCCGGCAAGTCTCCAGGGCCAGATAGTTTTGCTGCTGAATTTTTCAGATCTTATGCTACAGAATTGACTCCACTTTTGTAGAAGTTTATAAAGAATCATTAAAGAAAGGAAAGCTTCCCCCAACCATTATACAAGCCTGGACCAGTCTGATTCTTAAAAAGGACAAAGATCCAAGCAAATGTAAAAGTTACCGTCCAATTTTCCTGATTCAGCTAGATGTAAAAATTTTGGCTAATCGATCCAAGCAAGTGTAAAAGTTAACGTCCAATTTCCCTGATCCAGCTAGATGTAAAAATCTTGGATAATCAATTAAGTAAAGTTATGACATCTCTTATATCTATAGATCAAGTGGGGTTTATTCGTGGGCCATTGCTCTTCTGATAACATTAGGTGTTTCATCAATATCATGTGGTCAGTAGCGAATGATCAGTCTCTGGTCACTTCCATCTCACTTGATGCTGAAAAGGCATTTGATATGGTAGAATGAAATTATCTTTTTTAAGATTTTGGAAATTAATGGATTCGGGAGTACTTTTATTGGATGGATTAAGTTATGGTAAATGGTAAATTGTCTGCACTTATATAGCGCTTTTTTATGTCTTTTTTTAACCCATTCACACACACACACACACACTCATACACCAATGGTGGCAGAGCTGCCATGCAAGGTGCTAGCCTGCCATTGGGAGCAACTTGGGGTTCAGTGTCTTGCCCAAGGATACTTCGGCATGTGGTGTCATGTGAGCCAGGAATCGGACTGCCAACCCTACGATTGGTAGCTGACCCGCTCTACCAACTGAGCCACATCTGTTACTTTATATACACCCTGTAGCAGTGGTACAAACAAATGGATTCATTTCAGATTATTTTATTCTGGATAGGGGCATTCGGCAGGGTTGCCCTCTTTCCCCATTATTGTTTTGTCTTGCCCTTAAACCTACGATAGCTACGATAAGAAAAGAGAATGATTTTCCAGGGGTGGTGACAGGAGGTATGGCGCATAAACTTTTGCTTTACATAGATGATATTTTACTATTTCTCTCTGACCCTACTAGATCTACAGTATGCCTTGCCTCCACAGAATTATATATATTTTTATAATTATGCATTAGGTCTCAGGCATTTGATTCATTGGTCGCTTCATCCTGAAAGAGCCCCTCCCTGGTTTTCTATTGAACAGGAAGTCCTTGCCCCTATTTCGTCATTGCAAAGCATTTATATTAAACTAACCTTATCTCACATTTGCACATGATTTGGACAAGAGTGGCCCGAGTATTAAATTCGGATATTTATTTAAATGTTGCCTCGAGCATATGGCTTATTCCAAAATTACGTATCAACAAGTCCTCTTTTTGTTGGTCAGAGTGGATTGTGAGGGAGGTTGCTACACTCGGCGACCTGTATGAGAGTGAAGTGTTGAGATTTGTTGAGAATTCGGGTCATCATTTTGGGAATAAATATAAATGTATCGAGCCGATGAAAGGGTATGATAATATTGTTTATATTTCATGCATATAAATATGTCTATGCATAAGAGAGGAGATTTGCTTTTGATTAGCATTAGCAATTATTA
This sequence comes from Moxostoma hubbsi, assembly GCA_032164185.1. Taxonomy (NCBI): domain Eukaryota; kingdom Metazoa; phylum Chordata; class Actinopteri; order Cypriniformes; family Catostomidae; genus Moxostoma; species Moxostoma hubbsi. The sequence continues at coordinate 9,415,090 of JAVLUX010000013.1, read as the reverse complement.
GGAATATATATTTAATGTCTTTTGCATCGATTGTTGCTGTGCAGTACTGCATCTAGCAGTAATCTAAGGAACTTTTTCACAATGTGAATGTAAACACTTTTGGTTTATAAAATGACATGCTGTTACAGACAATCTGTTGCATTTTTTGTGAAGAATAAACATTAAAGTACAAGTCAAGTCAAATCAAGAAAATTTTCTATGTTTAGTGCTTTTCACAACTCACATAATTTCAAAGCAGCTTTACAGAAAATGATGCTGTAATACAGGCATGGCACTAGGAGTGGGCTTACCAGGTTTAAGCACCAGGTGTTTCAGGAAATCCCCCGAATATTTGTATAACCTTGTTCTAATCACTGCCATGTACTAATCAGTTTTCATGTACTCAGTAAAATAAAACCCTTATTAGAACCGCTGTTCTGCTCACTATATATATATATATATATATATATATATATATATATATATATATATATATATATATATACACGGCGGGTGCCAACGAGTCTGGGCTATTCCTCGACAAAACAAAAGGATCTCATGAGAATTAACATTTGAACTATCTCTTGCACATGTAACAGCAACATCCGAGATGCAACAAACTGTGCAGCTAACACCTCCCTTCTACAGTCTCATCATTTCCCCCTACTCCCCCTTCTCCTCCTCACTAAAAACCTATGCAAAGTAAAGTGTGTACAAAAAGTAACTATAACATGTTTGGTATCATTTAAAGTGTCTCAGTGCGCCTGGTAAACTGGTCTCATCCTCCCAGCCATAATGAAAAGCAAAAAGAAGTTATAAAATATGAGAAATGTGGTGTGCCCTCCCCCAGATCCTCCATACAAACTACCTCCTGTATGTAAATCTACAGGAACCCCCTCAATAGGGGACCAAAATCGACTTATAAGGACAGACACCACCATTTGGTAAGCATATTGAATTATTTGGGTATTTAAGGAGATGTGAAACATTGCTCAGGGTTCTCTGTAGTAAGACGATCCCACACAGTTTACTGTGTGTAATTTATATCAGGCAACTGCAATTTGAATCTCTTATGTTTTGATAAAATGTCTAAATTTGACTTATCACTGTCTAATTGGAATTGATGAACTTATTATGTTACCTGGTCAATAAATTGTAAACATTTGATTTTATTCTGACTGACTCTGAAATTGTTTTTCCCAAACAGATTAAACGATTCGTATGTTACCACAAGTCTGCGTCAGATTAGTGACGACTAATATTTGGCATCTATTCAAGTGTACTTGGTTTGTAAAGACAAAAGGGGAATTTCCATTTAGAACAGCAAATGCTGCTTGACCAATCTAAATTCGGGTGTGTCTTACCTCAGTTTTAATTTGATGTTTCTCCAGATAAGTGTACGTGGGAAACCACGCATGGCCAATCCAAAGCTATTACAAGAGAAGTTATCTTGGTCAACTTACATCTGTAATAGTGGCCGTGACCTCTACTGAAGAAAACGTTAAGTTAAATACAAGTGTATGCAATTCCATGGGGGCTATACTGAAGTATCTTTGATTTTGTAAACGTGAATGTGACCGATCTTAGGTATAGAGCAATTACCTCTGTTTGCTGATCCAATACTGGCCGCTTGTGATCGTGAGACCTGCAGTGTAGAGAAAAACATGCGAGGACCTCAAAGCGACATGGTGTCCTAATCTGAACGGGTAAAATTAAAGGAGTTAAAAAAGAATAATCAAACATTCGCCCACTTTTAATGATGCTCAGATATCATTAAAACCTTTTTCATTTATGGAGTCAGATGAAATAACGAGGTAATACATAAGAGAAAATGTATTTCATTTAATCTTGTTGTGTTGCGTAAAAAGAAAGACAGTAATGTGCAGATACCTTCACCCGTATAATTGGAGACCACCATTGGACCGATAAACGGGCTTATATATATATATATATATATATATATATATATATATATATATATATATACCTTCCTACTATATAGTATGCCAAAAACAGTATGCCAATGAAGTAGTATGTCCAGTCCAATTCCACAGTATTCATGAAGCAGTAAGAGAGAAATACCTACTACTTTGAAGTGCGGATTGACTTCACACTTAACAATCCCATAATACATCGGGAGCTGAGGCGACGTCACGTTCAAAACACTTGTGCTTAAATGGTGCTTGTTTAACAAAACCAGAGCAGATACTTTTTGCAGTTGTTGTTCTTACATCATATATTTGTGTCACGAGACAATGCCCACATCCCCGGATGTAGTATGTCTGAAATCTATTCATACTACTCACCTGCAAACCAAAAATAATGTATTGTTTTGCCTGCAGATATATGCATTCCTCATCATAAACAGTACATACTGTGGCAGAATGCGGTTTCCTTTTACGTTCATTCACTCAGACCGTCCACTCAGAGAAAAAGTACTTACTGACATGTAAACTGGTCAATCGTCGACAATAACGTACATACGATCCAGCCAATGAGGCTGGAAATTTTGGATGTAATTACCACAATTACTTTAGAGACAGATGGTTCATAGGTGTGCACTTATCTTGATGAGGAGATTTATTCAAATTGAATTCAATGGACATTTGAAAAAAGTAAAACATGGTTGTCTCGTTCAGATAACACTGTAAATCATAATATAAAATGTTAAAACATTGTTTGATAAATGTAATTTATTTTAGCAGTTCTACATTCAGTGGATATTCAGGGAATAGCCCAGATCTCTGTGGAAAAGTACTATAGTATGGCCTTTGATAAAATATTAATACAATACACATAACAATAAAAGCTTGAAATGTTACATCTGTAAGATGTATTTTATATAAAGTAAATCATTAAATATTGCTGGAACTAAAACTAACCACTAACTTTGTCTCAGCCTCAGATACTCTCAAAGATCAAAGTTGCTTTTAACACTATGTACATTCAAATTATTTAAAAAAAGTTTTGGATCCAATTGGATTTGGGTGAGAACAGACCAAAATGTAACTCCTTTCACTGTACACCTTGCCATTGCAGTCTCTGGGCACAATTATGAATTTTAGCTCGATTACACATCCTAATGCTTGACGCATACAAAGAGTACTAAATGGTGCTAGGAAGTGTAAACGAACTTGAAATTATGATTGCCAAGGAGGCTGCTTATGTCATGATTTATAGTGAAACTTCTCACCCAAAACCAACTGGATTGCTTCAGAGGACATGGATTAAACCAATTAATTCTTATGGATTATTCTTATGATGCTTTTATATGCTTTTTGTGCTTCAAAGTTCTGGCCACCATTCACTTGCATGTATTGATGAGATAATTTTCTTATTTTTTTGGGTGAATTATAACTATACCTTCAAGAAAACCTTTAGATATAATTGTAAGCATATTGACACTAAGGGTTTGCTTAACTTATAGGGTTTCTTGCAACTGGCCCCATGCCTTTAAAAATAAATGTTAATTGTATTTTTTTTTACTCTGTCCTCTATTTTCAGGTGTAACGTTATTTATAAAGTGCCTACTGTGCAAGGGATATTTTAATAATAATAAAAAAACCTTGCAATAAGTTTTGAGTTCCCTTGCAATAAATAAATCGTCTCGGGTTACATGTGTAACCCTTGTTCCCTGAAAAAAGCGGAACGAGATGCTGCGCTTGCTAAAAGTGCTATGGGAACGATCTTGCATTGTGACCAGCTGTGAATATGTGTGTAACATGTCAATGAACATTGACCGGAAATTTATAGCCTCGGTTGGTGAGATCATTGGATGCACCTGTGGCCGGGCTATAAATAGAGGCGTCACCAGCGTGTTCGTCAGATACTTTTTTCTAGAGTCCGTGAAGTCCGTGAAGTCTTTCTTGCTCCAGCGTTAAAAATGGCGGGGAGCAGAAGGCTTCCAGAGTGACAGGATGTAGTACCAAAAAAGGCACCTTAGGGAGGTAGTCAGGATGCGGATGCAGAATAGCTTTGGCCATACCTGGGGCAAATTCTAAACAGGCCGGCAAATCAGACAGAGCCTGTAGATCCTCAATCCTCTTAAGAGAGGTAATCGCCATAAGAAAGACCATCTTGAGAGTCAGAAGTCTGTCAGACACTGACTCTAGAGGTTCAAAGGGGGTCTCAACCAGACCCTCCAGGACTATTGCCAAGTCCCATGAAGGAGTTCTGGTCCAAACAGGGGGCCTCAGTCACATGGCTCCACGAATGAAACGAGCGAGTAGAGGATGTTTCCCCAAAGGCACCCCATCCATCAAGGTGTGGCAAGCCGAAATGGCGGCCACATAAACCCTGAGAGTAGCGGGGCATATGCCTGCTGACAGTTTTTCCTGCAGAAAGTCCAGAACTGAAGCGAACTGGCAGTTAGCTGGTTCTGCAATATGAACTTAGTAGAGGGAAATGCATACAGGTGCATTCTGGGCCATGTATGCGCCACCACGTTCAACCCCCCCCTTGGGGGAGGGAGAGACTGGGTGACTCGGGGAGACATTGCGCAGTTCATAGAGGCGAAGAGGTCCTCTTCTGCACTTTAAAATCTACCCAGATCTTCTCCAAGTGGAGGGAGCCCTAGCACTTAAAATGTCCTTGATAACCTCAGGAGAAAGCCCTGTGTACCTCAGTTGGTACCCAACAGGGGCCAAGGATGAAAGGTTCCACAATTCGGGCCGGGGATGAAATACAGTCCCCTGTGCCTGAGAAAGAAGGTCCTTCCTGTTCGGAACCGCCGAGGTGGGCCGTTGAGGGGAGAATTTAACCTCGAGAACCATACTCTGTTCAGCCAGTGTGGCGCTATCAGAAGGAGGCAAGACCCTTGCTGGCGAACCTTGGAAAACCAGAAAAACCAGGGGAAATTATGCATACGGACGCATTCAGGGTCATGTATGTGCCTTTAAGTCCAGATCCAAGGGGGCTGGGTGACTTAGGGAGAAGTATTTGACATTGCGCTATCATAGAGGCGAAGAGGTCCTCTTCTGCCCTGTGAAATCTCACCCAGATTTGTTCACTGCCTCAGAGTAAATCTGCTCCCACACACACAGGCATCCAGGGACGAAACTGTCCTGAGTGACAGGAGCTGCCCTTTGCCCCAAGGAGGATCCAACGTGCCAGAAATTCAGCTGACATGAACGTGGATCCCCCGATGGTTTACGTAAGAGGCTACCGCTGTATTGCCCACCCGCACCAAGACATGGCAGCCTCAGGAGGAAGCATTTCAGGGCCAGAAATACAGCCATCAGCTCGAGACAGTTACTGTGACAACCGAACTGACGACCCTCCTACCCCTTTAAGCCGGACGACCACTTAAGGCCGCTACCCAGCCCGTCAGGGAGGTGTCTGTCGTTAGCAGCCTGTGACGACATGACGCACCTAGAGTGGGACCCAAGGTAAGAACTGGGGTCTGAACCACATAGAAAGGGAACGAAGCACGTGGCGCGTAACCCTTTTTTGCCTTAGGGGACCGGCCCTCGGATAAACCCCCCTGGCTTCTAGCCACAGCTGAAGTGGTCTCTTGTGCAGAAGGTCCGAAGGGATCACCGCGGACACCAACACCATGAGACCTAGTATTCAATGATACTGGCGAGCAGTGCAACCTAGACCTAGCCTGACCTTGCTCAGGGTGTTTTGAATGGAAACGATTCATGCGGGAGATGATTGTTCTGAGATGATTGTGCCTGCATCGTGATCGAATTCCATATAACCCCCAGATGAGTCAAGACGATATCCCTGTGCTGAACTGCCAGTTCTTGGAACTGCGCTAGGATCAGCCAGTTGTCCATATAATTCAGAATGCGGATACCCTGGAGTCGCAGAGGAGCCAGTGCTGCATCCATGCATTTCCTGAATGTGTGGGTTAATAGGGCTAGGCCAAATGGAAGAACCCGAGACTGGAAGGCTTCGCCCCCCGAAAGCGAACCTCAGGAACTTCCTGTGCTGTGGCTCTATATGAAGATATGCGACCATGAGATCGATGGTGACCAGCCAAACATGATTTTGGGCTTGTGACACGATCGTCTTGATAGTCAGCATCTAGGACTTGAACACCCTAACTGAGCAGTTCAAGCCTCAAAGATCTAGAATCGGACGCAACCCCCCACCCTTCTTGGGAACCAGGAAGTATCTGATGTAATAGCCTGACTCTTTCTCTGGAAGGGGAACATGTTCTATGGCCCCTTTGACCAAGAGATTTTGCAGTTCTTTCCACAGTAGACATGCCTGTCCCAGTTTCACGGTAGTGGGAACCACGCCGCTGAAACGCAAAGGACGGCGAGCAAATTGAATTCTGTAGCCTCTTTCTACTGTTTCTAGAACCCACATAGAAATACCTGACAGAAGTTTCCACGCTGTCAGGTTCTCTGAGATGGGTATTAATTCTGACACTTCCTGTTGAGGGGATGTCGAGTGTTCTGTGTCCTGGATCAAGGCAGGAAGCAACGGTACACCCAACTCTTTGTTGGAAGCCTCTATCACCCGAAACACCAAAGGCGGCGGGAGTGAAGAGGTTTGGTGAGGGTATCAGGAGGGCCGAAGTGGATGATACACGTGCCCCGTCCCGAGTAGAACTACCCCCTCAAGGCTGGGTACAAGACCGTCAAGGTTTCTTTCTCTTAGAAATCACGCCCCTGAGGTCTTGCATTGGGGGCTGCTGAAGGTGACGAACTGGACCCCAGTCTTTACGAGGGGGAGCACGATTCGCCAAGTTTTGTTTTTAGAGCCTCCCATCTAGAAGGACCGGGGTTGGGCTGGGTGGCCGATGGCCCCTCCCCCTGAGTGAGGTGCCCACACTAAAGTCCTTCAACAGATTTAGCCTAGTGCGCTTGTAACATTGCCATAGTGTGCAGGGCAACACCAGCCTGACCTGCTGCCTGATAAGCTTTCCCCACAAGCGTGGAGGTGGTCCTGCACAGCTTTGTGGGGAGAGCAGGTCTCTTTAGCGATGATGCCGAGCTAGGCGAGAGAAAACCCGCAGGTGTCTCTTCTACCGGCGGCATCACCAAATACCCCCGAGCTTCAGCACCCACAATAGTTGAATACACCAACATCGAGGGCACGAAGACACAGGAAGTATAAATTTCCTGCATAAAGAAAATACTTGTTATGGAGGTCATAAAAGAAAGCAAGAGTCTGATATAAAGTTCCTTTCCCTCTTTTATTTATTTAATTATTTTGGCCACCAGACAGAAATGTGTCTTCTAGTTTGGAGCATTTGGGGGAGGGTCTTTTGTTCGCGTGGCCTGTCTTGCTGTAGTCTGGCCACAGCCTGCGTAATCACCTTGAGTAATTTCCCAGCTGCTTTATTATTGTGCGTGAAATGTACAGAGGTTCAGCGACCCGCCCCCCTCGTGAACCGAAGAGGCGCCGAAGCGCGCTTCGAGATCACGGGAAGGACCAGCTGGGTCTGGGGAGAGAGCGAGGGAAAGGGACGAACCCGTCTCTCGCTCCTCAGCCAGATCCATGCGAGAGCCCCACTAATGAAATGTGACTTAGTAGACTGACTCCCGGAAGTAAGCGAGGCGAGCGCGAAGCATTTTGCCCGAAAGCAGATCGCAATGCTCACATTTTTCTCTTAATTCCACAGCCGCTTTATTATTATGCGCAGGATTTACAGAGGTTCAGTGTCCTCGTGAACCGAAGAGGCGCCGAGGCATGCTTCAGGCTTATGAGGATCAACTGGATCTGGGGAGAGAGAGCGAGCAAAAGGGATGAACCCTTCTCTTGCTGCTGTTGTGGTTCTTGCCTGATTTGTGAAAAACTCACTCTTAAAGACTTGGAGTTTTTAATTTCAGAAGAATAGACTTTATTATCAGACCATAAAGCCGAGTTGCCCCTGCAGAAACAACTGAAGTGTCTTGAATTTTGCACATGCTTACATAGGTCTCACAAGGCGTGGCTAAAACAATGAATATCCTGTTTTGAGCTGAAAAACATCTTTGGAGCCCTAACAAATCTTCTTTATCTTTAAACCAGAAGGCTTCAGTTACATCCTGTGAACTAATTTCACACTATGTAAAAACAATTTACTATGAGGGGACCTCATCATATATCTTCTTTAGCTTCAAAAGTAAATAGGAAACATCTGTATGTCATTTATGTGTGAATGTCCATGTACCTCTGACATTCCATTCCCAGACTTTTATGCTGAACCACTCACATACACAAAAAACACATATGACCAACAGAAATAATTGTAGAATAAAATGGCATCGATTATACTTGATTAATGTATACTCAACTTGATGAAAATACACCACATATCCCCTCTCTGTGACTTTCAGAAGTCACATTTCCATTTTTACTCAGAGTGCAGTTTCACAATTCAGTCGCCTCAGTTATGCTAACTAGTGACTAAATTAAGTCACACAGCTTCACTACCAATGACCAGATTATGCCACCGCACTCCATTGGAGATCACAGAACCAAACATCTCTACTCAACTTTACTTAAGAATAGAGTAAAAGATTCTGTCCTCATATTCATTCAAAAAATATAACATACAAATTTGTTTTAAGCATGAGCATGCAATTGGTTCAGCTTGTGTTTGGTTGTCACAGTTATGTAGAGTGTATCATACAAAATATTCATCATCATTTTAAGAGTTCTTGAGTAAATAGGAAACATCTGTATGTCATTTATGTGTGAATGTCCATGTACCTCTGACATTCCATTCCCAGACATTTATGCTGAACCACTCACATACACAAAAAACACATATGACCAACAGAAATAATTGTAGAATAAAATGGCATCGATTATACTTGATTAATGTATACTCAACTTGATAAAAATACACCACACTCCTCAGCCAGATGAAGTGTGGGCGCTGACTCCCGCAAGTAAGCATGGCGAGCGCGAAGCATTTCGACTGTAAACAGATTGCAAGGCTCGCACCTGCCCCGTCCCAATGCAAGAGCAGCATGCAGAATCTACACAAAACAAAATCTGGTGTGTTTGTTTCAGCCATAGGGCGTAAACATGGGAACACACACTGCTTGTTTTGTTTATCAGTCATTTTTTTTGTTTATTTTTTTTCTCTTCTTTTTCTTTTTCAGAGGAAATAGAAAGGAGAAAAGGTTCACTGCGCACTGCCTAACAGAATCTAACTCCTAACAGAGGAAAGAAAGTTTGACAGGCTTGTGAGACACACAGCACAGTATGCTCTGAAGAAAAGAGATTTGACGAACACGCTGGTGACGCCTCTATTTATAGCCTGGCCACAGGTGCATCCAAGGATCTCACCAACCGGGGCTATAAATTTCCGGTCAATGTTCATTGACATGTTACACACATATTCACAGCTGGTCACAATGCAAGATCGTTCCCATAGCGGTTTTAGCAAGCGCAGCATCATAGTTTAGCTTTTTGTAAAGGGAACTTGGTTTTACTTTAGTAATATTGTAGACTTGAGTAATCTTGGTAATCATCTTGTGGTAATGGTTTTCAAATACCAATAAACAATGGTTTCTGTAGTAAAACAAGGTTTAATTTTCATTACTGTTAATTAATTTATTTTTTTCAACAGAAATAATAGTTTTCTTACGGTAGTAAAACCAGAGGAACCACAAAATTCAAATTTTACTACCATAATTTTCATTGTCCTGTGTTATTACAATAGTTTCACTACAAATATAATGGTTAAAAGATGGTTACTAGTTTTGTGGTGAATTTAATTCAACCATTCATTTTAATAGAAAAAGAAAATGGAATGAAAGAAAATGGTGACTGAGAATACCAGTTCCTTATGTTCTGCCTTATATCTCTTTTTGTGTTCCACAGAATAAAAATGTCTAATGTTTGTAATGTTTCGTATTTCACTATAGAAACATTTGTATAACATAACTTATCTTTTATTATCTTTTCAGATCGTGAGCAGGAACAGCAACAACACATCCACTCCACTACTTCTTGGACTGCACTCCCTGCAGGTAAGTGTAATGCTACTGACACCTAGAGGTTAGTTTCTGTACTTACATCCACAACTACACTATCACTACAATGTTCAGAACAAAATGAGTGTGTGTATGATAACAGAATTTTTATTTTATGATTTAGATTTGCTCTCTTTAATTTAAGTCTTAAAATCTATAACATTGACACTAGCTTTAAATTAGCCTATTTCTGTTATTCTACATCCATTTGTGAATGCAACAGTTAGAAGGCATTTTTCTATAATCGACTGTTAAGTTTGAAGAATCTATACAGTAGAAAAAGTAAACTTAAAAATGTTATGTATTTGTAAATGTATATTTTGTATAAATAAAACTGAATGTGCTGTGTGTTTAATAAAGAATACACATACACTCACCTAAAGGATTATTAGGAACACCATACTAATACTGTGTTTGACCCCCTTTCGCCTTCAGAACTGCCTTAATTCTACATGGCATTGATTCAACAAGGTGCTGAAAGCATTCTTTAGAAATGTTGGCCCATATTGATAGGATAGCATCTTGCAGTTGATGGAGATTTGTGGGATGCACATCCAGGGCACGAAGCTCCCGTTCCACCACATCCCAAAGATGCTCTATTGGGTTGAGATCTGGTGACTGTGGGGGCCATTTTAGTACAGTGAACTCATTGTCATGTTCAAGAAACCAATTTGAAATGATTCGAGCTTTGTGACATGGTGCTTTATCCTGCTGGAAGTAGCCATCAGAGGATGGGTACATGGTGGTCATAAAGGGATGGACATGGTCAGAAACAATGCTCAGGTAGGCCGTGGCATTTAAACGATGCCCAATTGGCACTAATGGGCCTAAAGTGTGCCAAGAAAACATCCCCCACACCATTACACCACCACCAGCCTGCACAGTGTTAACAAGGCATGATGGATCCATGTTCTCATTCTGTTTACACAAATTCTGACTCTACCATCTGAATGTCTCAACAGAAATCGAGACTCATCAGACCAGGCAACATTTTTCCAGTCTTCAACTGTCCAATTTTGGTGAGCTCTTGCAAATTGTAGCCTCTTTTTCCTATTTGTAGTGGAGATGAGTGGTACCCGGTGGGGTCTTCTGCTGTTGTAGCCCATCCGCCTCAAGGTTGTGCGTGTTGTGGCTTCACAAATGCTTTGCTGCATACCTCGGTTGTAACGAGTGGTTATTTCAGTCAAAGTTGCTCTTCTATCAGCTTGAATCAGTCGGCCCATTCTCCTCTGACCTCTAGCATCAACAAGGCATTTTCGCCCACAGGACTGCCGCATACTGGATGTTTTTCCCTTTTCACACCATTCTTTGTAAACCCTAGAAATGGTTGTGCGTGAAAATCCCAGTAACTGAGCAGATTGTGAAATACTCAGACCGGCCCGTCTGGCACCAACAACCATGCCACGCTCAAAATTGCTTAAATCACCTTTCTTTCCCATTCTGACATTCAGTTTGGAGTTCAGGAGATTGTCTTGACCAGGACCACACCCCTAAATGCATTGAAGCAACTGCCATGTGATTGGTTGATTAGATAATTGCATTTATGAGAAATTGAACAGGTGTTCCTAATAATCCTTTAGGTGAGTGTATAGACGCTTCCATTTTTGTTCGTTTTGTTCTAAACTAAAGTGTAAGAGCAACGAAGATGTGTAAAAAGTTAGATATGTGTCTTTTCATTTTTCCCTGTGACATTAAAAATTTTAACCTGTATATATTCTGAAAACTCCTATGGTGTCCCAGGGCAAACAAAATAAAAATTAAATGCTTAATGAATGATTAAACTATTACAGAATTTTTATTAACAAAGTCTTGATTAAAGTGAAATCATTCTTTAAAACCTTGAATATGGCCACAGAAATCAGATAGAACTGAATGAAATATTAGTAAATTCATCAACTGCGTTAATTAATTGTGATGGCATTGAACACTTTATTAGTCTCATTGATTATACATGCAATGAAATTAACTGATTAATTCCTTCAATCAGTATACATAAACAAATACATATGTTTCTTAAGGTGTTAATAAGATAAATTATAACATTTTAGAAGCTGTCAATCTGTCAGTAATGTATGTTTAAGTGTCTATGCAAATGTAATAATGTACTGTGTATAAGAATAATGTAATTTGAGTTTAAAATTATTTATATGATTTATGAAATAACATTTAAGCAGAAATAAAAATGTAAGATTCCAGAACCAGCTTTTTTCTAGCTTTTCAATTAATGTTCTTGTTAATGCTTTTTCTTTCTACATAGAACAATTAACTTTTAATTTCAAAAGATCAAGGACATTTTTTTCTTTCCATCACGATATGACCCCTTTGAAATAAAAACTAAATTTGTCAATGGTTAACAGAGCTAAAAAATATAGAGCTATAAAGTGACATTAAATAATTCAAAATATACCATTTCTACAGCAACAACAATGGGGAAAATTGCCTTTTTTATGGACAATAAATTGCAAGGCACATTTTTATGATGGTGACAGGTTATCATGAGTTGTCAGGTGAAGATCAAGAACTGTGACAGCGCTGTTCCTGGAGGAAAGACACGCAATTACAGGGAACAGCTCCCGCTTCAGTGTAACAATTCATGTGATAAAATGGTTTCAGATATATTTTTTAAGATATGAGAAACAAAAGAATAAAAGATTACAAGTTTAAAGGAGATGTAACTAAAAGCCACCCAGCTATGATGGCCTTTTTTGCAACAATCGCAAAACCTTGCTGTTGTTGCCTGTTCTTATTTCTTATTCATATTTCTAGGTCACATACCTGTATTTTCCAAAGGAAAGATACAAAACTGATATATATAAAATGGCTAGTTAGTGGAGTAAGACATACAAGCAGCTGGGAAAATGCCATCTATTAATCCTTTATTTTTATCGCAGCAATATTATCGCTAACCATAATTTTAAGAATAACCTCCTTTAAGTAAGTTGCACTGGTCGCTCATGGGGGGAAAAAAAAATAGTACACTCTCTTGCTGCTTGTTGTCTCTTGTGCTAACAAACTCATGATTAAGGAAAATAAAAGATGACAAATGATTAGACATCAGGTGAAAAACATTTCAAACAAGATGAGTCAGTAAACACCAACCTCATTCACCATTTGTTGCCTATATTACATACAATGTGATAACAACAACATTTAATATGACCGTAATAGTTTAAATTTCTATTTAATGCAGTATATTTTCAGGAGATTTAGTCCTAATTTCTGTTGTGAATATTAATAAACTCATTTGAAATGCTGTACATAAACATATTTAGAAGATATGAATAAGTCAGGGAGTAATTTATCTGTTTTTTCCTCCTATTGTTAAATTAAACCCAAGTCCTCAGTTAATAGTCATTACTTAATTCAAATGTTACACTGTGTTCAGCAAGAATAAGCATATGCAAAATGTATTAGTTATATTTATATTATTTTATTTTAATGCACCAGGTAGGTATCTATATTCATTCCTGTATTCTTTCATGCTTTCAACTTGAGTATAATTTACAGTAGATTGTACAGTACAGTAGTAATGTCATGTATTCTTGCCATTGGAGCTAATGGTAGGAATCAATGTAATATACAGTATAGCAATTTAAAAATGAAATAATAGTATTACATCATATACAGGATAGTGAATGTGAACAATACATACTGTACATGGCCATTGGCATAATATTAAACTTAATGTATTAACTTTTTATATTTTATTTTGTCAGTAACATGCTATGAGAAATATAGATTTGCTCTCAGTTCCATGCCTACAATTACATTTTGGGCCTCCTTTGTCACTAGTCTTTACTGACCCACAGCATTTATTATTTTTTTAAAAGACATCAGCTTTTATAAGCAAAAGAATAGTTTGTATTTATGTATCATAGAACTTACTATCATTATTATTAATCCATTTTATGTACCATAGAACTTAATTTAGGCATTTACTCACCAGCTAGTTACTTTTTTCCCCTTTTCCCTATCTATTACTTGTCTTTTTATTAGAGCAAAATATGGGAATACAACAACATAAATAAAAAATAATCAAACCAATAAACCAAAAATAAACAAAACAGGTATTGCATGATATTATGTGAAGTGTAGATGTGAGGTTGTGTTGTGCATGTGTACATCTATATTAAGTATGTACTGAAGAAAAGAAAGTATTTTTTTAAATAAATAAATAATAATCATAATAAATAAAAAAGGGGGGATGGGGCGTTAGTCTGTTGTTTTATAGATATGTGTTTACAGAATCTAATATTTGTAATCACATGTAATAAATAGGAAATACAAATTATTGTTACATATTAATAGGTTTTAAATATAATTATGATATGATAATACTGAGATAATACTGTAACATCTGAGCGGTCTCCCGACCACCAGAGGGAGCCCTCACCTGAATACTGAACTCTGTCACTTCCTGTTTCCTGCCAAATCAGTTCCTGCCATGTCACTTCCTGTTTCTTTGTATATAAGCCATGCACAACCACTTCAAATTGCAAAGAATTGCCAGTTTACCTTCCTTACAAAGTGTTTACCTGTTTTTATCTTGTTCTGCTTCTTGTTATGATCTTCTGCCTGTTCATTGGATTTATGTTCTTGGAGTACCCCAATTGTATTGCTTGCCTTATTGGATTGATTACATGTTGCCAACCTCTGCCTGTAATACTGACTACGTTTGTGATTGCTGATTTGGATGTGTTCATTAAACTCTTCAACTAAATGGATTCTAACCCAACCTCCGGTCTGCGTATTCATTACAGAATACTTCGCCAGATCTGAATCCAGCGGAAGTATCACAGATTCAAGCAGCTTTCAACTACCAGAGTGAAGTGCTACATGGATTCCAAACACAACTCACCAGACTATGTGCCGCTAACGAATATCTGACCCATTATATACAATCTCTTCTACCGACTAGAAAGGAATCTGTATGATTTGCTTTACCCAACAATTTTGATGGTTCGGCTGATAAATGTAAGGGATTTCTACACCAGTGTCAGATATAGTTCTCTGGCTTTTCATCTGGAAAGGATAAAGTGTTTGTTTGACTTGGAAAAGCACTAGATTGGGCATCAGCCGTTTGGGACACGGACAATCAGGTACAAACTTAATTTGATTACATTGCTAAACAATTCAAGGAAGTGTTTGAATATCCTGCAGGGGGACAAGATATCTCTGTACAACTTTTTAACCTACACCAGGGGAAATAACCTGCCGTTGAATACCCTGTTCATTTCCACACTCTTGCTGCTCAAAGTGGATGGAATGATGAAGTCTATCTTTCGTGAAGGTTTAATCATGAGTTACAATCAGAACTAGCATGCAGAGATGAGACCACTACATTCTCGCAATATATCAACATGGCTGTCAAAATAGACAATGCGTAATAATCCCCGTTCGAAAAACCAGCCATGTCCATCAATCATGCTATCCCTTTACCGTCAGAGCCCAAGCAAGTCAGATATACCAGGTTGTCTACAGAGGAATGCTACTGACGCTGCAATGAAAAGCTATGTTTCTACAGTGGACATTCAGGTCACCAATATGCAGCATGCCCAATACGACCAAATTGTACAGCAAAGAAGTGATTAACAGAATCGCTTCATTTCCTCACAAACTGAACTTTAAACCACCTCTGATCATAGATTTTGATGGTAATCAACATCATGTTCCAACATTGGTAGATTCTGGGGCCTGATTCATCATGAACACATCACTGAACTAAACATACCTACCCTTCCATGCATACCCACTATCAATATCACAGCCGTCAACAATAAACCCATAGGAACAGGCATCACACAACAAAACGTACCATTGACTATACGCACTGGTCTCTTTCATGTTGAAAACATTTCCTTATATGTGATATCCTCTCCTAAGAACCAGATCATCCTAGGGCACCCATGGTTAGCAGTACATAACCCCAATATCTCTTGGGCACAAGGTGAGCTTATCAAGTGTTCCAATTATTGTCAGCAGAACTGTTCCCTGACTGAAATCACCATGCCATGTCTTTCTACCAGCATAGAAAGCCCCGATGTTCATGTGCAAACCAAGATTCCTGTAGAGTATGCACAATTTTGAGGTATTTAATATGGACAAAGTGGCTCAATTACCCCTCATCGTTCCTGGGACTGCGCCATTGAACTCTTGCCTAATGCAGCTCCTCCTAGAAATAAGGTATACCCACTATCACTTCCAGAAACCCAGGCTATGGAAAGTTATGTTGAAGAGGCTTCAGGCTTCATATGCACTTCTACATCCCCTGCAGCAGCAGGATTCTTTGTTGTGGAGAAGGATGGTGGTCTCAGACCATGCATTGATTACCGTGGCCTCAACTCAGTGACTCAAATATAGATATCCTCTTTCATTAATTTCTTCAGCCCTAGAACAACTACGTGAGGCTCGTATTTTCACAAAATTGGACCTCCATATCACATATAACCTCATCCGAATAGGGAAGGAGATGAATGGAAGACGGCCTTTCTCACCACAAGAGGGCACTATGAGTATCAAGTCATGCCCTACGGCCTTGCCAACTCACCAGCAGTATTCCAGTCTCTCATCAATGAGATTTTCAGTTCCTGTCATGTTACTTCCAGTTTGTTTGTATATAACCCATGCACACTCACTTCATATTGCGAAGTATTGCCAGTTTACCTGCCTTACCAAGCATTATTATCTCGTTCTGCTTCTTATGATCTTCTGCCTGTTCATTGGATTTACGTTCTTGGAGTACCCCTTTTGTATTGTTTGCCTTATTGGATTGATTACCTGTTGCCAACCACTGCCTGTATTACCGACTACATTTGGAGGCGATGGAGGGATTCTACAGCCCATGATAGTGGAAAGTTTATCAGTCACTGCTATCCAATAAGAATAAACTTGCTGACAAGTCCATGTGGCATGGAAGTAATCGTCAGTGCTATCCAAAGTGCACTGTGAACAGGTGTCTTATTTAAACCCATTTTAAACTCTTCTGGACTAGTGTATGAAATGAAATGAACTGGTTATTTTGGAATAAATGATAGAGGTGCTGATTCCTTTGTGCTGCCATGATGGGAAGTGGACAGGAATATTGTATAGATGAAAATTAGGATTGTGCCAGAGTGTATCAATATGGAGTTAGTATGATTTATGAATTCTGTTTACTTTCCACCAGGCTCTCAGAGTTGAAACGATTGTCATATTTTTAAAGTAGTTCATTTCTTTTATTGAGTTTGGTAGGAAGGCAAGATCTACAACTGAGGAATTGTTGCACTGATTTTCTTCTAATTATATCCATGAGTTATTAAAATAGTTTTTCTGAATCCATTTCACTAAATATTGGAGCTGGTTTGCTAAAACCTTGTTATTTTGTCTTTTGTAGTTTTAGCACTTGTATTGTGTTCCTTCTGCTCTCAATATCTGAAGTTCATGGATTTCTTAAGATCATTTTTTAGTACAATCTGGTATTCTGATAGCAGAGAGCATTGATTAGACTGGCACACAGATAGAGATGTCTGTTATTTACGCATGATAATATACCTTGATGCACTTTTCTGGTATAAATATGTTTGATTGTCAATAAATCTTTTGAAGATGCTTTGATATAAATTTTGTGTCAGAGCACCTCTGAATATAAAACAGAAAAAAATATTAGCTGTTTGTTTGTGCCTCATTCTTTCCTGCAGGCAGGCTCCAGTTCAGTTTTTCTTTATGCATTCCATTTACAGAGTGTCCTCGCTCGAAAACAAGTTCTTTATAGTAAATTACCAAGGCATTATGCTTAAGCAGTTTTTTGCTGCATTCCGTCTCCATTTAGCGAGTGTGCTCACTCTAAAACACCTTTAAATTTCTTTAAAGTTACAAAGAATGTGGGTGGTTCCCCTACTTAAAATAAAAATCCCAATTTAACCCATGCATATGAATTATAATTAAGGGTCCAAGCAGTGCTAGGATCTTATTGCTCTTCATACTGTTTATAATTCCTTTTGCGAAAGTGCAGAGTGCACTACAGGCAAGGCTCCGGGGCCAGATGGCTTTGCAGCTGAATTTTTTAGATCTTATGCTACAGAATTGGCTCCACTTTTGTTAGAAGTTTAAACAGAAACATTAAAGAATGGAGAGCTTCTGCAAACCATGACACAAACCTGGATCAGTCTAATTCTTAAAAAGGACAAATATCAAAGCGAGTGTAAGAGATACCATCCAATTTCCCTGATCCAGCTAGATGTAAAAATATTTTCAAAAATTCTGGCTAAGTAAAGTAGAGACCAGAGATCAGACTCCGGTCGCTGCCATCTCACTTGACGCCGAGAAGACTTTTGATATGGTAGAATGGGATTATCTTTTTAAGATCTTGGAAATATATACGGGTTCAGGAATACTTTTATTGGATGAATTAAGTTACTTCATAGACACCCGGTAGCAGCGGTACAAAAAACTTGATTAATTTCGAATTATTTTACTCTGGATAGGAGCACCCGGCAGGGTTGCCTTCTTTCCCCATAATTGCCTTCTTTCCCCATAAACATAATCTGACTTGGCCTGGAACCATTAGCAGCCGTGATAAGAAAGGAAGATGATTTTCCAGGGGTGGTGGCAGGAGTTATGGTGCATAATCTTTTACTCTAAGCAGAAGATATTTTATTATTCATCTCCGACCCTACAAGATCTATGCCTTGCCTAAACAGAATTATTTATTCCTTTTCTAAGTTCTCAGGAGACAGTGTTGTAGGGTATTTGGTATGCTAAATTTAGACGGTAACCGTTAAAGTGCTCGTCTTCTCACACCAATATTTGTAAGAATATAATAATCATACACATCTAAAATTATGCCTCTCTCTCCATAGCCCCTCCCTGAGAGTCCCCCAAAAACGCCAAATAACTGCCCCGTTTCCCATTAAATGAATCCCCGATCCCCAGCCTTCTACATGACACCTCCTCGAAAGCACCCAGCCTCACCATCTCAGTGCACCACTCCTGAAATGAGGGCACTCCAGCCGACTTCCATCCCCTTAAAACAATATGTCTGCTGCTCATAACACTGGTCAGAACCCAATTTTGTATGTGTTTATCCCCTATTTTGATGACCACCCCATCGCCTAAAATACAGAGTCTGCGGCAAAACAAAACCCGAGTGCCCAACATGTCACACACAAAACTCTGAACCTTCAACCAAAATTCTTGGATCTTAACACACCCCCAAAAAACATGGGTTGTATCTCCATCTTCTCATTGGAATCACCAGCAGGTGGGTTTTCCTTTAAGCCCACACTCCCTCCTCCAATACCAAGTTGAAATCATTCACCCATAATCTCTTGTTTGAAATAAACGCTCTGTCCCCCAGACTCTGAATTAGCAGGAAGTAATACACTGATGCCTCATGACCTTTTCCAAAAGCAGTAATTACCACTCCCAGAGTATCTGCCGCGTATGTACGTGGTATGCTACTCCCAAGGATAGTACAGAGGAGATGGCGCAGCTGTAAATACCTAAAGAACTGAGATCTGGGGATCCCAAAATGTTGAACCAAATTTTCAAAGGATCTCATCTTTCCAATCTCATATAATTCACCAAGCGTATTAACCTCCTTCACAATCCACTCTGACCAGCAGAAAGGGGACTTACTAATATATAATTTTGAGTTCAGCCATATGCAATATTTAAATAAATATCCAAATTAAACACTCTGGACACTTTTGTCCATAACGAGTGAAAATGCGAGAAAATGGGGGTGTAACTTCTCAGATTAGTTTGATAGAAAGGTGAAATAGGGGCAGAAAAATGTGAGTTCCACGCCAAAAGGGTGCAATTCTTGGGATTCGTAGTTGATCCTGGCCACATGCTCATGGATCCCAGGAAGGTTAAGGCTGTGTCAGAGTGGCCCACCCCCGCCTCAGTCAAGGAAGTCTAGTGGTTTCTCAGCTTTGACAATTTTTGTCGGAAATTCATCCAGAATTTCAGCTCTGTGGCGTCAACTCTCTCAGCACTCACCAAGGCAAGCAACACCCGTTTCCAGTGGACCCAAGAAGCCGAGACCGCCTTCGCCAAGCTCAAGCATCTGTTTACCTCAGCACCCATTCTCTCTCTGCCTGACCCTGAAGTTGCATTCGTCGTGGAGGTGGATGCCTCGGATATAGGAGCGGGAGCTAAGGCGGTAATTATATTCTCTCCAAAGGCGGTTCTGGTGGCCTACGTTTAAGGAAGACACAGAGACGTTTGTTAAGGCCTGCACCACGTGCAACCAGAGCAAGGCTTCTCACCGTGCCCCTCAGGGTCTTCTGTTTCGACTTCCTATCCCTCGACACCCCTGGTCTCATCTCCTCATGAACTTCATCACAGGCCTCCTATCATCCCATGGTAATACCACCATTTTTGTCATTATAGACAGATTTTCCAAAGCTTCCAGATTCATTCCAATTCCTAAACTACCCTCTGCTAAGCAGACAGCTGAATTGGTCATTGAACTTGTTTTTCGAATCTTTGGATTTCAAAGTCTTTTGTCGGCTGGTGGGATCGATGGTGAGCCTGTCCTCAGGATTCCATCCAACGGAGTCCAACGGACAGATGGAGAGAGTTAACCAGGAGCTGGAAGCATCCCTGAGATGCTTGGCTGCCAGCAATCTGTCCTCTTGGTTGTCATTCATTGTGTGGGCCGAGTATGCCCACAACACTCTGAAATCCTCTGCTACAGGCATGTCACCCTTCGAGTGCCAATTTGAATTCACGCCCCCCTCTTTCCTGAGCAAGAAGAAGAAGTTGGAGTCCTTTCAGCCCTGAGGTTCGTCTGGCGGTGTCCTGTCATGTATTTACCTGTAATTCCCATTTTTCCCACTAGATGTCCCTAGTTCACTGTTTTTTCCCCCCTTTGTGTCCTGTTTTCCCACCATTTTTAATGTCATTGTTTTCACCTGTGTCTTGTTTGGTACTATGTATGTTTGTCACTTGGTTTTGAATGTGCTAGCCACCAGTCCCTATTGTTTCTCTCTTAGCCTGCCCTGTAACTACGAGGTGTGAGTTATAAGTTTTTTTCTTGGATGTTTCCTTTTCAAGTTTTCTTCATTGGATTCAGAAGAATTGTATTCTATTTTTTTTCCCTTGTGCTATGTTGACACTTTTGGAACATTACATTTTGTATTATTAAACATTTGGACTTCTCTTATGTGCTGTGTTTGTCTTCCTTCTGGGCCCACCCTACTACTCTGTGTTTCAGTGGATAGTCAGTACCACTTCCTCACTTGAGACCCGGTTTCGAGACCGGTTCATGACAATTATCCATGTTGTAAAACCAATGAATTAACCATTATGATTTTTAATCAGGTATTTACATGTTTTGTAACTAGCACTTTGAATATTTATGAAAGTATATCATATTTACTGTTTCATTTGTAAGTCTTGAATGATAATGAATTGTATTTTCTAATATTCCTTAGCGTAATTATGATATTAAAGTTCACGTAAACATTGCCCTATTTTGAGTGGTAAACAGAAATCTTTACGCACAAAGGCCATAAATTAATTATCTTGATGGGAGGAAACTTTGAAAAGCCACCTCTGATTGGCTTAGAGCCTTTGTGACCGAACAGAAAGGGTTAAAAGGACTGCTTGTGTCAATGTAGTGACACTAGGGGTTTGATCTTGAGATCCCCAATCACCTTTGCTTAAAATAGAAAAGGCCAATGAGAATTGGCGAATGGAATTTACATGCCACTCTCCACCCCGGACATACGGGTATAAAAGGAGATGGCGTTCATCACTCATTCAGATTTATGCTTAGGAGATGATAGAGAGTCCCGGCCATGTCAGTGGCCGGTTCAGTGCCACGACAGGAGGGACACAACGTCTCGTTCCCTCCATCAGGGATCAAGGGTTACACCAGTAAATCAGACATTCCCTGTCTGTCACTCACTCGACATTGTGTCGATGTATTGACACTAGAGGTTTCTATAGGAAACGCTGCAGGCACTGAACCGTGTCACGAGGTACGGAAGAGTGGACCTTCCAGCGAGTTTAGGTAAGGTGTCTTCCTTGTCCCGTTAAGGGGGGGAGGCACTTACTCAAGGAGGCTACAGCGGTGGCCTTTTCTGATATTTGCTGTTATGCAATTTCCCGCCAAGCACCTTCTAGTATAATGCTGGGAAGTGCTCTTACCTCTCCTGGAGGGAGGGCACTATGGAGACTACATCCTACTGGAGGGAGGTTAACATGTGGAGAATATCTAACAATATCTGGGCGTGGTGGCGTCACTTCTCTGTTGAGTTAGTCACCGAACAGTGCTTAAGATTTAAAGAGGTGTCCAGGGTTCACTAGTTATGGGGAACTGTTGTGGACAAAATAACGAACAATATCAACTTGAAAAAGGGGAAAGGTGTAATGCAAGCGGTGCACCCAACTGTCTGCCTGACCTACCTGCTGTAACCTCGTAAGACTTGGGACAAAACCGGTTCTATGCGTAGGTTGTAAAACTTTGCAAAGCTATTGGGTGTAGCCCAACCCGCAGCTCTTCATATGTCTGCTAGAGAGGCCCCATTTGCCAGTGCCCAGGAGGACACAACAACTCTAGTGGAGTGCGCCTGAACCCCCAAAGGGCATGGTAGGTCTTTTGTCTGGTTAGCCAAGGAAATGGCATCCACAATCCTATGGGCCAGCCTCTGTCTGCTTTAGAGGGCAGCTGAGGGGTAAAGCTGCCTCTAAACAAAGAGCTACTCCGAGCATCTGAAGCTCTGCGTGCGGTCCAGATAGATCCGCAGGGCGTGAACCAGACATAGCAATGACAAGGGTGGGTCTTCCTCCTCTGAAGGGAGTGCCTGCAGGTTCACTACCTGATCCAAGAAGGGAGTGGTGGGAACTTTGGGCATGTAACCAGGCAGAGTCTCAAGATCACGTTAGAGTCTGCCGCCCTGAACTCCAGGCATTCACTGGTGACAGAGAGCACCTGTAGGTCCCCCACCCTCTTGATGCAAGTGAGCACCACAATGAGGGCCTCTTTTTAGCCCATCTTATAGGAAAGACAGCACAGACCCGATCTTGCACCTCGGTGGAACTTCCCCATGGGAAAAACACCAGTTTACAAAGAGACAACACTTCAAGGCATACAGCCACCTCGTGGAGGAGGCTCTGGCCTGAGTGATCATATTTACCTTGGGACTCGAGTGTGTAGCCAGTGCAGAAGCGATTTCATATGCATCAGCCCTAGGGGGAGAACTGCCGCAGAGGATGCCATATGCCCCTGGAGCCTCTGAAATTGTTTTATTTGTGCTACTAACTTCTGCCTAACTACATTTCAGGCAGGTCAGCACTGGCCGTGCACACTCAGTTGTAAGACATGCCGTGAGAGTGACCGAGCCCAACTCCATACCAAGAAAAGAGATGCTCTGCACACAGGAGTGCTTGCTCTTCTCTCAGTTGACCTGAAGCCTGAGTTGGTCGAGGTGCTGAAGCACAAGGTCCCTGTGTGCGCACAATAGATCCCGTGAGTGAGCTTGGATTAGCCAGTCATCCAGATAATTGAGGATGCATGTGCCCTTCTCCCTTAACGGGACCAGGGCAGCCTCTGCGACCTTGGTAAAGACGCAAGGTATTCCTGTACCTCATCCTTAATGGCCTTATTTTATAGCTAGATTTATGACATTGCGATGTTCCAGTGCATTCAACTAATCTATCTGTCTGAAGTTTAATCATTGGAGTAGTGATGTTTGCATTTTTATGCCTGCTCACTGAGTGAATTTGAAAATAATTAGTGTTATAATACGCATTAATGTCTGAGTGTAATTTTGAATGGGAGTGTAAATGCTTGATCACGCTAGAGATTTTCAGCAAATCTTTGTACCATCAGTGCTGTCCCTGCTGTGTAACCAGAAACTGACACGAAATCCGATCTGATCAAATTGCATTGTTGTTTAAACATCCAGAGTGAACCTGCCGCTTAGATTAATCTTGCTCCAACCGAGTTGAAAGTGCCACTCCGTAAAACAATTATCTGAGGTGTCTTTGACTTGCATTGCTTTAGAATTACTCTTTAAAATAAAGAGTGATAAATACCATGCTGCAAACGGCTAAGGATGCCGTTTTATTTGTGCATTAAGATTCATTGAAATGCAAATGCATTGAAATTGCAAGCGCCACATTGAGTTACAAAGAGCTGAATGTGATGGTTGTTGTTTGTGCATTGTTGAATGTGCTGATGTTCATGTGAATTGCTGAAACTGTACTTCCATTCATGTTAAACAAATGCACATAAATCAATGGTATTGGTGTTGATTGTGATGATGACGTGTTGCCACGGGAAGTCCTAGGAGTCTTCCGGAAAAACTCACCGAGCATGCTCAACCTGCCGACGCGTGATTGTAAACATCACACAGTTAGCTAAGCTAACTTACATTAGCGGTCTTGCATTGAAAGCCTATATAAACCATAGCATCGAAAACTAACGGTTAGCATCCTGTGGCCTGTTAGAGTAAGATATCACTTGTGTTTGAACAAACTGAAAGTGATTTAACCCTTTAACTTCTCACAATTTGCACACATCTTTGCTCTCTCTCTCTCTCTCTCATTATGCATTTTATTCAAATTTTTCTCTATATTACTTCATCTTACAAAAATACTGTTTCTCAAGTAACAATTTAGTGAAATGTAAATTATGTTGAATTATTGAGTCGATTAGAATTGTTGTTTTCTTCTCATTGCTTATTTTATCACTGATCTATTGCTTAAGGCTGAACTACTTTAGATAATAATAAGTCTGAAGCAGTGTAAGTTTACAGAAAACGTACTGCTGCCTATCATTCCCATTATTACCTTCCACCCATCAGTTTCCAGTTTATATTACTTACTTATTGAATGTTTTATTTTATTGCCCTTTTTCCCTTATGTATGTTGGGCATTGAGGTGATCTCTTTCACGTGGAGGATCCCCACCAGAGCAGTATCAGCTCAACCTCCAGGCCCCACAGTATAAGACTATCCACTTTCCCATTGTGGAATTTTAAATTGACAGAATTCCTACAATTAAATGTTTCTGTTACAAAATTACAGTAAACAAGCACCAAGCTTCAATCAGAATCCCCGATATTTCCATTAAGCATAAAATAATTTTTTGTATGTGGATTTTATTAATTTAGACTTTATTTTCTATTTCAAATAAAATTCTCTGTCCCCCTCTGAATTTTCTCTCCTTACTGTTTACAGTCTAGGGATCAAGCCTGTTGAACCACCGATAATTCTGGTTAAAATATTTGTCATCAATGAGAGTCATTTGAAATGTCAAATAATTAACCAAATTTTGTGTGTTCTCCCTAGTCTACACTTACGGAACCACTCTTTCTTTGTGTTTATCTATGCAATCCATGTCCGAAAATAATTGCAGAGAGAAGCGCCAGGTAATTGTCACCGCCCCCAGAGTGTGCCTTTGAGGCATCTGTGGTAAGCAGTTCAACTGCAATGCAGAAAACAGGTGTATGGTGTCAATCCTGCCAGACTGATTATAATTTAATTACACTTCACTAGTTGAACGACATTCACTGAAAACAACACTTAGCTGTTGCTACCCTTCATTTGTGTCTCCAAACACTGAAGCCAAAACCTAGCTGTAACACTACACATAGGCTTTTAACCCTGTGCAGATCTATATCAGCTCTATCCCCAGTCTTCTATTACAGGGCACCAACCTGTCACTGAAGACCGTCCCCACGGCCTACTGGAAAGACTTGGAGGTGGGAATAAGGAAAAAATCCCCAGCTCCATGGCTCACAACATCATATGCCAGATGAAACTGAGTGACAAGAATGCTGTCCATCTGATACAGGAGTAAACATCCTAAAGCTGCAGTCCACAATTACTTAAAATGTGCTAATGTTTGCCATGTGCCTCATAGACCAGCTAGAAGCTGAAGCCCAAGATCGATGCAAGGGGTCCCAACAACTGGAACAAGCATGAGCGAGAGAAATCTAATGCCAGGAAGCCCTGACAGCTGCCAAGCACAGAAAGCAGCAGGCCAAGAGGACCAGGAAAAGAAACTCCAAGCAACACTCCAAAAGTCAGCTTTGATTTAAAAGACATGACCTCTTGAAGTCTTGGAAGGCCTTCTGGAAATTTCCAGAACTGAAGTTGAAACCCCGATCCACCAACTTGACCTCACCAAAGATGAGCTTGACATGGTCAGAGATAAACTGAAACCCTTACGAGTTAAGGCAAGAGCTTAAAATGGAAAGGCATCACATAGCAGCACCCCAGTTCAACAAAGCAGCATCCTCCAACCAAAAGCTGCCATATGATGAAAGAAACAAGGGCCCACATCACAAAACCTCACCGGCCCTCTTCCAAGAACCCCTCGCCAACAACCGTGAAAGGGTGAACATCCCAACGAACCCTGAAGCAGCATGTGGAATGGATTTTAAAGACCTCGACAAGATGGCAAGGAACATTGACAAATTCATTCCAAATCCTGTTGAGGGTCTTGATATACCTGCTAACATGCATGACACCTGAATATGAGGCCTCAGATGATTAACAGAGACACTTTCTACCTATTAGAAAATGTTATTGACAGACAGCCAGACCACACGAAGTCTGACTACCAACTTCTAATAGAGGCCCTGATTAAAGAATTTTTATACGCTGAGTGTGAGCAAGAACTGTTTATCGCCTTGAGCACCAAACAGGGAAAGAGACCATACAAGCCTACTACCATAAACTACAGAAAGCCTACTTCAAGTCCAGAAACAAACCCCAGATGGAAGAAGAAATCAACTTCAAAAACATCTTCCACCAAAACCTGCATCCCATGGTGAGCTATCTAACGCTGACAGCTCAAAAAAAGCGTGACTTATCACATACAACTGATGTTAACTCTCTGGGGCTGACGTTGGATTTTTTCGTCATGCTGGATTTTTTTCGGCATTACAGCGGAAACAACATAAAATTCTCTGGCATTTTGAGGCATACAGATAAGTCTAAGACATCGTTAAAGACTATAAAGGGTCTACTTTTATTTGTATACACTCATAATAACAACAAAACCTTGTGCTTTTGTAAAATAAAGAAAATAAAAAGGGTGAGCTTTCAGCAGTCTCTGTGTTCGCGAGCATACATCTGAAACATGTCACAAAAATTAACTGAACCTCTGCGAATACTTATCACACAAACATGAAACATGTCTAAAGAAAGCTTAAAATGTCTAATTTTAAATAAAACAATTCAAATTTAAAACAAATATTCTCCTGCAATGTAATCAGTATGAAACAAAGCAATGTACAATTTATCCTGGCTCAGCTAATTATACCTAATGTGATCACACCCATGGGCAGAGGGCGCTATTCATACAGTAATGTGCTGAGGCGATCAATGCAAATGGTAAACGCCCCCGACTGTGCTTTAAAAAAAGTTCATTCCCTTTTCTGCGAATTTGGAAGATCGCACGATACACAAGCGAGGAAACTCCTGGATAGTGACGAAGACTTAAAATTTTCCTCAGAAGAAGAGCGGGACTCCGATGAACGTTTGCATTTTTTGAAGAGAGACTTGATCCAGCCGAGGACACAATTTCAGATGAGTAAGTCATTAAGTTTTACTTAAATATTAGTTGACATGCTATTTTATATAAACATGTACATATTTTACTAATGGGACTGTTTCCAGACTTGATATAAATGTGACATGTAATATGATCTAAAAATAATATGAATGTTTAGATTATATTTTAACTAGTGTTTATGCTGCCTTATTATCATCAACAAAGCTTGTGCTTGCAAATATGTGTTCAGGTTTAATGAATAAAATGCACTTTAAATATGCCCATATTAGAAAACGTCTAGGTTACGTATGTAACCTCCACTCCCTGATGGAGGGAACAAGACGTTGTGTCGAAGCGACACTAGGGGTCTCTCTTGAGCACTGAATATGCCTCTGATGCATGAAAAAAGGCCAATAAGAAGTTGGCAGACAGTATTTGCATACCCCGCCCCCGGACACACAGGCATAAAGGCGAGGAAATACTATGAGTTCATTCAGGATTTTTCTGAGGAACCGTTCCCTCCATCAGGGAATGAGGTTACACACATAACCTAGACGTTCCCCGTCTGTCGCTCACTTCGACGTCGTGTCCTCCCAGCCATGTCACTCAGCTGAGCCACTGAGGTGGCCGGACACTAGAAGAAGAAGTGACACTAGGGGTCCACTTCAAATCACGCCATGCGCTAAGCCGTGTACGTGTACTGCTGACACAGGAGCGGGCAGGTATTTCACATGCCAGGATGACCATCTGTGTCAGACTGCACGTACCCTTCCCCAATGCCCCTTAAAAGACGTCGGAATCCTTCTAGTTACCAAAGCAGGGGAACAAGACGACGCTTGCCAACCTGGGACGGGCCGATCCTAGCCGGGCCTCTTTTCTCTCTAAGAGCCAAACGGCTGGGTCCCTTACCGCATCGTGGGAAGGGGATATTACCCATTTTCCTATTCTTTCAGGGGGAAAAGACCCTGCGGAGATCAAACCTGCCCAGGAAGGGGGAGGTAACGTGGCAAAATAAATCAGATGGGACTCTTCGGTCACATGTGGGAAAGAATGGTGCAGTGGTAGATCCAGCCTCGAGGAGGTGGGAGTTGCTACAACATGGTGACCGGAGGGCAGCGGGAACTGCTTAAGGGAGACGCGGGTCCGTTCGTAAGGGGACCGTACCGCGGAAAATACACACAGGAGGAGTCCGCGTAAGAGGCCTGATCTGTGGAGCAACTTTCCCAGTGCAGGGTAGATTTGAGATACCCGCAGTGGATTGGGTCGGCGAATTCCTCCGCTGAATTGTGGAACCACAGGGCTAGGGAGGAGTCATCCAGGGAGCAGAGTGAGTGGGATCTCCTGGGAGGGAAAAGGGCACTGTTTTACCTCGGCCGAGACTCAACCCTGAAGTTTTAAAACCTTGCAAATGTATTGGGTGTTGCCCAACCTGCAGCTCTGCATATGTCTGCCAGAGAGGCACCCCTAGCCAGTGCCCACGAGGACGCAACACTCCTTGTTGAGTGTGCTCGGACCCGCAAGGGGGGGCACGGCCTGGGTGTGGTAGGCCAATAGGATGGCGTCCACCAGCCAGTGGGAGAGCCTCTGTTTGGAGACAGTGTTCCCTTTCCGCTGTCCGCCAAAGCAGACAAAGAGCTGCTCAGAATGCCTGAAGTCATGCGTGTGGTCCACGTAGGTGTGTAAGGCACGTACCGGGCACAGCAACGAAGGGGCTGGGCCTGCCTCCTCCCGGAGCAGTGCTTGCAGGTTCACTACCTGGTCTCTAAAGGGTGTGGTAGGAACCTTGAGCACATAACCTGGTCACGGTCTTAGGATCACATGTGTGTCTGCCAGACCGAACTCCAGGCAAGTGTCGCTGGCAGAGAAAGCTTGCAGGTCCCTGACCCTCTTGATGGAGGCGAGCACGATCAGCAGTGCCGTCTTTAGGGAGAGGGCCCTGAGTCTGGCTGAGTCTGGCTGATTCTAGCGGCTCGAAGGAGGATCTCTGAAGACCGGCAAGGACCACCGAGAGATTCCAGGAGGGGAACACCCTTGGCCGGGAAGGATTTAACCTCTGGGCGCCTCTTAGGAACCTGATGACTAAGTTGTGCTTACCCAGAGACTTGCCATCTACTGGGTCGTGGTGAGCTGCGATAGCGTAACTGCGCACCTCTGTGGAACTTCAGTCCAGGAAGAACACCAATTTGCGAACAGGCACCACTTAAGGGCATAAAGTTGCCTGGTAGAAGGGGCCCTGTCTTGGAGGTTCCAGAGGTCTGGGCACAGATGCCAGAGTATGCCCCGTCCCTGAGAAAAAAGGTCCTTCCTCAGGGGAATTCGCCAGGGTTCGAGGTCCAAGAACCAGGCCACGGTGGGACAGTAAGGAGCCACTAGGGTGGCTTGTTCCTCGTCCTACCTGACCTTGCACAGCACCTATGCAAGAAGGCTCAGTAGTGGAAATGCATACTTGCGCAGCCCCGAGGGCCAGCTGTGTGCCAGTGCGTCTGCCCCGAGGTGAGCCTCTGTTTGGTATACCAGTGTGGGCAGTGGGAGGTCTATCTGGAGGCAAACAGGTCTACCTGGGCCTTGCCGAACCAATCCCAAATCAGCTGTATTGCCTAGGGGTGGAGCCTCCACTCTCCTCCAGGCAAGCGTTGTCATGACAGCGCATCCGCTACCACATTGAGGTTGCCGGGGATGTGAGTGGCGCGCAGCGACCTGAGTCGGTGCTGGCTCCAAAGGAGGAGACGACGGGCGAGTCGTGACATGTGGCGGGAGCGTATGCCGCCTTGGCGATTTATGTACGCTACCACGGTGGTGCTGTCTGACCTGATTAAGACATGTTTGTCCGAATTAACGGGAGAAACTTCCGGAGGGCAAAGACCGCCGCGGAGGATGCCATATGCCCCAGGAGCCTCTGGAAAAGTTTTAAAGGAACCGCTGCATCCGGCCTGAAGGAGGCGAGGCATTTTAACACTGACTGAGCACGCTCGTTGGTGAGTCGTGCCAACATTGAGATCGAGTTTAACTCCATGCTGAGAAAAGAGATGCTCTGAACCAGGGTGAGCTTGCTCTTTTCCCAGTTGACCTGAAGCCCCAAACGGCTGAGGTGCCTGAGCACCTGGTCTCTGTGAGTGCCTAATAACTCTCAGGAGTGGGCCAGGATGAGGCAGTCATCAAGGTAAATGAGTATGCGGATGCTGGCTTCTCGGAGCGGGGCAAGGGCTGCCTCTGCGACTGGTGAAGACGCAAGGGGACAGAGACATGCCGAAGGGGAGGACCTTGTACTTATATGCCTGGCCTTCGAACGCGAACCGAAGGAAGGGTCGGTGTCGAGGCAATATTGAGACGTGGAAGTAGGCGTCCTTCAGGTCTACCGCTGCGAACCAATCTAGATGCTCGCCGTGTACTGCGGTACTGCGGATGCTCGCCGTGTACTGCTCCGTGTACTGCGACATGCTCACCGTGTACTGCAGTAAAGCGGATGCCTGTAAAGGGGGGCGGAGGCCTGGCAAACTGAATTGCGTAACTGAGTCGTATGGTCCGGGCCAGCCAGCGTGACGGATTCGGAAGTGAAAGCCACACATCCAAGCTCCGTGTTAGGGGCACCAAGGGGACGTTTATTTTTGACGTTCCTTGGAGGGGCTTCGCAGCGGGGCGGAGCAGGTGTTACGGCGTCGGGAGGCGATGACGCGTCCTGAGGCTCTGGTGCTGACAAAAGACTCAAAGCACTTACCTTGCTCCGCGCACCCGGCAGGGGGCGGGTTTGTGACTGAGAAGGAGGGCTGGTAGAGGCGTCCTCTGGACTTGTCCGAACCAGCCAGCCTGGGAACAGTCAGGGGGCTGAGGGCGGAGGGTCCGCGTCCAGCGTGCCGGGACTGTTGAGGTGTGGCCGAGTGCCTTGAGAATGGCATTTGCAGGCCAGGTGACCCAGAGACAAAGGAAATAGCTCCGGAGCTAACATCTTGGTCCCTGGGTCGTCCGTCTCAGGAACGCCTGGGAGCTTTCCGGGTCCTCGAGGGAGTCCTTGCTATGGGGGGCGTCTGCTTCCTGTGGGGGCGCTCAACGCTTTGGCTGAGAGCTGGGCCCAGGTTGAGGCGGAGCAGCCTGGTGTTTCTTTGCAGGGGACACCCTCGGTGAGCAGACGGGGCATGGCCCTTGGCCTCAGTCTGTTTCTTCATCGCGGAGAACTGCTGGGCAAAGGCCTCGATGTTGTTACCAAAAAGGCCGAACTGGGAGACAGGGGCATTGAGAAAGCGAGTATTGTCGGTTTCACGCATCTCGACCAAGTTCAGCCATTGATGACGTTCCTGGACCACGAGCGTGGCCATCGCCTGCCCGAGTGACTGCGCTGTGACCTTTGTAGCCCTGAGGGCGAGGTCAGTCGCTGAGCGCAGTTCCTGCAGCACATCGGGATCAGGGCTACCCACGTGCAGATCTTTAAACGCCTTGGCCTGGTGGACTTGCAGGAGGGCAATGGCGTGCAGGGCGGAAGCGGTGTGTCCAGCGGCGCTCTAGGCTTTAGCAGTCAGTGTAGACATCGTCCTACAGGCCTTGGAGGGGAGCACAGGGCGACCCTGCCAGGTGGTCGGGTTTCCAGGGCACAGGTGGAGCGCAACAGCCCTATCCACCTGGGGAATCATCGTGTACCCGAGGGGCACTCCGCCGTGGAGGGTAGCGAGAGTGGCATGATGAGTGGAGAGCGGCGCCCTCCACGTAGACGTCAGCTCATCATGCACTTCCATGAAAAATGGGACCGGGGGTGTGCGTGGCTGAGAGTGGCGCGGTGTTCCCAGGAACCAATCATCCAGCTGTGATGGCTGTGGGTAGGACGGAGGGTTCCAGTCCAGCCCCACGCTAGCGGTGGCCCGGGCAAGCATATTGGACATCTGCGTGTCCGCCTCACGTGCTGGCCCGAAGGCGGCAGCCCAGGGGAGTCGTCTGCTTCAGACGCCGCGTTCTCTGATGCAGCGGCGATCTCATCCACTTCTAGTTCTAGAGGATAGGCAGAATGGCCGTGAGGCGAGCCGCTGTTGCCTCGAGCACGGACGGGAGTCAACGAGCGTGCCGGGGGGCGGGTGGTCCGAGGGGGCGTTCCCGGCGGAGCTGCACCCGCTGCCGTCCCCAGATCGCCTCCAGCACCAGCGGCATCATCTTCAATCCCGTGGGAAGAAAGAACGATGCGGGGGGCGGCTGGAGTGGCATGCTTTCTGTTGAAATCAAGCTGTGACCGCAACGTTGACATGGTCATGCTCTCGCAGTGAGAGCATGAGCCATCCACAAACGCTGCCTCGGTGTGATGGCAACCCAGACACACGAGACAACGCCTGTGGCCGTCTGAAGCGGAGAGCACTCTACCGCATCCAGGAATTACACAGGGGCGGAATGGCATCTTTATAAAGACGCATCCTGAAAAGGATGTCCGCTGTGTATTGCTCTTTTAGAAGAAAATACTCTTTTACAGAGAAAATCACTCTTTTAAGAATTTAAAACTCTTTTGAATATGCGCTGTCGAAGCGCCCAGGGGCAAACTGCACTGCCGTGCAGAGAAGGAGAAAAGCCACTGATGTGCGCCGTAGACCCAACAGCAAGCAAAGCGTCAGAGGAACAGGAACAGGTGTGTAACTCGCAGCTGACTGCTGACACGACCAAGGCTCCGAAGAAAATTTCTGAATGAACTCATAGTATTTACTCGCCTTTATACCCATATGTCTGGGGGGCGGGGTATGCAAATACTGTCTGCCAACTTCTCATTGGCCTTTTTTCATGCATCAGAGGCATATTTGGCGCTCATGAGAGACCCCTAGTGTTGCTTCTTCGACACGACGTCGAAGTGAGCGTTGACGGGCAACCAGCATATTATTATGATTTCTGAAGGATCATGTGACAATGAAGACCGCTTTAATGATGCTGAAATTTCAGCTTTGATCACAAATTGCATTTTACAATATATTCAAATAGAAAACTGTTCTTTTAAATTGTAAAAAGAGTTAACATATCACTGTTTTTACTGTATTTTGGATCAAATAAATGCAGTCTTGGTGAGCAGAAGAGACTTCTTTAAAATGGTAGTGTAGGCCTTTATGTAAAGAAAATGTATAGTCAGATTACTACTTTTAACTTAAAACTTGATTTTGATCATTAAGTCTCCTCATATTCATTATCTTTCTGTCACATTCCTCAATGATGGGCCCAGGGGAGGGGTCTTTGTCTCCTCAAATGTGAATTACAATCAATAATCATAGATAGTTCACACCTCCTCGCATATGACCTTTCTAACACTAAAAGTGTCTTAAAAAAGTTAAATTACAATATTGTTTTGTATGAATGAGTGATCAGGATGGTTTTCACATCACTTTGTAGCACAAACTCTAGGCTACAAGATCCAGATCAAAAGGCGTGTGAACAAATGTTTAGTATGTATTATATGGCCTTATTTCAATGACTTTAAAATTGTGTTTTTTTAAAAACCACGCATAAAGTTATTTTCTCAAAAACATGTACACACATGTTGCTGGCATATTATTGTAGCTCAGTTTGTGCTGAATACAGTGTTATCAGACTTTAGCCATTAATGTGTTTTTAAGCAACTGAAAAAGCACAAATGTCAAGGCATGTCAAAACTTCTCCAGGGCCCAAAACACCATCAGACCCCAGAGGTTTAAACAACGAATTGCCTCAAGAAAGACCCACAAAGCATTGTCAGTCTCATGCCTTACCTCTCAAAACCAAGGGCTGGCATTAGAATATATGTTGCCTCACAGCAAAGCCAGGTTCTTCACAATAGAGTGGAGTAAACCCCATGGCGACCAAGAGTGTGACCCCCACATCAGCGCCCAACTATGTCCAACCACTGGGAGAAACGTGGAACAAAATGTGGACGTTTAAATGCCAACAATGATGAAAGCCATTTCAACACTGTGCAGACATACACAGAACTTAGTCTGCATAAGGTGGCCTATGTAAGTTACCTTTGGTTTGCAGGAATAGTAGGCCTCCTTGTTCAGCTCTCTCCTTTTAACCTTTATGACTGAGCATCATTGGGAGGGCCAAGGGTCATCCTGGTTGCATTAACCCTTAAACACATACCTTGGGATCCAGGAACTCATTCCACCTCCTTTAACTCATACATTTTTTAGAGTTGTGCCCACACCGCTTTAGTACTCCTCAATCTATCTCTTATAAATAGTGTAACACTCTAAAAATGCAAAAATAGCACAAAAAAAAAAAGAGCATAATGGCTTAAGTACCAAAATTGTATAGGGTCTTTAGAGTTATGTAACAGTGCCATTTTTCTTTGCACTTCTATTAATTATATTTTTTCTAATTACTTCATATCTATTTAAGTTTATTATCACATTATATCTATTTCTTTGTGTATTACAAGGTAAATCAGTATTATTTTTTATACAAATAAATACTAGATCACGTTGACTTTCGGTGCAGCAATGAACAATCAACAATGGTGAATTTTCAGCATTTTATATTTGTATACACATACATATAAATGTTATTACATAAGGTGGCACTGGTGTTTCAGTGATTGACTTGATTTACATTTGATGTTGCTATTTGAAGAAGAAACAACATCGATGTAAACTTATAGCAAGTAAAGTAATGTAAGTTGTGCATCTATTTTGACTCAACAAGTAAGAAAATACACACAAGCTACAAATAAGTTACACATATATTACACATGTGTAGATTATGTTATCTGTAGCTCAATATGTATTTGACAGACATTTGCATCTCATGAAATTTCAATGTGAAAATAATAAATCCTGTACTTAAAATCCTGTATCTCTTTAACCTGAAATAAACATCAGCATATACAAAATATACAAAAAAATAAATATCAGAATATACAAAAATATATTATAACTTTATTATTTTATTATATATATATAAGGGGGCGCCATGTCGGATCTTGCCTATGGCACCAAGAAGCCAAAACCACCACTGGTTTTGCAAAAAAATATCTTTTTGCATAACTGTGACAGAAAAGATACTCGAAGATGAACTGATATTTTTATTATCTGGCAATCTGTACCTCTCGGCAATGTTAAATGTAGGTTAACTTCAAGCCTTTCTTCAAGATTTTAAGTGATAAAGCAAAAACAATCTCTCTTTAACCACTTGGGCATTGTTTTCATTTCCATCTTCCTTTTTCTGTTCTGTGCCCCAGAACACATTTCCCCTCTAACCATTTTTGTCATGAGACAGTAAGAGAGACAGAGGGTGAACTATGAACTAGCTATGAAAGTACCTCTTGATAAAATTAAATACATTTTTTTATAATAATACAAAGCATTTTGTTACATTCTTTTTTTTTTAAAAAAAATGAAACCCATAGACCACTTTTATTCACAACATTTGTTTATTAATTCATGAACGCATGAATTAGTTTTTTGGCATCAGCAACAGAGAGCATGTGCCTTAATTTAGCAATATTTCTTAGGTGGAAGAATGCTGTTCTACAAACATTGGTAATTTGATTTTAAAAGGACGATTGGTATCAAATATAACACCTAAGTTCTACACTGTTGAAGATGATGTAACAGTACATCCATCGAGAGTCGAATTATATTATAGTGGCTTATTTTTAGAATTTTTTGGTCCAATAATTAGTACTTCTGTTTTGTCAGAATTGAGTAGAAGGAAATTTCTGACCATCCAGTCTTTTATTTCATTGATACACTCTGCTAATTTCGAGAATTGTGCAGTCTCATAAGGTTTTGAAGAAATAAAAAGTTGTGTATAGTCGGCATAGCAGTGGAAACTGAGTCCCTGGCAAATATGGCACTCCATATTTTACTATTATTTGGTTTGACAATTCTTCATTTTCTTAGACAAAGTGGTAGCGGTATGCTAAATATGACCTAAATATGACCATGCTAATGCAACTCCACAAATGCCAACATAATTCTCTAGCCTATTCAAGAGAATGTTGTGATCTATCGTGTTGAATGTAGCACTAAGATCTAAAAGCACTAGAAGAGAAATGCAGCCGTGATCAGATGATAAGAGCAAGTCATTTGTAACTCTGATTAGATGAAGTGCAGTCTCTGTACTGTGATGAGGCCTAAATCCTGACTGAAATTCTTTGTATATACTATTTCTCTGTAGAAATTAACATATTTGGGAGGATACTACCTTTACTAGTATTTTTGACATAAACGGGAGATTTGAAATCGGTCTATTATTACCCAGTTCTCCAGGATCATGTTGTGGCTTCTTAATAAGCTATGAGCCAAATTATTAGAGAGGAGAGCGGCACCTTCCCTGGAGGGATGGAGTCTGTCTCTCTTTAGCAGGTTAGGTCTACACCTCTCAGACATCCAGCCATTCAGTGACACTAATGTACTATAAACCTCATCACCACGACGAGCAGGGAGGGGACCAGAGCATATTACTGTGTCTTACATAGTTTTTGCAAATTCGCACACCTCTTTAACATTATCTTTAGTGATCTTCAACTGGCGAAGCCGGACATCATTGGTGCCGACATGGATAACACTGTTAGAAAATCCACGTTTAGCATTAGCCAGCACTTGTAAATTTGATTTGATGTCAGACACTCTGGCCCCCGAAATGCAATTAACAATAGTGGCTGGAGTCTCTATTTCCACATTCCTTACAATAGAATCACCAATAACAAGGGCTCTTTCAACATGATTCTCAGTGGGTGTATCACTGAGTGGGGAGAATCTATTGGAAACCCTAACAGGAATGGGAGAGTGGTGTCTCTT
This sequence comes from Moxostoma hubbsi, assembly GCA_032164185.1. NCBI lineage: Eukaryota > Metazoa > Chordata > Actinopteri > Cypriniformes > Catostomidae > Moxostoma > Moxostoma hubbsi. Next base: position 9,377,961 of record JAVLUX010000013.1, on the reverse strand, counting down.
TGCTGAGCGAGTATGCCACCGAGACGTCACCCAAATACCTTGCTGCAGGGGCTCTACAGCCGGAACCAAAGTGTGTATGTTGCTCTCTGTACTACTCGCATACGAAACAGTATCTACCGGCTTCTCTTTCTCACTGACCTTCACTAGTATTCGGATGCGAGTCTCTAACTCTGACTAATTCCTTACATTTATCACATGTGAATCCCTCACTGCTGACGGAGGAGGCTATTGTAAACATGTGACATGTGTAAGGTGACGGAGAGTCTGAGATACCCCTCGGGAGAACAAAAGGCTCTCATGAGAATCAACATTTGAACTGTCTCTTGCATATGTAACAGCAACATCGGAGACACAGCCAGCAGGGGCTCGCGCCTCACTTCTACCGTCTGATTATCTTCCCTTCCTCACTCAAAACTCACTAAAAACCTATACAATGTCAAGTGTGTACAAAAAAGTAACTATAACATGTTTGATATCATTTTAAGTGTCTCAGTGTGCCTGGTAAACTGGTCTCATCCTCCCAGCCACAATGAAAAGCTAAAAGAAGTTATAGAATATGAGAGATGTAGTGTGCCTCTTAAAGGTGTGCCCTCCCCCAGATCCTGTATATGTAAATGTACAGGAACTCAATGGGGAGCCAAATCTAATTAGAAGGACAGACACCACCATTTGGTTAGCCTATTGAATTATTTGGGTATTTAAGGAGATGTGACACATCGTTCGTGGCTCTCTGTAGTCAGACGATCCCGCACAGTTTACTGTGTGTAGTTTATATCAGGCTGGGAGTCTGTAGGTAGACTTCCCACATGATCGCTGTGTGTAGTTTTTCGTTACCAGGTAATATTTCTACAAATTCCTCAATTTCCGTATTGTTGTGATTATATTGATTGTTCGATGATTTTGCCTTATGAATTGGATTTTGAATTATTGTTCTATTACCTGGTCAATAAATTGTAAACCTTTGATTTTATTCTGACTGACTCTGAAATTGTTTTCCCAAACAGATTGAGCGATTCGTATGTTACCGCAAGTCTGCGTCAGATTAGTGACGACTAATATTTGGCATCAGTTCAAGTGTACTTGGTTTGCAAAGACAGAAAGTGTATTTCCGTTTAGAACAGCTTAATGCTGCTTGACCAATCTAAATTCGGGTGTGTCTTACCTCTGTTTTGACTTGAGGTTTCTTCAGATAAGTGTACGTGGGAAACCACGCATGGCCAATCCAAAGCTATTATAAGAGAAGTTATGTTGGTCAACTTACATCTGTAATAGTGGTCGTGACCTCTACTGAAGAAAACGTTAAGTTAAATTCAAGTGTATGCAATTCCATGGGGGCTATACTGAAGTATCTTTGATTGTGTATACGTGAACGTGACCGATCTCAGGTATATAGCAATTACCTCTGTTTGATGATCCAATACTGGCCGCTTGTGATCGTGAGACCCGCGGTGTAGAGAAAACACGCGAGGACCTCAAAGCGACATAGTTTCCTAATCTGAACGGGTAAAATATTATTAAAGGAGTTAAAAGAATAATCAAACATTCGCTCACTATTAATGATGCTCGGATATCATTAAAACCTTTTTCATTTATGGAGTCAGATGAAATAACGAGGTAATACATGAGAGAAAATGTATTTCATTGAATCTGGTTGTGTTGCGTAAAAGAAAGACAGTAACGCGCAGAGACCTTCACCCGTATTATTGGAGACCGCCATTGGACCGATAGACGGGCTTACACATGCAATGCAGGAAGAAATAATATGAGCGGATGCCATGACTTACCGCAAGTTGTTGGTTGTTCCTGATGGTGAGGATTTAAGATTGATGTGAATCCCTCACAAAATTGTTTTTTGTTTTTGGTTGTTCTTGATAAGCGGTGCTTTGAGATTGATGCAATAATCTGTGTATCGCAGAGGAGAAAAAATTGGTGCACGCTGAAAAAATGCACGCAGTTTAATCACGATAAAAATAGAACGCGAGGTGTTATATGTGCGCGGATGAATCGCGATAAGAGAATAATACCAGGGAAAACTTGATGCGTGCTTAAAAATGGCAGATGTTAAGGATTAAAGGCTGAAAACAGATATATAAGCGATGCTAAAAAAAACTAGCAGGCTACAAACACAGACTCTAGCTAGGTGCCAGCAGCAACAGGTAAAATACACGCAGATGAAACAGTAGAAAAGCGGTAAAACCTGAAACGAGGTAAAATGAGAAAGGAAATAACGATGAACGATGAATATAACAATGAACGTTTAAGAATAAGAATAAGCAATGCTAAGCAACCTAAGCAGGCTACAAACAAACTCTCGTGCAGCGTGCCGTCAGCAACAGGAAGTCCAATGAGGTCAGAATTCCGAAACAGGAAACATACTGTACGCTCTATCAAGCAAGGCAGCGAAAGAGACCAACCAAAAATGCACTTACCCAACAAAGGAATGCTGCTCATCTTTATAGTGGCCTAAGCCAATGGCAGCTATCACGAACTACTGCACTGCTATAATTCTGCATGTTCCATGGTGCATTTATTACATTTACATTACATCAATTCAGTACAATCTGCCATCTTTCCAAAGAGCCGTAGTTATACAGTTTTCAAATGAAGGAAAGCATATTTACAATGTAGCTATGAAGGTGTTTAATGTTGCCTGCTGACTTTGCTCTTTCTGATATCTCATTGTCAGCCCTTTTTTAATCAGTCTGGGAATACCCTGATTTCAGGGTTTATGTGAATGGATATGCTTAATTATGCTTATTAAAACAGTCTTTTTCAGGCTAATTCATTTGGCTGTTCCTTGCTGAATAATTTCTTGGCAGGAGTACTCTTGCATGTTTTGGGAAAGTGAGTTATAATTGCCTTGGCTGCCAGAATCATTTAAAAATTCTGCTTCTGTCATGATGCTTCGGATACAATTTGGAGAATAGCAATAAGATCTGCACTTCTTTGAGCTTGAACTCTGACATCTCATTGAAGACCCCATTGACATCTGGCAAGAAACTTTGTGAAAAACATGCACTACTTGTGCCTACTCTTAGAAATAAATCAGAAATGAATACAATAAGAGTGAGAAGCAAGTGTTTTGAATGATGGTGAAAAATCCTTGATTTAAAACAAGATCTGACTGTGTCATGAAGTTCTTCTCTTTAACAAGCAATCAAATTGAAGAGAGTTGCCAGCACTTCAGACATATTTCAAGGAGTGTAGAGAGGGGTATGTTAGCAGGGTTTGTTAATTGAAGTAGTGAAGCCTTGCAATGGTAAGCGTCTCTCATAAACATGAATGTTAGATTAGGAGTAGTGGGTAGGGACATATGTGACAAAAATACAGAATGGACATGGTGATTGTCAGTGTGAAAGTGAAATTCAAGCCAGTGTCCGAATGCAAAGGCAGTTGCCTCAATGCCCAGTAATTTAGTTACTTAACTGGCAGCCTTTTTGTATGAAGGAATGAAGGAAACTTGTTTCAGAAAGCCTTCCATGACACCAGAGTCATGTCTAATAATCTAGCACAAGTTCAAGTGAACTTAAGAGATAACCAGTAAAATGTTTATTCATAAGTTGTAAAGATGGACATTTATTAATTAATTTACTCTTTTAAATTACTGCTCTTTCAGACAACATTTTAAAGGAAGTTTCGGGAGTAGCTTGTCAAGTTTGTCCTGTCAATCACAATGCAAACTCATATAAGCAGCTGTTTACCTTTAAGATCACATTACTATGCAGCTTTAATAATCATCTTTCCCCTTCTGTCACTCACTTGACATTGTGTTCTGACAAAAACTATACGGATCTACCCCAACCAGAAACCATGGGTTAATGGCGATGTTCGCACGGCACTTACTGCGCGGACCACCGCTTTTAATTCCGGGAATGCGGAGGAGCGTAAACAAGCCAGTTATGCCCTCCGTAACTCCATCAGTACAGCCAAACGCCAGTACAGGCACAAAATTGAAGGACAGTTCAACACCACTGACTCCAGAAGTATGTGGCAGGGAATTAACACCATCACGGACTATAAACAGAATAAAAACTCCGCCATGAACACCGTTGCCTCTCTCCCGGACGAGCTTAATACTTTTTATGCTCGTTTCGAGGACAACAACAACACCGCCCTCGCGGAGAGAGCACTCGCGGCCGATACTACAGAGGTTGGTTCACTCTCCGTCTCTGTTGCGGATGTAACCCGATCCTTTCGACGGGTGAACATTCGCAAAGCCGCGGGTCCAGACGGCATTCCGGGCCGCGTCATCAGAGCATGCGCAAACCAACTGGCTGGTGTTTTTATGGACATTTTCAACCTGTCCCTCTCCCTGTCTGTAGTCCCCACATGCTTCAAAACATCAACCATTGTGCCTGTACCGAAGCAATCAAAAATCACTTGCTTAAATGACTGGCGTCCTGTTGCCCTCACCCCCATCATCAGCAAATGCTTTGAGAGGTTGATCAGAGATCACATCTGCTCTGTTCTGCCCACCTCTTTGGACCCATTGCAGTTTGCCTACCGTAACAACCGCTCCACTGATGATGCCATTGCATCTACACTACACACTGCTCTCTCCCATCTGGAAAAAAGGAACACGTATGTGAGAATGCTGTTTGTAGACTACAGCTCAGAATTTAACACCATAATGCCCTCCAAGCTTGATGTGAAACTCCGGGCTCTGGGCTTAAACAGCTCGCTGTGCAGCTGGATCCTGGATTTCCTGTCAGGCAGACGTCAGGTGGTTAGAATGGGCAGCAACATCTCCTCATCACTGACCCTCAACACTGGAGCCCCGCAGGGCTGTGTTCTCAGCCCACTCCTGTATTCCCTTTACACACATGACTGTGTGGCGACACATAGCTCCAATGCCATCATTAAGTTTGCTGACGATACGACGGTTGTAGGTCTGATCACTGACAATGATGAAACAGCCTACAGAGAGGAGGTGCACACTCTGACACGCTGGTGTCAGGAGCACAACCTCTCCCTCAATGTCAGTAAAACCAAGGAGCTTGTGGTGGACTTCAGGAAGAAAGACAGAGAACACAGCCCCATCACCATTAATGGAGCACCAGTGGAGAGAGTCAGCAGCTTCAAGTTCCTCGGTGTCCACATTACTGAGGAACTCACATGGTCCGTCCACACTGAGGCCGTTGTGAAGAAGGCTCACCAGTGCCTCTTCTTCCTGAGACGGCTGAGGAAGTTTGGAATGAACCAACACATCCTCACACGGTTCTACACCAGCACTGTAGAGAGCATCCTGACTGGCTGCATCACCGCCTGGTACGGCAATAGCACCACCCACAACCGCAAAGACCTGCAAAGGGTGGTGCGAACGGCCAGAAACATCATCGGAGGTGAGCTTCGCTCCCTCCAGGATATATATAACAGATGGTGTGTGAATAAAGCTCGGAGGATTATCAAAGACTCCAGCCACCCGAGTCATGGGCTGCTCTCACTGCTGCCATCAGGCAGGCGGTATCGCAGGATCAGGACCCGCACCACCCGACTACATGACAGCTTCTTCCCACAAGCAATAAGACTTTTGAACACATGATCTCTCACGATCTACAATCAGCACTGCACTTTATTAATCCTCATTCTGTCAATATAGTCTCGCTCCCAATTCAGTTAGTGTATATATATATTTATACCCTTATCTAGTGTATGTGTATTCTACATTGTGTGTATTGTGTACATTTGATATGTAAATTGTTGTGTAGGTATGTGTACATTTGTTATGTAAATTGTGTTGTGTAAATATGTTGTTATTGTAAAGTGGTTTATGTCTCGTCACTGTCATTACTGCAATGTTGCTCGGAACTGCACACAAGAATTTCACCTGCTGTTGCACTCGTGTACACAGTAGTGTGACAATAAAGTGATTTGATTTGATTTGATTGTGTCACTACAATCGACACAAGGGGTCTCTTCTGAGAGCCTCACGTACCTCTGAACTTCAACTTGAGAAAAGGTCAATGTCAAGTTGGCAAACAGAATTTCCATGCCCCGCCCTGAACATACTGGTATACGAGTGAATCCCAGACTGATTTTTTTCTTTGGAACCAAACAGTTGACACATGACTGCTTCACCCACCTCTGCAAGAGAGCTTGCTGTTGGATCTGATGGCGCATTCCAGCGGCTTTCTCCTCTCTGCACTCTGTGCAGACTCTGACTTCGACAGCGCTTCTCTTATAAAAGTGTTGACTTCTCTGAAAGAGTTTATTGGTAAAGTGGTAAAAGAGCAACATACACAAGCGAGCGTTGAACGTCCTTTTCAGGATGCGTCTTTTTAAAGATGCCCCTCCCCCGCTGTGTAGTTCCTGGATACGGTCGATTTCTCTCCACTTCTGACGGTCATAAAAGCTGTCTTGTGTGCCTGTGCAGCGAACACATGCAGACAGCGTTTTATGAATGGTTTATGTTCTCAGTGCGAGAACAGAGCCATGGCAACATTGTGCTCGCGGCTTTCTTTTCTCACGAGAGAAAGCCACTTCAGCCGCTAGTTCTTCCCACAGGATTGAGGATGACCCAGATGGCATTGAAGGCGATTTAGGGATGACGACGGGCTGGTTTTCACCGGGTAAAACCCCACTAGCCACCTGCCCCCTGGCACGCTTGCTTGCTTGCTTCTGTACGAGCTTGGGATGAGTGCAGCTCGCTTCGCGGCCAGCCGGCATTCTCCTTTGAGCCCCCGGAATTGGATGATGAATTCACCGCTGCATCGGAGAGCGTCTGAGGCTGATGACTCACCTGGGCTGCCACCTTCGGGTCTGCTCGCCCAGTCTGAGCCTGACGCATGGATGTCCGCTATGCTTTCCCGGGCCACCGTGAGCGCGAGGTGGACTTCAAACCTCCACCCCCCTCTTCATGGCTACTTGAACAGTTCCGCGGGACAGGGCGCTGCTCATAGCTTATTGCCCATCGCTCGGAGCTTAGTCGCATGGCTTGCGCTTTCCAGCCCATCGCGATGGCTGGCCAGAACCATCCGACTCGGATACGCGATTCAATTCGCCAGGCTCCCGCCTTGTTGCAGTGGTATTCGCTCCACGCCAATGAACGGAGCACCTTACGAGCAGAGATTTCCAATCTGCTACTCAGGGATGCAATAGAGCCTGTCCCTCCAGCAGAGATGAAGAAGGGTTTCTACAGCCCTTATTTCATCGTACCCAAAAAAGGCGATGGGTTGCGGCCAATCTTGGATTTGCAAGTTCTCAACCAGACTTTACACAGACTCCCGTTCAGAATTCTCATGCAGAGGCAAATTCTAACCTGCGTTCAGCATCAAGATTGGTTCGCGGTGGTAGACCTGAAGGACGCGTACTTCCACGTCTCCATTCTGCCTCGACACGACCCTTCTTACGGTTCCAGACGTGTCATGGTCACGACAGATACCTCTCAACTGGGTTGGGGTGCCATGTGCGTATTTTCCGTGGTACGGTCCCCCCACTGGCAAGACCCGCGTCTCCCTGGAACAGTCCTTGCTGCCCCCCGGTCGCCGTGTCTGTAGCAACTCCTCCCTTGTCAGGCAGGATCTACCACCGCACCATGTCCATGGGTGGCTTGACGACCTCCATGTGTATTAACCACAAGTTACATCCCCCCAGTTTGGGCAAGTCGTGGTCTCCCTTTTCCCCCTGAAAGAATATGAACGTGAAACATATAGACATCCAGTCTTTTTCGGGAAGCCCCAAACATCCCGCATGTTTTGTGGAATATCTTGGCCCCTGAATGGACTACAAGCATACTGCACTATATATAACATTTCATCATCAATAGATAGGAACAAATTCAAACGATGATTTGTTTATAATACTTTTTTATAGACGGCAAGTCTTTGGGTAAGCACGACTTAATCATCAGGTTCCTAAGAGGCGCCTGAAGGTTAAATCCTTCCTGGCCAAGCCTTTTCCCCTCCTGGGGTCTCTCAGTGGTCCTCTCGGGCCTTCAGAGACCCCCCTTCGAGCCGCTAGAATCAGTCGAACAAAGCCCTCTCCCTGAAGGCGGCCCTCCTGATCGCGCTCACCTCCATCAAGAGGGTCGGACACTTGCAAGCATCCTCTGTCAGCGACACCTGCCTGGAGGACGGTTCGGCAGACACTTATGTGATCCTAAGACCACGAATGGGCTACGTGCCCAAGGTTCCTATGACTCCCCTCAGGTTCCAGGTTGTGAACCTGCAAGCGAAGCTTGGAGGAGGCAGGCTCAGCCCTTCGTTGCTGTGTCTGGTACATGCTTTTCATACATACTTGGACAGCACGCAGAGCTCTAGATGTTCTGAGCAGCTCTTTGTCTGCCTTGGTGGACAGCGGAAAGGGAACGCTGTCTCCAAACAGAAGCCTTCCCACTGGGTAGTTGACAACAGTACATTGGCTTTTCATTTTCTCTTGTCGATTTCGCAAAGTCTGGGAACAAGAAAATGCTGTGGATCTTCCAAGAATGCTTTTCTTTACTCCTCGCTCGCATAACACAAGTTCTACCAGAAAGACTCGGGAGAATAAAGCTAGTGCAATTATCCATTTATTGACAGCTCAACAAGCAATATAATGATAAGTTCTTTGGCGTAGGCCCCGTCCAAGGCTCACAGTCCGGTGGACCGGACTCTGCTTTTCCTGCCTTGTGGTGGAGGCAGGGGCGCAGCCGACCCCAGTGAGGTATGAGAAGGGGCCATCCTGGTGGTGGTGGGGAGGATGGAAGGGAAGAAATCGTCTTGGTGGTGGGGAGGGTGGAGGTGAATGGAAGCGTCAGCGTCTGCGAACTCAGACAAGTGTAAGTAACTATCTTTTATACTGCAAGAGTTAGACGTGATTGGATAAAAGAGAAGGAATGAGTGATGTAACAATTGAGTCTTCCTGGCAGAACTTATGCTAGAGCTACCATTTCTACCAGAAAGACTCGGGAGAATAAAGCTAGTGCAATTATCCATTTATTGACAGCTCAACAAGCAATATAATGATAAGTTCTTTGGCGTAGGCCCCGTCCGAAGCTCACAGTCCGGGGGACCGGACTCTGCTTTTCCTGCCTTGTGGTGGAGGCAGGGGCGCAGCCGACCCCCAAAGAAGGTGGAAAAATAATTCCACCGGGACATAAACCTACCCCAAAGAACGGTAAAGAGAAGTATACCCACCAGTTGAATATCTTGGAGAGCCTAAACATGGAGAAAGAAGAGGATTAATAATGAGCATGACATAACGCCTTAAAGACAAAATCTAATTAGAAAGAGATGACTTAATTATAAGAAGGCAAAAATAAAACATAAAGCATTAAAAATACAGTTGCTGTATATACGTTAGCATATATCTGTTGCTGACGCTTTCATACAAGCGACTTGATAGGTTTTTGGGATGTACAGCAACTGATCAAACAGTTAAACACTGAGAATGAGTTGAAGGGAAAGTGAGCATAGGAGGGATAGAGATAAAACTGTGAATTGGCTAATTAGTATATGAAGAATCAATGAAAACGAGCCGTTATAGGCACATGAAGACAAGGCCACACAGAGACAGGCCACCTTGGGCCACACAGAACAGGGCCACCTTGGGCCACACGGAACAGGGCCACCTTGGGCCACACAGAACAGGGCCACCTAAGGCCACATAGATCCGGCCCTAATGACCACAAAGCGGGGCCACACTGGCCACATGGCCTTGCTAGACCACAGAGACAAGGCCGCACGGCCACACGGCCTTGATAGACCACAGAGACGAGGCTGGCAAACAGCCACAACGGCGCCTAGTGCCGCACATAAAACAAAGTAGACTGGACGAGGCCGCGACGCCACATAAAACCAACCACGAGGGCCACATGGCCATCTTTTAGTGAGGCTTCAGTGCCTCGAGGCCACTTGGCCACGCAGACAACGGCCGCTAGGCCACATAGAACCGATGCCACTAGGGCCACGAGACCACTTGGCCATTTTTTACATATTAGGACAAGGCAACGTTGTGCCACAAGGCCACTAAAGACCACGCGGAACAAGCAACGTAGACAACGGCCGCTTGGCCACATAGAACCTATGCCACTAGGGCCACGAGACCACTTGGCCATTTTTTACAAATAGGACAAGGCAATATTGTGCCACGAGGCCCGTAGACCCACACAGAGACAAGGCCCGCTGAGCCACAAGGCTGCTAAAGCCACGCAAAGACAGAATCACTCAAGGACACGGCCTTAGGCCACAAATAACCAATGCCATAACTGGCCACAAGACCACGGGACAAGGCCACATTAGGCTACACGGTCACAGTAGACCACACTGAACATAGAATGGGGCCGCGAGGGCCGCAAAGTCGGGCGCCCACACTGAGACGAGGTTGGACAGAGACAACGGCCACGCCGAACTGAGGCCGTAAGGGCCACAAGACCACGTAGGCCACGCGAAGGACAGGCAACATAATGCCACAAGGCCTTAAGACCTACATGAAGACAAGGCCCGCTGGGCCACAAGGCTGCTAATGCCACACAGATACAAGGCCAACGAGACACGGCTGCTAAGCCACATGAAACCGAGCCGTAACGGCCACAAGACCATGGGACAAGCCACGTTGGGCTACACGGTCACGGTGGACCACACTGAACATAATTTTTAATTTTTTTTTTTTTTTTTTTTTTTTTTTTTATTAATAATATATATCACCACCACCAGTAATTGCATAGGTATTTACCTGGATCGTTAAAGGAGAGCTTGCTGAGCTTTGAGGATAGTTTTTGAGTCAGGTCTTATGTAGGACTCAAATGCAGAGGAAGACCATCTACCCAGGATTTTGATAGCTGACGTAGAGATGCCACGTTCGGCAGCTGAAGTGGCTGCCCCGATCCTGAAGGAATGACTGGTATACTGGGAGGAAGGTAGACTGCAGCTTTTGAGGACAGAAACTAGATGAGTCCTGAACCAGGCTTTAGAGAGGGGTGCTCCGTTAGGTAGTAAGAATAAGGGAAAAATATGAGGAGATTTGAGACGAATTTTAAGAAATTTAACCATAGATAGGAATGGACAAAAATTATTATTAATTTTTGAGATTGTTAGTGTGATGCCGGACCCTTTGGAATCATTCTTAGAGTGCTTAAGGAAGAGGGTAAAGAAATTGGGTGAAAAGTGTAAATCGGAGAAAGACAGATCGCGAGCGGGATCGAAATGATTGGTAGCGGATGCAAATTCCCCTGGGCGCATAAAGCCGTAGAAGGCAGTGAGAAACACAGCTTCTAGCAAAATATTGATGTACGTAGAAAAAAGGCCTTGGCGAATAGAGGAGATTAGTCTTTGCAATAGAGGCAAAGTAAATGGTAACCGTTTATCTGGAGAATTAATAGAGGATTTGCTTATGCCTTTGAGCAATAAACGGATAGGGGAAGCGGTGAATAAACTTGGAAAATCGGGGTTGAAGTATTTGGCGTAGAATTGAATGCCTGCTAGAAGTCTACGGATGGAGGAAGGTTTTAAATTGCGTTTCTCGAAATTGAAAACGAGAAAAGAGCAAACAGTTGAAATCAAAATGGGAAAAACGGAAATCTGGAAGGAAGAACAGAACATTAAAAAGAAAAACCAAGCGGAAGTGTAAGCTCTGTAAGTTGAAGGAGATACTCCTTTAGCCATGTAATATCTGGCTGAATTAAGCAGATCGTCTAATTTAGCATTGTGGCTGATAGGGGAGGGCACGGAGTTGGATCCGTAAGGGCTGAAGGGCAAAGCCGTCTGAAAGTCTGGAAACGAAAACGAGAGAGCGCGTCAGCGATAACATTGGAGTGACCTGGTATGTGAGCAGCTTTAATAATAAAATTAAAGATGACTGATTGCCAGATTAAACGTCTCACGAAAGGCATCATCGACTGGCAGGAAGACCGACCTTTATTAATAATGGCGACAGTGGCTTCGTTATCGCAAAACATCATAATGCGCTTCCTTGTCCATGCTGGACCCCAGATGAGGCTGGCTACAACTAATGGGTAAATTTCGTAGAGTGCAGAAGAAACGGAACCAGAAGTAGACTCAGGAAAACCAGTTGGCCATTTTTCTGCGAACCATTGCCCTTGGAAGAACCCCCCGAAGCCAATAGAGGGGGCGGCATCGGTAAATAATTGAAGTTCTTCTGATGATTCGAAGGCGTCATTATAGAAAAAAGAAATACCGTTCCAATCCTTTAACAGCTGAGTCCAAAATTTGATATCGGATAGGCAGCCTTCGTCTAATTGGACCAAGTCACTTAAACCTTGTACGGAATGGGCCAGAGTTAACAGCCGAGAAATGAAAGCCCTACCTTGAGGAATTATGCTCATGGCGAAATTGAGGTGACCGAGCAACGAAAGCACGTCACGTTTCGAAACAATGCCGAGACATGAAAACATTTCCAAGAAGGATCTAATCCTTAAAAGCTTTTCATGAGGGAGAGAAGCTTGCATGTTAACAGTGTCTAGGAAAATACCTAGAAATTCGAGCGAGGTAGAGGGGCCCGATGTTTTTTCCGCCGAGAGGGGAATGCCGACGTCGCTAGATACCTGTTTAAATATGTCGAGGATAGGCGTTTGTGAAGACGGAAAATCAATCAGCAAAAAATCGTTGAGAAGATGCAGAACGAAGGGAAGCTTGCAGACATTCAACAGGATCCAGCACAGTGCTTCGGAGAAACTGTTGAAGATGTGAGGGCTACTTCGACACCCGAATGTGAGCCTAACGGCGAAATAGAATTTAGAATTCCACTTGACTCCGAAAAGTGGCCAGTCGGAGGGGTGAATTGGCATAATTTTGAAGGCATCTGTAATGTCAGCTTTGGCTAACCAAGCACCTTGGCCGGCTAACTTGATTAACTGAATGGCATTGTCGACAGAAGCATAAGATAAAGAGAAGGGGGCGAGGGGAATGCATTCATTAACGCTTGCTGTGATAGAAGAATGGGGGGAAGACATGTCGAAAATAAGATGTTTTTTACCGGAATATTTGCGTGTAGCGACACCGATAGAATTAACCCGAAAAGGGGAGAAAGGAGGAGAAGCAAAAGGGCCAATAACATAACCTTTATTAACTTCGTTCTCTAGTAGTGCTGAAACCATGCCGGGATCATTCCTGGCTGATTGCAGGTTTTTTGCGACGAAAGAATCAGTGATGTGAGAAAGGACACCCACCCGAAACCCTTGGGACAAGCCGGTGATTAAATAGTCGACAAAAGTTGTATCGGGGTGAGAAGAGAGGTAACTAGAAAGATTTAGAATATTAATAGGAGTGGATGGGTGGCTGTTCAGAATTTTTTCCGAAATGGGACTTTCCCGCGGGTGGCAGGTTTGTACCGGCGTGGACAGACAGATTTCGGGTGTGGATCCTTGCATGTACTACAAACATGAGCAAATTTGCAATTAGAATAAGAGCAGACAGATTCATTGAAGAAAAGACATATAGGGACGCCATTAAATTCTGCCATCCGGTGACCTCTGCTGGATGAAGAGAGTCTTATGTTTTCAGCACCGTGGTCAGCGGCCGGAGCGTTGCATGCGAACACTTTAGGGCAAAATGGAGCCGAGTGGCCGTGAGCGCTGCAAATAGTACAGGCTAGAGTTTTTTGACCTCCGAAATGGCGAACAAGCAGTTCGATGTCTGTAACTGACCAGTCTAATCTTGAATTGAAATTAGTGATGAAGGAGGCGGATTTAGCGGAAAATGACTTATGGTATTCGTAGAAAAGCGTGCCCCCGTATCTTTGGCTAAAGTCTGCAATCATGGCTAGATAAAGATCCAACTCTTCCCTTCTCTCTGGGTAACTTTGACACAGAATGTCTCTGAAGATGCTAAAAGCGATCACAAATTCGCCAAACGAGAGATTACGTTGGAGGCGAGGATCAGAAGTTTTAAGCAGGACTGCCACGTCACCACAGTCAACCATTTTCCTGTCAGCCGCAGGTGACGGAAGCAATAAAGAGGCAAGGTTAATGTCCTTACCTTGAATAATATTAGCTCTTAGGTGTGGGGACACTGTTGCGGCGGCTGGTGAGACGTAACGCCTGCCAAAAGCTGGAGCTGGAGTAGCTGAGGATAATGTAAAATTAAGGAGAACCGGTGGCACGGAGACTTGAGATGGCGTCTGGATCGTATGAAGGGAAGCAGGCAGAGTGGAAGATGTAGAGGGCATGTCCGAAGGGCCGCCCAGTCCAGCAGAGAAAGGGGGATGAAACTGAGGAATCTCTGCCGAGTTCGGGGCCGGATCTGAACCGAAGCCAGGGCCGATGAATGAGTGTTCAAAGGCCGACATTTTGGATTCCATGCTTTTAACTGTTTGAGAGAGGCTTTGAACAGCGGAGAAAATCTGGTCATTAAAGACTGTAGGTTCGGTAGATGGCGGAGGAGATGGCATCCGAGCGGGCAGCGATGATCTTTTTGATGGGCGCGGAGAAGATGATTTTGCCGATCTTTTCTTGCCTGTTGGTTTAGGCTGAACTGTCGAGGTTGAAGCTTTTGGAGACAGCTGAGGGGAAGCAGGCGGATTACCCAGGGTGGTTTGGGCCAGAAGGAGCAGATTATCTCTGGAGAGGCCTTGGCTGACCGGTATACCGGCGTCCTCGAGAGCGATGACCGTGTCTTCAGATGACCACTGCGCCCAAGGAGAGGTACGACGCTGGATACGAGAGCTGCGACGAGCAGGAAGAGGAGACGGCGGGACGAAATCGTCATCAGAATCAGAATAGACGCAAATAAGTTGCGTATTCTTAGACATTTTGGTCGGCGACTGACACGAGCACTGAATGGAAGCGTCAGCGTCTGCGAACTCAGACAAGTGTAAGTAACTATCTTTTATACTGCAAGAGTTAGACGTGATTGGATAAAAGAGAAGGAATGAGTGACGTAACAATTGAGTCTTCCTGGCAGAACTTATGCTAGAGCTACCATATCTTTATCAGATTTTATTTCTGATTATTTCAATTATATCAGTAAAGAAATTCATGAAGTCATTATTATTGCTGAATATCTGGTTCTGTTGAGGCTTTATTCCTAACCAATTTAGCCACAGTACTGAATAAACACTTAGGATAGTTGTGGTTATTTTCTGTGATTTTGCTATAATGTGCTGACCTGGCAGCTTTTAGTGCCTGTCTGTAGCTCCTTCCATGCACCGCGAAATACCTCTAATTTTGTATTCTTCCACTTGCACTCCATTTTCCGAGCTGCTCTTTTGAGAGCATGAGTGTGATCATTGTACCATGGTGCAGGGCTTTTTTATTTAATATACTTAAATCAAAGGGGGGCAACACTATCCATTAACAGTGCTAGAGATAACTGTATTTATATTTTCTGTTATTTCATCAAGTTTTTCTAGGCTTTGGGGTTTACTGAGTGTATGAGCTGGAAGGTTATTAGTGAAGCTATCTTTAGTGGTCAAAAGAATAGTTGTACCTGAATGATTGTGTTGTGTAGATTGAGTAACATTAGCTGATCGCAGCACACAAGTGATGAGGCAATGATCCGCTAAGTCATCACTCTGCGGCAATTTCTGTAGTATCAACATCAACTCCATATGACAGAATTAAATCTAGCGTATGATTATGGTGATGAATTGGTCCCGTTACATTTTGTCTGACTCCAAGAGAGTTGAGAATATCAATAAATGCTAATCCCAATGTCTCATTTTCATTATCTATGTGAATGTTGAAATCACCAACAATTAAAGCTCTATGTATAGTAACTACAAGATCTGATAAAACATTTGCAAATCATCAAGGAAATCAGAATAAGGCCAATAATTTTTTTTAATTTAACCTGGGGGAGTAGATTAATTTAAACTAATATATTAATTCAGTTTAAGCCAGATTTCAGTCAAACAGAGCACATCCAAACTATGATCTGTAATAATTGTATTTACAATTAGTGCTTTGGTAGAAAGAGATCTAATGTTTAATAGCCCTATCGTCATATGATATTTATCTTTATTTTTTGTTTGTTTTGTTCAAGTTTAACCTTAATCAAATCTTTTTTAAATGATTTAATGAAATGACATGAGAGTGATGTTGGCTTAGTGGGCTAAAGCACATAACTGTTAATCAGAAGGTCGCTTGTTCAATCCCCACAGCCACCACCATTGTGTCCTTGAGCAAGTCACTTAACTCCAGCGGGACTGTCCCTCTAATAAGTGCACTGTAAGTCGCTTTGGATAAAAGCGTCTGCCAAATGCATAAATGTAAATTTAGTGGGAGTTTTGTGTTTGGTTGTTGGTTGTTTACTCTCTCTCTATCTCTCTCTCTCTCTCTCTCTCTCTGTGTGTGTGTGTGTGTGTCTGTGTGTGATCTTTAGTAATTAAATTCTGTAACTTAATGTGAACGGTGGTCACTTCCCTTTGTAAGAGCATCAAAGTCTAGCATCATGTCTGATGTTGAGATCCTTAGTACAGCAGAAGGATGTTTATCCATTAGCTGTGATCTGTCAAAGGACTTGTTGAAATTCATCACAGAAAAAGTTCTCACACATAAGTTGAGCCAAATAAAACAAGCATTCTCTGTGCCTACCTTTGCATATTTGGAAACTTTGTTTCACTCACTAAGCCAGAAAACTTTCCTAGTAAGGCTGTGGCATATGTTTCCTTGAGTGCAGGATCACACTGGATGTCAGTCAGTTCTAGTTCCGCATCTGGAGCTTTCTCACAGTCGAAGGAAAGAGGGAAGGACATAAGCTCTAGTTCACTTTCGATCTTGGCAAAGTTAGAGAAGCACTGGTTGAACTCATTGTGGAGATCTGTAAGTGTGGTGGTGTATTTCACAGTGTGGTGAGGTGGCACCTCCAGACTGGTCAAATTTGGGAAATGTGTGAAACACTTGTTGGTCATTTGTCGGGAAAACAAGACCAGCTTAGCTTTGAACGCTAGCACACATTCACATACATACAGTTCGTGAACAAACATTATTTCCTTGAAGTTTAAGGTTGAGGTCGTTCAGATACCTAGTCTTGGTCTTCAACCTCCCCCATCATCACAAGAAATTTGTGAAACACCTGGTGAAACACATTCCCCAGACTTAGCCAGCTAACATTTTTGAGTGATACAGCAAATCTGTGTGCTCTACATCAGTGTCCTCAAGTAGCTGAATTAATTGGCAGTGGTTAAGCCCATGGACCAAGATGAAGTTCACCAGTTTCACCAAAGGCTTAGCGATATGGTCAAGTTTCTGGACAGTTTTGAAAAGGGACTCTTGAAACACGATAACAGTTTAAAACTTGTATACTCAAAGTGAACACATACTAAGCGTGATTATTCGATGCACACAGCCACGTCTGTATACATTAGTGCTTGTCTCACACACACACAAATACACACAATTTCTGAGATGTCAGACAGTGCACAGGCAAACCATACAGCTGATATTATTTGTTCATTTATTTTTAAAGCTATATATAAACAAAATAAAGAAAACAAATACAGTACAGCAGACATAACCCATTTGTTCATATATTTAATAAACAATGTACAATTTTGTAAATTTTTTTAAATGACAAGAAATTAAAAAATTACTTACATATGTCTACATATTGCACCCCTCTAACGGCTGTGGAGTGTCACATGCAGAAATAACTCACTCTGGGGGGACACTGCAGGGGAATTTAGACCCTACTCATGAAAAGGTTATATGAAATTAGCTAAAGGTTCTTTATATTACATTGTTTTTTATGTTTTCCTTGATATCTAGATTAATGGATATTATAATCACTCAAAGTGAATTAGTCTAGGTATATGTTGACATAATATGGTGGTTGGGAAAGGGAGAGATGGTAGGGATTTTTATTTCAATAACCAGTGTTGTGGGTGAAACGGCACTTTTCCTAGTGCAAGTAGCTGACTCTCCCAATGTTACAAAGGTGTTTAATTTGTTAGTTCTTTGTGTGGGATTCTGAGGGGCAGTGTATTTTATTTATTTAATTTTTAAAAAATTTAAGCAGTGCACTTTTATAAATTACCGTCTGTCATACCTGTTTTGTATGCAGAGTAAGACTGCATTTAATTCTTATAAAAGATTATGACTGAACTAAAGACCCAAAGTTGCAATGTGAATGGTTAAATCACATTATTAAAAGAAAATAAAAACTCTTGACAGCTTTAAAGAATGATAAAATACACAGCTATATTAAAGGAAATACATTTAACTAGCAAGTTTTTCAAAAAGAGGGCCAGAGACAGGATGGTAATTTAATTCTATATTATGACTATTTTTTAATCCTTAATTAACATTATAAGTGACCTCAAGGAAAATAATAATTTAAAAATAAAAATGCATGACATGACCCTTTTAAAAATGCTGCCATTTGAATGTCTAAGTGCATTTCTTAACAGAGAATGAGGCCAAATGTGATCTTTTATGGCCCCTCTTCCTCTCTAAACTTCTGAATAATGTATCACAGATTCTTTAAAAAGGTATTGTATATCTGAAATGGTCAGTGTAACAGATTTTTCAATTTGATTTTATAAGCTGACTGAGTATTGTACTGTATTTCTTTATTTTTATATTTTCTTGTTCATTATGCTGCCTCAATTGGGTGGGTGGGTGGGAGTAAGGGCTGTTCTTTGGTGATATTGCATGGGTTTTGAATTGGTATGTCTTTATTAGGATTGAAAACAATATACATTTATTGAATAAAGAATACAGTATATACCTGTATGTCAGTATTGTTATTAAAACTAAAATGCTTTTTGCTTGTCTAGTGGAATTCACATCCAACAACACTTCTTACAACAGATACCTCAGTGTATATCAATCCCTTGAGGCCCAACATCCAATTTAATGGAAATATTCACTCCATAAACAGCAACAGAAAAAGGTAGACTGGTGCAGAGAAATTGAAATGGAAGGTTTAACCCCTTCTGCTTTCAAAAGTGTTGATGGTAGTCCCAGGTAAAATCAGCCAGAAGGAGGTTCAAAACATGGTTCTTGTTTGCTGTGCTTATGATTAGTGCATTTAACATGCATTGTAACATAACTGGTGGCATCAGCATAGAAACAATATAATTGTAGTGTCAAAACACATGTTCAAAAGGCATTTGTAAATATTGAATATGGTGCACTGTATAAATGAGAGCTTAATGCATCAGCACTTTTATTATCTGATATTGTTGATAGTGCTGATAACCGCCTCCATTTTGCTCATAAATTAGTTTATAACATTTGTCATTCAATATGGACCAAAAGTCTGATAACACTAGTGAAAGTGCTTCTATTTTTCATTCATTACAAACTTTATTATCAGCATAACCATCTGAGTGAAAAGATGAACAGAAAAAAAAGAACAATTTCAGAATTGATGTCCCCCTTTTGCTTTAATTACAGCATGCACTCAAGCTGGAATAGACTATACAAGTTTGAGCAAAACCTGATGATCCATGTTTTCCCAGCATGATTTGAGTATGTTCCAAAGAGCAACTTGTGTGCTTCAAAGGAAGCAAGAAAAAGTGACCTACAAATTGCCAGGAAATTTTTCCTTTTCCTATTTTTTCTGTGTGTGAATGTATGTAAAATATATAACATGGCTGCTGCTCATCGTAAAACAGCATATACACCTGCATTCAACTGCATTTTTAATGTGAAACCATTTCACGCAAACATGCTGTCATTGATGTTTTAGCACCTCGGACAGTGATAGCAGAGATCTTATTAAAAGTGACTAGGTGTGAAATTACCAAAATCCTATAGTCTGATCCATCTGGAATTATAAGAGACTGAAGTTGCTCAATACTCAGCACCAGGCCCGGCTCCAAAGGGGGGCCTGGGTGGGCCTGGCCCACCCATTCATGAACTTGGCCCACCTTGAGACCTACACCCACACCCACCCCTCCAACTGTTTGGCCCACCCGGAGGGTCCTTTGGCCCACCTTACATCTTAGAGCTGGAGCCAGGCCTGCTCAGCACACATGCACCTCTGGCTCAAAAGTGTTTTCTAACATACAAAATAGATCTGAAACCTGAAGAAAACTGTGGACAAAAGCTATTAGTCACCTGAACCTAGACACGAAACAATGTGTGTTTACATCTGGCACCAGAGCTCAACACAGTTGCTTATTGAAATACACTATTTGGATGCCAAAGAGAGAATTGAGAAGGGACAAAAGTCTTAAGTCCACAGGCATTTGTCTCAACTACATGACAATTCATTACTTCTGCAACTGCAGTCAATAAAAGCGATTTTACTCTCTCCCTTCGTCCTCGATGTAGACGTAGCATTGACACAATTCACAGTGAGCCATTTATAATGACTGTTTCTTCTCTCTTGACCCTCCACACATTTTTCATTTCCTCACTGGACAGGACAATCTCAAACCATCCAAGAGCATTTTGCACATGATGATACATTTCAAAGGTAAAGACAATAACACTTTCCTATTTCAAAGGGAGCTGCCTTAGTGTGACAGCAGGGCATAGTAAACTAGTTTAGTAAATACAAAGAAATTAATAGATTGATTTGGAAAATGATTTGGAAAAGATGAGATTGTTACAAGAATGCATATATTTTATATTTCCAAAAAAACGAATGGGACAAAAGAGTACCAGCAGTTGCCAAAGTAATATCTATTTTCACATTAACAAAACATCAGTCAGAATTAAAAAGTTTCCTAATGTCAGGAATTTACTGATACTCTGCAATTTGCAAATAACTTGTCACGGTCTCTGTGATCCGCTGGTTTGTTCCAGTTTGTGTTTAATTTTTTTCTCTGATGCTTCAAGTGCCTCTGGCTTGCGTAATCAGCATTGCCATGGGAACCCTGATTGTTTCCATGGGAATGCTGATCACTCCAGCTTTCAGCGAGCGAGTGGCTCCTGATCACTGTTTGTTCCCTGCCTATATTTACCTCACTCTGTTTTGTGTTCGTTGCTTGATTGTTACTTACCACTCTCTCTCTCTTCCCTAGTCAGTCCATGTTCTCTGTGGTTGTCAGTCTTTGTTGTTTGTGCCTGGATTGTGGTTACCTTCCAGCCTGTTGCTTTGCTTTCCTCGACGCTTCTCCTGAGTTTCCCTCAGCAGTTTTCTCTCTGCACTAGATCTGTTTCTCACACTACCATGACACACACAGACCTACGAACACATCACTCTCCAGAGGATTCCTCGCGGATCTGCACTCTACACTTACACTGTGCACACAAGCCTATGAACACCCTCTCCTCCTCTACGCTGCAGCCGGTGCCGGGTACGCCTGACGCTTTACCAGCTCTTGCTGTTTTAATAAATAAACTATTCCTTGCCTTCGCACTTGGATATTTTGTCTCATCCTAATGGATCCTGCAGAGGACATTGACCTGCAATCTGCTCTCGCTCAGCAGGGAGTGTTTTTGTGTTGCCAGCAGGACCAGATCTTGGACCAGTGGTACTAGGGCACTCATAGTTGGTAATGCACAATCTGTAGTTTGACTGGATAGCCAAATCTGTTCTTGCCTGAAGTCCTTATTGTCTTTCCTATTGACTTAACACTGCTGTTTCCACTGTCCAGTCTTGTGTGCCTTTTCTGGATGAACCAGCAGATGTATCTGGAGTACTCGTGGCATACCATAATCTGAGGATAGTGTTCAGTCAGTCCCGCAACCCTTCCTCCCCATCGCACATATGATTGCACAGTCAATCAACTCCTTTGCAATTCTTTTCCACGAGGTTGGTTATATTCACTCTCTATTCCTGAGAGGGAGGTCATGAATAAATACATTAATGATTCTCTAGCAGCTGGTCTCATCCGCTCTTCCTCTTCCACTGCAGGGGCAGTGTTCTTCTTCGTGGAGAAGAAGAATGGCTCTCTTAGACCCTGTATAAATTATTTGGGGCTGGATGACATCCCATTGAAGAATCACTATCCTTTGCCTTTAATGCCTTTAGCTTTCAAACTCTTACAGGGAACATCCGTCTTTATGTTGGACCCACACAACGCTTATCACCTGATTTGGATCAGGAAGGGGGATGAGTGGAAGACAGCCTTTAACACCTGTAGGGGGCACTTTGAATATTTAAACATGCCTTTCAGATTGGTCAACACCTTCGCTGTCTTCCAGGGGTTCGTGAATGACATGCTTCGGGACATGGTCGATCGCTTTGTTTTTGTTTATCTAGACAATATTCTGAGCTTCTCCCAGAATATCAAGGACCATGTCCAACAAATCAGGCAGGTGCTTCAGTGACTGCAAGAACACCTACTGTTCATTAAGGCAAAGAAGTGTGCCTTTCATGCGCAATCGGTTCCATTCCTGGGGTTCATCTTCACATCCAAGGGAGTGTGCATGGATCCGATTAAGGTCAGAGAAGCTTCCGTTTGGCCAACCCCAGATTCCCGCAAGTCCTTGCAAAGGTTTCTGGGGTTTGCAATTTTTACCATTATTTTATTAGAAACTTCAGCCAGCTCACGTGCCCCTGACTGATCTGGCATTACAAATTTTAGATAGTTTTGAAAAAAATAATATTACCAATTTATTTTGAATATAGCCTTCACAATTAATAACTTGAATTTGCTGTCGCAAAATATGTACATTGGTGTGATAAACATGCGGATCCAGTTTGGTAATTGCCTCCGGCCAGTGCAAAATTGATGTAACGCTGGATGTTTGGACAGCGGCGGGCTGGGACCTGGAGGAGTTAGAACAGAGAACGTAAATTTAGTAAAGTTGCTAAGAAATGGGTAAGTGCAAATTCCAGCAAAAGTGGCTAGAAGACAAAGAATTTAGGACATGGTTGTCAACATGGAGCCGTTAAATCTCATATGCAGTCCGATGGCCACAAATCGGCTTTAAAAGGCAGACAGCAATTAACTATCTCAAGTTACTTCACCGTGACCGACAAATTAACATCTTCAGCAACTACTACTACCACCACAACTGCTGCTGTAGTGACCACCGCTTCCTGCGAAGCCACTACCGAAGGAAAATCGATCGAACTTTGACCAGTGTTTGGTTCAAATGCGACGCTGCAGGCAGAGGTGCAGGCAAACGTTTCAGACACCAGAGCATGCAGCACCACTCATACGCATCAAATGAAGGTGTTTCTGAGTCCAGGGAATGTTTCCTGATTCGCAAATAGCCAAATGTTTCACATGTGGAAAGGACAAAACCATCTACATTTTAAAATGTGGACTTGCCCCAAACTTCAAAAATAAACTGATTTCTGCGAATAACAATGCAGGACAATTGTGAACTACTGGCTTCTGTAGCTTCAGCCAGGACCATAAACAAATCTAACACACTCATGGCTCAAATGATTACAAAATCTAATACTATGAGGAGATACAAGGACAAATGCAATGAATTGAAAAATGTTGAGTCAGAGTTGGAACTAAAAGTGAGCAAACTAATGCAATGGATTAATTCTCTTATTTACACAAAGTTAAAACTGTGTAATTTCTATAGCACTTGAATTTTGCATACATTAATTTCCAGCCTTAAAAAGTTCAGAGTTTTTCCTTCACTGTCCAGACTAATAGAATTTGTGGTTATAGTTGAAGGAGGTCATGTGTATTCGATGGCGGTACAATTTATACAAACATAAACATAATGTTTTTTTTTTCCAGTAATGGCCTGATTTTTCAGTATGCCTATAGCATTCAATATCTAGTTGATTGGTACTATGTTAAATTAAATTTAACATATCTGCAATTAAATTTTAATATTTTAAGCTGTCTCCTGAGCCATTTCTAATTCAGTTCAGAGTGATACAGTTTATTTTAATTATGTAGATTGTCTCAAATATCCAAGATTATCATCATTGCATCATTGTCCAATTGAATGGTTACAAATGGGACATGGGCTTTTTAAAAATGTATCGTTTGTATATGTGTGTGTGTATATATGTATATATATATATATATATATATATATATATATATACACACACACACACACACACACACACACACACACACACACACACACACACACGTGTGTGTGTGTGTGTATATATATATATATATATATATATATATATATATATATATATATATATATATATATATATATATACGTGGTTAGTCATGGGTCATGTATGGCATTAAAAATTTTAAAAAATGGCATTAAAAAGCATTAAATTAGATTTGATGATTGTTGTGGCAAAAACAATAATTAAACAACCAGCATCACAGCATAAGAGACATCAGGATTCAAATTGTATTTTAAAAGATATTTTATTCTTTTAAAAAGAGGCTTGTTCACAAAAAAAATACCACGCCAGCTACCTCGTGATAGGAACAAGACCTAAATCACACAGAAAACAGACCCCTCTGCCTTTCCCTGGGTTTTAATGTCTTCACACCCATGAGGTCAAAAGGTCTTTATTTATGACCATTTGTTTTGTGTGTGTCTTTGTTCCTACCAGGTGCATACATACATACATTCAACGAGAGAAACACATGATTGAATCTAAAGAAAATCCACACAATGTCTAAGAAAGTAAATAAGGAAAAAGTAAAATATTAATTTTTCCACAACAATTCCTCCTCTTTATCATTCTCTGATAAACGATTTGGTTTCATTAACATTAGTTTTGAACAACTTAACATGATTATTATACAAAAAAAAAGAAATCATCACTCAACATTAAACCCAAATATGGTTACAATCATTTCAAGTCTTTACATCACAGTTATACTCTTCATGTCTGATTTTCGTATACCTGATCACTCTACTTAAACTTTGGAAAGAAGATTTTAAAGGTAAAAAGCTTGTAGCAAATAAGTAAATATTTTATCTGAAACCGGGTTAAAAATGAATTAACATTGTTATCATATTTTCCTGGCTGAGAACCAGATCCTCAGTAATCTCAGACATAGTTTAAAGCCTAGTAGGAATAAAGAATACATTATCCACTCAACACCCCTGGTTGATCCTATAAAAAGACACAAAGAATAAAAAGTAATAAATAATAAAAAATAAAAAAATAAACCCCTGTCCTTGTATGTCAGTCAGCACTCTTGTCACTCTCATAATCATCACATTTGTGTGAATCATCTATCGGATAAACAGTCAATTTTACTGCTTGTATGGACGTCCCAGCCCTGACCAATCTCTGTACTGAGTTGGAAATACATCAGAAGCAGAACAGAATCAGAATTCCTATCACTACAATTGGCAGAACAGTTTGAATTATCCACTACATCCATCCTCCCCACAAAGACATAATCCACCCAGCCCACTGGTTGTCAGTCCTTTCAGGTTCTTTTACGGCCTCTCTCATGTGTTCAATTATGTTGGTTATATTATCACTGTAATCGGGAATGTTAAAACAACAAGACACCCCCAGCATTTTACAGACTTCACCCCTTTCTGCCGTAAGTGTATCAAGAACTAAACGGTTCTGGCTTGCACTTGGTGTTTGGGCTCGATCTTGGGGCTTATTGTTGAACTTGTTGTTGTTGAGGCTCCTCCTCCTGTTGCCCTTCCGATATGGGCGGAACTCTCCTGCAGTGGTTGGCGTGCACCCACGTAGCTCTCTCTCCGACCTTCACAGCCGTGTGTGTTGTCAGCAAGACTTGGTACGGTCCTCGCCAAAGTTTCGCCATCCAGTTCTTCCTTCTCAGGTCACGAATTACCACGTAATCCCCCAACCTGATCTTATGCAGGAACGTCTCAGCAACCTTCCCCTGGGCATCTTTGACCTGCACAGAAATGTTGGATAACAGACAAGACATTTCTTTGCAGTAATTCAACATCTAATTTTCTCACACATCCGTTGATGGAAGCCTGCGTCCGCCCCCCGCCCCCCAACTCCCATGAATGGTGGTCTACCAAAGAGAATTTCGAATGGGCTCAAATTTGTTTTGACTCTCTTTCTCATTCTCATGTACATTAACACGGTTGGGAGTGCTTTCACCCATGAGAGTCCAGTTTCCGTCTGGTTCTCATGCTCCACAGCGCCTCCGCTGGCGGCATGATAGGCACAATGTGTTCTCATATCAATTCCTAAGAACTGACCCACCTGCTTTATTGCCTCATTGACAAAGTGTGTTCCGTTGTCAGAACTGATTTGTTCTTGGAATTCCCCATCTCGGAACAATCTCGGTTAGCAGAGCCTTGGCTACTGCTGCCGCGTCTTGTTTCGAGGTTGGGAAGGCCTCGACCCATTTGGACCACATGTCAACCATTACCAGGCAATATTTCTGCTTCCCACAAGGGGTTAATTCAATGAAATCGATCATTAAGTACTCGAACGGCCCTTCTGGGGCTGGCTGGGATACCAGCCGTGTTTTAACGCCTCGTGCCACATTGTGTGTATTACAAATAACACATCTTTTGCAAAAATTCTCAGCGAATATTGTGAAGCCCTTGGTAAACCACAATTCTTTCATTTGTGCAATCATTCCCCCTTTTGACACATGCTCTAAACCATGCATCAATTTAGCATAATGTTGAAAGAAATGTTTGGGTAAACAGGGCGTTCCATCAACTGATGTCCACACTCTATCTACAAGGCTGCAGCCTGATGCCTTCCAGTTGTTTTTCTCAGCTCCTGTGGAAAAAGACTGCATGCTCTGTAAACAAGGAGAAATGTTGAGGTTAATGTCAACTTGTGTGCAAGTGGCGCTTTTACTATCATCTTTAATTTGATCCGCTGCCGCTGCTTTTGCAGCCATATCAGCTCTGGCATTTCCTGTTGAAATGAAACTTCTATCATTAGTATGCGCTGCGCACTTACAAATCGCAATTTTGTCTGGCAACAGAATGGCCTCGAGGAGGTCCGATACCAGAGACGCAATTAGTATCGGGCGCCCATCTGACTTCAAAAATGTCCTGTGCTTCCACAAAGCAAAAAAGTCATGCGTGACTCCAAAAGCATAACGCGAGTCTGTGTAAATCGTCACACATTTATCCGTCATCAGTTTACATGCTTCAGTCAGCGCGACCAGTTCAGCTGCCTGCGCAGAATAATGTGATGGTAATTTGCCAGACATAAGAGTTTCAAATTCAGTCGTTACTGCATAACCAACTTTATTCTGTCCCGTTTGTTGATCTTTTGATGCAGATCCATCAACAAACAGGACATTGTCACAATTATCCAACGGTACGTCTAAAAGGTCTGGACGTGGTGTACACACCTGTTCGAGCGCTGACAGACAACAGTGATGTTCCTCGCCATCCTCCTGTGTGGGCAGAAGGGTGGCAGGAGTCAAAGTTGTGCATCTTTTCACAGTTATGTTTGGCATGTCCAACAAAATTGTATGATACCTCAGCCATCGGGTTGTAGACAAATGTGACGTTCTCTGCCCTTGCAAAATCAGAGACTACATGTGGAACCATTAAAGTTAAATCAGAATATCCCACAAACTCTCTGGAGGCCATCACAGCCAGCTCAGCTGCTGCCACTGCCCTGAGGCAATGCGGAAGTCCTGCAGCTACAGCATCGAGTTTCGTTGAAAAATAGGCCACAGGTCGCAGTCTGTCACCATGAGTCTGCAAGAGAACAGAAGTCATGAAATTATTCTTTTCATCGACCATCTGTACAAACGGGCGGTTTATGACAGGAAGGCCTAACGTTGGAGCCATAGCCAATTGCACTTTCATGTTATCAAATGCTTCCTCAGCCCCACTCTGTCACATGACCTCAGCCCTTTCCCTGTCGTTAGGGCTCACAAGGGCTGTTCAAAAATGGCATAATTAGGAATGAATGTACGGCAGTAAGTGCACATCCCCAAGAATGACAGCATCTGTTTCTTTGTAACTGGTTTTGGCACGTCTTTTATGGCCCACACCCGTTTCTCAGACAGTGCTTTGCCGTTAGGTTTGATAACATGCCCCAGGAATGTCACTTCCTGTTTCACAAACTGCAGCTTTGAAAGACTGACTTTGTGCCCCTCCCGCTCCAAATGCTTCAGGAGAGTCACAGTGTCAGAAATGCAGGTAGTTTTATCTTTGGCACAAATTAATGAATCATCAACGTATTGTAATAAAGCCGTTCCAGCTGTCAAAGTCAGAGGCTCAATACTTCTCCGAAGGGCCTCATAATAAATGGTTGGAGATTCACAATATCCCTGGCACAATCTTGTAAATGCCTTTATTATTGAAATCAAATGCAAACCAGAACTGGCTTTTCTCTTCCACTGGGACGCTAAAGAAAGCATTAGCCAAATCCACCACAGTGAAATACGTTGCATCTTGCGGAATTTGTGACAAAATAGTATAAGGGTTTGGCACTCGTGCTGCCCTGGCAATGACAGCTGAATTTATAGCCTGTAAATCCTGCACAAATCGCCACTCTGTTGGCTGACCCTTATCTCTGATCTTTTTCACAGGAAAAATTGGTGTGCGCACTGGTGAATCGTTGCATGGCACAATTATTCCCTCCTTCAACAGAGAATCAAATACTGGCATTATGCCTTGCAATGCTTCACGTTTGAGGGGATATTGCGCCTGACATGGTTTGTAATCAGATTTTGGGGTGATTACAACCGGCTCGCATCCTTTTATCAAACCCACATCGTACTTGTGTTTTGCCCACAATTTTGAAGGTATTTCTGCCAGAGAAATATAAATTTCTGACGCAGAAATAGCCCCCACCCCCTGTTTTGTCACATCATTGTTCACAATAGCAGTTACAGTTCTCAAAACTTGCACATCAAAATCGGAGTTTGATTTAAATGCTCCAACACTTTTGCTCTGTGCTATGTCTGTATAAATTTCAACCCAGTCTGTAGCCTGCAAACAGTCATTCACAAAAAGCCCCAATTCTGTCCATTGCTTATTCGTGCTCTTGGACACAGATAAATTAGGATCACTGTCTCCTGCCATTAAATAATGCTGCAATTGTTTTTCATTCAAACACCCATACAACGCACACACATTCTCTGTCCAGAAAATCTTGTCAAATTTCACACTTTCATTCTCCCCTCCACTAAACCAAGTTTCTTCATAGTGTGAATCACGCTCATTTACGGCATGTGACGTACAATGCATTCTATCAGGCATCATAAACTCTGTGTTGACTGGTGTTATTCAATCTTTAGCCAATTTCAAAATCATCTCTGCCCAATCAACATCTTTTACCCGGGCTTAGGCTGGATAACCCCTCTGCCTTTCCCTGTTTACAGCGGCCCTTCTAACCCCCTGGGTTTTACTGTCTTCACACCCGTGAGGTCAAAAGGTCTTTATTTATGGCTAAATAACCCCTCTGTCTTTCCTGAATACAAATTACCCATACTAAAGAGTTAAAAAGCTCTTTCTGACCATTTGTTTTGTGTGTGTCTTTGTTCCTACCAGGTGCATACATACATTCAACGAGAGAAACACATGATTGAATTGAAAGAAAACCCACAAAATGTCTAAGAAAGTAAATAAGGAAAAAGTTAAATATAATTTTTTCCACAACAATGATACCTGCAGAAACCCTGACCCATACCAAGTTTTGCTGGTCCTCGTGGGCAGAAGCCGCGTTTTCTAAATTGAAAGAGAAGTTTACTACTGCTCCCATTCTTAACACTCCCGTCCCAATGTTTTGAAGTTGGGACCTCCACCGTCCCTCTGGATACCATCTTTCCCGCCTCTTGAGTGGTGGGTATGGTGTCCTGGGATGTGGAGGATAAATTCCAATCTGCGCAGCGTAACACCAGCACGAGTATGCATACAATTCCTTTCCATCATCGTCTATGGGGCTTTACAGTGTTGCTTAGGTTACCAGCCCCCTCTGTTTCCTGCCCAAGAACCCGAATCCCAGGTCCCATCCTCGAACATCTTTATCTGTCATGACTGTCATGGTCTTGGTGAGTCTGCTGGTTTGTTCCAGTTTGTGTTTACATTTCTCCTGTGATGATTCACTTGCAAGCTTGCTCACGTAATCAGCATTGCCATGGGAACCCTGATTGTTTCAGTGGAAACTCTGGTTGCTCCAGCTTTCAACGAGTGAGTGGCACCTGATCGCTATTAGTTCCCTGCCTACATTTACCTCACTCTGTTTTGTGTTTGTTGCTCGATTGATGTTGAGTGTTGTTACTTAACTCTCTCTCTCTCTCAATTCAATTCAATTCAATTCAATTCAATTCAATTCAATGGGCTTTATTGGCATGAAAGTTTCAAAAACAATGTTGCCAAAGCATCATATATAATAAATAAAAGCAAAATACATTTTGTCCAATAACTTGGACAGTATATAATATAATTATTAGTAATATATAAATAACAGCAATATATACATTATTATTATTATTTATTTGACCACATCACATTGTGTGTGTGTGTGTGTGTGTTTGTCCAGATCTTTCACTGTCCCTCAGGTTGTGGCATGTTGACACATATTGGGCAGCAGGATGTGCCCTGTCTCCTTCCCCTAGGAGTATTTGTAATTTTGAGAGGTCATTTAGGTCTTTAAAGTCTGAAGTTTCAGAATTAAACTTGTTTAAGTAAACGTTCCTTATTTCTCTGTATGTTTCACATTTTAGGAGGAAGTGCATCTCAGTCTCGACCTCACTTGTCCAACAGTGAGCACATATTCGGTTTTCTTTTGGTTGCCATGATTTTTTTGTGTCTTCCTGTTTCAATTGACAATGTGTGGTCACTGAGCCTGTATTTGGTTAGGGCCTGTCTCTGTTTTCTATCTCTGACAGTAAAGAGATATTTTGCCAGCTCATACTCTCTGTTTAGGGCCAGATAACACTCTAATCGACTTTGGTTTTTAGTTTCTTCTTCCCAATTTTCCAGATAGGTTTCTTTGCATTGTGTTATAATTTGGTTTACTCTGATTGGTGTTTGGAGAACAGTGTTGATGTGAGACTGGTCAAGGTGTGTTTGAGGGGGGACGATTAGTCTCAGCACCAACTGACGTAGGGGACTCTTTTCTGGGCTCAGCTCTTGGATTTGGAGGGCTTTGGATTGAAGGGTGTCTCGGGGGCTGGATTTAAGGTGAATGAAGAATTTAAGTGCTCTCTTTTGAATGCTAATTATCAGTGGGTATCTGCCTAATTCTGCTCTACATGCATTTGTTGGTGTATTTCTGTGTACATGTAAGATGTATCTGCAGAATTCTGCGTGTAAAGATTCGATTGGGTGTTTGTCCCAGCGTGTATAGCTGTGATGACTGAGTGGACCCCATACTTCACTACCATACAGCACAATAGGCTGGATGACACTGGATGATATCAAATATTTTCAGTCAGATTTTAATTGGAATTTGGAGATATTGCTGTTATTGTTATACCAAGGTAGGTATAACTCATGCTGTGTTCAATTATATGATTATTTATTGTAAACTGGTATTAATTTTCATGACACTTCTGAAAAATCATGACATTAGTTTTCTTCATGTTTACTGCTAGAGCCCAGTTTTGACAGTATTTGTGGACTATGTCCAGCTGCAGCTGTAGTCCTTGTTCAGTAGGAGATAGTAGAACAAGATCATCAGCATAAAGCAGATACTTCACCTCTCCATCTAGGAGGGGGAAAGGATGAGAAGCACATTGATCCAACTGAACAGCAAGTTCATTTACATATACATTAAATAAAGTTGGACTTAAATTGCAACCCTGACGGACAGCTCTTCTCTGGGTGAAGAATTCAGTTTGTTTGTCTCCAATTTTTTGTTTTTCAGTTTTTTGAATATATTGATTTGATCAGATCATATATTTTACCACCTATACCACAATGCAGAAGTCTATAATACAGCCCTTCATGCCAAATAGAATCGAAAGCTTTCTTGAAATCTATAAAACAAGCGAATATTTTACCATTTTTTGTTTGGTGTACATGTTTGTTAATTAAAGTGTGAAGGGTATATACATGGTCGGTGGTGCGGTGTTTTGGAAGGAAGCCAATTTGATTTTTACATAAGATGGAGTGTTTGTCAAGGAAATTAAGAATTATTTTGTTAATAATACTGCCCAATAGCTTACCTAGACAACTGCTGACACAGATGCCATGGTAGTTTTTAGGGTCTAATTTGTCCCCGCTCTTATAAATGGGGGAAATGAGTCCTTTGCACCAGATGTCAGGAAAACATCCCGACTGCAATACAATGTTGAACATCTTCAACACGGCCCTCTGCATCTGTGGGGAGCTGCATTTGAGCATTTCATTTCGGATGCTGTCTGAACCACAAGCTTTCTTTGGCCGGAGAGAATTTAAATGGTTGGTCAAGTCTTCCCAAGTAAGTCAAGTCAAGTCAAGTCAATTTTATTTGTATAGCGCCTTTCACAACACACATCGTTTCAAAGCAGCTTTACAGAAGTTCAGCATTAACAGACGATAAAAATGTAATGTCTATAAAGTCGATAAATCATCATCCTTGTGCAGGGCTCCAAACTGCGACTAAAAATGGTCGCATTTGTGACCAAATAAATTTATTTGTGAGTGTAATTTCTGTCAAGGTCGCCATTGGCGACAGTAAAAGTTTACTCCCTTTGATTTTAAAATTTGCATTACATTTCCCAAGATACATTACAAACGTTTAGATCAAAGAAATAGCGGGGAAAACGGAGTTCATTGCAGGAACTAACCATTTCAAAAAAGAGACTGTTAGAAAACACGGTGACAGTAACAAGCATAAAAAATGCACGTGATCACAAAATTGCGAAGAATGCTCCACAGACTACACTGTTAGCGAGCTGCGGGACGAAAAGGAATGGAAGGAGTTAAAAATGAAAAAAATTTGGGGCCTGTTTTTTTCCCCCTATAGGAGCCAATCGCTCCTTAATTGATTTTTTTTTTTTTTTTTTTTTTTTTTTTGTTTGGAGCCCTGTTGTGGAATTAGATAAGATATGATTCTTTATCGTGTTTAAAAATAATCAAATAATAATTGTATTAATAACCCCAGTGAGCAAGCCGAAGGCGACTGTGGCAAGGAACACAAAACTCCAAAAGATGATGGTTAATGGAGAAAAATAACCTTGGGAGAAACCAGACTCACTGTGGGGGCCAGTTCCCCTCTGGCTAACATCATGAATAATGTAAATAAGAATTATTTATAGTTAAAAAAACATGATTTAAAAAATTATTAAACTTATTAAGTGCTAAGGGTCAGTATTTAGACAGTGATTGTGTTTGAACTGCAAGATTAGTGACCAGTGTCTTTGAAGTCCATCCTTGATTAAATTCCAGAAGTTCACTTAGATGCAATTGTCCTTGTTTGGCTGATGAAGGCTTTTGTTGGCAATAGTTAGTCTATGTATCCCATTTCAAGATCGTAGTCCATGGTGATGGGGCATCTGAAGTCTCCGTGAGAGGCTGGATACAAACTGGAGCTGACGAACGCTATTTACCTCGGGACTGGCGTCCCGAGATAACAGCAGAAAA
The DNA here is from genome assembly GCA_032164185.1 of Moxostoma hubbsi. Classification (NCBI taxonomy): domain Eukaryota; kingdom Metazoa; phylum Chordata; class Actinopteri; order Cypriniformes; family Catostomidae; genus Moxostoma; species Moxostoma hubbsi. The sequence goes on along the minus strand of JAVLUX010000013.1, from coordinate 9,344,789 downwards.
GCAGATGGGAAATAATTAGCATAGCTGATGTTCATAATATTAATGCATTATAACTGAATCAGCAGTAGTATAAAAAGTAAGCATTATGTGAATACTTGGTTAAAGAGATGCGTCTTTAATCTAGTTTTAAACTGGGACAGCGAGTCTGAGCCTCGAACAATATCAGGAAGGCTATTCCAGAGTTTAGGAGCTAAATGTGAGAACGCCCTCCCTCCATTAGTGGACTTAGATATCCTAGGTATGACCAGAAGCCTTGAATTTAGTGATCTTAAAGAGCGCGATGGATTGTATGGCGATAGAAGATCCGTTAAATACACCGGAGATAAACCATTTAGGGCTTTATAGGTCAGTAGTAATACTTTGTAATTGATACGGAACTTAATAGGTAGCCAGTGTAGAGATGTTAAAATCGGTGTTATATGATCATATTTTCTTGACCTAGTAAGAACTCTAGCGGCTGCATTTTGGACTAACTGTAGCTTGTTTATTGAGGATGCAGGGCAACCAGCTAATAAAGCATTACAGTAATCTAGTCTCGAGGTCATGAATGCATGAACTAACTTTTCTGCATCAGAAACAGATAGCATGTTACGTAGCTTAGCAATGTTTCTAAGGTGGAAAAAGGCTGTTCTCGTAACAGATGAAATATGATTATCGAAAGTCAAGTTGCGGTCTAGTATAACACCCAGGTCTTTTACTGTAGTGGATAATGTAACAGGACATCCTTCTAAATTAAAGTTGTATTGTAAGGGATTTTGTGGGTAGTTTTTTGGACCAATAAGTAATACCTCCGTTTTATCGGAATTTAATAACAGTAAATGGGAAATCAAGGGGGTTTTGGTTGTTTTTAATTGTTTTTAATTGTTTCTTCAAATTTTTGGAGTTTATCTTTTATAATGCTTTGATTTGGATTCATTTCATTTATTGGAATGTCTTTGTACAGACTTTCAAAATGGGCTCTCCAGATGCCACCATTTTGGATGGGTAATGCTTGCAGTTCTTTTCTGTTGAAGTTGTTCCACATATCCCAGAATTGATTTTGATTAAGGGCATCCTCAATATCTTCAAGTTTCTTGTGGTTATAATTTTGATTTTTGTTTCAAATTGTATGTTTATATTTATTTAATATGTTATTGTAACTAATGTGTAATGCGGGGTTGTTTGGTTGGCGATGTTTTTCATTTGCTATTTTTCTGAGATCTTTTCTGATGGTCTTGCATTCTTCATCAAACCATTTTTCAACATTTCGCCTTTTAACAGGCCTCTGTTTTTGTTTCATAAGGCCAGCTTTAATAGCTGCCTTATGAAATATCATATTAATGTCCTCAGTGGCCTTATTTACACCATCTCTAGTAGGGACATATTGGTTTTGGTCATATATCGATATGACATTTATCAGATCATGTGAGTTTAATGCCATGGTGAATTTGTCTCCACTGTCTGGGGCCCATCTGTAAGTAAGATGTACTAATAAAGTTTACTGGGTTCCCTTTTTGTGTCACTAATTTGACCTGATAATTTGAAGAACACATTTATTTGGTTGTGGTCTGAAAGGGGCGATTGCTGTCTGACAGTGTATGCACTGATAGTGGAGGGGTCCATGTCAGTGATTGCATAGTCTACTACACTAGAACCAAGAGCTGACGAGTATGTGAATCTGCCTAAAGAGTCCCCTCTGAGCCTACCATTAACTATATATAGGCCTAAGGCTCAACAGAGTTGCACTGGTATCTCCAGTATAGTTGCACTGGTATCTCACATACTCTACCACTTTGATTTACTTCCGAGTCAAGGTTGTTCCGGTTGGGGACGGTTGGTGTGGTAAACAGGGGAGACTGACCAAACAAGTCAAGTCAAGTCAAGTCAATTTTATTTGTATAGCGCCTTTCACAACACACATTGTTTCAAAGCAGCTTTACAGAAGTTCAGCATTAACAGACGATAAAAAAAATGTAATGTCTATAAAGTCGATAAATCATCATCCTTGTGCAGGGCTCCAAACTGCGACTAAAAATGGTCGCATTTATGACCAAATAAATTTATTTGCGAGTGTAATTTCTGTCAAGGTCGCCATTGGCGACAGTAAAAATTTACTCCCTTTGATTTTAAAATTTGCATTACATTTCCCGAGATACATAACAAAAGTTTATATCAAAAGAAATAGCTGGGAAAACGGAGTTCATTGCAGGAACTAATACTCAAACAAAAAAATTTCAACAAAAAAAAAGAGACTGTGAGAAAACACGGTGACGGTAACGAGCATAAAAAATGCACGTGATCACATAATTGCGAAGAATGCTCCACAGACTACACTGTTAGCACGTGCAGTTTTTCTTGCATGTGAGCTGCGGGACGAAAAGGAATGTAAGGAGTTAAAAATGAAAATATTTGGCGCCTGTTTTTCCCCCTATAGGAGCCAGTGGCTCCTTAATTGATTTTTGTTTTGTTTGGAGCCCTGTTGTGGAATTAGATAAGATATGATTCTTTATAGTGTTTAAAAATAATTAAATAATAATTGTATTAATAACCCCAGTGAGCAAGCCGAAGGCGACTGTGGCAAGGAACACAAAACTCCAAAAGATGTTGGTTAATGGAGAAAAATAACCTTGGGAGAAACCAGACTCACTGTGGGGGGCCAGTTCCCCTCTGGCTAACATCATGAATAATGTAAATAAGAATTATTTATAGTTAAAAAACATGATTTAAAAAATTATTAAACTTATTAAGTGCTAAGGGTCAGTATTTAGACAGTGATTGTGTTTGAACTGCAAGATTAGTGACCAGTGTCTTTGAAGTCCATCCTTGATTAAATTCCAGAAGTTCACTTAGATGCAATTGTCCTTGTTTGGCTGATAAAGGCTTTTGTTGGCAATAGTCTATGTATCCCATTTCAAGATCGTAGTCCATGGTGATGGGGCATCTGAAGTCTCCGTGAGAGGCTGGATACAAACTGGAGCTGACGAACGCTATTTACCTCGGGACTGGCGTCCCGAGATAACAGCAGAAAAGCAGATGGGAAATAATTAGCATAGCTGATGTTCATAATATTAATGCATTATAACTGATTCAGCAGTAGTATAAAAAGTAAGCATTATGTGAATGCTTGGTTAAAGAGATGTGTCTTTAATCTAGTTTTAAACTGGGACAGCGAGTCTGAGCCTCGAACAATATCAGGAAGGCTATTCCAGAGTTTAGGAGCTAAATGTGAGAACGCCCTCCCTCCATTAGTGGACTTAGATATCCTAGGTATGACCAGAATCCTCGAATTTAGTGATCTTAAAGAGCGCGAAGGATTGTATGGCGATAGAAGATCCGTCAAATACACCGGAGCTAAACCATTTAGGGCTTTATAGGTCAGTAGTAATACTTTGTAATTGATTCGGTACTTAATTGGTAGCCAGTGTAGAAATGTTAAAATCGGTGTTATATGATCATATTTTCTTGACCTAGTAAGAACTCTAGCGGCTGCATTTTGGACTAACTGTAGCTTGTTTGTTGAGGATGCAGGGCAACCAGCTAATAAAGCATTACAGTAATCTAGTCTCGAGGTCATGAATGCATGAACTAACTTTTCTGCATCAGAAACAGATAGCATGTTACGTAGCTTAGCAATGTTTCTAAGGTGGAAAAAGGCTGTTCTCGTAACAGATGAAATATGATTTTCGAAAGTCAAGTTGCGGTCTAGTATAACACCCAGGTCTTTTACTGTAGTGGATAAAGTAACAGGACATCCTTCTAAATTAAAGTTGTATTGTAAGGGATTTTGTGGGTAGTTTTTTGGACCAATAAGTAATACCTCCGTTTTATTGGAATTTAATAACAGGAAATTACGCGTCATCCAGCATTTTATATCTTTAAGACACTCTGTCAAGTTAGATAAGTTAGTGCTTTCATCTGGTCGTGATGAGATATATAATTGAGTGTCATCAGCATAACAGTGGAAATGAATTCCATGTTTTCTTATAATTTTACCAAGTGGCAGCATATATATTGAGAATAATAGAGGGCCTAACACAGATCCTTGTGGCACTCCATAGTCTACTGACGTTATCTTCGATTTTTCCCCATTTAAACAGACAAAATGGTAACGGTCTAATAAGTACGATCTAAACCAGCTTAATGCCTGTCCCTGAACACCAGTGTAGTTTTGTAGTCGATCCAAGAGTATTTTATGATCTATAGTGTCGAACGCAGCGCTAAGATCGAGTAGAACTATTATTGAGATGCAGCCTTGGTCAGAAGCTAAAAGTAAATCATTTGTAATTTTAACTAGCGCAGTTTCTGTGCTATGATGCGGTCTGAATCCTGACTGAAATTTTTCATAGATATCATTTTCTTGCAAGAAAGAGCACAATTGAGCGGACACAACTTTTTCTAATATTTTAGACCCAAACACATGATTGTTGCCATGTGGGTCAATGATGTCATGTTCAATTCCTGTTCGTCCATTCAGATCTCCAGTAAGAAGCACATTTCCCAGGGCCTGGTAATAGGCTATTTCTGAATGGAGGGTTTCAAAAGTGTCTTTTTCAAAATAAGAATCTACTGGGGGAACACAAATAGCACAGAGATATAGATCCCTGTCAGTTATGCCCAGGGTTTTTATCTAATCTCAGCCAAATGTGTGATTTACCCTTTTTTATTGGTGAGATCTGATGACAAAGATCTTCTTTATACCACACCAAGATCCCCCCTGATGTTCTGCCCTTACGTATGTTATTCAGTTTTATAGAGGGCACCATGTTGACACCATGTTTCTACCAACACAATTACATCAACATCTTTGATAGATTGGATGAATTCAGGGTGTCTACTCTTCTGATCAAAAGTTGAGGAGCGGAGACCCTGAATATTCCAACAGCTAATATGAAATGAACGCATTGATAAACAATCAAAATGAACCTGTATAGTGACACAAAATTTTTAAAATAACCACAACTATCTATACCTTTCAATACTGAATAATAATGTTAAATGAATTCCATAAATATATGTACTATATATAATCAATACAACAACTATTACTACTAATACTAAATAAAATACATATGCTAATATTACTAGGCCTACTCCTAACTAATAAAATATTTCTATGTTGTTCTTTTACTAACAAAAATATATTTAAATTTTTCTTAAAATGGGGACGTGATCTGAGTACATCTTAACTGAACAAAAGCCGGGTGCACAGGGTGTGCAGCATCACCCTGATGTCTCCCAGATCACAGGCAGTAGGGGGAGGGACCATGGCAGTAGTCTGGGCTGCATCTGCAGCTGCAGCATAACTCTGCTGCTGCTGCAGGTGGGCAGGGGGGCCAGGGCCAGGTGCTGCAGCATATCTCTGCTGCAGCAGGTGGGCAGGGGGCCCAGGGGCAGGTGCTGCAGCATATCTCTGCTGCTGCAGGTGGGCAGGGGGGCCAGGGCCAGGTGCTGCAGCATATCTCTGCTGCTGCATGTGGGCAGGGGGCCCAGGGGCAGGTGCTGCAGCATATCTCTGCTGCAGCAGGTGGGCAGGGGCCCCAGGGGCAGGTGCTACTGCATAACTCTGCTGTTGCAGGTGAAGAGGATTGCAAGGGACAGGTGCTGCTGCATGTCTCTGATTCTGATGCTGTAAGGGGGGCTGGTGGGTAGGGGGTGAGGTGGGTGAAGGTTGCCTCATTTAGTTGCACTTCACATTGGTGAGGTGGTGGGCACTTGAGAAACTTGGAGTCCAGGCTGAACTGTTGTCTCTCCTCATTACAGGGGGAATTATCCTGGGCCGGAGATATGAAGGAGGAGGAAGTCTGGGATGGCCTCTAAGGCTCTTATTTAAGGGGGTGTGGAAGGACTGCATCCCAGGGCCATGTCTTTGAGGGTTTTTGCAAATATTTTTACCCTTTCTTTGTGTAGATGGAATCCATCATAAAGGTCCCAGGTGCCAATGGTTGGGTGGAGAGCCAGGTGGACATTTGGTAGGGTGGCACATCCATTTCTGATCTCCATATTGATGTCATGGATGACATGGTGAGGGGTGTCTGTCCTAGACAGCAGGGTGGAGACCACAATGCGGGTGTCAGGGAACTCCCTACTGGCATGTTCCACCATCTTTTTCACCACCTCTGCAGTGTCCTTACGGAACCTGTGCAGGTAATTTGTTCCTGTATGAATCACCAGGCATTCAGGATTCTTGAGAGTCTCCTTTTTCAGTAGCTTCATTGTCTGGCCTGTTGAGCTGCAGCGTTTAGACAGAACTTTCTTTCCAGGAAAAAGCTTGTTTGTGTCCAGGAATTTCCCATTTGAGTCAGCCAGCAGGACCACTTGCGGGTCTTGTTCTTCAGGCTGGGTGGAAGGAGGCTGTGATGGGCAGAGCTGACTGCTGGCAGCTGGCTGTGTGAATGTATCAGGAGGGGCCAGGGTGTTGTTTGGCTGGGTGCAGAGAGGGTATGGTTGAAATAAGGCAGGGGTTTGGGAGACTGGGGATTGATAAGAGTTGGTCTTTGAGGTGTTGGACTTGCCTGGTGATGCTCCTTTCTCTATTTTCAGCATCCTCCTTCACTTTGACTAACTGAGCACGTAGCACACTGTTCTCCTGTTTGAGTGTCTCTAGACATCCTCTGAGGTCAGATGCCAAAGCCTGGTTCCTCGTCTGTCACTCACTTCGACGTCGTGTCGAAGAAGCGACACTAGGGATCTCTCTTGAGCGCCGAAAGATGCCTCTGATCTATGAAAAAAGGCCAATGAAAGTTGGCGAACAGTATTTGCATACCCCGCCTCCGGATACGGATATAAAGGCGAGGGAAATACGCTCGTTCATTCAGTAATTTTCTTCGGAGCCGATGGTCGTGTGTATGCAGCCAGCTGCGAATGACACAACTGATCCTGCTTCTATCCTCTGACGCTCTGCTTTGCTGTTGGATCTACGGCGCACTTCAGCGGCTTTTTTCTTCACTGCCGGCGTGCAGTTTGCCCCTGGGCACTTCGACAGTGCAGAGTTAAAAGAGTTGAAAGAGTGATTTTCTCTGTAATAGAATTTATTTCTCTGAAAGAGCATTACACAGCGGCGTTGAATGTCCTTTTCAGGACGCGTCTTTATAAAGATGTAATTTCCGCCCCTGTGTAGTTTCTGGATGCGGTGATCTCTCCCCACCTCTCTCGGTCATAAAAAGCTGTCTTGCATGCCTGGGCTGCGATCACATGCAGGCAGCGTTTTATGAATGGTTCATGCTCTCAGTGCGAGAACATAGCCATGGCAACATTGCGGTCGCGGCTTTCTTTTGTAATGAGAGAAAGCCACTTCAGCCGCCCCCCGCGCTCCGCATTCTTCCTACGGGATCGGCGCAGGCGCTGTGAGCGATGAAGGTGATTTGGGGACTATGACGGGCTCTGTTCGCCGGGTAAACCCCCTCGAACCGCCCGCCTCCCCAGCACGGTTGCTTGCTTCAGAATTGGATGACATCACCGCTGCATCGGAGAGTGTTACAACGGCATCGGATGCTGATCACTCGCCTGGGCCGCCACCTTCGGGTCTGCCACCCAGCCCGAGCCTGACGCACGGAGATCCGCTATGCTTTCCTGGGCTACTTGATCGGTCCCGCGGGCAGGTGCGCTGCTCACAGCCATGCCCCCCCCCCGGTTCCTTTCTTCTCGGACGTGCATGAGTTGAACAAAGCTAAGGCTTCTTCGCTCCTCCGCTCTCACTAACCTCGTGGTGGAACGGTCCCAGACCGCTTCCACTCTGCACGCCACGGCCCTTCCTGCAACCAACACCAGGCCAAGGCACTTCAAAACTTGCACCTTGGGTAGTCCTGTTCTTGATGTGCTGCAGGAACTGCGCTGGATGACCAACCGCACCCCCGGGCCACGGAGGTCAGAAGCGCCGGCACTCAAACAGGCGATGGCCACCCTTTGTGGTGCAGAAACGCATCTGTGGACTGGACCTGGTCGAAATGCGGGAGGTAGACAAGGCACACCTTCTCCCACACCCCCGTTTCCCAGCTCTGTCCATTCGGCGCCACCGTTGACGACTCTGCCCAGCAGTCCTCAGCGGTGAAGCAGACGGAGGCCACCACACATCCTGCCCCGCCGCAAGCTCGCCGCCATGGGCCATGCCCCATCTGCTCGCCGATGGCGTCCTCCTGCGGCTATGAAACACCTTGCTCCGCCTCAACCCGGGCCCAGCTCTCAGCCCCAGCGTCGAGCACTCCGCAGGAAGCAGACGCCCCCTTCTCACGGACCCCCTCGAGGACCCGGAAGGCTCCCAGGCTGTCCGTAGATGCTCAACCCAGGAACCAAGATGTTAGCTCCGGAGGTGGTAAGACCGCTCCGTCCCCGGTGGAGGGCCGGGAGGAGAATTTTTTGTCGAATTAGTTTTCACATTTTCATATTCTCTGTAACGAGCTATTTCCTTTTGTCTCTGGGTCACCTGGCCCACAAATGCCGTTCTCACGGCACTCTGCCACCAGATCTCAGCAGTCCCGGCTTCCTGGACACGGACCACCCGTCTCCAGCCCCACGACTGCCCCCCGGCCAGCCGGTTCTGATGAGTCTAGAGGACGCCTACCCGGGACCTCCTCCTCAGTCGCTAACCCGCCCCCTGCCACGTGTGCGGAGCAAGGTAAGTGCTTTGAGTCTTTTCTCAGCACCCCAGCTGCGGGTCACCCTGTCGCCACCCAACGCTGCCCTACCTGCTCCGTCCCGCTGCGAAGCCCTGCCGGGTACGTCAAAATTAATCGTCCCCTTGGTGCCCCTAGCGCAGAGGTTGGGCACGTGGCTTTCACTTCCCAACCCATCTCGCTGGCTGGCCCGGACCATCCGACTCGGTTACGCAATTCAGTTTGCCAGGCCCCCACCCCCCTTCATGGGCGTCCGCTTTTCCGAAGTATACGGCGAACATGCCCAGTCCCTGCGCGCAGAAATCGCAACTCTTCTGGCCAAGAACACGATAGAGCCTGTCCCTCCAACCGAGATGAAGGAGGGTTTCTATAGCCCTTACCTCATCATACCCAAGAAAGTCGGCGGCTTACGACCAATCTTGGACTTGCGAGTTTTCAACCAAGCGTTGCACAAACTCCCGTTCAAAATGCTCACGCTTAACCTGCATCCGGCATCTAGATTGGTTTGCAGTGGTAGACCTGAAGGACACGTACTTCCACGTCTCAATCCTGCCTCGACACCGCCCCTTCCTGCGGTTTGCGTTCAATGGCCAGGCGTGTCAGTACAAAGTCCTCCCCTTCGGCATGTCTCTGTCCCCTCGCGTCTTCACGAAAGTCGCAGAGGCAGCTCTTGCTCCGCTCCGAGAAGCCGGCATCTGCATACTCAATTACCTCGACGACTGGCTTGTTCCGGTCCACTCACGAGTGACTATGCACCCACAGAGACCAGGTGCTCAGGCACCTCAGCCGTTGGGGCTTCAGGTCAACTGGGAAAAGAGCAAGCTTACTCCAGTCCAGAGCATCTCTTTTCTCGGTATGGAGTTAGACGGTATGACATCTCGGTCTCAATGTCGGTATGCCTCACCTACGGGCGTGCCCAGTCAGTGTTGAAGTGCCTCGCCGCCTTCAGGCCGGGCACAGCGGTCCCTTTAAAACCTTTCCAGAGGCTCCTGGGGCATATGGCGTCCTCTGCGGCGGTCGCGCCGCTGGGGTTGATGCATATGAGACCGCTCCAACACTGGCTTCAGACCAGAGTCCCGAGATGAGCATGGTGCCACGGCATGCACCGGGTAACAATCACCCCCCCGCCTGCCGCCAAGCATTCAACCCCTGGACAGACCTCTGTTTCTTATGGGCAGGAGTACCCCTACAGCAAATGTACAGACGCGTCCTGGTCACGACCGACGCCTCCAGATCGGGTTGGGGCGCCATTTGCAACGGGCACGCAGCCTCAGGCCATTGGAAAGGGGCCCAGCTGCGTTGGCACATCAACTGCCTCGAGTTGTTGACCGTCCTTTAGCCCCTGCGGAAGTTTCTCCTGTTAATTCGGGACGAACATATCCTAGTCAGGTTGGACAGCACCACTGCGGTCACGTTCATAAATCGCCAAGGCGGCGTACGCTCCCGCCACATGTCACAACTCGCCCGTCGTCTCCTCCTTTGGAGCTAGCACCGACTCAAGTCGCTGCGTGCCACTCACATCTCCGGCAACCTCAATGTGATAGCGGACGTGCTGTCATGACAATGCTTGCCTGGTGGAGAGTGGAGGCTTCACCCCCACTCGGTTCAGCTGATTTGGGAACGGTTCGGCAAGGCCCAGGTAGACCCCTCTGCCTCCCGAGAGACCTCCCACTGCCCGCTCTGGTTCGCCCGCTCAGAGGCTCCCCTCGGGGCAGATGCACTGGCACACAGCTGGCCGGTGGGGCTGCGCGAGTACGCATTCCCCCAGTGAGCCTTCTTGCACAGGTGCTGTGCAAGGTCAGGGAGGACGAGGAGCAAGTCACTCTTGTGGTTCCTTACTGGCCCACCCGGGCCTGGTTCTCGGACCTTGTACTCCTCGCGACAGCCCCTCCCTGGCGAGTTCCCCTGAGGAAGGACCTTCTTTCTCAGGGATGGGGCATGCTCTGGCATCCACACCCAGACCTTTGGAACCTCCACGTCTGGCCCCTGAACGGGACGCGGAAGATCTAGCTGGTCTACCACCACGGTCGTAGCCACAATCAACCAAGCCAGAGCCCCTTCTACCAGGCAACTCTACGCCCTGAAATGGCGTCTGTTCGCGAATTGGTGTTCTTCCTGGGCAGAAGACCCACAGAGGTGCGCAGTTAGGTCGGTGCTCCTGTTCCTACAGGAGAGGTTGGAGGTGTATGTTGAAGGTGTATGTTGCCGCTGTTGCAGCTCACCACGACCCAGTAGACGCCAAGTCTCTGGGTAAGCACGACTTAATCGTCAGGTTCCTAAGAGGTGCCCGGAGGTTAAACCCCTCCCGGCCAAACCTGTTCCCCTCCTGGGATCTCTCGGTGGTCCTCGCCGGTCTTCAGAGATCCCCCCCCCCCCCCCCCCGAGCCGCTAGAATCAGTTGGCTCAGGGCCCTCTCCTTAAAAAGACGGCCCTGCTGATCGCGCTCGCTTCCATCAAGAGGGTCGGGGACCTGCAAGCGTTCTCTACTTAACGGCACTTGCCTGGAGCTCGGTCCAGCAGATACTCATGTGATCCTAAGACCTCGACCGGGCTATGTGCCCAAGGTTCCTACCACGCCCTTCAGGATCAGGTAGTGAACCTACAAGCGCTGCCCCGGGAGGAGGCAGACCCAGCCCCCTCACTGCTGTGTCCGGTACGTGCCTTGCGTGCCTACCTGGAACGCACCCAGAGCTTCAGGTGCTCTGAACAGCTCTTTGCCTGCTTTGGAGGACAGCAGAAAGGGAACGCTTTCTCCAAACAAAGGTTGTCCCACTGGGTGGTGGACGCCACTCTGCTGGCCTATCACATCCAGGCCGTGCCACCCCCTCTGCGGGTTCGAGCCCACTCTACTAGAAGCGTTAGCTCCGGAGGTGGTAAGACCGCTCCGTCCCCGGTGGAGGGCCGGGAGGAGAATTTTTTGTCGAATTAGTTTTCACATTTTCATATTCTCTGTAACGAGCTATTTCCTTTTGTCTCTGGGTCACCTGGCCCACAAATGCCGTTCTCACGGCACTCTGCCACCAGATCTCAGCAGTCCCGGCTTCCTGGACACGGACCACCCGTCTCCAGCCCCACGACTGCCCCCCGGCCAGCCGGTTCTGATGAGTCTAGAGGACGCCTACCCGGGACCTCCTCCTCAGTCGCTAACCCGCCCCCTGCCACGTGTGCGGAGCAAGGTAAGTGCTTTGAGTCTTTTCTCAGCACCCCAGCTGCGGGTCACCCTGTCGCCACCCAACGCTGCCCTACCTGCTCCGTCCCGCTGCGAAGCCCTGCCGGGTACGTCAAAATTAATCGTCCCCTTGGTGCCCCTAGCGCAGAGGTTGGGCACGTGGCTTTCACTTCCCAACCCATCTCGCTGGCTGGCCCGGACCATCCGACTCGGTTACGCAATTCAGTTTGCCAGGCCCCCACCCCCCTTCATGGGCGTCCGCTTTTCCGAAGTATACGGCGAACATGCCCAGTCCCTGCGCGCAGAAATCGCAACTCTTCTGGCCAAGAACACGATAGAGCCTGTCCCTCCAACCGAGATGAAGGAGGGTTTCTATAGCCCTTACCTCATCATACCCAAGAAAGTCGGCGGCTTACGACCAATCTTGGACTTGCGAGTTTTCAACCAAGCGTTGCACAAACTCCCGTTCAAAATGCTCACGCTTAACCTGCATCCGGCATCTAGATTGGTTTGCAGTGGTAGACCTGAAGGACACGTACTTCCACGTCTCAATCCTGCCTCGACACCGCCCCTTCCTGCGGTTTGCGTTCAATGGCCAGGCGTGTCAGTACAAAGTCCTCCCCTTCGGCATGTCTCTGTCCCCTCGCGTCTTCACGAAAGTCGCAGAGGCAGCTCTTGCTCCGCTCCGAGAAGCCGGCATCTGCATACTCAATTACCTCGACGACTGGCTTGTTCCGGTCCACTCACGAGTGACTATGCACCCACAGAGACCAGGTGCTCAGGCACCTCAGCCGTTGGGGCTTCAGGTCAACTGGGAAAAGAGCAAGCTTACTCCAGTCCAGAGCATCTCTTTTCTCGGTATGGAGTTAGACGGTATGACATCTCGGTCTCAATGTCGGTATGCCTCACCTACGGGCGTGCCCAGTCAGTGTTGAAGTGCCTCGCCGCCTTCAGGCCGGGCACAGCGGTCCCTTTAAAACCTTTCCAGAGGCTCCTGGGGCATATGGCGTCCTCTGCGGCGGTCGCGCCGCTGGGGTTGATGCATATGAGACCGCTCCAACACTGGCTTCAGACCAGAGTCCCGAGATGAGCATGGTGCCACGGCATGCACCGGGTAACAATCACCCCCCCGCCTGCCGCCAAGCATTCAACCCCTGGACAGACCTCTGTTTCTTATGGGCAGGAGTACCCCTACAGCAAATGTACAGACGCGTCCTGGTCACGACCGACGCCTCCAGATCGGGTTGGGGCGCCATTTGCAACGGGCACGCAGCCTCAGGCCATTGGAAAGGGGCCCAGCTGCGTTGGCACATCAACTGCCTCGAGTTGTTGACCGTCCTTTAGCCCCTGCGGAAGTTTCTCCTGTTAATTCGGGACGAACATATCCTAGTCAGGTTGGACAGCACCACTGCGGTCACGTTCATAAATCGCCAAGGCGGCGTACGCTCCCGCCACATGTCACAACTCGCCCGTCGTCTCCTCCTTTGGAGCTAGCACCGACTCAAGTCGCTGCGTGCCACTCACATCTCCGGCAACCTCAATGTGATAGCGGACGTGCTGTCATGACAATGCTTGCCTGGTGGAGAGTGGAGGCTTCACCCCCACTCGGTTCAGCTGATTTGGGAACGGTTCGGCAAGGCCCAGGTAGACCCCTCTGCCTCCCGAGAGACCTCCCACTGCCCGCTCTGGTTCGCCCGCTCAGAGGCTCCCCTCGGGGCAGATGCACTGGCACACAGCTGGCCGGTGGGGCTGCGCGAGTACGCATTCCCCCAGTGAGCCTTCTTGCACAGGTGCTGTGCAAGGTCAGGGAGGACGAGGAGCAAGTCACTCTTGTGGTTCCTTACTGGCCCACCCGGGCCTGGTTCTCGGACCTTGTACTCCTCGCGACAGCCCCTCCCTGGCGAGTTCCCCTGAGGAAGGACCTTCTTTCTCAGGGATGGGGCATGCTCTGGCATCCACACCCAGACCTTTGGAACCTCCACGTCTGGCCCCTGAACGGGACGCGGAAGATCTAGCTGGTCTACCACCACGGTCGTAGCCACAATCAACCAAGCCAGAGCCCCTTCTACCAGGCAACTCTACGCCCTGAAATGGCGTCTGTTCGCGAATTGGTGTTCTTCCTGGGCAGAAGACCCACAGAGGTGCGCAGTTAGGTCGGTGCTCCTGTTCCTACAGGAGAGGTTGGAGGTGTATGTTGAAGGTGTATGTTGCCGCTGTTGCAGCTCACCACGACCCAGTAGACGCCAAGTCTCTGGGTAAGCACGACTTAATCGTCAGGTTCCTAAGAGGTGCCCGGAGGTTAAACCCCTCCCGGCCAAACCTGTTCCCCTCCTGGGATCTCTCGGTGGTCCTCGCCGGTCTTCAGAGATCCCCCCCCCCCCCCCCCCGAGCCGCTAGAATCAGTTGGCTCAGGGCCCTCTCCTTAAAAAGACGGCCCTGCTGATCGCGCTCGCTTCCATCAAGAGGGTCGGGGACCTGCAAGCGTTCTCTACTTAACGGCACTTGCCTGGAGCTCGGTCCAGCAGATACTCATGTGATCCTAAGACCTCGACCGGGCTATGTGCCCAAGGTTCCTACCACGCCCTTCAGGATCAGGTAGTGAACCTACAAGCGCTGCCCCGGGAGGAGGCAGACCCAGCCCCCTCACTGCTGTGTCCGGTACGTGCCTTGCGTGCCTACCTGGAACGCACCCAGAGCTTCAGGTGCTCTGAACAGCTCTTTGCCTGCTTTGGAGGACAGCAGAAAGGGAACGCTTTCTCCAAACAAAGGTTGTCCCACTGGGTGGTGGACGCCACTCTGCTGGCCTATCACATCCAGGCCGTGCCACCCCCTCTGCGGGTTCGAGCCCACTCTACTAGAAGCGTGGCATCCTCATGGGCACTGGCTAGGGGCACCTCCCTAGCAGACATTTGCAGAGCTGCGGGCTGGGCAGCACCTAACACCTTTACGAGATATTACAATCTCAGGGTTGAGTCAGTCTCGTCCCGTGAGAATCGCTTGTTCCAGTGCCGTTTCCCTCTGCCGAGGCAAAACATTGCGCTTCTTTCCCAGAAGACCTAGGTCCCTGGTTGATTCCTCCCTAGCCCTTTGGGCCAGCACAGCAGTTCAGCGGAACTTGCTGGCCCAGTCCACTACGGGTACCCCAGGATACCCCTACTGGAATAGGTGCTCCACAGATCAGGCCTCCTACGGGACTCCTCCTGTGTGTACTTCCGCGGTACGGTCACCTTACGAGCTGACCCGCGTCTCCCTTAGGCAGTCCTTTGCTGCCCTCTGGTCGCCGTGTTGTAGCAACTCCCCCCTTCTCAAGGTTGGATCTACCACCACGCCATTCTTCCCACATGTGACCCAAGAGGCCATGTGATGTATTTTGCCACGTCTACCACCCCTTTCGGGTGGGTGTGGCCTCCGCAGGGTCTTTTCCCCCTAAAAGAATAGGAATTCGGGATAAGACCCCCTTCCCTCGATGCGGTAAGGGCCCCAGCTGCTCTTGCTCTATGCCGAGAAAACATAGAGAGAAAAGAGGCCCAGCCAGGCTTGGCCCGTTCCCTAGTTGGGAGCGTCACCTTGTTCCCCCCTAGGGTAACCAAAAGGATTCTGACAACTTTTTTGGGGCATTGGGGAAGAGTACGTGCAGCCTGAACACAGTTGGTCGCTTGTGCACATAGAAATACCTGCCCGCTTCTGTGTAAGCAGTAAACGTACACGGCTCAGCGCATGGTGAGTTTTGAAGTGGACCCCTAGTGTCGCTTCTTCGACACAACGTCAAAGTGAGCGACAGACGGGGAACGTCTCGGTTACGTATGTAACCTCCATTCCCTGATGGAGGGAACGAGACGTCGTGTCTTCCCGGCCACGTCGCTGAGCCGAGCCGCTGAGGTGCCCGGAACACTCCCGGCTCCTCAGAAAAATCCTGAATGAACGAGCGTATTTCCCTCGCCTTTATATCCGTATCTGGAGGCGGGGTATGCAAATACTGTTCGCCAACTTTCATTGGCCTTTTTTCATAGATCAGAGGCATCTTTCGGCGCTCAAGAGAGACCCCTAGTGTCGCTTCTTCGACACGACGTCTCGTTCCCTCCATCAGGGAACGGAGGTTACATACATAACCGAGACGTTTTCTTTCTTGAACTGCTTGAGCTCCTCTTTCAGCTGCTGGACAGTACTCATGGGGGAGTCAGACATCCTGGCCTGGGTCTGCTCTTTGAATTCAGCAAAGTCCATCTCTAGCAGGGCCATACACTCCTTTAGCTGGTTGGTAAAGCTGGCAGGTGTGGGAGGGGCAGAGATAGACAAGGTGTTGGGGTTCTCTGCTGGACTCTCATCATCTTCACTGTCAGAGGGGTCATTTACCCTCTTGGTGTTCACTTTAGCTTTCAACAGGGAGAATACCTCTTCAAAAGACTCCAGGTTTGCTTCACTCCCTTGGACCATGACCTTTCCTTTGGTGTAGTATGTGATGGTAAGCAGAGGGTCATCTTTGTCCAGGTGTTCATCTTTGCAGATCTTTAATCTGCCTCCTGAGCCAATGCCTTCACTAACTACATGTGCATAATTACTGCATAGAATGTCTTTCCAGATGTAGATGGAATCAGTGAAGAAAATGAAGTTGTTCTTCTTCCTTCCTTCTTTTTGCTGGGCATAGTCAATGAAGAGGTCCTCTGGGTTTCCATGCAACGTCTTCTCCTTGTGTTTCTCCCTAGCTGCTCTACTTTTACATTTAGCAGGGTACTCAACTTCCATGCTGTGCTCTTATTTAGTGTCTGTTTGCTGGTTTTCAAGGTGATCACTTGTTTATTTTAGTTTCTCTCTCTCTCTCTCTCTCTCTCTCTCTCTCTCTGGTGCATGCTGGGAATTGGGAAGGGAATGCATGGGAGGGTGATCTAGTTGAGAGGAAATTTTCAAAAATGTTCACTGTTTCCTGCTTTTTCTTGTATTCGATTATCATTTAAATTGAAAAAGAAAAAAGTAGTTGTTTTTTTTTAAAAGTAAAAAAAAAAAAAACAATAAAAAAAATAAAAAACTGAGTTTGTTTTTCCGCGAGAGTTGTCTCGTGTCGGAGGTAGGGATGGCGTCTCACACTCACACGAGTGTGCAGGCGTCAGGCCTGTCGCTCCGGCATGGGATTAGGTGTGTGACCCAGGCAGGTGTGCCTGTAGAAGATGTGTTACTGGACGTGGCAGAGCGCGTGGGGCACGAGAATATCATTTTGGTGTCTCGGTGAACAAGGCCATAGTGATATTTTTGAAAGAAGAAAATCTGGTTCACGGTTTGATCGAGAGCGGGATTTCGGTAAGTGGCACATTTGTTCCTGTTCAACCTTTAGTTTCAATCACGACGAAGGTGACGGTTTCTAACGTTCCGACTTTTATTCCTGATGCCGACATTGAGCAAGAGCTTTCTCGATTTGGAAAACTTGCCAGTGGAATTAGGACGGTTTCACTTGGTTGTAAAAATGCCGCTTTAAAACGTGTTGTCGTTTAGGCGACAGGTGTATATGTTTCTAAATGAACCAACGCTGAATATCTCTTTTCGCTGTGTTTTTGAGGGCAAGTCGTACATGATGTATGCGAGCATGGGAGAGATGCTGTGTTTTGATTGCGGGAGTATTGGACATGTTAGGCTGTCTTGTCCTCATAGAGTTGAACTAGAGAATGAAGCAGGCCCTAGCAATACTTAAGATAAGAGGAAGGAAAATGAAGTGCAAAAGAGCAATGTACCAAATGAAGCAGCAGTGGTGAATAATGAGGATCAGAATGTGGATTCAAATTTGAAGGAAGGGTTAATAGAAGATTCGTCCCCTAATAATGAAAAAGATACAGAGGAAACTTCTGGTAGTAAGACAAAACAGGGAAAAATGAAGAAAGTTAATGTTGTGACTGTTGAGAGAAGCACTGTGGTACAGGGGTCTGGGCAGGGTGATACTGTGGAGATGTCAGAGGATACAAGCCAGATGAATGATGACACTAACGGTTTGAAGGGTGAGGTTTTGGAAAGAGGAAAGATAGTATCTTTGATTAAGAAGGTGCAATCAGAAATGGTTGATGAGGAAATGGATGATGATGATGAGGATGATGGTGATGATGATAATGGTGGTGGGTTGTCTGATTTCTCAGACGTGTCAGATGCTTCGCAAATAAGCTGTGAGCAGGTTTATTCATTAGATTAAATAAATAATTTCTTGGATGAAACCTTTGGAAAATCTGTTGATGTGCGGAATTATTTTTCTGATCTGAAGAGGTTTGAGATTTCTGTTCGTTATTAGCAGAGGAAGGTTGGAGAAGATGAACTCTGTCAGAGAAAGAGATTTCGTTTAAAAAAATTTCTTGCAAAACTGCAAAGGGATAAAACCCCTATGAAACGTAAATTCAAATAATTGAATCAATGGTTTACATATCACTCAGGATGACTTTACTATACTCTTTATTTCTTTCTGTCTCTCTTTTCTATCTCTTTATATTTTCTATGGGGTTGATAAGGGTAGCCTCTTTAAATATTAACGGAGGGAGAGACAGGAGCAAGAGAGCAATGGTGGCAGAATTAATTAATATTAAGAAAGTAAATGTTTCTTTTTGCAAGAAACGCATACAGATTGTAAAAATGAAGTAGAGTGGTGTAGATGGTGGGAGGGGGAGAGCGTCTTCAGTCACGGGTCAAATTTGAGTGCTGAAGTAGCTATTCTTTTTTCAAAGAATTTGAACTTGAAAATTTTGTCAACTGAAGAAATAGAAAAGGGTAGAGTTTTAATGGTTGCTGGAGAAATAAATGATTAAAATTTTATTTTCATAAATGTTTATGCTCCAAACAATGGCTCAGATCGTGTGGAATTGTTTAGGAAGTTGCAGAGTGCATTAAGAAAATGTGATAATGATTCTTGCATAATAATGGGTGGGGATTGGAATTGCACCACAAATTTTCTTTTAGACAGGAACAGAGAGGAGTCTAATCCACCGTCTAGTAATGCTCTTCAGAATATTATTAAAGAGTTTGAGTTGGTGGATGTGTGGAGGAACATGAATAAGAAATTTTGACAGTATACATGGGTTAAAATACTAGACTGTAATGTAACTGGAGCAAGATTAGATAGAATATATATAAGTAAAACAAGTACGAATACAGTATCCAATGCTAACATTTTCCCTAACTGTTTTTCGGATCATCATATTGCAACCATAGATTTTAACATTATTACTTTAGCACGCCCCAGGTTTTACTGGCATTTCAATACTAAATTGCTGCAGGATAGGTCTTTTTGTGAAAAATTTGGTGATTTTTGGAAATTGTGGAAGTTGAATAAAGGTAATTTTGAAAAAATGACACAATGGTGGGAGGCGGGGAAAACACAGATAAAGGTTTTTTGTCAAAATTTTTCCTACAATACTACTGTGTGTGTTAAAAAGAAAATTGAGCAGTTGGAGAAGAAATTATTGGTATGGAAAATGTGATGGATGTAAATGGTGTATCCAATGATTTAAGGAATAAGAAACTTGAATTAATATCCATTTTAGAGGAAAGAGCGAAGGGTGCTTTAATTAGAGCAAGAATTTCTTCTATCAAGGACATTGACTCTCCCACAACTTATTTTTTTAATCTGGAGCGGAAAGTTGCACAACAAAAGCGCATACTTCACCTGCGCAAGGAAAATGGAACTTTAACATCAAATCTAACAGAAATGAGGAAAATGGCAATGGATTTTTATGCTGACTTGTATGGACATACTGACTGTGACTGAGAATATGGCAAAATTATTACAAGGACTTCCAAAGTTGCAACCTGAGGATAAGGAAAAGCTTGACACCATGATCAACCTTAATGAACTTTCAGATGCAGTTCAGCAACTCTCCACAGGGCGTGCACCAGGAATAGATGGTTTGCCTGTTGAATTTTACAAGATTTTTTGGAATGTTTTAGGTGAAGATTTTTATGAAGTTTGTTGCGAATGTTTTGAAAAGGGAATGTTACCAACTAGCTGTCAGAGGGCTGTGTTCTCTCTTTTACCAAAAAATGGAGACCTAGGTTTTTTTAAAAATTGGCACCCTGTTTCTTTGATGTGCTCGGACTATAAAATATTATGGTTCCAGGTGACCCAAGGGAGTCGAGATGTTTTGTGTCAGCCTATGCCGATGATGTAACTATTTTTGTTACTGGGCAAGAAGATGTGCAAATATTATGCGAGAGTTTGGATGTTTACGAGAAAGCGTCTTCGGCTAAAGTCAATTGGGAAAAAAGCAACGGTTTTATTGTGGGCCAGTGGGAATATGGTGGGCCACCTCCACTTCCTGGGGGATTGTATTGGGGAAGAGAAGGTATTAAAATTCTCGGAGTGTTTTTAGGAGTAGAAAGTTATAAAAAAAAGAACTGGGAGGGTTTGCTGGAGAAGGTGTCTGCTAAGTTGTCTAAATGGAAATGGCTATTGCCAGAGCTATCCTTCAGGGGTAGAGATTTGGTTACAAATAACCTGGCCGCCTCCATGTTATGGCACAGACTCAACATTTTAGAGCCACCAGATGGCATTGTTAAAAGCACCTGTGGGGGTCAACATGTAGCCGTTTACCACAGGGGTTTTGCAATTCTCCTATGTTATTTCATCAGACTCCGGCTACTTTATTGATTCTATTGGCAAAGCACTCAAGGATGATGCATCTATTGTTTTGCAGTATTTTGATGACATTCTCATTGCCAGCCCCACCAAGTTTAAGCACAAAGCTGCTGTTCATACTGTTATGAAAGTTCTACAAAATGGGGGTTTCAAAGTGAATTTGAAAAAATCATCTAAGGTAACCTATTTGGGACAGTGACATGGCTGACGCATAACCCCTGAAAGAGTTAAAGCAATAGTCGAATTGCCAAAACCACAAACCGCTACTGGTTTGAGACAGGTAATGGGACTTTTGAATTACTGTCACCAGTTTATCACAGAATACAATGAACTGTCTAAACCCCTCACTGAGGCTCTGAAGGGAGGTAAGCCAGGGTCTGAATTGATTGACTGGAAGACTAAATGGATGAGGCATTTGTGAGCATTAAAGAGACACTTACATCTATGCCTGTATTGAGACATGCTGATGTTAACAAGCCTTTTCATCTGTGGATTTGGATGGGTAATAAATCTTCCTCTGCTGCATTAGGACAACGTGTTCCAGGGAGAACATCATATGGAATAGTGGGTGTGGCAATGGGTGTGTGGTAAAGCATCAGTCTGGAGAGAGAAAGCACTTGCACCTGAGGTAGATTATGTTTAACACCTGTTTCAGGTGAGCATGGGGAGAGTGGCATATAAGCAACCACTCCACCACCAGAGAGGAGAGAGAGACTGGCACAAGGAAGGCCACCGTGCTTCTGAAGTTGTTGCGTTTAATCTATTGTGTTTGTGAAGCTGATGAGTTTAAGTGACTATGTGCCTGTGAAGCTGGTGAGTGTGTGAAGTCGTTAAGCACTGAAGTGGCTGATTAAAAGTCTTACCTGAGCCTGGAAAACCTGCTTCCCTGTGTTCTCCTTCCATTCTGCTGTAAAGTGTTACAGTGGGCTATTACTCTACCCTTGTACCTCCTATGGCTGGACAGCATCCTTGTTTGTTGATTTTTGACTGTGCAGAGTGGGCTGTGAGAATTACTGAGGAAATGATAAGTCACTAGAGAATTGTTGTATACACATGACACCAGATTTTAAAGCTGCTCGCTAACACTCGTTTGGGCTCCATTTCAGTTCAGACACGCGCTAAATGGGAAACTACTTTACTAAACAAAAAGGTTGACATTTCAATTGACTCAGGTCAACCCTGCTTCTTTACTACCTGATGAAGGAACTACTCATAATCTGGATCTCTATCTGAGGGTGGTGCTCAAGTAGCATAACTGATAGCCTTTACACAAGCATTGTAGTTTGTCAAAGGGAAACGAGTATATGTGTACACAGACAGTACTTATGCTTATGTTGTTCATGATTTTGGACTTGTGGAAATGCAGGATTACCCATTTCTCATCAAAAGCAGGTTGTTAATAGATGGATTTTTTTCTCTTTCCCCACAGGGGGAGCTGTTATCAAAGTTAAAGGACACTCCAAGTACAACTCCTTTGAATCTAAATGAGGCAATGCAGCTGATCTGGCTGCACGAGAGGCTACTCTTCTGAAAGACCAAATAGACAGTCTTGAGGCTCTCCCTCTCTCTTGTTGACACAGACGGAGGGGGTGAACCTAAAAAAGACATTTTTGAACTCTATGCTGTTAATGATGGTGATGAGCAGGAACAATGGACAAAATTAGGGGCTCAGTTGAACTCTGATGACCTATGGAAATGTAATGATCGTATTGTGTGCCCTGTCTTGTGCTGAACTTATGTCTCTGTATCATAGTTTGGCTCATGAAGGTCCTGAAAAACTGTACTCTTTGATTTAAAAAAAAAACTGGTTGTGGCTGAAAATGAGAGCCGGTTGCATTGATTTTTGCAAAAGATATCTAATATGTCTAAAGGTAAATTCCCCCTCCAAGCTAAATTTCCTTTAGGACATGCACCCCGGCCACAGGGCCAATGGACACATTTACAGTTTGTTTTAATTGGTCCTTGTGGCACGGTGGAGGGCGGGACCGGGGTCGTGATTACGCACGCCCGGTCCCGTATTAGGCTAATTAAGCTGTCAAGAGGGATAAAGGCCACTCGCGGACGGCGATGCAAGAGAGAGAGAGATCGTTCACGGACATGTCCGTTATCTTATGTGTTTGTCTTTTGAGTTTTCCATTAAACCTTTAGTTTATATATCAAGCCGGTTTCTCGCCTCTTCCTTCCGCATACTAACCCGCGTTACAGTCCTTTAACTCTTAGTGGATATACTAATGATTGTTGATCTATTTTCAAGATTGGTGGAAGCTTTTCCTCTGAGAAACTGTCCCGCAGATGTCATTGCCAAAACGTTGTCCAATGAGGTACTTCTCTGAGTAAGAGTTCTGGAGTGGAGGAAGGGAAGGCATGTAGCCATGCCAATGATTCTGTGCATGAGGGCGAACCCAAACAAAATAATTCAGCTCAGCCCTTTTGAAATCAAGATACATGTGTTTGCCGTGGGTTGCTCCTCTGCAACATGAGGGTCCTACAGGTCCATTAAAAGATGTGCTTCAAAATTATTTGAAGGTTTTAGATCAAAGTTTATCATTCAGGAAGAAAAAGACCAAAAAGATTGGAAATAAAGTTATGTTGCAGCATGCAATTGTCTGTCCTCTAGGCCCCAAATTTGATGGACCTTATGTGGTATTGTTATCAACAAACACCTCTGTTTTGTTAGACAGAGGATCTTTATGATCAGTGTGGAGACCTTGGTCTCGGGTGAAACCCATTGGGGAGAGCCAGATCCTCTAAACCTTGTTTTCTCATTTTCCTATGGGAAACATTAACATTAATTCCTGTCTTTTGTGTGACCAATCGCATTCTGGAACCAGGGTCTTGTGTTTGCAGATGACTGGACCAGAAGATGAACTTAAGCTGCTAATACTCCAAAAAAAAAATCAAATCAAATCACTTTATTGTCACACTACTGTGTACACGAGTGCAACAGTAGGTGAAAGTCTTGTGTGCAGTTCCGAGCAACATTGCAGTAATGACAGTGACGAGACATAAACCACTTTACAATAAACAACATATTTACACAACACAATTTACATAACAAATGTACACATACTTACACAACAATTTACATATCAAATGTACACAATACACACAATGTAGAATACACATACACTAGATAAGGGTATAAATATATATATACTATACACTAATTGAATTGGGAGCAAGAATATATTTGACAGAATGAAGATTAATAAAGTGCAGTGCTGATTGTTGATCGTGAGAGATCATGTGTTCAAAAGTCTTATTGCTTGTGGGAAGATGCTGTCATGTAGTCGGGTGGTGCGGGTCCTGATGCTGCGATACCGCCTGCCTGATGGTAGCAGTGAGAGCAGCCCATGACTCGGGTGGCTGGAGTCTCTGATAATCCTCCGAGCTTTATTCACACACAGTCTGTTATATATGTCCTGGAGGGAGGGAAGCTCACCTCCGATGATGTTTCTGGCAGTTCGCACCACCCTTTGCAGGTCTTTGTGGTTGTGGGCGGTGCTATTGCCGTACCAGGCGGTGATGCAGCCAGTCAGGATGCTCTCTACAGTACTGGTGTAGAACCGTGTGAGGATGTGTTGGTTCATTCCAAACTTCCTCAGCCGTCTCAGGATGAAGTCTGGAGAAAAAGACACCTGAAAGTGAGGCAGGCTTTCATTTGATTGGGCCTCCCGCTCTCACTACTGCTGGTAATCATTATTGTCTTATCATTTTTGATGTGGATCCAAATGTCTCTCTGGACAGGTCAATATCCTTATTTTACTATCAATTGGGATTGTGAAGTTCAAGACTGCAGTCCATCATGGGTTAAATACCCATGTCTAAATTCTCATGAGGGTCAAACATTTAATCCATCAGAATATCACAAGATTGTTGATTCTTCAAGTGGTAAATGTAAATGTTTCCTAATGGACAGTGAAGCAATAGTGATTTATTGGATTGGTTACTCCCCAAATTATCCCCAAAATAACCCTCATATTACAGAAAGGCCGATGGGTGAACAGAGGAGACTTAGATGTCTTGGATGCATTTGAAAATGTTTCCTTTGATTAAGGAAATTGTCTCTAGTATGATCATCAAAAATCACATACCCCTGTCACTTAACGATATTGAATGGAAAGATTATGAACACTACCAGGTTTTCATGCCGCCCCAAGTTTCAGATCTAGCCTTTGAAGATGAGGGGTTTGATCAAGAAATCTTTCTTTGCTCTTGAAAGTTATATCTTATATTTCATAATCCTCACTTATTCTCATTATATTAATCAATGTTCTGTTCTCCATCTTTCGCTCACTTCGACGTGTCGAGTGAAGCGACACTAGGGGACTTTCTTGAAGGCCTCGGTTACCTTTGAACTTGAGAAAAGGCCAATGAGAATTTGGCAGACAGAATTTGCATGTCCCTCCCCCGGACATACTGGTATAAAGGGAGGGAATCATCCCTCTGTTCATTCAGATTTCTTCTTCTGAGCCAGCTCTTTGACAGCATTTCCTTAAAGAGTAAAAGAGTATATTTTCTCTATAAGTATATTTTCTACACATTGGCGTTGAACGTCTTTTTACGCCTTTGGTAGTTCCTGGATGCGGCAGATATCTCTCCGCTTCTGACAGTCATAAGAGCTGCCTCGTGTGCATGGGCTGCGATTACATGCAGGCAGCATTTTATGAATGGTTCATGTTCTCAGTGCGAGAACATAACCATGGCAATGTTGTGGTCGTGACTTTCTTTCCTCCGAGAGACAGCCACTTTTGCCGCCCCTTGCACCGCGTCTCCTTCCTACGGGATTGGGGCCGGAGATGAATGCGATTTGGGGAGTGCAGGGGGCTCGGTTTCGCCGGGAAAATCCCCACGAACCACCTGCCATGCAGCACGCTCGCTTGCTTCCATTCGGGCTCGAGGTGAGAGCGGCTCGCCTCACAGCCAGTCTGTTTACTCCCTCGGACCCCACGAGCTGGATGATGATTTCGCTGCTGCATCAGAGAGTATCACAGCAGCATCTGATGCTGATGACTCAACTGGGCTGCCACCTTCAGGTCTGCTCGTCCGGTCTGAGCCTGATGCGCAGATGTCTGCTATGGTTCATCTGGTTCCTCTGGTCAGGGCGCCGCTCACAGCCACGCTTTCCTACTGCTTGCTAACAATATTTTTAATAAATATTTATCCTTGTCTAAAACATTTCCTGGTATTTTACCTAAATATATAGTAGTGAACGAAAAATCAACCTCTACTCCCATAATTTTCCCAATCTCTACCACTACTTCTTGCCAAAAGAATTTTATTTTTGGGCATGCCCAGAAAATATGATAATGATTAGCCATCGGAGTTTCACATTGCCTCCAGCAAAAGCCACGGCTCTGTGAGCCTGTATGAAGTGCTGTTAATTTGGGAGTTATAAAAAATCTTACTAAATTCTTCCATCCAAATTCCCTCCAGGATCTTGAGTTTGTGGTATTTGCCTGTATCACACATATATCTGTCCAGTCTTCATCTGTTATTTGTGAGTCAGACTCTTTCTCCCATTTTTGTTTAATGTATATTGATGAATGGTTCTTGGATACTTGTATTCTTTCATACAATCTAGAAACCAGCTTTTTGTTATCTCCTAATGTGTACGCATTTGAGAATATTGTAATTAAATTAAAATTTTCAGTCAATGTACTTTTAATTTTTTTGTTAAAATAATCTCTGATCTGCAAATATCTATAAAAATCCTGCTTTTCTAGACCAAATGTATTTGAAAGTGCCTGATAACTCTGTAACTTCCCATTAGAGATGACTGAACAGTAAGATGTGATACCTCTCCAAACCCATTGTTTAAATCTCTCGTCTACCCTAGCCGGCTCGAAACCTGGGTCAAATGCTATCCAATTTAACACTCCAGTTTGATCCTCTAATTGCAATTTCTTCAATACTCTGAACCATACCCTCAATGAGAATACAGTCCAAGTACTCAATCTATTATAGCTCCTTTCAGCTAGATTTTTATTTCCAAGTATCGACTGTATATGTGTATCTATCTGTGAAATTTCTAGGGTTTTCCATCTTGATTCATAGCCTGGTATATACCAATTTACTAAGGGTTTCAATTGAGCAGCATGATAATAGTCCTGAAGACATGGTAGAGCTCTCCCTCCCTTTTCTTTTGTCAACGGCAAAGTTTTAAACTTTATTCTAGGTTTTCTACCATTCCAGACAAACCTTGAAATCATACCATCCCATTCATTAAATTGTTTTTGCAACACTTCCAGAGGCAGTGATTGAAAGAGATAAAGTATCCGTGGTAGCATATTCATTTTAATTATTTCTATTCGATTACTCATATCTAATGGGAGCAGGGTCCATTTAGAAATATCGGATTTTACCTCTTTATTAATAGGACCATAATTACTTTCAGAGAGTTTCGATATATCTTTTGTTAGAGTTATCCCCAAATATTTTATTGACCGAGATTTCCAATGGAAATCGTATTGTCTTCTTATATGCAGATTGGGTCTAAAATTATAAATAAGGGTTTGAGTTTTTTGTATATTTATTTTATACCCAGAGTATAAATTATATGTTTTTAAAAGGGTCATCAATTTAGGAATACTCGACTTTATATTAGTCAGAAACAATAGGACATCATCTGCATACATACAGATCTTATGTTCCTCTCCTCTAATCAAGATCCCCTTTATCTCTGAATCCTCCCTTATTGCTTGGGCCAAAGGCTCAATGAACAGGGCAAACAGAGCCGGACTTAAAGGGCAGCACTGACGCGTTCCTCTTTCCAAACGGATTGTTTCAGACAAGTGACCATTAATTTTTATCCTAGCTACTGGTGAGGTGTATAATGCTTTAATGCATTGAATAAAATTGTCATTAAACCTGAATCTTTCCAATACTTGATACAAGTAATCCCATCCAACAGAGTTGAATGCTTTCTCAGCATCTAGACTCATCAACATTGCGCTTATATTTTCTGTTACAACATGACTCATTACTTGCAATGCTCTCCTTATATTATCCTGGGTTTGCCTGTTTTGTATAAAGCCAGTTTGATCAAGATCCACTAACTCAGGGATAATAACCTCTAATCTCTTAGATAAGATTGAAGCAAATAATTTATAGTCCACATTTAGGACTGATATACGAATACGAACTGCATTCCTTCTTATCTTTCCCTTCCTTTGGAATAACTGAAATTACCGCTTCTCTCCATGATCGAGGGGTTTCACCTATTCTTAATGTATGATTAAAGCAGTTAAGCAATATAGGTGTTACTTGGGATCTAAATATTTTGTACCATTCAGACGGATAACCATCTGTGCCTGGTGCCTTGTTTGGTTTCAGCTTAGATATGGCACAATTTAATTCGTCTATTGTTATTTCAGCCCGCAGTATTTTATTCGGTTGTTCCCCTATTGATGGAAGATCTAAAGAATCCAAAAATCTTTTTATAGTTGGAATATCGGCCCTATTTGGTTGAGTATATAGATCCTTGTAGTATAATTCAAAACATTTTTGAATATCTTTTAATCTGTTACATACCTTTTGGGTTTTAGTGTTTCTAATTTTATAAATTGTATTTTTTGCCTGTTGTTTCTTTATCCTCCAGGATAGAAGTTTCATTGCTTTAGGGCCTGTTTCATAGTACCTTTGTTTAGCAAATTTGATCTGTCTCTCTATTTCCTCATCATAAATCCCATTTAGGTCTTGTTTAACTTTTCTTAACCGAATCAGTATCTGTGGATCTTTCTGTTTGCTGTGTTTGATCTCCAAGTTTTTCATTTCCTCCTGTAAAGCTAATAATCTTTTTTGTTTCTCTTTTTTACGAAAAGCAGTTAGAGCAATAATTCTGCCTCGAATTACAGCCTTTGCGGCATCCCACAGGGTACTTGGAGATACTTCCCCATTATCATTGCATTGGTACATGATACATTTCAAATTCATACTCAATCTGCTTCTGTATCGCTGTATCATTCAAGATACTTGTATTAAGTCTCCAAAGTGTATCTTTCTGTTGATTGTCTAAATGTCCCTGGTACCAATATTACAATTTCTAATTTTATGTCTATCTGAGTTATACATAAATAGATAATCAATTCTTGAGTACATAGAATGGCTTGCAGAATAAAATGTAAATTGTTTCTCCCTTGGGTGTAATTCTCTCCATATATCCATCAGACCCAGTTCTTTAATCATTCTTTGAACCATTTTAGTATTTGAGCTTTTCTTTTTGGAAGGATTAGTTGTATCCAGTCCAGGCTGAAGTTGCACATCTAAATCCCCTCCAAATATAAGGGTTCCATAGGATTCTGTAGCTATTAAGTCAAATATTTTCTTAAAAAGGGATTAAGTGTCTCCTGGCAGAGCATATAGGTTAAGTAACGTTACTTCTTTATTATATAATTTGCCTTTAACTAAAATATATCTTCCCTCTTTGTCTATAATTTCAGACTTAAATTCAAAATTCACTGCATTAGAAATCAAAATAGCCACTCCTCTCCTTCGTCCTGATTTATGGGATGAGTAATAAGTATTTTGAAAACCCAGTTTCTTTAATTTCTCATGTTCTGGTGG
The DNA here is from genome assembly GCA_032164185.1 of Moxostoma hubbsi. Lineage (NCBI taxonomy): Eukaryota > Metazoa > Chordata > Actinopteri > Cypriniformes > Catostomidae > Moxostoma > Moxostoma hubbsi. The sequence goes on along the minus strand of JAVLUX010000013.1, from coordinate 9,315,868 downwards.
AGATAAATGGGTCTCTTGCCAATAAATTACCTGTATTCTTTCTCGTTTCATTTTTGCAATAATTCTACTCCTTTTAATCGGATTATGTAGCCCATTGACATTAAGTGTAATTATTTTATATTCCTGATCATGCATTTACTTGTTTCAATTTGCATAACTTTGTATAACATTTCCCATGACAACCTAATAAACAGAGCGAACAATGTACGAACAATCATAACAAAGAGAACAGTAAAATAAAATGAAAATAAAAATAAAAGACTTCCAAGTCCGAGGTTTAAAGTAGATCCTCAATTTGAGAGGAAATCCTTGTGTCCGTCAAGGGCCTCTCGTCAGTGGAAAAGAAGATACTCTTAGGATATTCGATGCACCGGCAATTTCTAAATTGTTCCCACTTAACCGGTTTAAAGATTCAACTCAGGCAGGCTCACAAAAAAAAAAAAAAAAAGGGTATGGGGGGGAATAATAATATTTAACCTATAGTAAACTAAAAAGGAGATACCTTAACGGAATATTAACCCTTTTATATAAGACTCGTAAAAATTTCTCGGGATTAGGTTACTGCACAATATCGCTCATCTGGATGTGCCGTCTTAGAGGTTTATGGCTCCTGCTGCAGACATCCTAGTCAAACAATCAATTCCCGTTGATTTTATAGGAGTGTCACACATCAATATTATCATCAGTTAATCCCAGAGTGACACGGTGAAAACTTCGTAAATTCTCCCGTATCCGTTCTTGATCTACGACTGCTTGGCGGCGTCGATTTGCACCTGCTCTTTCCCACGTTGTAAGTCTCCACTGTTTTGGTTCAGGCTCCTTGAAGTTATCAAAAGAGAATCCTTTCTTCTTCAAGTCTTTAACTGCCTCTGCTGCATTCTCGTAGGTTTGGGTACCATTTTCAAAGAACACTCTCAGCTTTGCTGGGTATGGTGTTTGGAATTGAATCCCCTTGGATTTGAGCTCCTTTAAAATCCCCACATATTCCTTCCTCTTTTTCAGTATCTCTGGCAGGTAGTCCGAGTCGAAATAGATCCTCTTTCCTTCGAATCGAACTTCTTTCTTTTTCCATGCTGTGTGCAGTACTTGTTCTTTCACTCTAAACTCTTGGAAGCACAGAACCAGCGATCTGGGTGGTGCGTCGCAAGTAGGCTTTGGTGCGAGTGCTCTGTGGCAGCACTGTATTCCAATCTCCATTTCCATGGACAACAGGTTTCCATGGACAACTTTATAAGCCTCATCACAAACTCTAGTAGGTTGCTTCCCTCGGATCCCTCCGGGACTCCGTAAATACGGAGGTTGTTCCGTCTAGAACGAGCTTCTATGTCGGTTAACTTTGTTTGCAGAGCATCTTGATTCTCCAACACTTCAAGGAGTGCATCACTTGCCGCTACATTCCCTGAGTGTACAGCCCTGAGAAGTCTTTAAATTTCTGATTAATTTCTTCTCTTAACTCGTTCAGCTCATTCCGCATATCATCACGAAGTGAGAGTCGAAATGCACCCATATAATTTTTGAAGTCCGTTCTAAACGCTCGTATTTCATCTCGAATGGTCTGTATACCAGAGCTAGCTACAGCTTCGCTTGCTTTCCCGGCCTCGCCATTATTTCCATTACCGTCTTCGCCGCCGTCCATATCTTCGATTGTTTCTCCTTTTTCCCGTTTGGAGCCTGCTTTATTTTTAACCCTTTTTTGCTTCTCCCCTTCCATGTTAAACTTCAGCTCGTTTTTAACTTCCCAAGTGTATTTTCCAGGGGATTACAATCGACCGGTCTGGAGACTTTATTTCAAGCAGCCATCTGCTTCAGCGCTACACCGGAAGTCTTTCTTTATGACTTTTATAAATTGTGAAATATGGGTGTAAAAAGGGGCAGGCAAAACTGCTAAAAACATATATATTTGCCCCTTGAAGGTCTCTGCGTTGTTCTGTCTTTTCTGAGCACTGAAGTAAAGCAATTATTGTTAATAATTTGCACTTTACAAATTCATCCCGTTATTAATTTTATCTGACTCCAATTTTATATTAATCTGATTCCATTTTTATGTTGACCTCTAATTTAGAATTAAAGCTCTAAATACTTTCTGATCATTCTTTTATTTTAATCATTTAAGTTATTGATTACTCTGAATCCTCTTCTATTCATTTACCTTTTGATCAGTTTCTAATGAGATTCAAACTGATAGTCTTTAAGTGGCTTCCTCCTACATTAAAGCTTCAGTTATGATATAAATGATTCCTAAAATGGTATTCTCCTGCTCGGTTCCTCCAGAGCGGTTTCTCCTATTTTAAAGAACCAGTACTGATATAAATGATTTCAGAGGAATACAGAATAAATCAAAAAGTAACAATTTATTTGCCAGGTAAGATTTAAAACACAAGTTAAAGAAACAAGTCAAAAGAACATACGTGACAATTGAGAACTACATGTAATTGCAAAGCATGGGAAATCTGAATGCAGATTTCTGTTATTAAAGTTACACACAGTGAGGTGTGCGGGATCGTCTGACTACAGAGAACCTTGAGCTCTGGGCCAGCCTTCCTTAAATATCCAGACAGAATACACATTGTGTACCAAATGGTATTGTCCTTTGAGAATTTGGGGGTGAATGGGTTCTTGGCTTCCTGGTGTTAAACCTTCAAGGAGGGGTTTAGATATCCAGAGTTATTCAGTATTTGGCAAAGACCTTATAACTTTGTTGTCATTGAGTTTTATAAACCTGGGGACAAAACACTATACCAGACGCACTGAGACATTTTGAATGATACCAAACATGTTACACTAGTTACATTATTTGTATACATCAGATATGGTCTCTTGTTACATACAGATATTAGGTGAGTTTGAGGTGATTCTGTGCTGAGGGGGAATAGATGAGGAAGAGAGGGAAGAGAATGGGACAGATATGGAAGGGGAACAATGAGGTGTGAATTTGCAGTCTTCGCTCAGTGGGGTATGGTGCCTCAGGAAGAGATGCTAATTGTGAGAAAGTTCATTTGTTGATCTTCTCGAAGTTGATCATCAAAGGCTCTTTGCCTTTGAATGTAAACACATTAGCACATTGGCACCCAGCCTTACATGGGCAACAAACTTACAAGTGTCTTTTGTCAAAACACAGCACAATTATGACTATACTATTATTTAATATTATGTAATACAAGAGGTGATTAACTGCAGCCACAGTGCAGTGAGAACAGGTTAAAAATGGCTGAGGCTATTTGAAGTTAAGTGGAAATGGAAAGACTGATTGATGCTATTTGCAAGCCGGTGCAAATAGTGGCCAATATTAGGCTGATATTATGCTCAGCTGGTCGTGATATCTACCAATACAATTCAGAATATTATCAAAGCAGTCCTATTTAACTCCTCCATTTATTCATTGCCTTAGCTGCCTTTCCATTGCATGGACTGCCTTTTCCATTCCAAGCCCCACCTCCCGTATGGCAGCTTTTGCTTTTTATGGCTGCGGGCTTGGAGTGGTTGTAATTGCTCGTTTTGATTTTTTTTTTTTTGGGGGGGGGTTACAAAAGGTGTAATTGAACCTGGGGTCGTCTGCATGAAAAAGCACATCCACACCATTGTTACACCCCACACCACTGCAGCGAAAAGACTGTCTTTAATTTCCATGTTTCCACCAATGTACTGAAGTGCAAATAGCTGCACTGTATGGCAGGTGCTATTTACAAAATGGTCACTCAAATTAACTATCAAAATACTCCCATTATTCACAGCAGATCTGAAATTATTTTTGAAGGCAGTGAATATATTACAAAAGCTGTGCTTTTAAAACCATCTCTGCAAAGTAAGAGTCTAGAAACCTTTACTGGCATGATTGGTTATGTTAACAGTTTTGCCATAGCATATTACTCATTGTACTGAAATAGAGTACTTTATACAAAAATTTAAATTCTGTCATGATTTACCCACCAAACTTGACTATGTATGATGATCATTTACTCAATAAACTTGACTACTGTATTACTTCCTTTAGCAGAACACATTTATTTGTTTATTTTTTTCAGGAATATTCTGACCACTCTTTTCCAAATAATGAAAGTAAAAGGGGACTGGAACTGTAAAATAAAATGTAAAAATGTAAAAAGTAAATTATGACAATTTTCTTTGGTGGGTGAACTATTATTTTTATTGTAGATTTCATTACTGTATGATTGGTAGAATTGTGTTGCTTATTTATTTATTTATTTAATTATTTAACCCTCCTGTTATGTTTGGAGGTCAAATTGATCCTCAACTTTGCCATCTCTTAAAAACATTCTAAGCTTTTTAGAAAACTTTCTGATTTCTCCTAAATATTTTAGAAAAATGCATAAATATTTGCTTCACAAGTTTCTGAGTTTTCAAAAGCTCTGTACACATTTTGACCATATTGGTGATGTTTGCTATCATTTTGCCCCAACATTCCTTATGATAGGCAACCTGGAAAAATGTACAGCTTTATTTTTCTCTACTGTTATACCATTTCTTGCTGACTGTCTCCTATGATATTGTCAACTTATACAAAAAAAATATCTCTCACCTTTATGCCCTAACATGAGTTCCCTATCTGTCACTCACTCGATGTTTTGTCAATGAGTTGACACAAGGGGTCACCTTTGGGAGCCCAGACACCTCTGATCTTTGAGAAAAGGCCAATGAGAATTGGTGTGTAGGATTTGCATGCCACTCTCCCGGACATATGGGTATAAAAGTAGTGCTGTTTCAAACACAAACTCAGATTTCCTTCTTCGGAGCCGAGCGGACGTATTCACAGAGCTGAATTCCTCCTGCTGTTCCATTCATCTCACTCTCTGAAAGGCTGTTGGGTCTTAGCTGTGCAGAGCTTCTGATTCAATCAGCGGCTCCCCGACTCTGTCCTCCTACCCGCGGTTCAGGTTCGGTTAGCACTGGTGGCGATTTGGGGACTTCAATGGGAGCTTCTCTGCTGGGAAATTCCCCACGGACCTCCCATTCTCCAGCACGCTTGTTTGCCCCAGCGAGTTCCGCGATATGACCACCGGCAAAGTGGATGAGATTTCGATTACAGCATCAGAGACTGGGTTGGTTCAGTTTGTCGCCATGTGCAGCTGATGGACATGCTTGCCTGGGTAGCTGAGATCATCAGGATGGAGTGGAATCCCCTGCTCCCCCTGAACCCTCGTGGCCCAATGTTTGGTCCCAGAGCTCCAAGCCTTGCCTTGCCCCCCGTACCTTTCCTACCGGAAGTGCATGTTGAGCTTGCACGACCACGGCGGCCACCTTTTACTTCCCGACTCGGTTCGCGGGCTCATCCTCTCTCACTACCATCAACGCTAGGGCTGCCAGAGGGTGCTCGCGGACTCACCAGGCTGGTAAGGTGATCACGGTGCACCTGTGCCTGCTGAGCGCCGACACCTGGCGGAGCTCTCCGAGTCTACCATCCAGGGCCTGTTGGTTTATGTCTTCACTCACGACTGAGCCCAAAGTGCCACTGGACAGGCCCTGCACGCCACGGCTCTCCTGCAAGTGCACCAACCGGAGTGCTCAAAGAACTGCACCAGGGTAGTTCTGACTCGAGATTGATGCAGGAACTGTGCTCGGTGACCGATCTCGCCCTCCGAGCGATGATGGTTGCACCATGGACTCTCGGGCAGGCGATGTCCACCTTAGTGGTCCAGGAGTGCCATCTTTTGCTCAACTTGGCCTATTCAGCAGCACCATAGAGGATTTCACCCATACAACACATCCTGCCCTGGCACGACACAATGTCTCACACCCCCGTCTGTTTGTCGCCAAGGGCGTCCCCTTGCAGCAGGTCCCCAAGAAGGCTTCAAAGCGTTCCCCGAGACAGGCAGCCCAGGAAGTAGGAGATTCGCTGCACAGGAGTTGGTAAGAACACCACTCCTTCCCTTCTTATTTCACTGCAAGCCCCAAGGGCCATGGTACCCACATTCTAAGAAAAGTGTAGTTTTCGAATTTCCTGGGCCTCACAGTTGGTGTCCCCGGCCATCATTATTATGACCACCGGGCACCGTTTTTCTCTCTGGCAGGTATGGCAAAATCTGCCCCTGATGTGATGATCTCCATGGGCTATGAGGATGAAAATCTTACTCCCAGGCCGTTCCGGGAGTGGTCACAAGGAACCAGGTAAGTGCTTTGATGTCTCTAGACTCAGCACAGCCACAAGTGGCACCACAGGCTCCACCCCATCACGAGGCACCGCCCACTGGTATGTCCAACACGATTGTTCCCCCTCGCATGGGGCTTGGGGGCGCATCTCACACTCCCCAAACCCCGTGATGGCAGATCAGAACTGTTCGACTCGGCTACGCGATTCTGTTCGCTAGGTGCCCGCCCAGGTCAAGCGGCGGATGGTTCACCATGGTGAGAATGCCATTGCTCTGTGTGCAGAGATCGCCTCCCTCCTACAGAAGGATGCAATAGAGCCTGTCCCTCCAGCCGAGATGAAGAAGGGATCTTACAGACACTACTTCATCATACTCATAAAAGGTGGCAGGTTGCTGCCAATAATGGACCTGAGTCTGAAACGGGCTTTGCACAGACATCCGTCCAAGATGCTGACGCAGAAGCGCATCTTAGTGAGCGTCCGGCATAAAGGTTTGTTCACGGCGGTAGACCTGAAGGATGTGTACTTCCATACCAGTACAAGGTCCTCCCCCTCGGTCCGTCTCTGTCACCTCACACCTTCACAAAGGTTGCAGAGGCAGCCCTTGCCCCGTTAAGGGAAGTGGGCATCCGCATTCTCAACTATCTTTACAACTGGCTACTTCTAGCTCACTCGCAGGACATGTTGTGTGCACACAGGGACCTGGTGCTCAGGCACCTCAGCCGGCTGGGGCTTCGGGTCAACTGGCAAAAGAGCAAGCTCTCCCCGGTTCAGAACATCTCTTTCTCAGTATTGGAGTTAGACTCTGTCTCAATGACAGTGTGCCTCACCAACGAGTGTGCGCAGCTAGTGCCTCATACAGAATGCAACGGTACCACTGAAACCCTTTCAGAGGCTCCTGGGGCATATGGCATCCTCAGCGATGGTTACGCCGCTTGAGTTGATGCATATGAGACCCCCTCAGCACTGGCCTCAGACCCGAGTCGAGAGACGAACATGGTGCCACGGCATGCACTGAGTTCTCGTCATGCAGGATTGTTGCCATTTGTTCAGCCCCTGGACAGACCTAGCGTCCCTATGGGCAGGAGCTCCCTAGGGCACGTCTGCCCCCCTCCACCTTGAATATGTGTAGCTGCTACATCAGCACATCAAGATACATTGTTTGGGGAAGCATGACTTGATCCTCGGATGCCTGAGAGCCGCGAGGGGCTCCCCCCGGTCACTCCTCGTTCCCTTGTGGGACCTCTCCGTGGTCCTTTGGGACTTTCGGGGATCTCCCTTCCAGCCCCTTGAGTCAGCTGAGTTAAAGGCACTCTCCTTAAAGACCGCACTCCTGATGGCGCTCAATTCCATCAAGAGGGTAGGGGACATGCAGGCCTTCTCTGTCAGCGAACTGTGCCTAGAGTTCGGTCCGGATTACTCTCACGTTGTCCTGAGACCACGACCGGGCTATGTGTCCAAGATTCCCACGACCCCTTTCAGGGATCAGGTGGTGAACCTGCAACACTACCCCTGGAGGAGGCAGACACAGCCTTAGAGTTGCTGTGTCCGGTGCGTGCTCTTCACATCTACTTGGATCGGACGCAGAGCTTTAGAAGCTCCGAGCAGCTCTTTGTCTGCTTCGGTGGACAGCAGAAAGGAAGCGCGGTCTACAAACAGAGGATCGCTCACTGGGTTATCGATTCCATTACCATGGCATACCATGCCCAGCATGTGCCGCCCCCTGCTGGCCTGCGAGCCTACTCTACTAGGGCTGTTGCGGCTTCTTGGGTGTTGTCCTGCAGCGCCTCTCTAGCAGACATCTGTAGAGCTGCAGGCTAGGCAACACCTAAGACCTTTGCAAGGTTTTATAACCTCAGGGTTGAGCCAGTTTCATCCCGTGTGTTATCAGGTTACACAAACAGGTAAGTTCGGTTCAGCTGGCTGGGCATACCGCTTGCACATAGCACCTTTCCCCTCCCTTGAGGTGAAAACATGCGCTGTTCTCCTAGTTTGCAAAAAAATGTGAACCCTGGACTTTCTTCCTCCTCATCTCAACGGCCGACGAGTCATCAGAGAGGCTTGCCGCCACCCCAGTACATGCGTCACTTAGGCCCCCATACTGTGGTAAGTGCTCCACATGTGCTGGTTGTCTCCTTAGGTAACCCTGTGTGATGTATTGTCTGCAAAATGGTTTCCCCGCTGGTAAAACTGCGTGTTCCTTGGGCCCTCTGTCCTTGGTCACCATGTTTGTAGTAACTCCTCCCCTCCTTGGGTAGGACCTACCCCGGTGCCGCTCCACACGACATGCTTCCACTCCGACCCAGTAAGACTGTGTGTTGTATTCCAATTAGAAGTCTTGTTTTTTTGATTTGTGTGAAAATTGGCCTGCATCATCTAGAGGCACTCAAAACTACAAGTTATTCACAGAATTTTGATAAACATACCATTTTCAAATGGCGCTTCAACAAATTCAATAAAGAAGTTGAAGTTGACCTTGAGGCTGTATCTCCGCAATGCTTTGAGGGATTGGGACAAAACTTGGTTCGTGTCATCACCATTAGGTCTTGAGATAACCTACAGAATTTTGGCGCACTGCGCCCTACCGGTCAGGAGATAGCAAAAAACAGATATTTATTTTAGTTAATAACATTTTAAAACTTTTCCCGAAAAATAATGCAAATTGTCTCTTTAGATCAAGTGCTACATACTGAGTCAAACGATTCGACATTTTTGTATGTCGGCCATTTTGGATGTCGGACATTTTTTATTTAGACATAAAATGCTGTATTTTACTAACGACATGGCATATAGTTGCGAAACTCTGTATGTGTCTTTGGCACCATCCTCTGAAGGGACTCAAAATGTTTCGGGACAGTGCCACCTTGAGTTCAAAAATTATAATGCTATTTCTAAAAATTCTATGCTGCTCATGGCTCCAATATTTGACTTGACTGGATATTGCTGCTTGCTGCTATATTTATTATTATTTCTATTATTATTATAGCTTTTTATTGTAGTTATTCCTAATATAAAGGTAGAAAACTGGTTATGTGAAAACAACATAATAATGTGTTTTCAAACACAGTAGGCATACACTAATAAACACTACTTTTACAACCATGATTTAAAAGGCATTGCTTTCAGGTGAAATAAACATACATTTACAACCAATCTGTACATTATGTGCACAGTAGCATAGAGGGGGACTGAACATTGGGTGTCAATGAACATTAGTATCACTGGTTTATTGTTGAATGTTTCTTGTTAAGGATCTGTGTTTTTTTTTTTTTTTTTTGTGCAAATAAATATGTAAACCCTGTTTGTTTTGACAGGTCAAATTAACCCCAAACATAATAATGTCATAATTTTCCTAAATATACAGTGAATTAATTTGTAACAATACAAAATGTATTACTAAATGCCATGAACTGAGCCTTCAGAAAGCACGAAGTATTGTGTGTTAACACAATTGTGATTTTGCTGGTATACAAAAATTATTTTCCTGTGCAAACCAGACATGTCATAATAAATATAAAATAAACATACATCTATCAAATGCCATGTTTTCTCATAATACTTAGTATAAAATTATTGGTCAGTAGTCTGTAGGCATGACATAAAAGTATATAACATTTTGAATTTGAGTAAATAATTATTATATAATGTTTGGGGTCATTTTGAATTCACCCAAAATGTAACAAGGGTTAAGATGGTTATCACCATCCTAATGACTTCAGTTTTCTAGTGATGGGGAACTCTTAATCCCAAATGTCCTGTGTCAAAAGACAAGACCGCCCAAATTAAGAAAAGTTCAGCACCAACTAAAGTGTTTTAATTAATCTGAAGTCAGCCCTTGAAATGGTAAATATGTAGCCATTGCCATCTTACATCACACTGACCTGAAAACTGCTGATGAATTCTGCTGAAACATAGAGGTCAATTATGCTGCTTGAATCTCTAAGGTAATAGATGCTAACCCTATTTCATTAATCCTCTGCTATAACAGAGAATATTGAATATGGATCTGCATAATGAAATTACTTTCCCCTTCTTTTTTCGTTTAAACCTTGGGTAGCAGCATATTTTGTAAGAAACACTTAAAATGCAGGAGATATTCCCCAGAGTGCCAAAGGACACTAATGAATGTTAAGCCTCCCAAATTGTTTTTCCTCCCTGTACTACAGAATTGATAAGCCGGTCATTGGATAATAGGGGCCTTAAGGTAAGAAGTGTATAAGGAACTATCATGGGAGCCCTCATCTATACCCAAAGCCTATCATTCTTGTTTTGACATTGATTAATACCACTGAAGTATTTTTTTTCACCTTACTCAGCCTTGCCCCTTTTCAGTGCTACGAGCTTCTGTGTTTTGTATCTTAACATCCGGATTGTATGGAAGCTACTGAGAAGAGTCGATCAAAATGGATTACGTGTGAGAGCACAGCAAGCATTTTTCCCCAAGAGTTGATGGTATGAGTCTACACCACCCCTTTACTACATGAAAATGCTTGTGAGGTGTTTTGCTGTCACTGTAAATGTTTGTTTTTCCAAAACTCACATTGATAAATTAGAGCTGGCAGTTCATATTCGGATGGCTATGGCACTGTGGCATGGGGGGCGTGATCATGTGTCTGTCTGCGGGAGAGGGAAAGTGGTAAGGCTCGTCATCTGGGTTGTAATTACTCTAACACCTGTCTCTCATTAAAGTGATGATGGAGGGAGTACCTGATAAGGCACACCAGAGCATCAGCGAGAGAGAGAGAGAGAGAGAGAGAGTGACCAGAATGCAAGACACCCCAAACTGAGACAGTGTTTCATTATTTAAGGGTGCTTTCATTTGTCTGCAATATTTTTATGTTATCGACAGTTACCATCAATTGTGTGCCTGAACATGCAATTAAAGAGACCGATCTCCTGTTTAGTTTTCTCCAGACTCCTCCATTGCCCACGAATGTAAACTATCACAGCACTTTTCAAGATACAAGCATTTATTACTATACATGTAATTCTTCTTTATTTTTTAGGTTTCAAATGGTTAATAATTTGTGTTAAAATGTTTAGTTGACAGAAACAGCACATATTATTTCACATGCAAGTTCATAACATTAAAGGAAATTACATTTGTACTTTTTAAAATGAATTTTTCAAATTAATTAGTTAATTTGTAAGGCTTAAATGTGATTAAAATAGTTGTAAACAGAATATAAAATAATACGTACATTTTCACATGTATATGCATGTGTATGTGTGTGTGTATGTGTAAATATAGTGGCACCCCTTCTCCCATCCCGGTTTATTCAAAACACTTCTCAATTTAACAATAACGCGATGGGTGAATGAGATGAGATGGTCAGGGGTGCCGTGCAGGTGTAGTTTTATGACTTTGTGTTGTCTCTTGGAGTTTCATGAGCACAGAGGCATAGTGCATCCACATCGTGAAGGTGGGCCCTTGTTGATTTGTGAATGTAATATTCTTGTTTTAAAATCTCCCCCTCTGCTTTCAGTTGTTAAGACATCCTTGAAAACTTTAAAATACTCATGAAAACTTTTGGCAACTCTATAAACTGTAAATCCACTTTGCTAGCTAATTTCATTTTGACATCAACATCATATACCTATAGAAAACACTAGACTGAAAGTTCAAAGACAAAATGAAACTTCTTAAAACTTTTTCATCTACTGTCATTGAAACATTTATAAAATGTACTGGAACAAAGATCTCATCATGGTCTCAATAACAGCATAAATGGTGAAGGTGATTCTTGTCCCATTGTGTTTTTTTTTTTTTACTAATGAATAGAATGACAACTACTGAGAGTGTATAATATGTGGCTTTACTGAAGAACTACCACTTCTCAAAACATACATCAGAACAAACCCCCTACATCACATGACCCCCTCAACTCATGTATGTCTCTCTATGATGTAACACGTACATAGATTACACCACAAAAAAAAAAAACAGCGAGCTCTGCACACTTTGCTAGTTTTTAATTCTTTTTATGTTAAAAACCTGTGAGATTTGATACACCCTGCTACATAACTGTTCCATGAAGTCAACGTGTCAAATAATTCAAAATCCTCAGGCTCTGGAGATATTAAAAGACACTTATGTGCACAAGCTGATACCCCAGACTAGGCCGCAGACCAGGTACTTGGTATGGACAGTGCGGTGGGAGAAATTCAACGTCAAATGTCCAGCATGTCTGTAATGCTGGCAAAGGTCGTGGTGAACTTGGAGGAACTTGTTGTAATACGTCGATCGATTACTGTGATAGAGACAAGAATTACAAGAATTGGGGACATCATTGAAGAGGGATTTAGCTGCTAATCCCCTGGCATCCAAAGCAGATTTGGAATGTGTTTGGGAAATGTTGGGAGACCTTGAGAATCATTATCGGCAAAACAAAGTCTGAATTGTTGGAATTCCTGTGGGCATGTGGTAGGCCGAGATATAGTGAAATTTCTAGACATGCTCCGAATCTGTTCAACATAACAGGCCATAAGATGGAAATTGAGCGAGCTCACATAGTTCAGGCTTGGAGATTAGCTGAGGGAGACAGGACCTGATCATTTCTGGCCAAATTTCTGAGATCATTCAATAAACATCTTGTGTTACGCGAGGCGTAAAGGAAGGCTTTCTTGGAAGAACCAAAACATTTTCTTGTTCCTAGACTTTGCGAATTCGATAAAAGAGAAACATGATTGATTCAAGGAATGAAAGAAACATTTACATCAACGGAAGTTCGCTTTTGCACTGATGTTTCCAGCCAAATTGACTGGAGTTTGTTTTGTGGAGGAACACACCTTCGAGACAGTATTGTGAATGAATCTACATGTTCTTTGTGTTTATTCTGCCTTTTGGCTGGAGTTTGGGTTATAGATTATTTTCCGTTATATAATTCTGTCTCACAAATTTATACAGAAGCAGCGGACTCGAGCAATCCAATGGAAACGTTGTTGCGGGTGTTCTTGTAGGCGTAGTTGGACTGTTTGTGTATAGAGGGATGGACGCAAGTTGGCGCTGTCATGCCTGGGGTTATTGCGCACGTTTTTATTTTTCTGTTCGTTTGGTTCGGGGGGAAGTTCGGGGTTTGACTGTTGCTCTAACATTGGAATATTTTTGACACATTTCACAAAATTTTTACCTCGGCCATTGATATTAATAATGCTTCTTGTCTAATAATAATAATCTTGATCTCTATAGTTCCACATCTTCATCTACTGATGAAGATATTAGAAAATTTGTGGAAACAGTTTTTGCTACAAAATGATGTGAAAACCATCCTGATCACTCATTCATACAAAACAATATAGTAATTGAACTTTTGTAAGACACTTTTAGTGTTAGAAAGGTCATATGCGAGGAGGCATGAACTATCATGAATATTGATTGTAATTCACACCTGAGGAGACAAGAGACCCCTACCCTGGGCTTATCAATGAGGAATGTGACTGAAAAGAATGATTGTGAGGAGACTTCATGATCAAACTCAAGTTTTAAGTTAAAATAAGTAATCTGACTATACATTTTCTTTACATAAAGACTTAATTACTTAATTTTAGACCTACACTACCATTTAAAAGAAGTCTCTACTTCTCACCAAGCCTGTTTTTAATGATCCAAAATACAGTAAATCAGTGATATTGTAAACTGTTTTCTATTTGAATATATTGTAAAATGCAATTTGTGATCAAAGCTGAAATTTCAGCATCATTACTGCAGTCTTCTGTGTCACATGATACTTCAGAAATCATTATTATAATATGCTGATTTTCTAATATGGGCATATTTAAAGTGCATTTTACTCATTTAACCTGAACACATATTTGCAAGCACAAGCTTTGTTGATGATAATGAGGCAGCATAAACACTAGTTAAAATATAATCTAAACATTCATATTATTTTTATATCATATTACGTATCATATTTTTATCATACAGCATACAATTTAAATACCTGCTTTAGCCAAAACAGCATTTAAACGTAACTAAAACTTGCTTATGAGGACATATTTCAAATTTCAATACTCTGAATCCTGGCTGGCAAGTATGGAAACAGTCCCACTAGTAAAATATGTACATACTTATATAAAATAACATGTCAACTAATATGTAAGTAAAACTAAATGACTTACTTGTCCGAAATTGTATCCTCGGCTGGATCAAGTCTCTCTTCAAAATGCAAATGTTCATCGGATTCTTGCTCTTCTTTTGAGGAAAATGATAACCCTTCGTCACTATACAGGATTTTTCTCACTTGTGTATCGGGCTTTCTTTCAAATGTGCAGAAAAGTGAATGAACTTTGTTTTTAAGGCACAGAGGGTTAAAGGCTGAAATCAGTGTTTATATGGAGACCAACTGGTCCTCAGTATCCTCTGTGGGCATGGCTTGTGAGGTACTTTAGGCAGTTTTTAGGGGTTGGATCAAACAGTATGCCACATTCATCAAAAAAATCCAAAGCACGAAAACTCGTGGAGTTGGAAGGGAATATTAAAAGTGCCGAGGCAGAGCTGAATGTCATCTGATGGCCTCAGAGTGTTGACCCGACTGAAATACAGATATAATTAAAAAAAATTGCGGAAGTTGTAATTTTGGTTATTCAGGGAAAGACAGTCATAATTTGAGTTGGGGGGGAAACCAGGGAAGCTTTTGGCTAGATATATAAAGCATAGAGAGTCTTTTTCTACAATTCTCTCAGTGAAATCTGCTGGTGGTGAAATTTTTTCCTTGACCATTGATATTAATAATGTTTCTTTTCTAATAATAATACTCTTGATCTCTATAGTTCCATGTCTTCATCTACTGATGAAGATATTAGAAATTTTGTTGAACTGCTAGAACTCCATAAACTGAAGGATGCCCTCTTATTTTCCTTATTGTCTTATTACCCCATTATTGTCCTGTCTTGCCCTGGAAACATTAGCAACTGTGATAAGAAGGGAAGATAATTTCCAGGGGTGGTGGCAGGAGGTGTGGTGCATAAGCTTTTGCTTTATGCAGATGATATTTTATTATTCATCTCCGAACTGTCGTGGAATATTCACGATGATTCTCTCTAAGTTGTAAGAAAACTCTCGGAGTCCCAAGTTCCAGATGCCAAAGTTATAGTTTATTGAACACCAACAAACCACATGAGACCGGTCAGCTGTCTGTTCTGACTTCATTATCCTAAGTTTCCAGTTATATACTTTTTTGTTATCTTTTTACTCATTATCTCTAGCCAGTGCCCTTGTCCCTCCCCTCGCCACCAATATGTTTTATGTTCTTCGCTAATTAAATATTGGTGGAAAATCCCTCACTTATCTATTTAAAAAAAAAACATATTTCTTTCATATGCAGCTGGTTATTTGGACATATCTCATAGTTCATGGAAAGTGCACTCCTAATCAAGAAACACCTTTGTATGAGAAAAACAGCCATGTCCTCATAACATATCCTTTACCCTTGATCTACAGGTCAGTGTTTTTTTGTAATCAATGGATACTATTTACCATACTGGTAGAGACTTGGCTTTAGTTTATCTTTTTAATTAATTTGACCACCTGTTGTTTTTACTCCTTATCCATAACCTCCCTTATTTTGTTACAACTGGGTACTTTCTGTGGTTTTTGCAGCAAGAACACTTTTAGTAACCTCAAATGCTCTTTCCTGGGACACACAAGGCCAGGAAACTCACATAAGTACTTTGATATAAAAACATACTATTTAAAATATTTAAAAATATACTATATACTCCCTCCTCTGAGACTTATAAAAAGTCTCACCTCAATAGACCAATTACAGGTTTGCAAACATTCGGATGCGCACGCATCGCGGTTGCAGAAAACCCGGATGAGATAGCCTTAACAGCTGAGAATTACACGGATACGGATACGATATTACAAAATAGTTAGATTTAAAAACTTTTTTTTTTATATTTGAGTTTATATTTAATTTTATAAATGTTCTCAGCATATTACAACAGCTTGTCACCCAGCGATAAGCACTGTTATTCTACGAAATTGACGTTAGTGAGTGGGATATGTCTTACAGATCCGTTTGCCATAGCAGCTTGTCAATGGTTAAACGATGAAACGAAATGGCCAAGCATCCAGTGGCCAGAAATATATAATTACCTGATCGACACGCCAAGTGTATATACCCGGGAGAAGTTAAAAGCGTACAAGTCTCTTGATCCATACAACTTCGTTCTGTGTGGTCATGTCCAAGACATACAATTTCATGACTACCAAGTTCAAAACTTCGTAGTGCTGAAGACGGAGGTTCTGCCAAGCCAAAGACAGAGTAAGAAAACGGAATTGTACAAGGCTTGGGTTATCGTCAACAGGACAAACAACTCTATTCTTACTGCGAACTGCACCTGTATGGCTGGCCAGACTTTGGGATGATGATTGACTGTGCAAAGTGCAAGAACCATTTCCACTACACATGTGCCAGAGTAAGAAGAAAGCTTGTAGATTGGTATTGTGAACAGTGCAAAAAAAACAACTCAGAATGAAATGTACTTCGAAGACAATTATTTAATACAGTACTAGTATTTTACATTAAAACACTTAAATGTGCAATAAGTTATTTTTATTACAATAAACAGTTACATAAAGAATGAATCTAAATCATGCTATCTTCTTGGGACTATACATTTACAAAGGTTTGTTAATGCTCCACACACAATCACTATATCATCTAAGAGGTCAACCTGTGTGAGTGGAATAACAGTTGTCAGGATTTTGAAATTTTTCCATCTACCTATTACACTTTCAATGTGTATTCTCACATTAGACAAACGCCTTGATATGTCCACTTCTTGAGCAGAGAGCTGCTTCTTTCCTTTGGTAAAGTGAGGGATCCTAAGGGTGGCACCACGGGTGGCAAGCTCATCTCTAATGGTAAAACCACGATCTGCTAGTATCTCATCATTATGCTCTAGAAGGTCATAAAATCCAGACTCAGCTGTAATTTGTTTATCCGAAACACGCCCGCCCCAACCTGCCGACAGAAAAGTAATGGCTCCTGCAGGTGACATACCAACCAAATACTTAACAGTGTTGTGGCTTTTATAAGTAGAGTATGTCTGGGCTCTGGAGGTTAAATTTGTGGGTCTGTTGATCAAAATTTCTGTACAGTCAATAATGCACCTGCAACGTTTATATTTAGGTTTAAAACATTTTGGCATTTACTTTAATATTGCATGCTTGCTTGGCCACTTGATGAGAGGCTTTAAAGCCACAGACATAGCAGGGAGCCAACTTCTCAAAATTTTAGATATGTCACATTCTGTGACATTAAATCTGAAAGCAATATCCTTGTTGCTGAGCCCTAATCTTAGTTTCATTAGTTTCATAAGTTTGTGAATCGACCACTCAAAAATGACACTGGTCAGACCTGTGAAAACCAGAACATGCACTGCTTTGCTTTTGATAGAGCTAAAGGAAAATGGTGTTTTTCTGAGTGTTGCCTTTAGTTCCTCATTCTCAGATTTCAGTTTGTTAATGTCCAAACGCAGGTTGTCACACTCTGTAGAAAGTCGGCTGTACTTGTGTTTCAGATCATCATGGAGAACCTTTGGGACCGTGGCTTCTGAAATAGAGATTAGATTGTAATTGATTTATAAAAAATACACTGTCACTTGTTTTAGTTTAGCTTTTCTCTATTATTTGATAAGATGTTTTCAAACAGCATGTGCTAAACAGAATAATGTTCAACTTCATTCACAACACAGTTCTGCTGTATTGAACAATATATAAACAGGATGACCCGATTCATCCTAATAATGACTGCCATTAGTTAAGATATTAGAAGTTCTTACCAGTGCAAGGACCAGCAACAGGCTCCATTCTGCAGTCATCTGAGGACAGGCAAGCTCCTGCTGATGCAATCTTGTCAGTAACTTCTTTGGACTGCTGTACATCATCTGGTGGTCTGTGGGTGGGTTCATCCCTTTTTCTTTTCCTCTTAAATCTGATACTCAGAGATGAGAGCAAACAGTCAGTCCAAAAGAGTTTAGTTGGTTGGTAGACATAAAAACAATCTGGTCTAACAAATTATCTTTACAAAAAAGATGTGACATTACTTGCTATAACGTTACATTCTTTGCATTTTGATGCATGCAATGTGATCCCAATTAGCAACTAAATAAGGCAAAAGTGACAATATTTACCTCTCAAGTTTTGCATCGCCTTTGTTTATTTCCCACTGGGTTGAGAAGGAAAAGAGAGAAGGGACAAAGTCGGGACTATTGAATTCCATGGATACCTCTCCTGCACACAAAAAAAATTGCATTCTAGTGATTGACAGTACGATAGAGTGTAACAGCTAACTTAGCCTGAGTTTACTATAACGTATTAGCCAAGAACTAACGTTACTAACCAAGCTTAGTCAAGTCATCTTCATTTATATAGCGCTTTTAACAATGTACGTTAGCGTTAGATTGTTCCAAAGCGGCTTTACAGTGATAATAGGAGATTAAAATAACAGATATTGTTTAGCTTCTAGGCTAACTAGCAAGACAATGTAACAAAATTGAAGGCAAGTTAGCTAGTCAGCAAGTTCGTCTCAAACTTGTACTTATTCTGTGGTGTACAACTCATTATTTACCGTTATTTTGTTGTTGTAAGCCAAACCGAGAGATGTAACGTTAACGTTATATGATTTAGCGTAACGTTAACTTAACTTACCTGATATAAAGTGTGAACCGCAGAGTCGGGCATTTTTAATTTGGTCCTCGTTCCAGTCGGCTCTTCTGATGGCTTGTAACCAAAGACGTCTGCGGTTGGCATTAAAGGGAGTGCAAGTTGATGGTATTCGGTAAAACTTAAGACCACTGTTTACAGATTTCCGATTCTGGCATCCCACTGCACAACACGACATTTTTCCGGTGGCGCCGGCGGTCTTTAGCTCCCGACATGCGCAGTGGAACCTGCGTGACGTCGTGTGACGTAGGGTGATAATTCCCCTATTGCCCTTACCCAGAGTGCAACCTCACAAGCCAGTCTCCTTCTGTCCTACCAAGTGACCAATACAAGTCACACATTCATCTAATAATGTCTGCTCTTATGGAACTGCACTCCGGAGGATTAAGGACCAAACCTCTCCTTCCACATTTAGCTAGGAAGAAGTAAAAGATCCCAATCCTCTAGATAATTTCTTTCTGGAGGTGCTGGAAAACAAATCAATCAATCTTTGTAATAAGCGTGTTCATGCAGTCTTAGCCTTGTGTGATGTAGAGTACAAATGATTACACATATTTTGTCAATCAAACATACTTAGGAAATTATTAGTAAATTTAACATAGTAATATGCATCCTTCGGTGCCAGAGGAACTCACAGACATTTCCCATAGCCTGGAGCGCTATCTGGTGGTGTGTTGGAGCAGACAGCGGGTTTTTAAACCACCAGTAGTGTCTTGCTCTTGCTGCTAAGCACTGAGGTGCTCGTCGATCCTTTTCTTTATTTTGTAATGTCTTATTCTTTGGCCCTCCAGTGGTTCTTGCAGTGTTTTATAAATGCATACTATGTTTCATTCTACATCAATTTACTCAATTAATAGTACCTTCAGAGATGATTCAAACAACAAATGATCTAAAACATTTAAAAATTTACTATTTTCAAAATAAGCATTCTTAGCATTCCCTTTTAATTCTGGTTACATTACCTTGTAACATTACCTTGTAACATGGATAATGATCTGCTTCAGAAACTCATCATTCCCTTACATTATCATTGCTTGATTAGACAACAAACATAATTTTAAAGGAATAATAACTTCAGGAAGGGGTATATGCCAAAATAATAAACAAAACACCCTCTATCTTCCTGCCTACTCTATCCAATCTAAAATACTACCTAATTTTATTATAAAAGAAAATACAATGAGTATGCTGACTCCCTTGCTATCCAAAAACAATAGAAAAGTGAAAATAAAAAAATACCACTTTTGTGAAATTCCAGGGGTTTTTTTTGTAGAGTTCATCCAGGTCATCCAGTCCAGGGCATGTGGGTTATACAGTGGCCCCAATGTCAATTCCAGATGGTTTAACAGATACATTGATCACCTGTTTGGCGGCAGCATTGGCCAGCATTGATCTGAGAAGAGGCACAAAACAACAACAACACAAATAATAACAACAGCTATGACTATTATTACTCCCACTTTAGTCCAGGATGCGAATAGTTTGTCAAACCAATTTCTAACCAAGCCATTTTACTTGTAGGTTCTAGCTGGCCTGTAGGCTTTCAGTGAGTCATCAATGTAATTAATAAATCTTTGCTGACTGTAATTTTTCAAGGGAGAGGGCAATACAAGTCAATATTATATAGCTCGTAATATTTGCTTGTTTTTCTGTATAATCTCGTCATATTTGCTTGTTTTAATATATATTCGGCCCATTTATACCAGTCATTTTGAGTTGCGTGTTGTAGTAGTTCCTCCTTTCCTGCTGACTCTAGGGGTTCCATTATATATTCTAGGTCTATGGGTTTTGATACCCTCTGATGGGGCACTGTGTCAGGTTGGGTCTTATGCGGATTGTTCGGTTTGCCCTGTTTAGCCAAATTGCTTATCCAAATTCTAGTCTTTCCAGGTTCATCTTTGTTCAATGATCCAGGTGCTTGTTTCTGTCTGATTTCTTGTTCTATGCTATATTGTCTCTGCTCAGTCTGGGAAATAGAACTCAAGGTCTGTGGTGTCAATTGTAGGAAATTCATCATACCATGTTCGTAGTGATGGTCCTTCATCTGAAGAGTCTGATCTTTCCTGGGTCGCCTCTCCGGTAGGCCCTGTATGGGAGGCAATACCTGTCCCAAATATGTTAATAACAGCATCATCCACACCAATACCTCTTTGAGCTTCCATTCTTTCCTCTGTGTCCCGCAACACTTCGTCCAGCGGCTGTGTTTGCTGGCCTGTTTCATTTCCTTCAGTTGTTTCTGTATCTGGTTCAGTAAAATGAGCACTTTCTTCCTCTCCTACACTTTTTTGGTCCTGTTCTTCTGCAACACGTACTTCCGTCTCTCTTTCTATGCTTTCCTGCACCACTGTGGCACGTACTTCAATCACTCTATCTGCCTCAGCGTGCTCTTCCCCTACGTGCATTTGTCCCTCTTCAACTTCCTTTTCTCTTTCTTCAGATTCTCTAGCCGGTGCTTGCAGATCTTCTCCTTCCTCGGGTTCTTGGTTTTGTGCTTGCTGCTCTTCTTCATCTGAATCTTGCCTCGTATTCATCATTGGGAACTCCATATTCATAGTTACTTCAATACAGTCCGTCAAGTGCTCTGTACTTTCTGAATTCACTTTATGGAGTATTTAGTTTTAGTTCAGCTTCATTGGAAAGCCCATCCAAGATCCCCAAGGCTGATTGTAGAGAACCCACTCTGCAGTGTGCTTTCTTAGAATTGTTCATCTGGGGATCCTGGTCCTTCTTGGGACGTTTCTGCGGTAGGCCTTGTATTGGGGGCAACACTTGTCCCAAGTATGTCTGTAATAACATCATCCATATTAATATGTCTTTCTAATTCATTGGTATTGTAGGCCGCAATTGTTTTCCACCTTCTCTCCTTCAGCGGTTCATCCTGTCCCAACTTGCTTCAATGATGGCAACAGCATTACTATTTCATTTTATATGCATAAAGCACACTGTATCAACTCATATGGTTACATGTTTTATATTAACTAACAATCATTACTTTCTGCATTCATTTAATTAGTATATTAAATGATTTCCCTTATTACAGTCATTGGCTACACACATTCTTGTAAGAGAGGAATTGTGTGCACACACATACACTTGTTGCATCTCGTTTGTAGCACTAAATTACACATGGGTCCTCTGCCTCCTCCAGGCAGGTGCCAGGCAGAGCCTGGCTTTGTTCCAATTAAAAACATTAGATCATCCCTTTAGTATCTATACACAACATTTTTCATGGTCATCAGTGTTATCTGCTTGTTTGGATAAATAATTATCTAATCAATGGTAACACACAATAGAATATTATTCCGCTCTCACCAACATGTTTCTTTTCCATTCTTCATTACTTTTCAAATGTAAAAGAGTTAAATTAAATCATAAGTAAAAGTAATAAATCATCTTCCATTCTAAATTAATTATCATACAAACATTCCCATGTTTGTTTAATACTTCTATAAAAAGTCAGGCACTCCTTTGTCTGCAACGGTTCTCAAAACTTTACCCCCAAAACCAATCTATAAATAATCCTCTACACAGGGTATGATCCCCTGACAACACAATGACAGAATGCTTTGTTATTAAAATGCAGTCGGGTTCAGTGGAACTTTCCATTTCTGGGCAGGTCTCTTCTAGACCTCCCTTTTGACGCTTCTGATCTAAGAGCATTCATCCACTTCCTTAAACCCCTTTCAAACCTTCTTGGGCAGGTTTCCAGGGCGGTGACGCCCCTGCCTTAGGTCGCTCAACATTTTTTGCCATTGTCAAGTCTTACCCGTCATCGGACCGTCACCTCTTGCCACTGGTCTTGAAAGTGCTCTGTCCTCAATCCTTAATAATTTGGTATCAGTAAACAGATATTTTCTTTTTCAGGGAGTATCACCAGAGAACCGACACAGCCAATGGAACAATCTACAAATGCTTAAATATGGAGACAATTCAAAACATAGTTAAATTCAAAAAGCATTATTAAAAATTCATCAATCTATTAAAATTGTCCAAATTAAAAGTAAAATATGCTAAAATTGAACTCATTTATAGATCACTAATTTCCATTCAGGTTGTATTTCTGCTACTTTAGCAAATGTCACAAAAGACCATGCATCATGGTTGAGACTAACATCAGAACAAAGCCCTGTCAAGCTTCTAGGAAGCTCATTTTAAAAACATCACCTTAATTCAATAATAGTCTCTAGACAGTTTTTTAACCTACATTTATTCTTTCAAATGAATTTTCAACTAAATCTTTAGTCCAATCTTCATATCACTCTATCTAACATTATTGTCAAAGCACATCATTTTACATATAAAAATCAAATCAAAATAAAATAAAACAATTTAAGAGATATTTCTTCAAAATCTGCTCTTGTGTTTCTGTTCCAAGCAGATGCTTATCAATTTTAGACCAAGAGTGAGGAGGGGGGAACATTCCACTCCCTCACACTGTTTCCAATATCATTACAGCTATTTCTTCTTTTAGAATCTCACAATAATATATTTGATTTATTATTCAACAGTAAAAATAGTGATATTTATAATAATTGATTTGTGGCAGCGGGGGCGTGGTCAAGCGCCCGTCCAGAGAGGGAAAGCGGTAAGGGCGCTTGCACCTGAGCTAAATTATGTCTAACACCTGTCTCTAATTTCAGTGAGTATGGGGAGAGCGGCTTAAAAGAGCACCAGTGCCTCCAGTCGAGGGAGAGAGAGCAACGCCAGTCCAGTGTTGGCAACTTAAAGACTATTAGATTTGCATGTTAGCAGTTTATGTTCACCCCCCCCCCCCATTATTATTTGGAATTAAAAGCCTTACCTTGAGTTCATCCCCGTTTTCGTGTCCTCCTTCCTTCGGAGCAGCGAATCCTTGTTACATGATTATATTAACTGCTTTCAAACTTTCTCATCTCACAACATTTAAAAACAAAAAACTCACTTCTTTCCATTCAAACAACATACATAGAACCTTCAAATCTTTAATAAAACAGAACACAATGTCTTTTTCGACATTCTCTATATAATCAATACAACTTGCTTTTATCCTTCTGTTCAAGCAGAGCTTTACATTTACAACACCTATCTTATTATTAATATATTATAATCCCTTTTCTACTGTTAAGTAATAACTCATCATTTCTTACACTTTCTCAGGTTAAGGAACTTCCATTCTATCTAATAAAATAATATAAATCAAGTTTTTAAACTAACAGAAAAGTAAGTAAAAGTTTAAACAGAATAAAGTCATAAAGAGGCACAATGGAAATTCAAACATATCTCTTGTCTTGTGTTTGAAATAATTGCTCAGTAAAATACATTCTAAAATACACTACACTCTTTTAATTTCTCATTACTTATAATTTTTTATTTTTTTTTCCAAATGTTTCAGCATCATTTAACAGTTATTATTATACCTACCTTTCATGTATTAACTATGGCAAATAGACACTCAATCAACTCTCTTTAGAACCAACTAACCTCTTTTTTATTTTTAATTATGAGGGTATTCTCAAGGAAAATTTGGGGGAGTAACCAATACAATAGGTAACTCTATAACTTTGCCATACATTTGTAATATTTACTCTTCAAATCAATAAATCAGTGTTTAGCTGCTGGATTTAAATTTAGACCCTCAGAACAATTTAGACACGGGTATTGAACCCCATTGATGGCATTCTAGAAAATCATAAAGTGATCGTACAAGACTGAAATAAATTTTTCCAGAGAAATTTTAATCCACATCATAAATGGCAGATCAGTAATGATTACCAGCAGTAATGAGCGCAGGAGGATCAATCAGATAATAGCACACATCATTTCCAGTCTTCTTTGTCTCTGGATTTCCTCCTGCAGTATTAGTAACTTCTATAAAATCATCTTGCCCAGCCGTCTGCAATGGTGAGAAACTAGTTCCAGAATGAGTTAGTGAAACAACATACACAAAATGATGACAAAAGAAACACAGAATAGACACATAAATATGAAGTTATTAACATTCATATTTGAGGAAGTTATGATGTTCAATTTAATCGTAACCTTTCTCCATGGGCTTCACCTGCCCCATAGACCAATTTTTAAATTATCCAAATCATTCTTACATTTATTTTCCTTTAATTTTAGTCTCAAATGCAGCTTCTCAGTGTACCCATGATCAACCAAGACCTATTCTGTGTATACCAAACAAAACAAAAAAAAAAAAAAAAAAGAAAAATAACAGAAAAATGAAATATCTATCTATCTGCTATCTATCTTTTTCTAAAGTCGGGGCCCCTTTCTGTCTGTCTGAAGACACCAAGAGAGGCTTGTTTCCCCTCAAAGTCATCCTCAATGCCTTCATCAGACAGTTCCTAACAAAAATAAAAAATCTCTGTCTATCTTTTGTTGGTTGATCAAGTCTACACAGACAACGCTGCACTCACATTTAAATTGTTCTCCAGACACTTTTAAAATCATAGAAAAATCAAAAACAACTTTCTAGGATATAATTTAATAATGTTAAAATAATTTTCTCTCATAAACTGGACCGGACAGAACATAAAACAGACACATGAATGTGAAGTTTTCACATTTTAAGGTTTAATTTCATAAGATACAAAATATAATTTTCTTATTAGTTATTTTATCATCATATCATTGGCCCTCTTTTGCCATTTGCTTGAATATAACAACACTTATCTTATATACAACCTTTGTTTAAAATCCAATTACTTATTTGACTTTAGTTTAACGCAATACACTTGACTCAAAGCTTTATTGTTTCTCCAGATAATGTGATTTCCCAAATAGAATTCAATCGCTTTAAAGTGATTTTATTTTTTTATATAATCTAAATATTCTTACTCGTCACTTAGATATAAAAGGAGTTATGATCTGGCACATGTCCATTCAACAGCTGCTCCCTCTCAGTTTAGTTAGTCTCACATCAGGCTTCCTTCATGGCATGAAAAGAACAGCCCAAGAATAAACATTGTCCAGTCAGCTAAGAGTTAACTTTTTGATTTCATGCACATTTTTGTTTGTTTATACTGTATTACATTTATCCTTATACATACATATATATTTATACATGCACACATACATACACATATACATACAGACATACATACATACATCATACATACACATACAGACTTTTTTTTTTATCATTGGTTTTAATTCTACAACCAGAATATTCATTAATTGCCCTTTTGTTTTTAATCATCAGATCTCTTCTGCCTCTCATATTGATGGAAGTTTGAAAATAGCCTAAATAGATTTTCTTTGCTGTAAATTGCATACATACTCCTCATTAATTACACAGCAGAGGATCAATCTATCTGGATCCCAAATTCTAGAATTTTGATTATACTAAAACAAACCTATTACTTCTGCCCCTCCTTTTGCTCTCCTCTTTTTATCCCTCTCCCTCCTTTATTTCCATAAAAACCACTCATTATTTACAGTGGTTGATTGCTGTATCTGTTACTTCTTTTTCTATTAAAACCCATGTACTTCCACCCACAGCTGTCTCATCCATTTTGGGTCTCTGTTCAAGACAATTTCTTCATTGGTGCTAATTCTCCTTTACTCTCTCTATTAAAAATCACCATAAATGTTTTTTTTCCCCCCTTTCTTTTTTGTAGTTAATTTGTTCATAACTCCAGAAATGATCACTAATTCCTTGTGTTTCTATTATTAATCTTTTTAATTCTATTTATTTTCTCCTCTCAAATTAGGATTTCTGTTTCAGGAGGAAAACTGAGAAGAGAAAAAATGTCTTCTCCGTTTCTGTGCATGCTCACAGCCCTCCCTTTACAGCCCGTCTCTGCTCAGCAGCCCTCCCCTACAGCTCTTCACAGCACTCAGTCTCTAGTACTGTATAGAGAGAAATGTTACCTGCTGCGATTTCGTTACAGACAACAAACGGATAAAACTCTTGTCCCTGCATTTTTCTCTAGTCTTGTTCACTGCAATGGAAAACATTTTGCCTTTTCTTTATCTTTTTCCAATTATTTAATTTCTCTATTCTAAGTTTCCTCTCTCTTTCTCCCCCTCTCATGGGGCTGTCCGTTCAGCCAACCCGTGAGCGAGAGCAAGGCAAGGAAATAACAGAGAATCAGATACCATTTGTTTCTATAATTTTCAACAGTCATTTTACTCAGTCAGTTTGTTGCAGTTCATTTGTCCCATTTCATTCTTGGGCATTTCTTTATTGTATCCGATTTTCCGCGCCACTCCGCCTCTGCACACAATACCTCATCAACGCTAAAATCATGCATTTAAAACAAACACACAAAACCAGCGCAATTAGTATTTGTAAGTACACAGGCACTAACAACATAGTTAGTCATGCACATTATTCATTATCTCAAACATGCACAGAGTTCAACAATTCCCCGTTTTCTGCTCAGTCCGGGTTCCGTCAAAACACTGCAATAAATAATCTAATCTACCACCTGGAGGAATTACAACGCAAATTTTCACTACTCCACCCGCGTTAGGATTTTTACCTGTACAGGATTTTCACATGCCTCACTTCTGGGCAAACACTTGATTAAATGCACCTAACACGGGAATTTACACGCGCCGTCGCTCTTCCGACTGTCGCACTTCCGACATACCTCTCAGGCTTTTTCTTCCTTCTCTAAATAATTACCCCCCCTCCCCAATTTTTTGAAATCTGGAACTCGCCTCTATCCTTAGCCAATTAGTCCAAATTATTCTATGTTCGGACTGGCAAAAGTCTTAGGGAAGCTACTTACTGGGACTTGCTATCACAGATCACACAAAAACACCTTAAGCAAAACGCTTACCTCGATTTATGGCGCTGGTGATTTTTTTTTTGTGCGACCAGTGCCAGCGTCCTGTCAGTAACCTCTGGCCCTTTGACCTCAATGCCGTCCCTTCCTATGGTCGCCACTGAATATGTGGTGGAATATTCACGATGATTCTCTCTAAGTTGTAAGAAAACTCTCGGAGTCCCAAGTTCCAGATGCCAAAGTTATAGTTTATTGAACACCAACAAACCACATGAGACCGGTCAGCTGTCCGTTCTGACTTCATTATCCTAAGTTCCCAGTTATATACTTTTTTGTTATCTTTTTACTCATTATCTCTAGCCAGTGCCCTTGTCCCTCCCCTCGCCACCAATATGTTTTATGTTCTTCGCTAATTAAATATTGGTGGAAAATCCCTCACTTATCTATTTAAAAAAAAAAAAAACATATTTCTTTCATATTCAGCTGGTTATTTGGACATATCTCATAGTTCATGGAAAGTGCACTCCTAATCAAGAAACACCTTTGTATGAGAAAAACAGCCATGTCCTCATAACATATCCTTTACCCTTGATCTACAGGTCAGTGTTTTTTGTAATCAATGGATACTATTTACCATACTGGTAGAAACTTGTCTTTAGTTTATCTTTTTAATTAATTTGACCACCTGTTGTTTTTATTCCTTATCCATAACCTCCCTTATTTTGTTACAACTGGGTACCTTCTGTGGTTTTTGCAGCAAGAACACTTTTAGTAACCTCAAATGCTCTTTCCTGGGTCACACAAGGCCAGGAAACTCACATAAGTACTTTGATATAAAAACATACTATAATATTTAAAAATATACTAAATCTATACCTCGCCTCCACAGAATTATTCATTCCTTTTCTAAATTCTCAGGATACAAAGTTAATTGGTCTAAATCAGAAGCTTTGGCTCTGACAGCGTACTGCCCAGTAATGGCTTTCCAGCTAGACGCCTTCCATTGGCCCAAACAGGGCATTAGGTATTTGGGCATTTTATTCCCAGTAAATTTTAGTTAATTTCGATCCTTTAATAAAAAAGGTTTTCGAGCGATGTGGGCAGGTGAGCTTCATAACATTTATCTATGATTGGGAAGGTTAATGTTATTCAAATTAATTTTATTCCAAAATTTAACTACCTGCTACAATCTCTCCCTGTACATGTCCCCCTCTCTTATCAATCAATTTTATAGCATAGCAAAGTCCTTTATTTGGAATGGTAAACATCCCAGATTACATTTCAATAAGTTATATAGGCCAATTGACAAAGGTGGCCTACCAAGATTTTGTTTTATTATTATGCATTCTGTCTCAGACATTTGGCTCATTGGTCACTTCCACCTTGGAGAGCCCCTCCCTGGTTTGGTATTAAACAGGAATTTCTTGCCCCTATATTGTCATTGCAAAACCTTTCTATCAAACTAATTGGAGAAGTTAAGTTACACCCCGTTATCTCGCATTTGCACGGGGTATTGACAAATGTATTAATAAGTCAGATTTATGCTGGTCAGAGTGGATTGTGAGGGAGGTTAATATGCTCGGTGACCTACTGTATATGAGAGTGGAGTGTTGAGATCTTTAGAAAATTTGATTCAACATTTTGGGATTCCCAGATCTCAGTTTTATAGGTATTTACAACTGCGCCACCTGCTCTGTACTATTTTTGGGAGAAGCATATACCCCTCTAAAGCGGCAGATACTAATGGTGACTACTGCTATTGGAAAATGTTATGAGGCATCAGTGTATTACTCCCTGCTAATTCAGAGTCTGGGGGACAGAGCTTTAACTTCTATCAAGACATTTTAACTTCTATCAAGACATTATGGGAGAAAGATTTCAACTTGGTATTGGAGGAGGGAGTGTGGGCTAGGATTCTAAAAAATGTCAAGTCTGCATCTAGAGATGCAAGGGTGTGCCTTATGCAATTCAAGTTTTTACATAGATTTTATTTGACTCCCTCTAGATTGTATATGCTTGGTCTTAAATACACACCCACCTGCTGGCAATGGCAATTGGAGGATGGAGACATGACCCATGTTTTTTGTGGTATATTGAGATCCAGGAATTCTGGTTGAAGTTTCAGAGTTTTTGTGTAACGTGGTGGGTACTTGGTTTGTTTTGCCCCAGACTCTGTTTTGGGTGATGGGGCAGTCATCAATGTGGGGAATAGTCACATAGAGAATTGGGTTCTGACCTGTGTGATGATCACCAGGCATACTATTTTAAGGGGTTGGAAGTCATCTGGTATACCCCCATTTTGGGAGTGGTGCACAGAGATGGGGAGGGTGGCAGATTTTGAAGAGGTGTCATTTGGAAGATGGGGTAACAGATTTGTTTGTTGGGAAATGGGGCAATTATTTAGAGTTTTTAGAGGGCTGTCGGTGTGGGGCATGGAGAAAGTAGTATAGTTTTAATTGAGTATTACTACTTAAATACATACACGCAGTATATATATACACAATACGCACACCCAACACTTTACATCAAAATGTATTAAACTGTTCATTCAAGCACAGCAGCACTATTAACTATAAATATCAAATGGTCATGACATATGAACCATTGAAAAAGAAGCTATAATATCTGTAATGTCTTAAGAGTCTTAATTGTGCAGTTTGATTAAAAAAAACATGTTTGTAAATTGTACCTTAAAATAAATACGTAAATACAATTTTTATTTAGACCCCCAGTGAGCAGGATAAAGGCATCTGTGGCAAGGAACACAAAACTACATAAGATGTTGGTTTATGGAGAAAAATAGCCTTAAGGGACACAAGGCTCACTGTAGGGGCCAGTTCCCTTCTTGCTAAACAGCACGAATATAATGCCAGTATTAGTTATTTATGTGTAGTACAAGTCATAGTTTAAGATTAGTAAACCAAGTAAATGTTAAGGGACAATGTTTAAATAAAAAGGTTTTGTATCGACTGTTAGATTAATGACTAAAGAATTTTAAGTCCATTCTTACTTATCTATGGAAGTAAACAAAGATGCATTTTCCTTTGTTATTTGGCTGATGAAGGCTTTAGTTGAAAATACTTTTATTATCTATGTATTCCGTTTTAAGAGTGTAGTCCATACTTTGACCAAGATGATGCAGGCAAAAGTCAGTGAGGTGCACTGCAGTTTGACTGGAAGCTTGTGGAAGTTCATTTCTGGTGAAGTCCATCTTAAGTCTAAGTTTCATGCAGTGGCCAATGAAGTATCCCATGACATCCTCAACCAATTGAAGTTTATATATTGAACCTGCTGGACATCCTCCCTGTTATGCATTACAATAATCTAGTCTTGAGGTCATGAATGAATAATTTTTTTGCATCAGAAATAGAGAGCATGTGTCATAACTTAGCAATATTTCTGAGATGGAAGAATGCTATTCTACAAATATTGGAAATGTGATTTTCAAAGGACAGATTGCTATAAAAATATAATACCTACATTTTGTGCTGTAGAAGATGACGTGACAGTAGATCCATTGAGAGTCATTATATTTTCTTATTCTTATTTTTAGAGGTTTTTGGTTCAATAATTAGTACCTCTGCTTTATTTTAATTGAGAATAATTTTTTTAGCCACTCAGTGTTGGGTAAGTTACTCTTAAAAAAGTAATTAATTACAAGCTACTAATTGTAACATTGTTGGTGGCTCTGATAAAAACGATAACGGTGTAAAGAACGCAAGTGCAAATTTATTCCAACGTGTATCCAAAAATCCTAACTATAAACATGAAGCCAACATAAACATGAATTTGACTTGACTTGACTTAAAATTTGATTTGACATAAACATGGCTTGACATGAACACGTTACCAAACACATAATACCTGACAAGGGACAATGGAAAACAGCATTAAGAACATCGAATCTGAGATACGACAAGCAGCTGTTTTTACTGAAAGTTAATGAACTGGATTTTAATCATTTGACTTCATTCTACCAATCCATGCTAAAAGTGTGGAACATGGCTTTTTCTGTGACCAGAGAGATTTTTGCGACCACAGGACTGGATTATGGGAGAACCACTGTTTCATAATTCTTTGATACAAACAAACATTTTGTCTTCAAGAAGTGTGAGGAACTGTCTGGTCAGAGCGGGATGTACGAAGATCGAACATCTAAGGGATGATAATGGGTGGAGGACGGCAGTTTCAATTCAACACAAGACAGGAATACGTTCTTTATGTCTCGTGGATCAGATGTTGGATGAAGTACGCTCAGCGCTGCCTGGAGCCTGCAGAGAAGCATTAGGAGCGCCTTTGCAGGGATGGAGCTACAGATTTCCAGCAATACAGGTCTCTGCTGCACAGGAAAGTCCGGATGATGAAGATACTTTTGTGTCCTTTAAAACTCCAGAGTTGGGATTTTTTCAAGACATTGGCAAAAAGGCATTATACATTGTGTGTATTAAAGTGTCTCATCAAACTGTTTTGAGAAGAGTTAAAACATGGAGGTGGACAGAAGTGTTTGGGCCAGACTTCAGAGGATGCTGGAGATCTCTGTACAAACCTCCTATTGAGAAACGTACAGCAGATTTACAGTGGAGACTGATGTATGGTATAATAGCTACAAACAGACACGTGGCGCACCTGAATCCAGAAGTAGGGAGGGAATGTCCTTTTTGCGGAGGAAACGGTTGAACATTTGTTTATCCAGTGTGAGAGGTTTTTTACTTTTTAGAGGTTTGTTTTGTAAGCATGTGTGAGGAATTTTCCCATCAAGTTTTTATTAGTGGTCCAAAGTACAAAGTCAGTGATCGAAGAAAAGTGGTTTTGTTAAATTATCTTTTGGGAACAGCCAAGATGGCAATTTGGAGGACACAGAAAAAGATGATCTTGGGAACTGGTTCAATTGATGCAGAGAGAGTTCTGAAAGGGATGGTGGCTGCTCGAATTAAAGCTGAGTTTGCTTATTTCAAATTAGTTAATAATATTATGGATTTTTCTGCAATGTGGTCGGTGGGAAGTTTTTTATGTGAGGTTGGGGAGGATGAAATGTTGGTTTTAAAGATGTAATGAAAGGGCTGTAATCTGTATTGATTGGATTTTTTAGATTTTTGGATGACATATTGGAATGAAATATGATAAATGCTAAAATAAATATGTTTTAAGCCTCTCTCTCTCTCTCTGCCTGCCCTTGTCAGTTCTGTCTCGTGTTCTCTGTATTGGTTGCCTGTTGCTTCCAGCCTGTTGCTTTGCTTTCCTTGACACTTCTCCTGTTTCCCTCAGCAGTTACCTCTCTGCACTTGATCTGCTTCTCACAGTACCTAGACACACACAGATATATGAACACACCACTCTCCAGAGGATTCCTTACGGATCTGCACTCTACACTTCCACTGTGCACACAAGCCTATTAACATACTCTTCTCCATGCTGCAGCCGGTGCCATGTGCCCCTGATGCAAACTTTTCCTTGCCTCTGCACATGGCTCTTTTGAACTCATCCTTTCTGACATAACTATCAAAAGAGGCTTCTTGGACCAACAGATATGGAAAGGTAAGGTCTGTGCATGTTTTGCACCAGTTTAGTATTATTCTCTACTTCCTGTTCAACCTTCAGTCTGAGTCAGCCTCTGGGGAGCACTTTATTCTGGGGCACCACAGAAGATGCTGAGGTGATGCTGATGCTTTCCTGAAACACACTCCTATATATATTCCTTAAAAAGTGCAAAACCTTCAAGAAACCTTAGAAAATGAATATATTGCCATTTTGAAATACTTGAGCCCAAATAACACAATTTCATGCTTTTCTTAAAAATAATTTTTACTTTTTGTATTCCCCAGTATGCTTATGTTTGGCTGTACCTCTTACCAGATTTAAACCCATTATTGGAAATGATACCATGGTATTTCTATGTTTTTGTTTTTTTTACTTGCTACTATGGTAGTACTGTGACTTTTGGACATGGTGCCATGATCATACCATGTTTTTTGTATATGTACTGTACCATTGATAAAACCATGTTTTTAGAACATGTACTGTATGATGGTAATACATGGCTTGTCCTTAGTTGTTTCCCTCCCTCCTCGGCCCTGGTCTTCCTTTGGTCTTGTTAGTCTGACCTTCTTTTCTGTCCATGTCTAGTTTTTGTTTCCTTGTTTTTATGGTCTCGTCTTGTGTAGGATGTTCCCATATTGTGTTAAATGTTCCACATCTGTCAGCCAAGAACAGAAATCTGAGGCTGCAGTGGGCACTGGCTCACCAAATGGGGAAAGTTAAAGACTGGAAAAACATAGCCTGGTTTGAAGAATCCAATTTATGCTGAGGTACACACAGATGGTAGGGGCCTGCAGCCTCAGCTTTCTGTTCTTGGTTGACACTTGGCTGTTGTTGTAGCTCATCTGCCTCAAGATTCGATGTGTTGTGCATTCTGAGATGCTATTCTGCTTACCACAATTGTACAGAGGGGTTATCGGAGTTACCATAGCCTTTCTATCATCTTGAACCATTCTGGCCATTCTCTGTTGACCTCTCTCAACAACAAGGTGTTTCCGTCTGCAGAACTGCTGGTCACTGGATGTTTTTTGTTTTTGGCACCATTCTGAGTAAACTCTAGATAATGTTGTGTATTTAAATCCCAGGTGATTAGCAGTAACCACACAAGAGGACAGTTATTTACACTACTAAGCTCCAAAAAGGACCAAAAAGAACCAATTAATGTAGTCCATATGACGCAAGTGCTATATTCAAAGACTTCTGAAACCATACTATAGCTTTGTGTGAGTAACAGAACAAAATTTAAGCTGTTATTCACTGATAATATTCCCCTCCACCACCAACACTTGTGTTAATTTCCATAAATTATGCCTTTGATGTAATTGAACGATCAAAACGTGACAAAATTTGTGAATTACTTAAATGTGGGTCTGTTCTTCACCTTTTAACCCAAAACATGATCTCTGCTCCTCCAAATCTGGTCTCCGAGCTATCCCTCAGAATTGTTTATTAGATTCCTCTGATAGGAGGGAATCTATTGTAATTGAAAGTATTATTATTAGATTCCTCCGATAGGAGGGAATCTATTGTTATTGACAGTTTTGTTATTATTATTATTATTATTATTATTATTATTATTATTAGATTCATCCGATAGGAGGGAATCTATTGTAATTGACAGTATTATTATTAGATTCCTCCGATAGGAGGGAATCTATTGTTATTGACAGTTTTATTATTATTATTAGATTCCTCCGATAGGAGGGAATCTATTGTTATTGACAGTTTTATTATTATTAGATTCCTCCGGTAGGAGGGAATCTATTGTTATTGACAGTTTTATTATTATTATTAGATTCCTCCGATAGGAGGGAATCTATTGTAATTGACAGTATTATTATTAGATTCCTCTGATAGGAGGGAATCTATTGTAATTGACAGTATTATTATTAGATTCCTCCGGTAGGAGGGAATCTATTGTAATTGACAGTTTTATTATTATTATTATTAGATTCCTCTGATAGGAGGGAATCTATTGTAATTGACAGTTTTATTATTATTAGATTCCTCCGATAGGAGGGAATCTATTGTTATTGACAGTTTTATTATTATTATTATTAGATTCCTCCGATAAGAGGGAATCTATTGTAATTGACAGTATTATTATTATTATTATTATTAGATTCCTCTGATAGGAGGGAATCTATTGTAATTGACAGTATTATTATTAGATTCCTCCGGTAGGAGGGAATCTATTGTTATTGACAGTTTTATTATTATTAGATTCCTCCGATAGGAGGGAATCTATTGTTATTGACAGTTTTATTATTATTATTATTATTATTAGATTCCTCCGATAGGAGGG
Organism: Moxostoma hubbsi; assembly: GCA_032164185.1. NCBI lineage: Eukaryota > Metazoa > Chordata > Actinopteri > Cypriniformes > Catostomidae > Moxostoma > Moxostoma hubbsi. The sequence goes on along the minus strand of JAVLUX010000013.1, from coordinate 9,280,529 downwards.
AATCTATTGTAATTGACAGTATTATTATTATTATTATTATTATTATTAGATTCCTCCGATAGGAGGGAATCTATTGTAATTGACAGTATTATTATTAGATTCCTCCGATAGGAGGGAATCTATTGTTATTGACAGTTTTATTATTAGATTCCTCCGATAGGAGGGAATCTATTGTAATTGACAGTTTTATTATTATTATTATTAGATTCCTCCGATAGGAGGGAATCTATTGTAATTGACAGTATTATTATTATTATTATTAGATTCCTCCGATAGGAGGGAATCTATTGTTATTGACAGTTTTATTATTATTATTAGATTCCTCCGATAGGAGGGAATCTATTGTTATTGACAGTTTTATTATTATTATTAGATTCCTCCGATAGGAGGGAATCTATTGTAATTGACAGTTTTATTATTATTATTATTAGATTCCTCCGATAGGAGGGAATCTATTGTTATTGACAGTTTTATTATTATTAGATTCCTCCGATAGGAGGGAATCTATTGTTATTGACAGTTTTATTATTATTATTATTATTATTATTATTATTATTAGATTCCTCCGATAGGAGGGAATCTATTGTTATTGACAGTTTTATTAGATTCCTACGATAGGAGGGAATCTATTGTTATTGACAGTTTTATTATTATTATTATTATTATTATTAGATTCCTCCGATAGGAGGGAATCTATTGTAATTGACAGTTTTATTATTATTATTATTAGATTCCTCCGATAGGAGGGAATCTATTGTAATTGACAGTTTTATTATTATTAGATTCCTCCGATAGGAGGGAATCTATTGTTATTGACAGTTTTATTATTATTATTATTATTATTATTATTAGATTCCTCCGATAGGAGGGAATCTATTGTTATTGACAGTTTTATTATTATTATTATTATTATTATTATTATTATTATTATTATTAGATTCCTCCGATAGGAGGGAATCTATTGTTATTGACAGTTTTATTATTATTAGATTCCTCCGATAGGAGGGAATCTATTGTTATTGACAGTTTTATTATTATTATTATTATAAATTTTCTAAATTGGCACATTGATACTCCATGCCAACGGGTACCCCCAAACCAAGAATGGCCCACATTCGCCCATAGGTGGCGCTACAGGCCACGCCCCAAAAAAATATTTTCAAAGTCATGGCATTTCCAAGCCATTTGTCCAATTATTCTCAAACCTGGTGTACATGCCTCATTTCTCATGGGGAACAAAAAAGCCTCAAGGACCCATAACTTCTGCCCTAATGGATTTTCCTGTACAGTGAAAATTTGCCAAAACCTACAAAACTCTTCTTCTCCTGAACCGTAGCTCCAATATACTTGAAATTTGGTACGCATGTGTAGAATTGATGCCTTTGAAAACGTTACTTAGCAAAAATGAATACGATATAAAATGGCTGAAAGGGGCGTGTTTATGTAAATGTCCACATTTAATCAATATATATGTCAATATATCAAATGTAATTTTGACCCAGGGTTTTTCAAACCTAACATTCTTCAAGATAACATCCCTTTGAAGTACTGTGCAAAGAATTGCCCACATTCGCCCTTAGCGGTTCGCTACAGGCCACGCCCAAATGTCACATTTTCAAAATGATGGCATTTTCACCACAATTTTCGAAATATTCTAAAACTTGGTATACTTGCCTCATTTTTCATTGGGAACAAAAAAGCCTCAAGGACCCATAAGGTACGATTAAAAATGGCTGAAAGGGGCGTGTTTATGTAAATGTCCACATTTAATCAATATATAAGTCAATAAATCAAATGTAATTTTGACTGAGGGATTTTAAACCTGACATGCTTCAAGATAACATCCCTTTGAAGTACTGTGCAAAGAATTGCCGACATTCGCCCTTAGCGGTTCGCTACAGGCCACGCCCAAATGTCACATTTTCAAAATGATGGCACTTTCACCCCAATTTTCCAAATATTCTAAAGCTTGGTATACTTGCCTCATTTCTCATTGGGAACAAAAAAGCCTCAAGGACCCATAACTTCTGCCCTAATGGATTGTCCTGTACAGTGAAAATTTGCCAAAACCTACAAAAGTCTTCTTCTCTTGAACCGTAGATCCAATTGACTTGACATTTGGTACCCATGTGTAGAATTGATGTCTTTCAATTTGTTACTTAGCAAAAATGAATACAATACAAAATGGCTGAAAGGTGCGTGTTTATGTAAATGACCACATTGCCTCAATATATTAGTGTCAATAAACCAAATGTAAATTTGATTGATGGTTTTTCAAACCTAACATGCTTCAAGATGACATAACTATGTTGGCTTGAGAAAGCCAACATATTGTTATGTTACATACATTTATTATTATTATTATTATTATTATTAATAATACTATTTTACTTACTAAAATTTCAACAACCTCGCCTCTAAGAGCTTTAATGCTATAAGTACCCAACTTGCCACAGACCTGGGGACTGTTCTGAAGTTTGCTGCTATGTCTTTTTTTACCTGATGCGACTTAAGCTTTTTATATAAATGACGATCAAAAATGTAAAAAATCCCATTGATTTACAATGGCTGAGCAAAAATGCCCCCTCTACTGGATCAATACGGTCTACAAGTAAAATCCCATTCACTTACATTGGCTGAGCAAAGAGGCTCCCTCTGCTGGTGTAACTCTGTCTACCAAATGCACTTTTACTGGAGAAATCTCTCTAATGGAGCAATTCTGTCTACTAGTGGGTGGAGCTCCCGACTTTCTCAGCCAGAAGAATTTTGCCTGCGTTTGCACAAAGGTATGTCAATTGTGTGTGTTTAATGCTTGACATTTGGAACATTCACGCGATTTTATACTATTCATCTCAACAAATGGTAAAACAACTCATATAAATGTTTTCGAGCAGTTTGTGTGAAACAGCGATAATCGTCGCGTCTAACGCACGAGCCCCGATGAGAGTTACTGCACAAGGTCAGTGAGATGTATTTTACTGCTTCCCAGTTTGAATATTCAAGCGATTTTACACTATTCAACTCAACAAATGGCAAAACAACTCAAATAAATGTTTGTGAGCAGTTTTGTGTGAAACCGCGAGATGCGTCGCGTCTAACGCACGAGCCCCGATGAGAGTTACTGCACAAATAAGGTCAGTGAGATGTGTTTTACTACTTCCCAGTTTGAATATTCAAGCGATTTTACACTATTCAACTCAACAAATGGCATACAACTCAAATAAATCGGGAATCATTATTGAATTCTGGCATTATTACGGGGGTCAACAATGGCGCTGTAATGTCCTTTCAGATGCATTGTTCTAAACAGCGGAAACAAAATACTGCGTCATTTTTGCCCATTCAGATACATGGAAGAGATCATTACAAACTGTAAAAGGTCTACTTTTATTTGTGTACACTTACAATACAACAAAACCTTGAGCTTTTGTAAAATAACGAAAATAAACAGGGTAAACCGAATCTGTCTTTGCGATAATCTGTCTGATACACGTCAGAAAAATCAAGTGAAACTCCGCGAACACTTATCACACAAACATGAAACATATGTCTAAAGAAAGAAGGGATGGACGGATCGATCCTAAAGTATCAATACTTCCGAGAATGATGTTTCATCTGCGTGTTCTCTGACAGCACGCGATAGTGAGGCGATCTCATTTTTACTCGCGTCTTCAATGCGAGCAATGTTTGTCTGTTGTATGTGTTTTTAACACTTTCCTGTTTGAACTTTCAAGCGATTTTACACCATTCAACTCAACAAATGGCAAAACAACTCAAATAAATATTTGTGTGAAACAGGGAGCAGCGTCACGTCTAACTCACGAGCCCCGATGAGAGATCGCATTCGCTTCTTCTTGCGTTTGAACGGACAATTTCATACAAGCATACATGATATATTGTCTGTTTTGTCTCAAGTGAACATAAACAGTTGATGAAGAAATCGCGAATCTAAATCTAGTATCAACACTTCCGAGAATGATTATCAGCGTTGTGTCTGACAGCGCGAGGCGATCTCATTTTTACTCGCATCTTCACGGAGGTTTGTCGGTTGTATGTAGTTTCACAATCTCAATCAATTAATCTCTGAAATGAATACAGATGTAACAGCACGAAAATAATGAGACTTCACAGTTCTCAAAAGATTAAACTCAATGAAACAAGCCGCACAGACTGTGCCTTGAATGAAATGCGTTTAAAATCCTCTTAAAGAGACAGTAACAATTTTCCAAATAAATAAAAAGTAGCCTACAAATGGTTTTTACCCCAAAAATAAATTTCTCTCATCGTATACTCACCCTCATTCCATCCCAGATGTGTATTATTTCCTTTCTTCTGGTGAACACAAATTAAGCTTTTTAGAAGATTATCTCAACCCTGTTGGACCTTTCAATGACTTGAATGGTGATCAGAACTCAGAAGCTACAAAAATCACATAAATGCAGCATAAAAGTAATCCATACCACTCCAGTGGTTTAATCCATGCCTTCAGAAGTGATATTATAGGTGTGGGTTAGAAACAGACCTATATATATATATATATATATATACTTCAAGATGACATCACTCTGAAGTACTGCGTAAAGAATATCCCACATTCTCCCTTAGGGGGCGCTACAGGCCAAGCCCAAAATTCCCATTTTCTGGTCAAAAATGTTCTAATTTTGTATATTGATACTACAGACCAACAGGAATCCACAAACCAAGAATGGCCCACATTCACCCTTAGGGGGCGCTACAGGCCACGCCCTAAATTTCCATTTGCTGGTCAAAAATGTTCTAATTTGGTACATTGATACTACAGGCCAACAGGAACCCACAAACAAAGAATTGCCCATATTCGCCATTAGGGGGCGCTACAGGCTATGCCCAAAATTCCCATTTTATGGTCAAAAATGTTCTAATTTGGTATATTGACACTACAGGCCAACAGAAATCCACAAACCAAGAAAGTCTCACATTCGCCCTTAGGGGGCGCTAAAGGCCATTCCCAAATTGCAATTTTTTTTTGTCAAAAACTTTCAAATTTGGTACATTGATACTACAGGCCAACAGGAACTCACAAACCAAGATTGGCCCACATTCACCCTTAGGGGGCGCTATAGGCCATGTCCTAAATTCCCATTTGCTGGTCAAAAATGTTCTAATTTGGTACATTGATACTACAGGCCAACAGGAACCCACAAACAAAGAATTGCCCATATTCGCCATTAGGGGGCGCTACAGGCTATGCCCAAAATTCCCATTTTATGGTCAAAAATGTTCTAATTTGGTACATTGACACTACAGGCCAACAGAAATCCACAAACCAAGAATGTCTCACATTCGCCCTTAGGGGGCGCTACAGGCTATATATTAAAGTCCTATTTTTTGGTCAAACATTTTCAAATTTGGTACATTGATACTACAGGCCAACAGGAACTCACAAACCAAGATTGGCCCACATTCACCCTTAGGGGGCGCTATAGGCCATGTCAAAAATTCCCATTTTCTGGTCAAAAATGTTCTAATTTGGTACATTGATACTGCACGCCAACAGGAACCCACAAACCAAGAATTGCCCATATTCGTCATTAGGGGGCGCTACAGGCTATGCCTTAAAGTCCTATTTTTTGGTCAAACATTTTCAAATTTGGTACATTGATACTACAGGCCAACGGGAACCCACAAACCAAGAATTGCCCATATTCGCCATTAGGGGGCGCTACAGGCTATGCCTTAATGTCCTATTTTCTGGTCAAACATTTTCAAATTTGGTACATTGATATTACAGGCCAACAGGAACCCACAAACCAAGATTGGCCCACATTCACCCATAGGGGGCGCTATAGGCCATGTCCAAAATTCCCATTTTCTGGTCAAAAATGTTCTAATTTGGTATATTGATACTGCACGCCAACAGGAACCCACAAACCAAGAATTGCCCATATTCGTCATTAGAGGGCGCTACAGGCTATGCCTTAAAGTCCTATTTTTTGGTCAAACATTTTCAAATTTGGTACATTGATACTACAGGCCAACAGGAACCCACAAACCAAGAATGGCTGACATTCACCCTTAGGGGGCGCTATAGGCCATGTCCAAAATTCCCATTTTCTGGTCAAAAATGTTCTAATTTGGTACATTGATACTGCACGCCAACAGGAACCCACAAACCAAGAATTGCCCGTATTCTCCATTAGGGGGCGCTACAGGCTATGCCCCAATGTCCCACATTCAAAGTGATGGCATTTCCACCCCATTTTTTCAGTTCTTCTGAAACTTAATGTACATACCTCATTTCTCATTGTAAACAAAAAAGCCTCCAGGATCCATAAGGTCCGGCATCATGGATTTTCCTGTACACTGAAAATGTTTAGTTTAGGATTCAGACAGATAGACACGTTTTTTGGATTTCTTCATTGGGAGGGTTTAACCCCAACCCACTACTGACCAATTTTAAATGATTTGCCATTTTGAGGAGGACTCGCATTGCTGCTTGCAGCTATATTCATTATTATTATTATTATTATTATTCTCCTTGAGCCACAATATCTCAAAAAGTCACTGGTCAAAAATTTTCTAAATTGAAACATTGATACTCCATGCCAACGGGTACCCCCAAACCAAGAATGGCCCACATTCGCCCATAGGTGGCGCTACAGGCCACGCCCCAAAAAAATATTTTCAAAGTCATGGCATTTCCAAGCCATTTGTCCAGTTATTCTCAAACCTGGTGTACATGCCTCATTTCTCATGGGGAACAAAAAAGCCTCAAGGACCCATAACTTCCGCCATGATGGATTTTCCTGTACAGTGAAAATTTGCCAAAACCTACAAAACTCTTCTTCTCCTGAACCGTAGCTCCAATTGACTTGAAATTTGGTACGCATGTGTAGAATTGATATCTTTGAAAACGTTACTTATCAAAAATGAATACGATATAAAATGGCTGAAAGGGGCTTGTTTATGTAAATGTCCAAATTTTATCAATATGTCAATATATCAAATGTAATTTTGACTGAGGGTTTTTCAAACCTAACATTCATCAAGATAACATCCCTTTGAAGTACTGTGCAAAGAATTGCCCACATTCGCCCTTAGCGGTTCGCTACAGGCCACGCCCAAATGTCACATTTTCAAAATGATGGCATTTTCACCACAATTTTCGAAATATTCTAAAACTTGGTATACTTGCCTCATTTCTCATTGGGAACAAAAAAGCCTCAAGGACCCATAACTTCTGCCCTAATGGATTGTCCTGTACAGTGAAAATTTGCCAAAACCTACAAAAGTCTTCTTCTCTTGAACCGTAGATCCAATTGACTTGACATTTGGTACCCATGTGTAGAATAGATGTCTTTCAATTTGTTACTTAGCAAAAATGAATACAATACAAAATGGCTGAAAGGTGTGTGTTTATGTAAATGACCACATTGCCTCAATATATTAGTGTCAATAAACCAAATGTAAATTTGATTGATGGTTTTTCAAACCTAACATGCTTCAAGATGACATAACTATGTTGGCTTGAGAAAGCCAACATATTGTTATGTTACATACATTTATTATTATTATTATTATTAATACTACTATTATTATTATTATTATTAATACTTGGTTCTAAAAGGTTGTTATGGTCGAGGATGATAACAGGGTTAAGCTCCTGGTATCTATAAAATTCCCTCAAGACCTGTGTCTCACTATAGCCTCTGACAACCAAAGTCCAACTCCTGGCCTTCACGTGGCAGAACTGTTTTCACTAACAGGAGAAGGGGCGAAGGCGGGTTTTTGGCGCCTTAAAACCAAAAGGCTTCGGGTAGACGGAACTCGTTAGCCTCGGAAGGCAGTCCGACTAGGGGAAGGAAAACCCTAACTTCAAACCTCCACTGCCTTGTGGCTACATCCATTCTTGGAAAAGGCTATGGGAGTAAACCCAGAAAAAAAAAAAAAAAAAAAAATCAGGAGTGGAGACCCTCAGGCGGTTGGACGTCAATTCTGACTTCTCTCCGGCATCTTCTGCAGCCAAAGTGACTCCATACGTAATGCTTGCATTCCTATGGGTTTTGTCAACATGGCCGAGAGGGGAACCTTGCAGTACTGGGCAGGGCTAGGTTTCCATAAAACAGCCCAGGCAACCACACTGAAGAGGCCACTTCAGCCCACTCTTGAGTGGGAAAAAAAACACGGAGGACAATAGTTTACCGGTTATAAGCCCGGCTTGATTGCCGTTTAGCTGGACGCCAGGGATTGTTCTTGTCGGTGGGAGGGGCCTTTGCGCCCCACTGGTCAGCTACGCCCGCCTAAGTTGGGCAGCCCCCAACCAATAAGTGCTGACCACGGCACGATCTTCCTGCTTCACTGGGTGACTGAAGCTTAGAGCAACTCGCTCAACAAGATGATTGTATACCACTCACCAAACAATACAAGCTCGAAAAAAGTTCCAGCTTTTCGCATCGCAAGCTGGAACGTTAGAACGATGCGACCAGGTTTGTCCGACGATCTCCAAACAATAAGCGACCTCCGCAAGACAGCTGTAATTGATCGTGAGTTGCTAAAACTGAACATCGACATTGCAGCCCTGCAGGAAACACGCCTTCCAGATAGCGGATCTCTGAAAGAGTTGCACTATACCTTCTTTTGGCACGGTAAAAGTACGGATGACATTAGGGAACATGGTGTTGGGTTCGCAGTCAAAAACACGCTTCTCCCCATGATTCAACCCCCAATTGATGGCACAGAAAGAATTTCAACTTTAAGGCTTTCTACTTCAGCTGGCGTTGCTAACCTTATATGCATTTATGCACCAACACTAAGAGCAACAGCTGAAGTCAAAGATGAGTTCTACGAGCAACTCGACAGCCTTCTCAAAATGATTCCAGTCTCTGAACAACTTTACCTTTTGGGGGACTTCAACGCCAGGGTGGGAAGCGATCGGGAAGCATGGCCAAGTGTGTTAGGTTATCATGGCATGGGTAAAATGAATGACAATGGTCAGAGGCTCTTAGAACTCTGCTGTTACCATAACCTGTGTGTGACAAACACGTTTTTCCAGAACAAGAATTGCCATAAAGCATCATGGAGGCATCCAAGATCCAATCATTGGCATCAATTGGACTTGATCATCACCCTACGTGGTTCCCTCAACAATGTCTGCAACTCTAGAGCATACCATAGTGCTGATTGTGACACCGATCATTCACTGATTGCTGCAAAGATCAAGCTACTTCCCCGTCAAATACACCGTTCAAAAAAGAAATGCCTAAAGAAAATAGATGTCAGCAAGATTGCATTTACAGAAAACAAAATTGTCTTTCTGGACAAGCTTCGAACTGAACTACCCGGTGACATGCACCGTTGCGCAGAGGCCATGTGGACCTCCTTACAGGAAAAAATCTACAGTGCTGCAGTTGATGGTTTTGGTAAAAAAACGCGCAAAAATAATGACTGGTTTGAAGATAACATCTCAGTTCTAAAACCTGTCATCAACACCAAGCGTAAGGCACTTTTACATTACAAGAATGCCCCAAATGCTAAAAATCTCAATGCATTGAAGGATGCTCGCAGCAAAGCGCAACGACTCGCAAGACGCTGTGCGAACGACTACTGGATCAAACTTTCAGATAGTATACAACGGGCATTTGACTCCGGTAATACTAGGGCAATGTATGAAGGCATCAAACAAGCGACTGGCATACCATCCAAAAAATCTGCTCCTCTCAAATCAACAACAGGGGAGTGGATTAAAGATAAGACAAAACAAATGGAACGCTGGGTCGAACACTATCTGGATGTGTACTCTAGACAAAATAACGTTTCCCAAGAAGCGCTTGATGCCATAGAAGAAATGCCTGTCCTATCAGAACTGGACTCCATGCCCACTATCGAAGAACTCAGTAGTGCAATTGACCGTTTAAAAAACCACAAAGCTTCTGGCCCAAATGAGATTCCTCCGGAGGTCATCAAATGCGGAAAAGAAGTTTTATTAAACCCGTTGTTCGACCTGTTATGTACGTGTTGGAGTGAAGGCAAGGTACCTCATGCAATGCGGGATGCGAAGATCATCACCCTTTACAAGAATAAAGGTGACCGCAGCGACTGCAACAACTACAGAGGAATATCTTTACTCTGCGTCGTAGGAAAACTTTTCGCACACGTAGTCTTGAACAGGCTTCAGATACTTGCCAACCGTGTCTACCCAGAAGCTCAATGCGGTTTCAGAAGTAATAGGTCCACAAATGACATGCTGTTTTCTGTACGTCAACTTCAGGAAAAATGCAGGGAACAAAAAAGACCACTCTACATCGCATTCATCGACCTCACAAAAGCGTTCGACTTAGTGAGTAGAAATGGTCTTTTTCAACTGCTGAAAAAAATTGGATGCCCTCCCAACCTGCTTAGTATAATTAAATCTTTCCACGATGATATGCAAGGTGTGATCAGTTGCGATGGTGAATCCTCCAACTCATTCAAGATATTAAGTGGTGTAAAACAGGGCTGCGTTCTAGCTCCAACGCTGTTTGGCATATTTTTTTCAATGCTCCTGAAATTTGCTTTCAAGAGCTCAGACCAAGGTATTCATCTCCACACAAGAAGTGACGGCAAACTGTTCAATATTGCTCGTCTGAAAGCCAAAACTAAAGTCAGAGCAGTAATGATCAGAGAACTGCTCTTTGCTGACGATGCAGCTTTAGTAGCTCACAGCGAGGATGATCTGCAAGCACTGATCGACAGATTTTCACACGCTTGTCTTAACTTTGGACTGACCATCAGCATTCAAAAGACCAAAGTCATGTGTCTAGATCCAAGCTCAGCACCGTCTATAACCATTGGCAGTGAGGTACTTGAAGTGGTTGACCATTTCAACTACTTGGGCTCCACTGTTGAAAGCAGCCTTTCTTTAAATAAAGAGATTGACAGACGCATTGCTCATGCTTCTTCCATGATGGCCAAATTTAGCAAGAAAGTGTGGGAAAATTCTCATCTCACACTCAAGACAAAAATTAGTGTGTACAAAGCATGTGTTCTCAGTGCTCTCCTATATGGAAGTGAGACGTGGAATTCCTATGCCAGGCAGGAAAATCGACTCGAAAGTTTCCACCTTCGATGCCTCAGACGCATTCTTGGTATCACATGGCGTGAAAAAAATCCCCAACACAGCCATACTTCAAATCACGGAATGCAATAGTCTCCACCTCCTCCTTTGTCAGCGTCGTCTTAGATGGTTAGGACATGTGCGTCGTATGGAGGATGGTCGCATTCCTAAGGATTTATTGTATGGCTCGCTGGTCACTGGACACCGTTCTGTGGGTCGTCCAATGTTGCGATTTAAGGATGTCATCAAGCGTGATCTTAAGCTGACGGCTATTGACACGAATGACTGGGAAAGGATTGCAGACAACCGCAGTTGCTGGCGTCAGGCTGTGTCTGAAGGCATCAAGTTGGGTGAGTCGAAGCGGAAGGAAGAGCTTGAAACAAAACGGAGACGGAGGAAGGAGGCCTTTCAGTGTGCATGGAAAGGCAGCAATCCTGCTCCTGACCAATAATAATCCTTCTGGATTGAACTGCCATTATTATTATTAATACTATTTTACTTACTAAAATTTCAACAACCTCACCTCCAAGAGCTTTAATGCTATAAGTACCCAACTTGCCACAGACCTGGGGACTGTTCTGAAGTTTGCTGCTATGTCTTTTTTTACCTGATGCGACTTAAGCTTTTTATATAAATGACGATCAAAAATGTAAAAAAAATCCCATTGATTTACAATGGCTGAGCAAAAATGCCCCCTCTACTGGATTAATACGGTCTACAAGTAAAATCCCATTCACTTACATTGGCTGAGCAAAGAGGCTCCCTCTGCTGGTGTAACTCTGTCTACCAAATGCACTTTTACTGGAGAAATCTCTCTAATGGAGCAATTCTGTCTACTAGTGGGTGGAGCTCCAAGCCAGATGGATTTAGCCTGTGTCTGCACAAAGGTGTCAATTGTGTGTTTAATGCTTGACATTTGGAACATTCACGCGATTTTATACTATTCATCTCAACAAATGGTAAAACAACTCATATAAATGTTTGAGCAGTTTGTGTGAAACAGCGATAATCGTCGCGTCTAACGCATGAGCCCCGATGAGAGTTACTGCACAAAGGTCAGTGAGATGTTTTACTGCTTCAAAGTTTGAATATTCAAGCGATTTTACACTATTCAACTCAACAAATGGCATATAACTCGAATAAATCTTTGAGCAGTTTGAAATCGGGAATATTGAATTCTGCCATTATTACGGGGGTCAACACTGGCGCTGTGATGCCCTTTAATTAGATGCATTTTTCTAAACAGCGGAAAAAACTTAAACAAAATACTGCGTCATTTTTGCCAATTCAGATACATGGAAGAGATCATTACAAACTATAAAAGGTCTACTTTTATTTGTGTACACTTACAATAACAACAAAACCTTGAGCTTTTGTAAAATAACGAAAATAAACCGGGTGTGCCGAATCTGTCTTAGCGGTCTGATACACGTCAGAAAAATCAAGTGAAACTCCGCGAACACTTTTCTTCAATGAACACATCTTCAATGCGAGCAATGTTTGTCTGTTGTATGTGTTTAACACTTTCCTGTTTGAACTTTCAAGCGATTTTACACCATTCAACTCAACAAATGGCAAAACTGTTTATGTGAAACAGCGAGCAGTGTCACGTCTAACTCACGAGCCCCGATGAGAGATCGCATTCGCTTCTTCTTGCGTTTGAACGGACAATTTCATACAACAAAATGTCAAAATACATGATATATTGTGTTGTCTGTTTTGTCTCAAGTGAACATAAACAGTTGATGAAGAAATCGGGAATCTAAATCTAGTATCAACACTTCCGAGATTGATTATCAGCGTTGTGTCTTACAGCACGCGCTCCGTGAGGCGATCTCATTTTTACTCGCATCTTCACGAAGGTTTGTCTGTTCTATGTGTTTTTAACACTTTCCTGTTTGAACATTCACGCAATAAATAATGAGACTTCACAGTTCTCAAAAGATTAAACTCAATGAAACAAACTGTGCCTTGAATGCATGCGATAACCATCTCTTAAAGAGACAGAAACAATTGAGCTTTCGTCCTGAACATTGACATTCCAAGTAAATAAAAAGTACAAATGGTATTTACCCCCAAAATAAATTTCTCTCATCATTTATTTACCCTCATTCCATCCCAGATGTGTATTATTTTCTTTCTTCTGGTGAACACAAATTAAGCTTTTTAGAAGAATATCTCAACACTGTTGGACCTTTCAATGCACTTGAATGGTGATCAGAACTCAGAAGCTACAAAAATCACATAAATGCAGCATAAAAGTAATCCATGCCACTCCAGTGGTTTAATCCATGCCTTCAGAAGTGATATTATAAGCGTGGGTTAGAAACAGACCAATATATATGATTAAAAAAAATTGTATTTAAAAAAAAACAAAACAAAAAAAAAACATTTTTCTTTTATTTACTATAAATACTCCCTGCCCAGAAGGGATGATTTGGTTATGTAAATCACAAAAAAAAAAAAAAAAAAACAGAAGAAGAACTCTTAAGAGAGAAGTGCGCTTCTGAAAGTCAAAGTAGCGATTTATAGTTAAAAAATGACTTAATTAATGATCTGTTTCTCACCACTTCTCATTTACTTACAACAGAGCTGAGATATTCTTCTAAACATCTTCATTCAATTTCAGCAGAAGAAAGTCATACACATCTGGGACTGCATGAGGGTGAGGAAATGATCAAATATCCCTTTAACATTCACTTATTTTTACAAAGCATGCAATGAAGTCTTAGGACAAAATGAAAATCTTAGTGAATGACGTATGTGGTATAATGACATGGAGATCTTAAATAATTTTCAATTTATTGCATTTATTTAATATTTTTGCTGTGATCTTGTTTTATTGTTATCATCAAGTTCCAGTCTTGGTTCAAAGTTCGGTCTTTCTCAAGCCAACATCAAAGTTTGTCTTGACTTCTTTTTCTAGTTCTGAAGTACTATACAAAGAATGGCTCACATTCACCCATAGTCGCTAGAGGCCATGCCCAAAATTAACATATACTGGTCAAAAATGTTCTAATTTGGTATATTGATACTACAGGCCAACAGGAATCCACAAACCAAGAATGGCCCACATTCGCCCTTAGGGGGCGCTACAGGCTATGCCCAAATTTCCCATTTTATGGTCAAAAATGTACTAATTTGGTATATTGATACTACAGGCCAACAGGAATCCACAAACCAAGAATGGCCCACATTCGCCCTTAGGGGGCGCTACATTTCCGCCCAAAATTCTCATTTTCTGTTCCAAAATTTACTAATTTGGTACATTGATACTACAGGCCAACAGTAACACTCAAACCAAGAATGGTCCACATTCACCCTTAGGGGGCGCATCAGACCATGCCCAAATGTCATTTTTTCAAAGTGATTGTATTTTCACCCCATTTATTTAGTTTTTCTGAAACCTGGTGAACATACCTCATTTCTCATTGTAAACAAAAAACCCTCCAGGATCCATAAGGTCCGGCATGATGGATTTTCCTGTACACTGAAAATGTTTAGTTTAGGATTCAGACAGAAAGACATGTTTTTTGGATTTTTTCATTGGGAGGGTTTAACCCCAACCCTCTATTGATCAATTTTAAATGATTTGCCATTTTGAGGAGGAATCGCATTGCTGCTTGCAGCTATATTTATTATTATTATTATTTTATCGACTATTCGGACACTTTTGGGGACCTTAACGTGCTCTAAAACTCTTGAAACTTTGCACACGGGTCAGAACCCGCGGCCATCAGGGCTGGGCTGAAGATGGTACCCGGGCGTGGCAGGGGGGCTTAACAGCGCCCCCTGGAACGGGGTCCGAAACCTTGGTCCATAAATCAAACACACTTGCATGTAATAATATGAAAGTCGGTACACATAGATCTCATCGTTTCATATATCCTTCATGCTCTTACTTTTTACCTCAGCCCAACAGGAAGTCGGCTATTTAGGGTTGTTTGGAAAACGTATGCAATGGAATTTGAAATACTCCTCCTAGAGAAATCATTTAATCGCCACGAATCTCAGTCAGCATGATGTCAAGACATTGAGGATGAAAAATTGACAGCGGATTTTTGATATCTCGAACGGTTTGGCCGTGGCGAGGAAACAAATTTATGGCGAGAAAAGTGAGACAGGAAGTGTGTTATAACTTCTGCATAAATTAACAGATCTCGATGAAACTTCAGCAGTGTGTTCGTTGTAAGAGGCCGATCACATGGATGTGACTGTTGTGAGTCAAAGTTATAGCGCCACCAACTGGCAGCAGGAAGTGTGTCACTTTCAAAATGCTTTGAAATCACCCTCTTGTTTTTACCCGATTTGCTTCAAACTTTACATGTATAATGTAAACACACGGCAGATTTAGACCTGTGAAAGGATTATTGATATCTTAGATACTGTTGCCGTGGCAACACTTCAAACTTTACAATTCTTTATTGATGCTTTTGAGACTCTTAACATACTTGAAATTGCATGAAACTCGACAGACACGTCACATTTATTAGCCAGTAGACATGTGCAAAGTTTCAGAAATGGGTGTGGTGAGGGGCTCAGTAGCGCCACCTTTTGACAAAAAAGTGGGGGGTTAGTTTCATCTACAGGTACAAAAATTGGTATTGATATAGTTCTCCTCAAGCCGGACAACTTTCTAATTTACAGTCATTAGCTCCGACCAACGGAAAGTCAGATATTTTGGTTTGAATGTGGAGAAAATGTCAGAATTTTGCAAGTCACTCTCTGAGTCTCTGTGTGTGAGGAGGGGAGGGGGGGCGTTGGGTCTTGTGAAGTAATACATAGGGCTATACTGCCCTCTTGTGTTCAACATAGTATGGTTTACATTAACTTTTGCACGATATTCTAATTTTTCGAGTTTCACCTGTATGCAGAGTTGACAGAAAAATGTTACACACGCCGTTGCAGGTGAATACAACAAAGAACTAAAGTCCCGCCTCACCCAGTTTGGGTACCGGACCTTGTTGAAACAATCATGCATCTAGCTGGCAGAGTGACAAATTTTCGCCAGCGCCTTCACCCTGAACATGGTCGAAAAATACAGACTAATGTCAAGGCATTGCACATTTTCAATTCCGAAGGTATCCTTGATATCTTAAATATTTAGTACATTTTAGATCAATAAAATACAGTCAAAATATCAACTGAAATGGAAAAGTACAAGAAAACCCATGTTTAATCCACTGTCTGTTCATTCTCTGAATGGCAATTACAAGAAATGTCCAATAGAGGGCATCCAAGCCTCATTGTTCAATGATTTACAACAGGTCTGAGTCCAGAATGGGCAGGGACTGAGTTCAACAGTTGCTTGAGCTCTTTTGCAGTCGAATCCAGAAAAAAGGCAAACAATGTGTCCCCACTCAATATATACATCAACTGAGTGGCGGATACAATTTTTAACAACCTTTAACCATTTACAGCCAGAGCGTTCAAATTTGGGAACAATTATTCCCATGGTTCCTGTCTCAGTGTCATCGTCGTCCAATCACCGATTTTATTTCTGAAATCTGCCCAGATACTCATGACAATAAAAGCTAAAGGCACATGTGATTGGTTAAGGGGATTTTATTTCTGAAATCTGTCCAGATACTCATGACATTAGAAGCTAAAGGCACATGTGATTGGTTAAGGGGTTCCTGGGCAAGAATAATAACTGTATCGTCATCACCGTCTTCCTTCATTTCATTGGGAAGGTGATATCACGAGAGATTTACTCCAGTGTTGGATTTACTGCTTCAAATTAAATACTGAGGCGATTTTTGCAAGGTAAGAACGTCATTTAACATGTGTTGTCTATATTTTCTATTGAAAGTCAAAACGTTTTAGTTACGAAGCATTTATTTGTAGGAGTATTGCTAGTTATTTCTGGAAAAAAAATGACGAAACAACTCAAATAAATGTTTGTGAGCAGTTTTGTGTGAAACCGCGAGATGCGTCGCGTCTAACGCACGAGCCCCGATGAGAGTTACTGCACAAAGGTCAGTGAGATGTGTTTTACTGCTTCCCAGTTTGAATATTCAAGCGATTTTACACTATTCAACTCAACAAATGGCATTACAACTCAAATAAATGTTTGCGAGGAATCTGAAATCGGGAACCATTATTGAATTCTGGCATTATTACGGGGGTCAACAATGGCGCTGTAATGTCCTTTCAGATGCATTGTTTTAAACAGCGGAAAAAACTTAAACAAAATACTGCGTCATTTTTGCCCATTCAGATACATGGAAGAGATCATTACAAACTATAAAAGGTCTACTTTTATTTGTGTACACTTACAATAACAACAAAACCTTGAGCTTTTGTAAAATAACGAAAATAAACAGGGTGCGCCGAATCTGTCTTAGCGATCATCTGTCTGATACACGTCAGAAAAATCAAGTGAAACTCCGCGAACACTTATCACACAAACATGAAACATATGTCTAAAGAAAGAAGGGATGGACGGATCGATCCTAAAGTATCAATACTTCCGAGAATGACGTTTCATCTGCGTGTTCACTGACAGCACGCGATAGTGAGGCGATCTCATTTTTACTCGCATCTTCAATGCGAGCAATGTTTGTCTGTTGTATGTGTTTTTAACACTTTCCTGTTTGAACTTTCAAGCGATTTTACACCATTCAACTCAACAAATGGCAAAACAACTCAAATAAATATTTGTGTGAAACAGCGAGCAGCGTCACGTCTAACTCACGAGCCCCGATGAGAGATCGCATTCGCTTCTTGCGTTTGAACGGACAATTTCATACAACAAAATGTCAAAATACATGATATATTGTCTGTTTTGTCTCAAGTGAACATAAACAGTTGATGAAGAAATCGCGAATCTAAATCTAGTATCAACACTTCCGAGAATGATTATCAGCGTTGTGTCTGACAGCGCGAGGCATCTCATTTTTACTCGCATCTTCATGGAGGTTTGTCGGTTGTATGTAGTTTCACAATCTCAATCAATTAATCTCTGAAATGAATACAGATGTAACAGCACGAAAATAATGAGACTTCACAGTTCTCAAAAGATTAAACTCAATAAAACAAGCCGCACAGACTGTGCCTTGAATGAAATGCGTTTAAAATCCTCTTAAAGAGACAGTAACAATTTTCCAAGTAAATAAAAAGTAGGCCTACAAATGGTTTTCACCCCAAAAATAAATTTCTCTCATCGTATACTCACCCTCATTCCATCCCAGATGTGTATTATTTTCTTTCTTCTAGTGAACACAAATTAAGCTTTTTAGAAGATTATCTCAACCCTGTTGGACCTTTCAATGACTTGAATGGTGATCAGAACTCAGAAGCTACAAAAATCACATAAATGCAGCATAAAAGTAATCCATACCACTCCAGTGGTTTAATCCATGCCTTCAGAAGTGATATTATAGGTGTGGGTTAGAAACAGACCTATATATATATATATATACTTTAAGATGACATCACTCTGAAGTACTGCGTAAAGAATATCCCACATTCGCCCTTAGGGGGCGCTACAGGCCATGCCCAAAATTCCCATTTTCTGGTCAAAAATGTTCTAATTTTGTATATTGATACTACAGGCCAACAGGAATCCCCAAACCAAGAATGGCCCACATTCGCCCTTAGGGGGCGCTACAGGCCACGCCCTAAATTCCCATTTGCTGGTCAAAAATGTTCTAATTTGGTACATTGATACTACAGGCCAACAGGAACCCAGAAACAAAGAATTGCCCATATTCGCCATTAGGGGGCGCTACAGGCTATGCCCAAAATTCCCATTTTATGGTCAAAAATTTTCTAATTTGGTATATTGACACTACAGGCCAACAGAAATCCACAAACCAAGAATGTCTCACATTCGCCCTTAGGGGGCGCTAAAGGCCATTCCCAAATTGCACATTTTTTTGTCAAATACTTTCTAATTTGGTACATTAATACTACAGGCCAACAGGAACCTACAAACCAAGAATGGCTCACATTCGCCCTTAGGGGGCGCTACAGGCCATGCCCAAATGTCATTTTTTCAAAGTGATTGTATTTCCACCCCATTTATTTAGTTTTTCTGAAACCTGGTGAACATACCTCATTTCTCATTGTAAACAAAAAACCCTCCAGGATCCATAAGGTCCGGCATGATGGATTTTCCTGTACACTGAAAATGTTTAGTTTAGGATTCAGACAGAAAGACATGTTTTTTGGATTTTTTCATTGGGAGGGTTTAACCCCAACCCTCTATTGATCAATTTTAAATGATTTGCCATTTTGAGGAGGAATCGCATTGCTGCTTTCAGCTATATTTTTGAGTTGTTGCTGTGTCCATCATCCTTTGTTTTCCGAAAGCCACCAAGTGGAAATGAGCCCGGTAACTAAAGGCACCAGGGTTGCGGTGCCACCGGCTTGGGCCCGTCATCGCTGCTTGCAGCTTTAATTATTATTATTATTATTTTATCGACTATTCGGGCACTTTTGGGGACCTTAACGTGCTCTAAAACTCTTGAAATTTTGCACACGGGTCAGAACCCGCGGCCATCAGGGCTGGGCTGAAGATGGTACCCGGGCGTGGCAGGGGGGCCTAACAGCGCCCCCTGGAACGGGGTCCAAAACCTTGGTCCATAAATCAAACACACTTGCATGTAATAATATGAAAGTCGGTACACATATAGATCTCATCGTTTCATATATCCTTCATGCTCTTACTTTTTACCTCAGCCCAACAGGAAGTCGGCTATTTAGGGTTGTTTGGAAAACGCATGCAATGGAATTTGAAATACTCCTCCTAGAGAAATCATTTAATCGCCACGAATCTCAGTCAGCATGAAGTCAAGACATTGAGGATGAAAAATTGCCAGCGGATTTTTGATATCTCGAACGGTTTGGCCGTGGCGAGGAAACAAATTTATGGCGAGAAAAGTGAGACAGGAAGTGTGTTATAACTTCTGCATAAATTAACAGATCTTGATGAAACTTCAGCAGTGTGTTCGTTGTAAGAGGCCGATCACATGGATGTGACTGTTGTGAGTCAAAGTTATAGCGCCACCAACTGGCAGCAGGAAGTGTGTCACTTTCAAAATGCTTTGAAATCACCCTCTTGTTTTTACCCGATTTGCTTCAAACTTTACATGTATAATGTAAACACACGGCAGATTTAGACCTGTGAAAGGATTATTGATATCTTAGATACTGTTGCCGTGGCAACACTTCAAACTTTACAATTCTTTATTGATGCTTTTGAGACTCTTAACATACTTGAAATTGCATGAAACTCGACAGACACGTCACATTTATTAGCCAGTAGACATGTGCAAAGTTTCAGAAATGGGTGTGGTGAGGGGCTCAGTAGCGCCACCTTTTGACAAAAAAGTGGAGGGTTAGTTTCATCTACAGGTACAAAAATTGGTATTGATATAGTTCTTCTCAAGCCGGACAACTTTCTAATTTACAGTCATTAGCTCCGACCAACAGAAAGTCAGATATTTTGGTTTGAATGTGGAGAAAATCTGAATTTTTCCAGTCACTCTCTGAGTCTCTGTGTGTGAGGAGGGGAGGGGGGGCGTTGGGTCTTGTGAAGTAATACATAGGGCTATACTGCCCTCTTGTGTTCAACATAGTATGGTTTACATTAACTTTTGCACGATATTCTAATTTTTCGAGTTTCACCTGTATGCAGAGTTGACAGAAAAATGTTACACACGCCGTTGCAGGTGAATACAACAAAGAACTAAAGCCCCGCCTCACCCAGTTTGGGTACCGGACCTTGTTGAAACAATCATGCATCTAGCTGGCAGAGTGACAAATTTTCGCCAGCGCCTTCACCCTGAACATGGTCGAAAAATACAGACTAATGTCAAGGCATTGCACATTTTCAATTCCGAAGGTATCCTTGATATCTTAAATATTTAGTACATTTTAGATCAATAAAATACAGTCAAAATATCAACTGAAATGGAAAAGTACAAGAAAACCCATGTTTAATCCACTGTCTGTTCATTCTCTGAGTGGCAATTACAAGAAATGTCCAATAGAGGGCATCCAAGCCTCATTGTTCAATGATTTACAACAGGTCTGAGTCCAGAATGGGCAGGGACTGAGTTCAACAGTTGCTTGAGCTCTTTTGCAGTCGAATCCAGAAAAAAGGCAAACAATGTGTCCCCACTCAATATATACATCAACTGAGTGGCGGATACAATTTTTAACAACCTTTAACCATTTACAGCCAGAGCGTTCAAATTTGGGAACAATTATTCCCATGGTTCCTGTCTCAGTGTCATCGTCGTCCAATCACCGATTTTATTTCTGAAATCTGCCCAGATACTCATGACATTAGAAGCTAAAGGCACATGTGATTGGTTAAGGGGTTCCTGGGCAAGAATAATAACTGTATCGTCATCACCGTCTTCCTTCATTTCATTGGGAAGGTGATATCACGAGAGATTTACTCCAGTGTTGGATTTACTGCTTCAAATTAAATACTGAGGCGATTTTTGCAAGGTAAGAACGTCATTTAACATGTGTTGTCTATATTTTCTATTGAAAGTCAAAACGTTTTAGTTACGAAGCATTTATTTGTAGGAGTATTGCTAGTTATTTCTGGAAAAAAAAATGACGAAACAACTCAAATAAATGTTTGTGAGCAGTTTTGTGTGAAACCGCGAGATGCGTCGCGTCTAACGCACGAGCCCCGATGAGAGTTACTGCACAAAGGTCAGTGAGATGTGTTTTACTGCTTCCCAGTTTGAATATTCAAGCGATTTTACACTATTCAACTCAACAAATGGCATTACAACTCAAATAAATGTTTGCGAGGAATCTGAAATCGGGAACCATTATTGAATTCTGGCATTATTACGGGGGTCAACAATGGCGCTGTAATGTCCTTTCAGATGCATTGTTCTAAACAGCGGAAAAAACTTAAACAAAATACTGCGTCATTTTTGCCCATTCAGATACATGGAAGAGATCATTACAAACTATAAAAGGTCTACTTTTATTTGTGTACACTTACAATAACAACAAAACCTTGAGCTTTTGTAAAATAACGAAAATAAACAGGGTGCGCCGAATCTGTCTTAGCGATCATCTGTCTGATACACGTCAGAAAAATCAAGTGAAACTCCGCGAACACTTATCACACAAACATGAAACATATGTCTAAAGAAAGAAGGGATGGACGGATCGATCCTAAAGTATCAATACTTCCGAGAATGACGTTTCATCTGCGTGTTCACTGACAGCACGCGATAGTGAGGCGATCTCATTTTTACTCGCATCTTCAATGCGAGCAATGTTTGTCTGTTGTATGTGTTTTTAACACTTTCCTGTTTGAACTTTCAAGCGATTTTACACCATTCAACTCAACAAATGGCAAAACAACTCAAATAAATATTTGTGTGAAACAGCGAGCAGCGTCACGTCTAACTCACGAGCCCCGATGAGAGATCGCATTCGCTTCTTGCGTTTGAACGGACAATTTCATACAACAAAATGTCAAAATACATGATATATTGTCTGTTTTGTCTCAAGTGAACATAAACAGTTGATGAAGAAATCGCGAATCTAAATCTAGTATCAACACTTCCGAGAATGATTATCAGCGTTGTGTCTGACAGCGCAACCCGGTATCACGCCGAGGCGTGAAATAGACACGCCGGTCCACTCGCGGATGCGTGTCTATTTCACGCTTTGCCTCCTCCAGGCGTGTACATGACACGCGCGCGTCTACGTAGAATACCGGCAGGGGGCGATCGTTTCCTCGACGCCAACAACTGTCCGCGCACCAAAGAGGAAGCGATACATCGCGTTCTCCAGTTCCGGTTAGCGGGATATATATTTTTGTACATAAATACACTTTTTAAATAAAAATATATATATATATATATATATATATATATATATATATATATATATATATATTTATGTATTTATTTACATCAGCACAAGATACTCCACAGCCCACACACACACACACACACACACACACATATAACAACGTTAGGCTACAGCAACGTTAGGATTTCTTCATGAAAGCAGCACTGTAATGAACCTTTATTTGTCACATATGGTCACAAGTGAAAGTAACCGGCGAAATTGGCCGGCATCCCGCCCGCACGAACGTGCAACGCGACGACAACGGTATCGCTTCCTCTTTGGTGCGCGGAGAGTTGTTGGCGTCGAGGAAACGATCGCCCCCTGACGGTATTCTACGTAGACGCGCGCGTGTCATGTACACGCCTGGAGGAGGCAAAGCGTGACACCGACACGCATCCGCGAGTGGACCGGCGTGTCTATTTCACGCCTCGGCGTGATATCGGGTTGGACAGCGTGAGGCATCTCATTTTTACTCGCATCTTCATGGAGGTTTGTCGGTTGTATGTAGTTTCACAATCTCAATCAATTAATCTCTGAAATGAATACAGATGTAACAGCACGAAAATAATGAGACTTCACAGTTCTCAAAAGATTAAACTCAATAAAACAAGCCGCACAGACTGTGCCTTGAATGAAATGCGTTTAAAATCCTCTTAAAGAGACAGTAACAATTTTCCAAGTAAATAAAAAGTAGGCCTACAAATGGTTTTCACCCCAAAAATAAATTTCTCTCATCGTATACTCACCCTCATTCCATCCCAGATGTGTATTATTTTCTTTCTTCTAGTGAACACAAATTAAGCTTTTTAGAAGATTATCTCAACCCTGTTGGACCTTTCAATGACTTGAATGGTGATCAGAACTCAGAAGCTACAAAAATCACATAAATGCAGCATAAAAGTAATCCATACCACTCCAGTGGTTTAATCCATGCCTTCAGAAGTGATATTATAGGTGTGGGTTAGAAACAGACCTATATATATATATATATACTTTAAGATGACATCACTCTGAAGTACTGCGTAAAGAATATCCCACATTCGCCCTTAGGGGGCGCTACAGGCCATGCCCAAAATTCCCATTTTCTGGTCAAAAATGTTCTAATTTTGTATATTGATACTACAGGCCAACAGGAATCCCCAAACCAAGAATGGCCCACATTCGCCCTTAGGGGGCGCTACAGGCCACGCCCTAAATTCCCATTTGCTGGTCAAAAATGTTCTAATTTGGTACATTGATACTACAGGCCAACAGGAACCCAGAAACAAAGAATTGCCCATATTCGCCATTAGGGGGCGCTACAGGCTATGCCCAAAATTCCCATTTTATGGTCAAAAATTTTCTAATTTGGTATATTGACACTACAGGCCAACAGAAATCCACAAACCAAGAATGTCTCACATTCGCCCTTAGGGGGCGCTAAAGGCCATTCCCAAATTGCACATTTTTTTGTCAAATACTTTCTAATTTGGTACATTAATACTACAGGCCAACAGGAACCTACAAACCAAGAATGGCTCACATTCGCCCTTAGGGGGCGCTACAGGCCATGCCCAAATGTCATTTTTTCAAAGTGATTGTATTTCCACCCCATTTATTTAGTTTTTCTGAAACCTGGTGAACATACCTCATTTCTCATTGTAAACAAAAAACCCTCCAGGATCCATAAGGTCCGGCATGATGGATTTTCCTGTACACTGAAAATGTTTAGTTTAGGATTCAGACAGAAAGACATGTTTTTTGGATTTTTTCATTGGGAGGGTTTAACCCCAACCCTCTATTGATCAATTTTAAATGATTTGCCATTTTGAGGAGGAATCGCATTGCTGCTTTCAGCTATATTTTTGAGTTGTTGCTGTGTCCATCATCCTTTGTTTTCCGAAAGCCACCAAGTGGAAATGAGCCCGGTAACTAAAGGCACCAGGGTTGCGGTGCCACCGGCTTGGGCCCGTCATCGCTGCTTGCAGCTTTAATTATTATTATTATTATTTTATCGACTATTCGGGCACTTTTGGGGACCTTAACGTGCTCTAAAACTCTTGAAATTTTGCACACGGGTCAGAACCCGCGGCCATCAGGGCTGGGCTGAAGATGGTACCCGGGCGTGGCAGGGGGGCCTAACAGCGCCCCCTGGAACGGGGTCCAAAACCTTGGTCCATAAATCAAACACACTTGCATGTAATAATATGAAAGTCGGTACACATATAGATCTCATCGTTTCATATATCCTTCATGCTCTTACTTTTTACCTCAGCCCAACAGGAAGTCGGCTATTTAGGGTTGTTTGGAAAACGCATGCAATGGAATTTGAAATACTCCTCCTAGAGAAATCATTTAATCGCCACGAATCTCAGTCAGCATGAAGTCAAGACATTGAGGATGAAAAATTGCCAGCGGATTTTTGATATCTCGAACGGTTTGGCCGTGGCGAGGAAACAAATTTATGGCGAGAAAAGTGAGACAGGAAGTGTGTTATAACTTCTGCATAAATTAACAGATCTTGATGAAACTTCAGCAGTGTGTTCGTTGTAAGAGGCCGATCACATGGATGTGACTGTTGTGAGTCAAAGTTATAGCGCCACCAACTGGCAGCAGGAAGTGTGTCACTTTCAAAATGCTTTGAAATCACCCTCTTGTTTTTACCCGATTTGCTTCAAACTTTACATGTATAATGTAAACACACGGCAGATTTAGACCTGTGAAAGGATTATTGATATCTTAGATACTGTTGCCGTGGCAACACTTCAAACTTTACAATTCTTTATTGATGCTTTTGAGACTCTTAACATACTTGAAATTGCATGAAACTCGACAGACACGTCACATTTATTAGCCAGTAGACATGTGCAAAGTTTCAGAAATGGGTGTGGTGAGGGGCTCAGTAGCGCCACCTTTTGACAAAAAAGTGGAGGGTTAGTTTCATCTACAGGTACAAAAATTGGTATTGATATAGTTCTTCTCAAGCCGGACAACTTTCTAATTTACAGTCATTAGCTCCGACCAACAGAAAGTCAGATATTTTGGTTTGAATGTGGAGAAAATCTGAATTTTTCCAGTCACTCTCTGAGTCTCTGTGTGTGAGGAGGGGAGGGGGGGCGTTGGGTCTTGTGAAGTAATACATAGGGCTATACTGCCCTCTTGTGTTCAACATAGTATGGTTTACATTAACTTTTGCACGATATTCTAATTTTTCGAGTTTCACCTGTATGCAGAGTTGACAGAAAAATGTTACACACGCCGTTGCAGGTGAATACAACAAAGAACTAAAGCCCCGCCTCACCCAGTTTGGGTACCGGACCTTGTTGAAACAATCATGCATCTAGCTGGCAGAGTGACAAATTTTCGCCAGCGCCTTCACCCTGAACATGGTCGAAAAATACAGACTAATGTCAAGGCATTGCACATTTTCAATTCCGAAGGTATCCTTGATATCTTAAATATTTAGTACATTTTAGATCAATAAAATACAGTCAAAATATCAACTGAAATGGAAAAGTACAAGAAAACCCATGTTTAATCCACTGTCTGTTCATTCTCTGAGTGGCAATTACAAGAAATGTCCAATAGAGGGCATCCAAGCCTCATTGTTCAATGATTTACAACAGGTCTGAGTCCAGAATGGGCAGGGACTGAGTTCAACAGTTGCTTGAGCTCTTTTGCAGTCGAATCCAGAAAAAAGGCAAACAATGTGTCCCCACTCAATATATACATCAACTGAGTGGCGGATACAATTTTTAACAACCTTTAACCATTTACAGCCAGAGCGTTCAAATTTGGGAACAATTATTCCCATGGTTCCTGTCTCAGTGTCATCGTCGTCCAATCACCGATTTTATTTCTGAAATCTGCCCAGATACTCATGACATTAGAAGCTAAAGGCACATGTGATTGGTTAAGGGGTTCCTGGGCAAGAATAATAACTGTATCGTCATCACCGTCTTCCTTCATTTCATTGGGAAGGTGATATCACGAGAGATTTACTCCAGTGTTGGATTTACTGCTTCAAATTAAATACTGAGGCGATTTTTGCAAGGTAAGAACGTCATTTAACATGTGTTGTCTATATTTTCTATTGAAAGTCAAAACGTTTTAGTTACGAAGCATTTATTTGTAGGAGTATTGCTAGTTATTTCTGGAAAAAAAAATGACGAAACAACTCAAATAAATGTTTGTGAGCAGTTTTGTGTGAAACCGCGAGATGCGTCGCGTCTAACGCACGAGCCCCGATGAGAGTTACTGCACAAAGGTCAGTGAGATGTGTTTTACTGCTTCCCAGTTTGAATATTCAAGCGATTTTACACTATTCAACTCAACAAATGGCATTACAACTCAAATAAATGTTTGCGAGGAATCTGAAATCGGGAACCATTATTGAATTCTGGCATTATTACGGGGGTCAACAATGGCGCTGTAATGTCCTTTCAGATGCATTGTTCTAAACAGCGGAAAAAACTTAAACAAAATACTGCGTCATTTTTGCCCATTCAGATACATGGAAGAGATCATTACAAACTATAAAAGGTCTACTTTTATTTGTGTACACTTACAATAACAACAAAACCTTGAGCTTTTGTAAAATAACGAAAATAAACAGGGTGCGCCGAATCTGTCTTAGCGATCATCTGTCTGATACACGTCAGAAAAATCAAGTGAAACTCCGCGAACACTTATCACACAAACATGAAACATATGTCTAAAGAAAGAAGGGATGGACGGATCGATCCTAAAGTATCAATACTTCCGAGAATGACGTTTCATCTGCGTGTTCACTGACAGCACGCGATAGTGAGGCGATCTCATTTTTACTCGCATCTTCAATGCGAGCAATGTTTGTCTGTTGTATGTGTTTTTAACACTTTCCTGTTTGAACTTTCAAGCGATTTTACACCATTCAACTCAACAAATGGCAAAACAACTCAAATAAATATTTGTGTGAAACAGCGAGCAGCGTCACGTCTAACTCACGAGCCCCGATGAGAGATCGCATTCGCTTCTTGCGTTTGAACGGACAATTTCATACAACAAAATGTCAAAATACATGATATATTGTCTGTTTTGTCTCAAGTGAACATAAACAGTTGATGAAGAAATCGCGAATCTAAATCTAGTATCAACACTTCCGAGAATGATTATCAGCGTTGTGTCTGACAGCGCAACCCGGTATCACGCCGAGGCGTGAAATAGACACGCCGGTCCACTCGCGGATGCGTGTCTATTTCACGCTTTGCCTCCTCCAGGCGTGTACATGACACGCGCGCGTCTACGTAGAATACCGGCAGGGGGCGATCGTTTCCTCGACGCCAACAACTGTCCGCGCACCAAAGAGGAAGCGATACATCGCGTTCTCCAGTTCCGGTTAGCGGGATATATATTTTTGTACATAAATACACTTTTTAAATAAAATATATATATATATATATATATATATATATATATATATATATATATATATATATATATATATTTATGTATTTATTTACATCAGCACAAGATACTCCACAGCCCACACACACACACACACACACACACACATATAACAACGTTAGGCTACAGCAACGTTAGGATTTCTTCATGAAAGCAGCACTGTAATGAACCTTTATTTGTCACATATGGTCACAAGTGAAAGTAACCGGCGAAATTGGCCGGCATCCCGCCCGCACGAACGTGCAACGCGACGACAACGGTATCGCTTCCTCTTTGGTGCGCGGAGAGTTGTTGGCGTCGAGGAAACGATCGCCCCCTGACGGTATTCTACGTAGACGCGCGCGTGTCATGTACACGCCTGGAGGAGGCAAAGCGTGACACCGACACGCATCCGCGAGTGGACCGGCGTGTCTATTTCACGCCTCGGCGTGATATCGGGTTGGACAGCGTGAGGCATCTCATTTTTACTCGCATCTTCATGGAGGTTTGTCGGTTGTATGTAGTTTCACAATCTCAATCAATTAATCTCTGAAATGAATACAGATGTAACAGCACGAAAATAATGAGACTTCACAGTTCTCAAAAGATTAAACTCAATAAAACAAGCCGCACAGACTGTGCCTTGAATGAAATGCGTTTAAAATCCTCTTAAAGAGACAGTAACAATTTTCCAAGTAAATAAAAAGTAGGCCTACAAATGGTTTTCACCCCAAAAATAAATTTCTCTCATCGTATACTCACCCTCATTCCATCCCAGATGTGTATTATTTTCTTTCTTCTAGTGAACACAAATTAAGCTTTTTAGAAGATTATCTCAACCCTGTTGGACCTTTCAATGACTTGAATGGTGATCAGAACTCAGAAGCTACAAAAATCACATAAATGCAGCATAAAAGTAATCCATACCACTCCAGTGGTTTAATCCATGCCTTCAGAAGTGATATTATAGGTGTGGGTTAGAAACAGACCTATATATATATATATATACTTTAAGATGACATCACTCTGAAGTACTGCGTAAAGAATATCCCACATTCGCCCTTAGGGGGCGCTACAGGCCATGCCCAAAATTCCCATTTTCTGGTCAAAAATGTTCTAATTTTGTATATTGATACTACAGGCCAACAGGAATCCCCAAACCAAGAATGGCCCACATTCGCCCTTAGGGGGCGCTACAGGCCACGCCCTAAATTCCCATTTGCTGGTCAAAAATGTTCTAATTTGGTACATTGATACTACAGGCCAACAGGAACCCAGAAACAAAGAATTGCCCATATTCGCCATTAGGGGGCGCTACAGGCTATGCCCAAAATTCCCATTTTATGGTCAAAAATTTTCTAATTTGGTATATTGACACTACAGGCCAACAGAAATCCACAAACCAAGAATGTCTCACATTCGCCCTTAGGGGGCGCTAAAGGCCATTCCCAAATTGCACATTTTTTTGTCAAATACTTTCTAATTTGGTACATTAATACTACAGGCCAACAGGAACCTACAAACCAAGAATGGCTCACATTCGCCCTTAGGGGGCGCTACAGGCCATGCCCAAATGTCATTTTTTCAAAGTGATTGTATTTCCACCCCATTTATTTAGTTTTTCTGAAACCTGGTGAACATACCTCATTTCTCATTGTAAACAAAAAACCCTCCAGGATCCATAAGGTCCGGCATGATGGATTTT
This sequence comes from Moxostoma hubbsi, assembly GCA_032164185.1. Taxonomy (NCBI): domain Eukaryota; kingdom Metazoa; phylum Chordata; class Actinopteri; order Cypriniformes; family Catostomidae; genus Moxostoma; species Moxostoma hubbsi. Next base: position 9,250,509 of record JAVLUX010000013.1, on the reverse strand, counting down.
CCTGTACACTGAAAATGTTTAGTTTAGGATTCAGACAGAAAGACATGTTTTTTGGATTTTTTCATTGGGAGGGTTTAACCCCAACCCTCTATTGATCAATTTTAAATGATTTGCCATTTTGAGGAGGAATCGCATTGCTGCTTTCAGCTATATTTTTGAGTTGTTGCTGTGTCCATCATCCTTTGTTTTCCGAAAGCCACCAAGTGGAAATGAGCCCGGTAACTAAAGGCACCAGGGTTGCGGTGCCACCGGCTTGGGCCCGTCATCGCTGCTTGCAGCTTTAATTATTATTATTATTATTTTATCGACTATTCGGGCACTTTTGGGGACCTTAACGTGCTCTAAAACTCTTGAAATTTTGCACACGGGTCAGAACCCGCGGCCATCAGGGCTGGGCTGAAGATGGTACCCGGGCGTGGCAGGGGGGCCTAACAGCGCCCCCTGGAACGGGGTCCAAAACCTTGGTCCATAAATCAAACACACTTGCATGTAATAATATGAAAGTCGGTACACATATAGATCTCATCGTTTCATATATCCTTCATGCTCTTACTTTTTACCTCAGCCCAACAGGAAGTCGGCTATTTAGGGTTGTTTGGAAAACGCATGCAATGGAATTTGAAATACTCCTCCTAGAGAAATCATTTAATCGCCACGAATCTCAGTCAGCATGAAGTCAAGACATTGAGGATGAAAAATTGCCAGCGGATTTTTGATATCTCGAACGGTTTGGCCGTGGCGAGGAAACAAATTTATGGCGAGAAAAGTGAGACAGGAAGTGTGTTATAACTTCTGCATAAATTAACAGATCTTGATGAAACTTCAGCAGTGTGTTCGTTGTAAGAGGCCGATCACATGGATGTGACTGTTGTGAGTCAAAGTTATAGCGCCACCAACTGGCAGCAGGAAGTGTGTCACTTTCAAAATGCTTTGAAATCACCCTCTTGTTTTTACCCGATTTGCTTCAAACTTTACATGTATAATGTAAACACACGGCAGATTTAGACCTGTGAAAGGATTATTGATATCTTAGATACTGTTGCCGTGGCAACACTTCAAACTTTACAATTCTTTATTGATGCTTTTGAGACTCTTAACATACTTGAAATTGCATGAAACTCGACAGACACGTCACATTTATTAGCCAGTAGACATGTGCAAAGTTTCAGAAATGGGTGTGGTGAGGGGCTCAGTAGCGCCACCTTTTGACAAAAAAGTGGAGGGTTAGTTTCATCTACAGGTACAAAAATTGGTATTGATATAGTTCTTCTCAAGCCGGACAACTTTCTAATTTACAGTCATTAGCTCCGACCAACAGAAAGTCAGATATTTTGGTTTGAATGTGGAGAAAATCTGAATTTTTCCAGTCACTCTCTGAGTCTCTGTGTGTGAGGAGGGGAGGGGGGGCGTTGGGTCTTGTGAAGTAATACATAGGGCTATACTGCCCTCTTGTGTTCAACATAGTATGGTTTACATTAACTTTTGCACGATATTCTAATTTTTCGAGTTTCACCTGTATGCAGAGTTGACAGAAAAATGTTACACACGCCGTTGCAGGTGAATACAACAAAGAACTAAAGCCCCGCCTCACCCAGTTTGGGTACCGGACCTTGTTGAAACAATCATGCATCTAGCTGGCAGAGTGACAAATTTTCGCCAGCGCCTTCACCCTGAACATGGTCGAAAAATACAGACTAATGTCAAGGCATTGCACATTTTCAATTCCGAAGGTATCCTTGATATCTTAAATATTTAGTACATTTTAGATCAATAAAATACAGTCAAAATATCAACTGAAATGGAAAAGTACAAGAAAACCCATGTTTAATCCACTGTCTGTTCATTCTCTGAGTGGCAATTACAAGAAATGTCCAATAGAGGGCATCCAAGCCTCATTGTTCAATGATTTACAACAGGTCTGAGTCCAGAATGGGCAGGGACTGAGTTCAACAGTTGCTTGAGCTCTTTTGCAGTCGAATCCAGAAAAAAGGCAAACAATGTGTCCCCACTCAATATATACATCAACTGAGTGGCGGATACAATTTTTAACAACCTTTAACCATTTACAGCCAGAGCGTTCAAATTTGGGAACAATTATTCCCATGGTTCCTGTCTCAGTGTCATCGTCGTCCAATCACCGATTTTATTTCTGAAATCTGCCCAGATACTCATGACAATAAAAGCTAAAGGCACATGTGATTGGTTAAGGGGATTTTATTTCTGAAATCTGCCCAGATACTCATGACATTAGAAGCTAAAGGCACATGTGATTGGTTAAGGGGTTCCTGGGCAAGAATAATAACTGTATCGTCATCACCGTCTTCCTTCATTTCATTGGGAAGGTGATATCACGAGAGATTTACTCCAGTGTTGGATTTACTGCTTCAAATTAAATACTGAGGCGATTTTTGCAAGGTAAGAACGTCATTTAACATGTGTTGTCTATATTTTCTATTGAAAGTCAAAACGTTTTAGTTACGAAGCATTTATTTGTAGGAGTATTGCTAGTTATTTCTGGAAAAAAAATGACGAAACAACTCAAATAAATGTTTGTGAGCAGTTTTGTGTGAAACCGCGAGATGCGTCGCGTCTAACGCACGAGCCCCGATGAGAGTTACTGCACAAAGGTCAGTGAGATGTGTTTTACTGCTTCCCAGTTTGAATATTCAAGCGATTTTACACTATTCAACTCAACAAATGGCATTACAACTCAAATAAATGTTTGCGAGGAATCTGAAATCGGGAACCATTATTGAATTCTGGCATTATTACGGGGGTCAACAATGGCGCTGTAATGTCCTTTCAGATGCATTGTTCTAAACAGCGGAAAAAACTTAAACAAAATACTGCGTCATTTTTGCCCATTCAGATACATGGAAGAGATCATTACAAACTATAAAAGGTCTACTTTTGTTTGTGTACACTTACAATAACAACAAAACCTTGAGCTTTTGTAAAATAACGAAAATAAACAGGGTGCGCCGAATCTGTCTTAGCGATCATCTGTCTGATACACGTCAGAAAAATCAAGTGAAACTCCGCGAACACTTATCACACAAACATGAAACATATGTCTGAAGAAAGAAGGGATGGACGGATCGATCCTAACGTATCAATACTTCCGAGAATGATGTTTCATCTGCGTGTTCACTGACAGCACGCGATAGTGAGGCGATCTCATTTTTACTCGCATCTTCAATGCGAGCAATGTTTGTCTGTTGTATGTGTTTTTAACACTTTCCTGTTTGAACTTTCAAGCGATTTTACACCATTCAACTCAACAAATGGCAAAACAACTCAAATAAATATTTGTGTGAAACAGCGAGCAGCGTCACGTCTAACTCACGAGCCCCGATGAGAGATCGCATTCGCTTCTTCTTGCGTTTGAACGGACAATTTCATGCAACAAAATGTCAAAATACATGATATATTGTCTGTTTTGTCTCAAGTGAACATAAACAGTTGAAGAAATCGCGAATCTAAATCTAGTATCAACACTTCCGAGAATGATTATCAGCGTTGTGTCTGACAGCGCGAGGCATCTCATTTTTACTCGCATCTTCATGGAGGTTTGTCGGTTGTATGTAGTTTCACAATCTCAATCAATTAATCTCTGAAATGAATACAGATGTAACAGCACGAAAATAATGAGACTTCACAGTTCTCAAAAGATTAAACTCAATAAAACAAGCCGCACAGACTGTGCCTTGAATGAAATGCGTTTAAAATCCTCTTAAAGAGACAGTAACAATTTTCCAAGTAAATATAAAGTAGGCCTACAAATGGTTTTCACCCCAAAAATAAATTTCTCTCATCGTATACTCACCCTCATTCCATCCCAGATGTGTATTATTTTCTTTCTTCTAGTGAACACAAATTAAGCTTTTTAGAAGATTATCTCAACCCTGTTGGACCTTTCAATGACTTGAATGGTGATCAGAACTCAGAAGCTACAAAAATCACATAAATGCAGCATAAAAGTAATCCATACCACTCCAGTGGTTTAATCCATGCCTTCAGAAGTGATATTATAGGTGTGGGTTAGAAACAGACCAATATATATATATATATATATATATATTGGTCTGATTAAAAAAAATTGTATTTAAAAAAAAAAAAAAAACATTTTTCTTTTATTTACTATAAATACTCCTCCCTGCCCAGAAGGGATGATTTGGTTATGTAAATCACAAAAAAAAAAAAAAAAACAGAAAAAGAACTCTTAAGAGAGAAGTGCGCTTCTGAAAGTCAAAGTAGCGATTTATAGTTAAAAAATGACTTAATTAATGATCTGTTTCTCACCACTTCTCATTTATTTACAACAGAGCTGAGATATTCTTCTAAACATCTAAATTCAATTTCAGCAGAAGAAAGTCATACACATCTGGGACTGCATGAGGGTGAGGTAATGATCAAATATCCCTTTAACATTCACTTATTTTTACAAAGCATACAATGAAGTCTTGGGACAAAATGAAAATCTTAGTGAATGCCGTATGTGGTATAATGACATGGAGAGCTTAAATAATTTTCAATTTATTGCATTTATTTAATATTTTTGCTGTGATCTTGTTTTATTGTTATCATAGAGTTCCAGTCTTGGTTCATGGTTCAGTCTTTCTCAAGCCAACATCAAAGTTTGTCTTGACAAACTTTTTTTTCTAGTTCTGAAGTACTATACAAAGAATGGCTCACATTCGCCCATAGTGGGCGATACAGGCCTCGCCCAAAAGTCCCATTTTCAAAATTATTTCATTTCCACCACATTTGTCCAATTCATTTGAAACTTGGTGTACACACCTCATTTCTTATGGGGAACAAAAAGCCTCGTAGACCCATCATTTCCACCATGATAGATTTTCCTGTACAGTGAAAATTTGGAAAAACCACAAAAATCTTCTCCTAAACCGTAGCTCCAATTGACTTTAAATTTAGTACCCATGTGTATAATTGATGTCTTTCAATTTGTTACTTAGCAAAAATGTATAAAACACAAAATGGCTTAAAGGGGTGTATTTATGTAAATGTCCACATTTTATCAATATAAATGTCAATAAATCAAATGTAATTTTGACTGATGGTTTTTCAAACCTAACATGCTTCAAGATGACATCAGTCTGAAGTACTGCGCAAAGAATGGCCCACATTCACACTTAGGGGGGGGCTACAGGCCACGCCCAAAATTCCCATTTTCTGGTCAAACATACTAATTTGGTACATTGATACTACAGGCCAACAGAAACCCACAAACCAAGAATTGCCCACATTCACCCCTAGGGGGCGCTAAAAGCCATGCCCAAATGTCGCATTTTCAAAGTGATGGCATTTTCACCCCATTTATTAAATTCTTCTTAAACTTAATGTACATACCTCATTTCTCATTGGGAACAAAACAGCCTCAAGGATCCATAAGGTCCGGCATCATGGATTTTTCTGTACACTGAAAATGTTTAGTTTAGGATTCAGACAGAAAGACATGTTTTTTGGATTTTTTCATTGGGAGGGTTTAACCCTAACCCTCTACTGATCAATTATGATTGATTTGCCATTTTGAGGAGGAATCGCATTGCTGCTTGCAGCTATATTTATTAACTGTTTTTATATGGATGTTTATATTGTGTATATTATATCTCTACTTTAACTCTTCTTTTTCATGCTTTTTATGTCTTATTCTTTTCTTCATGAAAAGGGTTGAGAAGCTACTTTTAACAGCTAAACAAAAATAAAATTGATTATTATTATTAAACAAAGCTATCATATTGTCTTTCTTGGGGTTTGGGAGAATAAATGTTGACTCTAAAGACATAGATATTACAGTGTCTGTAAAGCTGCTTTGAAACGATGCGTGTTGTGAAAGGCGCTATACAAATAAAAATGACTTGACTTCTCTGAAGGATGGGACAATGCCAATTAAATAAGACCCAACAGCAGCCTATGAGTAAGCTAACACAAGCCTGATTCATCTTCAGGATGAATCATTTTAGTGGTAAATGGTGATTTGGGGTTGCTTTCATCAAAAGTATTCAAATTAAATAACTTGCCAGCCTTTCACAACCAACCTGAATTTATCTTGCCGATATTATTTTGTGAAAATCACCTTTCCCTACAAGTTGATGAAAGTTGAACAGAAATGTGGAGGAAACCCACAGCTTAATTTCCAATGAAACCTCGAAATTATTCCAAGTGATATGATAGGCTTCCAATTACTCAGATAATTATATCCACAGAGTGGTGACAGTGGAGAAGAGCAGGTGCCATCAGGCCTCAATGTTATTGTTACGTCCCAGGGCGTAATTATTTATGTGATACATTAGCAGTGATAATTGTATTGCTTCCTGTGTAGGTGTTGTCTGTATTGTGGCAGTGTTTTGCTCTCTCTCTCCTTCTCACCAGCCAACAATGGTTACCTTTTGATTGCTGCCTTGTTCTGATTGGTTGCTGGATGGAGAGCTTGAAGATAAAGCTGGAGAGTGAAATCACTTGAGGAAGGCCTTTTTGGTGTCCAGGCTGCTGAGACGGTTTTCTCCTGCCCCAGACAATTTGCAAATGTGCTATTGTATCATGCTAAGTGTTTCCTCAACTTGTTGTAACCATTTGTTATTTTACAACCTGTTGCTTATTGAAGTAGTTGTGTTAAGTGTTAATTCTTTGTTATATATTGATACTCATAGAGAATCCTAAGTTCATAGTTTATTTTTGTTTCTTTTTGGAAGCCGTAGGGAGGAGGACGCCATTTGTTATTGATCATGTTTTCTCCCGTTTTTGGTTTAGAGCGGAAGAAAGGGAGGAGTTTTGTTGATTTAAAATTATTTGTAAAATCTAGAAAGTACTCAAAAAAAAAAAAGTCAGAAGAAATGTATCTTTAGTTGTTTTGGCCTGGTCCCCTCTTGAAGCCTTTTAAGCTTTTTTTTTTTTCTCATGTGTAATCTTGTGAATAATTGATTTATTTTCATTCTCATTATTACCTTGTTATAGATTCATGTATGCTAGTTAATGAGCAGAAAAGTGCTTTCATCTCTGGATCTCATGGTTCCATATTGGGTCTGTGTGATTTCATACTTTGTCTTAAAGCTCTCAGGTCTCTGTTAGAGAAAGTAAGAACAAATATTCTTTGCTAAAGATATTTCAAGAAACGTTTCACACAAAATTTGTCATTATTTACCAAAGAAAAAAGCCAAGAAAGCACTGATAAGTTATACAGTGTGTGCACTACATTCAAAGTGTTCTGAAGACATACTAGCCTATATCTTTGCACGAAGAACCATCCAAATTTAAGTCGCTCTGTGATAATCTTCCCCTCTGCTGTTGCGGAGTCTTACGTTCATGTTCACATGTGGCTTTGTAGTCCTGTGACTCTCACAAAGCAATGCTGTTTTTCTCTCTGCAATACTTCTCAAAATAAATCTGCCGTGTTATAGGTTGGGCATCGTTGACATCAGATGTCATTGGTTCTTGCATGACCAAATACAATTATTTAGGTGAACTATTCCATTAATTTGAAAAAGTATGTAACTGTTTATATCTACATCTTACCAGGTACAGGCAAATAGTTGTCAAGTGGTAAGTTAACACCGTATAACGCCAAAACCCCCATTTTGTTAATTTCTTATTTTGCATGCAACTCTGCAAAAAGCTTTGGGGGTATTTACACTTGGTCACTTCATGCATTTTTACTGATTGAAATGCTATACAATTGGCCACATCAGTGCGTCTCCGCCAAATGGATATAAATCCAATCTTCAATTCCCACGCTAAATGCAAATAAGTTAATTTCTGTGATTATGCTAATGCAGGGCATTTTAAAGATACGATTTATTATTTGTTTCCAGGTGACCTCAGGCTTATTTATTGCACAATGTGAGCCCTATGCAAATACTCAGTAACCTCTGATATGTTTAGCATTTTCCACATGCTGACGAAGCTCCGTTTGGGCAGAGTAAAGTTTACTTATGTGGCTTGAATAGCCAGATGCGTTTACACTGAGTTTTGTCTGGAATGCATATCACACCACCTCAATGTGCCGCCTCCAAACGAATATAAATCTGATCTTCAATTACCGACCTAAATGCACAATTAACAAGATTTATTTCTGTGATAATGCAGGGCATTTAAAAGATGTGATTTATTAGTTGATTCCAAGCACTGTTTGGGTGGAGTATATGCATTTACACTTGACCGAGTTTTGTCTGGAATGCATTTCAAACCACATATGGAGATTGTTTGAGTGATCAGATTTATACCAGTCTCGACTCTGTCTTGAAGGACAAATACACTTGGTCTTTTCATAAATAAGCATGAAGTGACCAAGTGTAAATGCCACCTAAAATACACTCTTGACTAAACCTCCCCTAACCCAAAAGAATATAGCTGTTTCTATTTTTTTTTTTGCCATTAATTGAATGCCTTGCCATGGCAACACTGTTCGATACATCAAAAATCTGTTCACAATTTAGTATCTTCAATGTTTTGTCAATATTGTTGTCTAAATGTGGTGACAGTCTCATGAATTTCCAAGGAGACGGATTTAAAAGTTCAGAGACTGCAATTTCACATTTTTAGCTATAAATTTATGGTGAGACTATTCAAAAATGCATTCTCAATTTCCTATTTAGGAGTATAGGAGCATAGGAGTACTCAGTTTCAGGGCCAGAAATAAATCAAATGCACATTCAATCCAAAATGGCCAACTTTCCTGTTCGAAAGTTGTCCAGCTTGATGAGAACAATATATGTAGCAAGTTTAGTTACCGTTAACCTTGAAAAGATGAATCCTTAGAAGTACGTTATACCCCATGTGGTCCAAGAACAATAGGGCTTGGCACTTTCAGTGCTTGGGCCCTAATAATAATCCTGTAATGAACTGGCCATGGAGATGGTGTTAGGGTCCACGTGCTGGAAGTTTATTAGAACACAAGCAAACAATCCACATCGACAGGCAAATAGAGGTAGTCGTTATGCAGGCGGTATAATCTAATAAACAAAAAAAAGACAGCCCAACAAGCAAACAAAACAAAAGGGTAGCCAAAAAGTAGTAAATCTAGGAAACCTGGCAATGGTCATAACAAATAAACAATCAGCAATTGAAAAATGCTGAAACAGCATGGTATTTGTATAGTTCAAACAGGAAGTAACCAATGAAGAAACGGTACAGTTAGTATTCGGGAGATGGCTCCCTCTGGTGGTTGGTAGGACATCCTCGGATATTACAAATCTTTAGAAGAACAATAGGGTCTTGCACTTTCAGTACTTGTGTCCTTATGGTCCTTGGGTTATTATGATTATAGCTTCTTTTTAAATATTAAATTTTTTATACAGTAGTGTTTTTTTTTCATTTTAGCAGGAATTTTATTTTGATAGACCTTTTGAGTTCTAAATGTTTTTACAGGTTCGTTATATCAAGCTTCCCATTAATGCTGGGATACTCCCGTCATGACTCGCGAGCTGAAACAATCGAGCTGCACCTGAGTTAGTTTAAGTGTCAACAGCCATTTAAACTCTAAACACACTGGATGAAAATTAAGCACCAGCAGTGTGTTGAGTCGGTGTGTGTGTGCAAGCGTGCAAACGTGTGTGGGGGTTGGGTGGTTCACAAGGAAAAACAAACTGGCAATTACATGGGTATAATGCTATAGATGTAGTTTATGAGTACATTCCTAGTGTCCCCATAATTCAAATATCTTAAAAACATAACGATGGTTTTGTTTGAAAATGTAAAAATACAGATTGTTTTGTGAGGGCTAGGTATAGGGTTAGGGTATAGAATCTGTAGTTTGTACCGTATAAAAATCATTATGTCAGCGGAGAGTCCTCATAAGGATAGCCACACCAACATATTGGGGGGGGGGGGGGGGTCACATGATGGAGCAGAGTGGCACCTCTTGTTAATTCTGTAGTGTGCAGTGCATGTGACTGTATATTATTTAATTAAATTACATCCTTTTGCTGTTTAATGATCACACTTGGCCATATCCTGAGGTTTTTTATTTTCAAATTGTCAGATTTCATCTCAAATTTGTCACATCTCATATCATTTAGTTAATGACAGAATACAGTAATATGGAACATAAATTATCAACAAGATGATATCATACTGTTTTCATTTTTTTTGGTACCACGATACCTGTTAGTACTGCTAAACTACACAACCCTAATGGGCAGCTGACAGAGAGCAAGACGCATGCTGAGTGTCATGACAATCGCAAAGTGGCTCTGATGCAGCATTTCATTTACAGAGAACCAACGCCTAAACTTTTTCTGTGCTGCCATGCAACCACTGGTTTATCCTTTAGGAAATGTAAATCATATTGATGGATCTCAAATGGCCCACTTCCCTCTGCAATCCAAAGGGTCAGTGCAGGACATGTTCAAGGCATTTCCACTGGTGGCCAAAAGTTTGGAATAATGTACAGATTTTGCTGTTTCAGAAGGAAAATGGTACTTTAATTCACCGAAGTGGCATTCAACTGATCTTAAAGTTTAGTCAGAACAATACTGATATAAAAAAGACAGCACCATCACTATTTGAAAAGTCATTTTTGATCAAATCTAGACAGGCCCTATTTCCAGCAGCCATCACTCCAACACCTTATGCTTGAGTAATTCATAAATTAATATTTATACATGCTAACCACTTATATTTATACAACTACCTGTACAAACCCATACCTCTTTGTACATATTTTATTTGCATATTTCTACAGTATTGTAACAAATCTGGCAAGGACAATGATGAAGACGTGAAGATGAACCCAAGTGCAGTTTATTTAAACTGCAGAGGCGGGCCTGGACCGGTGAGCAGGCCGAGGCTCTGCTGTGACATGGCCTGGAGCCGACTCTGGCGTGGCTGCCATGACGTGGGGCAAAATTGTGGAAGGTGGAGCTGTGGGAGGCATGTAACTAAGAGTCCTGGATGACTGGGAAAATGCCTCAGTGGTCGTGAACATGAGCAGAGTCTTGGGAGCGACCTCTGTGGTCGTGGGCATGGACTGAGTCACAGTAATTACCTCTGGGGTCGTGGGCATAGACAGAGACTCAGGAATGACCTCTGGGGTTGTGAACATGGGCAGAGACTTGGAAACGGGCTCCGTGGTTATGAACATGGGCAGAGACTTGGAAATGACCTCCGTGAACGAGAGCAACCTCATTAAAGTCAACCTCAATTGAAATTATCTATGCACTACTACAGCGAAAAATATTTTTGTATCACAAACATAATGTATGAGTAATATAATTTTATATATGTTAATGACAGTAAATTTAAAAGCACTGCAAGTATAACAGTACTAGCAATAAAGCACTTTATTTTATTATTGCAGCAAAAGTATGAGAGGGAAAATATTATGGTATGTGCAGGGGGCCCAAAAATATTCTCTGGGTGCTACAGTCATCTTATTAGCTCTCTAGCTAGCTTGTAGTTCAGTAACTTTTACCAAAGACTGCTCTTTTGCTGCTAATATTGTATAGCTTCAGGGAGGTTTTGAGTCAAGTGTAAAAACATGGCAGATGAGCTCTAGTACAGAGTCTATTGCACAATTTTGTGGCATACACCAACTTTTTCTTTTGCACAAAATGTTTGCTTTTTACTCACTTTCTGATGCATTTGCACTTAAGGTTTAATTCTATGTGCAGGTTCAGACATGGATGACGAAGCCAGAGAAGCATTATTGTCATGTACTGCTTTTTGTAATTTTTTAGTTTGCAAAGCAAAGAATAGGTGCAAGAAAGTGTTGTACTAACAGTGTAAGAGCAATGGGTTTCATTGACTAATAATTGTGTACAAACTTTCTTTATGTGTGCAGAAAAGCTTCAGATTCAGGTAAGTTTGTGCATAAGTTTGTTCTGTGTTAAGGGCTTTCTGCACAGCATGTAAATGCGAACATATTGATGAATCTTGATTTCTGCTGAAAATATGTGCACATACAGGTTTGACACATAATTAGTGAATGAGACCCAATAATATCTAGATCAGAGGTTGGTTTTTCATAGCTAAAGACACTTAATGTATTTTTCATTATTTAAGTGTCAACTTGATGTTTCTTCTAAAAAAAGGGGAAATAAATATAGAAGCAAATTGTTGGCCAAATAGTAAGAGTATAGAATTAATGTTGATCGAATAGTCCAGATAATCTGGTTTTGGAAGAATTTGATGATAAATGTTTTTTGATTGCAGACTTTTGGTATCTAGACTGGTATCTAAATCTGAGCACAGTTTGACTAAATGTTGAGATCTCTTCTGGAGATACAAGGCCAATTCCTGGGGTCTTTTTTTTTCTGGATAAAAATCTGAAAAACATAATACCATAGTCACTCTTTGACCTAAATTTGATCTCATTGCAAGGAGAAACCATTGAGATATTCTAGAAATTGCATTTGTAATTCTGCTTTCTGTGATTGGACTATGCTCACTTCCAAAACTTTGTTAGCTGCCTTGCTGTACTGTGTGTGTGTGTGTGTGTGTATGTATATATATATATAAAAATGTAATATACTGTATATATAAATGTGTATATATATATATATAAATGGAACCTAATAAGAGAGAATCAACAACTGTCACACAAATAGGATTTATTTCATTTCGAAGTTAATGAGTTGCAATACATTGAAAACGTAATAATGCAATACTCTAATAAACACAAAAATATATATAGTACACACAACAATACATTAAAAAGTACGTTTTTATTTAGATTTAACAACATTTTATTTCATTAATTATACTTCTACATTTTATTTCTCTAGATTTGTTTGCCATCATTTGCTTTTACATAATTTTTTACTTGCATTGCATTCTGGAATTGGTTTCTTTGCTCTGGATATGTGCTGTAAAGGCCAACAGAGTAGTTAAGCACTATTTTGATTATAGCTACGCTATAAGGTTTTATTATTACGGTATCGAGCTTTACTTGGTAACCATAGAAACCAGAAGTATGGTAACGGAAATCAGCTTAACAAACGGCGAAAAAGACGAAAGAAAGGTCTGAAAAGGTTCACGGTTAAAAACAGTAAAAAGTCACGGAAAAAACAGTTAAAACTACAAGGTTTAGCTTCGGTCAATTGGGGAACAAGGTTTGTAAAGTTAACGAAGCTTATATTTGAGCTACTTGAAATGTTTAGCGTAAAATGTATAATTTGGTAATGCTAACGGATTGAAACTAATGTAATGAGCTGTGTAACGGTCGAAATGTGATAGTAATGCATGGTTTATATGTTTTACCCAGCTCTTACGTTGGTTGATGACACGGACGGCAATAAAAGTCATTTAACCATCAGTTCTGGCCTTCTCAATATTGACTGGATGCTACATGTGCGATGCTGCCATAGTATTTGGTTAAAAGAGATACCTTAGAAGGAAGCATAATCAGGTTACCAATCTTTTGGAACAATCTTTGCATCAGGAGTGTCCCTGCTGCCTGTGTAGGAAACTGAGCCATTACTTGTTTCAGTGACAAATCACACAAGTTACTTTCAAACTTATGATTCCATAACTTTTTTTTTATTTTTATGTATTGTACATTGTGACCCCTCCATGAATCATAAATACTGATCTTGGCAGCCTTGTAAAATGCCAAGGGATTCATTTGGATCATTTCCATTTTTATTGTTTCAAAACTGGCTCTCTGTCTTGGGAGACTTCACTATCGGTGTGGTGTTGCAGCAAAAGTGGTAACCATGGTTACATCTGATCTGATGAGGCTTCTTATCCAGCCTACAAAAGCAGATTGACTGAAATACCCTGCTGCACTGCCGAGAAGCAGCCAAGCCACTTACTGTCACAATCCAAGCTATTCTTCATTTGTCATTCATAATAAGCAAGCTATCAAAATGTGTGGCCCTTTTACCACTAGGACTTTCTTAAGTGGATAATGAGTTTTCTGTATCTTAGTTGTTACCTAATTTTAGTGCTTGCGAGGCAGCACCGGGTGCTAAGCACAGTATGAAAAGCCCTATAGATTATGTGTTCTATTTGCTTTTGACAAACCGTGATGTGCCACTCGCATCCAGTGAAACCGTCAGTATGATGTCATCATTGTGATATTTCCATATTCAAGTATGATCTTTTCTTTCTTGCATCTGTTTAACCCTATATACACTGAGCCAAAACATTATGACCACTCACAGGTGAAGCAAATAATGTTGATCATCTCCTATCAAAGCCACATGTCAAAGTTTGGGTAGACTAGATGGTAAGTGAACAATCAGTTCTTGAAGTCAATGTGTTGAATGCAGGAGAAATGAGCAGAAGTAAAGACCTGAGTGACTTTGACAAGGGCCATCTTTGAAATTGCAAGGCTTGTGGGGTGCTCCCTGTCAGCAGTGGTGAGTACATACCGACAGGGGTCTGAAGAGGGAAAAACCACAAACTGGCGACAAGGTGTTGGGTGCTTAAGGCTCATCGATTTGTGTGGGCAATGAAGGCTCTCCCATCTGGTCCGAACCAACAGAAGGTCTACTGTTGCACAAGTCACACAAAATTTTTATGATATGGGAGGAATGTGCCACAACACAGTGCATTGCACTTTGCTGCGTATGGTGCTGCCATTGATGTCCCCTGTCCATCATCAAAAGTGCCTACAGTGGGCATGCAAGCATCTAAACTGGACAATGGAGCAGTGGAAGAAGTTTGCCTGGTCCGATGAGTCCCATTTTCTTTTATATCATGTGGACTGCTATGTATGTATGCGCTGTTTACCTGGGAAGTGGTGGCACCAGGATGCACTGGTGGGAAGACAACAAGTTGGCGGAGAGAGTGTGATGCTCTGGGCAAGTCTGGCCATTCATGTGGATGTCAGTTTGACACGTGCCACTTACCTAAACATCGTTGCAAACCAGGTACACCCCTTCATGGCAATGGTATTCCTTGATGGCTGTGGCCTCTTTCAACAGGATAATACGCCCTGCCACACTGCTCACATTGTTTGGGAATGGTTTGAGGAACATTTCAAGGTCTTGCCCTGGCCTCCAAATTCCTAAGCATAAGCATCTGTGGGATGGCAGTTCCACCTTGCAACTTACAGGATTTGAAGAATCTGCTGCTAATGTCTTGGTGCAAGATAAAACAAGACACCTTCAGGGGTCTTGTAGAGTCCATGTCTCGGTGGGTCAGCACTGTTTTGGTGGCATGCAGAGGACCAACATCATAAGGCAGGTGGTCATAATCTTTTGGTTCTTTGGTGTAGTTGTCTTTATACTGAAGAGAATGGATCACATTAATTCTTGTACACATCTGACAGAAAACAAGATGTGTTAAGTGTCATGAAAATGCAAAGTGGCTCTGATGCAGCATTTCATTTACACAAAACCTAAAGCCCCAAAACTTACCTAAAACATTCAATATATTCTTTTGCTGCCTTGTAAACATAGATTTTTTATATATATATATATATTACCTTTTAAAAATTAATTTCTTTACTTGTAATTTATAAATAGCATAAATTTATTGTGAGGCCTTTTGACACACATGGACTTTCTTAAGTGGATAATGTGATTTTGGTTACTCTTTACAAAAAGGTTCCATTCATTTGCATTGGTTAATCTATTAAATATCATGAACTACCAATGATCAAAATATTTTTACAGCATTTATTAGTCTTTTTCAATGTTTTTTTTATTTTTTTTAAACAACTGTTCATTGTTAGTTCATGTAAGTTCAAAGTCCGTTAATGTTGTTAATATATACAACTTTTGAGTTCAAATTTTTTTTTCTAAATGTTCAAATTAACATAAACCAAGATTAATAAATGCTTTAAAAGCAATTCTCATTGTTACATTATGCTAACTATTACTTAACAAATGGAACCTTACTGTAAAGTGTTACCATGTTTTCTGTATCTTTTTATCAGTTACCTAATTATATAGCATGTCTCATTATGCACCTGATGGTTTCAAGGCATTTGAGTAGAAAACTGAAGGGAATCTATAGATTTTACAAAACAATTCCAGTTATTGAATGTTATGCTCAGCATGAATTGATGCAAACTGTTATCTGTATGCAATTTGTTACAATATGCCACTTTTCATATGAAGCCAGTAGTTACAGCATCACACAGGCATTGCTAATTTTATTTTCTAGTGAACAGCTGTCCATCATGATTTATATTTACATCTGTTTTATGAAGTGTGGTGCCAAACTGCTTGCCTTTACCTCAGTAAATGTTTACTACAGCTTTGTGAGTGGTTTCCCACACTTTCTGACCAATTAAGTACTTTTTCATTACCTTTGCAGTCATTTGTAATTACTGGATGAGAATGTTTCCTTGGGCAGTTTTTGTACCAATTTTTGGAATTAATAATTTAAATATTCATATTAGTGTACAAATGTCTCATTGGCAACATATTTGTAATTGTACGTATGTGTATATATATATATATATATATATATATATATATATATATTTTTTTTTTTTTTTTTTTTTTTTTTTTTGTCTTATTGCATATTTTAAAGATGAATTCAGTCATTTTTCCTCATTAAAAAGTTTAACTCCTAAAGGCATGAATTGTAATTTTGCAATATATGTAGGAAATCATGACCACTCACACTTGGGATAGGAGAAAGTACAGCATTCTGATATCGAAAAAATGACACACTTCAGCTTTAGCTCTGATCTGAGCCCTTTTGATCCAAACTCCTCACAAACAGTCAAAGATGTAGAAATGATTTATGTATACATCATACATTAATCACTTCCTCATTCTCTGTTTTTTTTAATAATTTTTTTTATAAGCAAATAACATCTGACACAGTATATTTACATTTACAGACCAAAGTCTTATTTGCAACGTGAAATTGCAAGGTGCCACAAAATATGAAAAGCCAAAGAAATTTCAAAGCAATGTACAGTTATGGCTTCCTGCTCTACTAATCACATAGTAACAATCTTAAGTAACTCAACTTTACCCCAATGACTTGGCTAAACTCAAAATATTGGCACTTTATGTCAAGTAACCCTTAAAACCAATGAATTATCCATATTGAAAATCTGGCTTCACTTTAGTAGAAAGAAATCAACATTCTGTATGAGGTGCAAATTGACTGACTTTTGAAGATCTGTATAGAGAGCTATTTAAGGGGGACTTGAAACTCTTTTACAGTCTTCGTTTAAAACGGAGGTAATATATGGATCAAATAAAGTAATTTGTGCATGTTCCCTCACGGCGGGAGAGTAATATATTCTATTGAGGCGGAGGAAACCTTTTAGAGGGCAAATCATATGGTTGTTATTCAGTGTCTGGGGTTTCTGGGGTGGGGGTTGTAGAATTTGTAAGAGTTAAATGTGAATATGGACGCCTTTAATGTAATGGGGTTTTAGGAATCAAAATTGACCATATTTACTTGTCAATATGGATTCCTGGTCTTATTGTGCATGAGTTACTGCACATTTGCAGTACATTACTGCATTGAAGAAAAATTATTTGTAATATTTTTTATTAATATGTAATAACTTGTACCGCAGCCTTTCTAAAATCTTGCCAATGGTTATGGCAGTAATTTAATTTGAATAGGTGTAATTCCCAGGGAATACAACGACTGATAAAATGTACATCCTGAATACAACATCCTGTTAACTTTTTTAACAAGAAATTTGGTGCTGTTAAAAGTTCATACACATCATAAACTTAACATATTTCCTGCAGTTCTGATTATTAGTCCAGAGATTGCAGCTGGGGAGGAAGTCAAAGTTAACATGCTGCACAGTTCAATAAGAAGAGGACAGAAATACTCAATGCAGTGACCTTTTGTGAGTACAAAGTGAGCATTTCTCATATATTATCTTTAAAGATTAAGGCTCATGATACTGCAATGCAGCTGTACAACTCATCAACTCAACAAAAGACAATGGTGAGCACGTAATTAAAAAAAATTGCTTGGAAACCCTCTCATCTTACTTCAACAATGAATCTAAATATCAGGGGAAAAATGTCTGCTAAAAGGAATCTAGAAGTGCTTGCAATAATGTAACTAATAGTAAGTGGCAAAATTATTATCATGTTGAGAAGCACACTGATATGTTTTAATAACTTAAATAATTGAAATAGGAATCTAGAAAACAATGTCATTAATGCCTACAACAATGAAACCAATAGTAACTGGCAAAGAAGCAAAGCATTAACTGGCAGTACTTATGTCAGTTAATGCTATTAACTGACAATAACAATTTGAATGCAATTGAACTGTTCCTCGAAATTAAGTGCATGGAAAATTGTTATATTTCACTCTTTTTTAATGCGTGGTATTTTCCTTTATACGTTCTAGATTAAGGGGTGTTCTGATTTCCATGAATGTGCCTTATGCTTAGATGTTGATGCTTTTATTTAAAACAACTTACAGTGTATTCAGTGTATACATTTTATTAGTCCATGCATTCCTAAAGCATCAAACCTACTGTACAACCATGGCATTGCTAGTCAATATGATCATATGCAAGGGAAGTCGAAGGGAGTTCCAGTACCCTTGGAATGGCCACATTATGCTGACTAACTGACAAGTGCCATCTCCTATCAGACATGTTTGCATTGACTTCACCATGTTTACCTTTCTTTGTGGTGCGTCTGGAAGCTTTGCGACAGCAGAGTGCGAGACCCGGGTTTGGACCCTGCGTTGAAACCAAAATGTTATCGTGTTTGCATAATCAGATATGAGCGTGATTCAGAGGTTGCATTCTTCCCTCTTACATTTTTGCTGCACTGATGTTTAGGTTTGGGATTTGGGGTGTGGGTTGGGGGTATGGTTTATAAAATATTCACTGTATTTCAGCCTGTACAGCTGAAAATAACTCATTCCGTAACTCACTTTTGGCACCCTCCATGGAAATTACACTTGAAAAAGTGAGCTTACACATGCCCATACGCCCAACAACACTTACCGCTTTAGCCACTGGGGACAGTGTTTTGAATTTCGGTTAGCACAGACCGAATTTAGCTAAAAAAAAAGTAAACCCACTGTTTCCGAAATCATTGTGAGAAAAGTCTGTGCTTGCACCATTCTTTCACACTATCCAGCTTAGTGACAGGATAACTCATGAAAATCATGAGTAAAGCATCATAATGATATGTATGCCTTTAATGAACATCTCATGTCTCTTGTTGTTGTGCTGATGCTTAGGTCATTATTATTATGTCAGATTCACACCTGACATAGATAGGGTGATGTCAGATAAAGTGGGTCATCAGGTAAAATGGGACAGGTATGGTTGGAGTATCATAGGATTTAATATCCAATCACTGGAAAACTAAATTAAGCAGTTGCCACAATAGTGCTTGACACATTTGAATTGATTTTATGCAGTTTTGAAGTTAGGCAGGGAAATGATTTTACAGAGGATGGATGGGGAAAACATAGGATTAGTGCCCTGGCATGCTAACTGCACCATTAAAATTATTTATTTTCTCATAAGCAACTATTGAACATCTAAATGTACACTGTACACTGTTGTTTTTACCAAAAAAAATCTGGCAGCTGTGGTTGCCAGAATAATTATGTAAAAAATACAGTTAAAATGTAAACCACTTTACAGAACAACCTGTACATTTTACAGTTTAAAATGGTTGTAATTTACACGCTGGCACTGTAAAAATTTTTTACAAATTCTGTTAAATTTACAGTAAAAAAAAAAAAATCATAAACATGCCTTCTTAAACTGTAAAAATCTGTTGTTTACTTCATAAGGTATTTGTTAATCACATAGTAACTACAGAAGGGCACATGATGACATGAAGTTCATCAGTAGTGGCTCTTCCAAGAGCAATGACCATTGTATAGAGACAGTGCTCAGTATCACTCACACAAACACTAAACACCATCATGGTAGCACATGTGATGTTTAAATAGTGCAGTAAACATTAACCAAATTACATAAAATATTACACAGAACATCCCAGTGTATGTAACTGATATTAAAAATATGATGAAACATAACTATTCCCATAAAATATAATGAAATGTAATCTTACTTTTTGTCTAAATAATTACATTTTTTACATAATTTTATTGTAAAAACTACTGTATTTTCTTTTAAAATATATTAAAACATTTTGCTGTATATTTTAGTTAATATTTGTAATCAATTAACATTTTATTTCTGTATCATTTTTACAGTATTTTACTGTTAAAATTACTGACTTTTTTTAGTGATAAGGTATCATGATGGTCTCTCTATATACAGTACTGTGTACTTTTAGACACTTATAATGTTTCACAATTAATTTGTCTATAAATTGGAATTTATATCATCAGCTTTAGTGTGCCAGTAGGAAATATTAATTTTAGACTCCCAAACATTCATTTTGAAAATAAAATGGAAGAACAGGGACCCCTGCATCAAATGGCATGGCCACCACTGTGCCCCCCACTGAACATTGAGTCAGTCTGAGACTATATGAAGAGACAGAAGCAATTGAGATAAAATTAATGGATAGAAGATAGAAGAGACAAACTGTGGCAAATTCTCCAAGAAGCTTGGAACATCCGATCTGCCAACAACCAAGAATAACTGTGCTTAGGTGTACCTAGGAGAATTGGTGCTGATTTGAAGGCAAAGGTGGTCACACAAAATATTGATTTAGCTTATATATATATATATATATATATATATATATATATATATATATATATATATATATATATATATATGTGTGTGTGTGTGTGTGTGTGTGTGTGTGTGTGTGTGTGTGTGTGTGTGTGTGTGTGTGTGTGTGATCTCCTTTGCCTTCAAAACAGCGCCAATTCTCCTATATATTTTTACTGGACTTTGTACGACGTTAACTGATAAATGAAAACTATTTATAGAATTATTTTTGAATACATCCTCACTATATGACATTTTTCACAAGTGCCTAAAACCTTTGCAAAGTATATGTGAAAATCTGTGATTTGCAAAACTACTAAATTATTTGATGAAAAAGACTATTAGACTACTTATCTAAAATGGACCACTTCGACTTATTTCTCGATTTAAACACTTGCAAAATGACAGTGTGGACTGTCAGCTCTGAATATCCAATTTGAAAAACAAATTGGAATTGGGTGCTGTGTGAACAAAGCAGATGAGTCATTACCAGTTTACCCTTCAGCAAAGCACTCAACCACAAAGCACTGTGTTTCTCCAAGGTCATTGTCCCTGTAATAACTGAATCAGACCAAATAATAAGGCATTCGGGATAAATGCATCTTCTAAATGACTAAGTATATGTTATTGTGTGCATACAAGGAAGAGTGCAAAGGTTCTTTTAAGTTATTTGGCTCTCTTGGACACACAAATACATACACTCTTCTATATAAAGTATATTGTGAAGGCCCTACTTCAAAGGTGTCATGAGAAAATTTATCTGGATGATATCTATTCATCTAAACTATGAAGATGGAATATCTGCATTAAAACAAGTTTAGCTAAATTTTCCACAATATTGAAATAGCCTTGCTCCCTTTTAAACCAGACTTAGAAATAAGTAACAGCACACCCTCTTGAGTATAATTATCTCCTTGAGTTCTGAACATGTTTTTATTTAGTGAAAGGAAATCACAACTTCCACTGGAAATGTTTAAAATGGATTACTCCATCCACTTTAGTACAGCTTATCCACTAAGCAGGATGCTCAATAAAAAAAAAGACAAATGGCGTAATATCGAACACCTGGGATGAGATTTGATCCTGCTCTGCTGATGTAGATGTATCAGTATGAGGCTGTACTGCCCCCTGCTGTTGCTGTGATCTACAAAGGACCTGTCAACAACATCCAGTTAAATTGGAGATGGTGGGATAAGAAAAGGTCTTTGGAGACAATGGTAATGAGCACAAGGATGAAAAATGTAAAAAAAAATATATATATTAAAAAAAATAATAATAAGAGTTTTTTTGAAAACCAAAGCTGTTGAAAAGAATACATTTGAAAACATTTTTAATGGCTTCTTGGTTGCACAATGTTTCTTTTAATTTTGGGGTTAAATATAACCTGGACATGTTTTCATGAGATTCACCCTTTAAGATTAAATTGATAGTTCACCCAAAAATGAAAATGATCTAATCATTTACTCACCCTCATGCCATCCCAGATGTATATGACTTCCTTTCTTTAGCAGAACACATTTGAAGAAAAATGGAAAAATACCTCAGGTCCTTTAAGCATAAACTCAACCCTCTTGTAAACGTGCATACAGCTGCTTAACAGAAGTGATTATTTATAGTTTATATTTTTCTCCCCCAAAAGCGATCATATCGCTTTACAATACATTCATTTAACCACTGGAGTCATAAAGATGACGTTAATGCGGACTGTCTGTGCTTTTTGGAGCATCAAAAATCATGCTACCATCCACTCCATCATAAGGACCTATTGAGATAAGATATTTAAAATTTATCTGCAGAAGAAAGGAAGTCATATATATCTGGGATAACATGGGGGTGAATAAATTATGAGAGAATTTTAATTTTTGGTTGAACTGTCCCTTTAAGGATTGATAAATATGACAGTGTATGATTAAAGACAACATTGAGTGAATGCTTTTTTGTCTAGCTGTAATACGATCTGCCAGACACTAAAGACTTTTTCAGAGTCCCAGAATGCTTTAGTATCTTGAGAGAGTGGGAAGCTTAATTTACTCTCAACCAGCATGTGTCTAGCAAAATAATTTTTTGGCACAGGTGGCTAAGAGACAATAACTCCACTGTGACGTCTGTGAATGCAAGCAGGTAATTAAATGGTCTGATTATTTAACATGCAAATTTATGCATGTTGTAATTAATTTGCCATTATCCCTTGATTGATTATGGTCCCGGTGTGTTTTGAAGCAGACATAAGGCTATAATTACTTCCCGTGTTGTGCTCCTTGCTTTGTTTCGTTACAACAATTAGATGCTAATTTTATTATTGCAAACAAGTAATTGTCACACTTAGTAATTGGGTAAAACAGTGACCAGCAGCCATTTGCTGAGCATTCTCTCTCTCTCTCTCTCTCACACACACACACACACACACACACACACACACACACACACACACACAATTTATTATTAT